>OZ022230.1:17456456-18080181 GCA_963978835.1 Tenthredo scrophulariae | reverse complement strand
ACACGAATTTTTGAGAATGAAAAATTGGCTCATTTTTCACGTTTCCACGTCGATATCTCGGAAATTATGCGTTTCCAGGACCCAGGACCCGTCGCGATCGATTCTAAACGGCATATTACACTAAAAAACACGAATCTTCGATAGTGAAAAATTGGCTCATTTTTCACGTTTCCACGTCGATATCTCAAAAATTATGCGTTTCCAGGACCCAGAACCCGTCGCAATCGATTCTAAATGGCATATTACACTAAAAACACGAATTTTCGAAAGTGAAGAATTGGCTCATTTTTCACGTTTCCACGTCGATATCTCGAAAATTATGCGTTTCCAGGACCCAGGACCCGTCGCAATCGATTCTAAACGGCATATTACACTAAAAAACACGAATTTTCGGAAGTGAAAAATTGGCTCATTTTCCACGTTTCCACGTCGATATCTCGAAAATTATGCGTTTCCAGGACCCAGGACCCGTCGCAATCGATTCTAAACGGCATATTACGCTAAAAAACACGAATTTTCGAAAGTGAAAAATTGGCTCGTTTTTCACGTTTCCACGTCGATATTTCGGAAATTATGCGTTTCCCGGACCCGGGACCCGTCGCAATCGATTCTAAATGGCATATTACACTGAAAAACACGAATTTTTGAGAATGAAAAATTGGCCCATTTTTCACGTTTCCACGTCGATATCTCGAAAATTATGCGTTTCCAGGACCCGGGACCCGTCGCAATCGATTCCAAATGGCATATTACACTGAAAAACACGAATTTTCGGAAGTGAAAAATTGGATCATTTTTCACGTTTCCACGTCGATATTTCGGAAATTATGCGTTTCCAGGACCCGGGACCCGTCGCAATCGATTCCAAATGGCATATTACTTTGAAAAACACGAATTTTCGAAAGTGAAGAATTGGCTCATTTTTCACGTTTCCACGTCGATATCTCGAAAATTATGCGTTTCCAGGACCCAGGACCCGTCGCAATCGATTCTAAACGGCATATTACAGTAAAAAACACGAATTTTCGTAAGTGAAAAATTGGCTCATTTTTCACGTTTCCACGTCGATATCTCGAAAATTATGCGTTTGAAGGACCCAGGACCCGTCGCGATCGATTCTAAACGGCATATTACACTGAAAAACACGAATTTTCGATAGTGAAAAATTGGCTCATTTTTCACGTTTCCACGTCGATATTTCGGAATTATGCGTTTCCAGGACCCGGGACCCGTCGCAATCGATTCCAAATGGCATATTACGCTGAAAAACACGAATTTTCGAAAGTGAAGAATTGGCTCATTTTTCACGTTTCCACGTCGATATCTCGAAAATTATGCGTTTCCAGGACCCAGGACCCGTCGCAATCGATTCTAAATGGCATATTACAGTAAGAAACACGAATTTTCGAAAGTGAGAAATTGGCTCATTTTTCACGTTTCCACGTCGATATCTCGAAAATTATGCGTTCCCAGGACCCAGGACCCGTCGCAATCGATTCTAAACGGCATATTACACTAAAAAACACGAATTTTCGAAAGTGAAAAATTGGCTCGTTTTTCACGTTTCCACGTCGATATTTCGGAAATTATGCGTTTCCCGGACCCGGGACCCGTCGCAATCGATTCTAAATGGCATATTACACTGAAAAACACGAATTTTCGAAAGTGAAAAATTGGCTCATTTTTCACGTTTCCACGTCGATATCTCAAAAATTATGCGTTTCCAGGACCCAGGACCCGTCGCAATCGATTCTAAACGGCATATTACACTAAAAAACACGAATTTTCGAAAGTGAAAAATTGGCTCATTTTTCACGTTTCCACGTCGATATTTCGGAAATTATGCGTTTCCCGGACCCGGGACCCGTCGCAATCGATTCTAAATGGAATATTACACTGAAAAACACGAATTTTTGAGAATGAAAAATTGGCTCATTTTTCACGTTTCCACGTCGATATTTCGGAAATTATGCGTTTCCCGGACCCGGGACCCGTCGCTATCGATTCTAAATGGCATATTACACTGAAAAACACGAATTTTTGAGAATGAAAAATTGGCTCATTTTTCACGTTTCCACGTCGATATCTCGGAAATTATGCGTTTCCAGGACCCAGGACCCGTCGCGATCGATTCTAAACGGCATATTACACTAAAAAACACGAATCTTCGATAGTGGAAAATTGGCTCATTTTTCACGTTTCCACGTCGATATCTCAAAAATTATGCGTTTCCAGGACCCAGAACCCGTCGCAATCGATTCTAAATGGCATATTACACTAAAAACACGAATTTTCGAAAGTGAAGAATTGGCTCATTTTTCACGTTTCCACGTCGATATCTCGAAAATTATGCGTTTCCAGGACCCAGGACCCGTCGCAATCGATTCTAAACGGCATATTACACTAAAAAACACGAATTTTCGGAAGTGAAAAATTGGCTCATTTTTCACGTTTCCACGTCGATATCTCGAAAATTATGCGTTTCCAGGACCCAGGACCCGTCGCAATCGATTCTAAACGGCATATTACGCTAAAAGACACGAATTTTCGAAATTGAAAAATTGGCTCGTTTTTCACGTTTCCACGTCGATATTTCGGAAATTATGCGTTTCCCGGACCCGGGACCCGTCGCAATCGATTCTAAATGGCATATTACACTGAAAAACACGAATTTTTGAGAATGAAAAATTGGCCCATTTTTCACGTTTCCACGTCGATATCTCGAAAATTATGCGTTTCCAGGACCCGGGACCCGTCGCAATCGATTCCAAATGGCATATTACACTGAAAAACACGAATTTTCGGAAGTGAAAAATTGGATCATTTTTCACGTTTCCACGTCGATATTTCGGAAATTATGCGTTTCCAGGACCCGGGACCCGTCGCAATCGATTCCAAATGGCATATTACTTTGAAAAACACGAATTTTCGAAAGTGAAGAATTGGCTCATTTTTCACGTTTCCACGTCGATATCTCGAAAATTATGCGTTTCCAGGACCCAGGACCCGTCGCAATCGATTCTAAACGGCATATTACAGTAAAAAACACGAATTTTCGTAAGTGAAAAATTGGCTCATTTTTCACGTTTCCACGTCGATATCTCGAAAATTATGCGTTTCCAGGACCCAGGACCCGTCGCAATCGATTCTAAACGGCATATTACACTAAAAAACACGAATTTTCGAAAGTGAAAAATTGGCTCATTTTTCACGTTTCCACGTCGATATCTCGAAAATTATGCGTTTCCAGGACCCAGGACCCGTCGCAATCGATTCTAAACGGCATATTACACTAAAAAACACGAATTTTCGAAAGTGAAAAATTGGCTCATTTTTCACGTTTTCACGTCGATATCTCGGAAATTATGCGTTTCCAGGACCCAGGACCCGTCGCAATCGATTCTAAACGGCATATTACACTGAAAAACACGAATTTTCGGAAGTGAAAAATTGGCTCATTTTTCACGTTTCCACGTCGATATCTCGAAAATTATGCGTTTCCAGGACCCGGGACCCGTCGCAATCGATTCTAAACGGCATATTACGCTAAAAAACACGAATTTTCGAAAGTGAAAAATTGGCTCGTTTTTCACGTTTCCACGTCGATATTTCGGAAATTATGCGTTTCCCGGACCCGGGACCCGTCGCAATCGATTCTAAATGGCATATGACACTGAAAAACACGAATTTTTGAGAATGAAAAATTGGCTCATTTTTCACGTTTCCACGTCGATATCTCGAAAATTATGCGTTTCCAGGACCCGAGACCCGTCGCAATCGATTCTAAATGGCATATTACGATAAAAAACACGAATTTTCGAAAGTGAAAAATTGGCTCATTTTTCACGTTTCCACGTCGATATCTCGAAAATTATGCGTTTCCAGGACCCGAGACCCGTCGCGATCGATTCTAAATGGCATATTACGATAAAAAACACGAATTTTCGAAAGTGAAAAATTGGCTCATTTTTCACGTTTCCACGTCGATATCTCGAAAATTATGCGTTTCCAGGACCCAGGACCCGTCGCAATCGATTCTAAACGGCATATTACACTAAAAAACACGAATTTTCGAAAGTGAAAAATTGGCTCATTTTTCACGTTTCCACGTCGATATCTCGAAAATTATGCGTTTCCAGGACCCAGGACCCGTCGCAATCGATTCTAAACGGCATATTACACTAAAAAACACGAATTTTCGAAAGTGAAAAATTGGCTCATTTTTCACGTTTCCACGTCGATATCTCGGAAATTATGCGTTTCCAGGACTCAGGACCCGTCGCAATCGATTCTAAACGGCATATTACACTAAAAAACACGAATTTTCGAAAGTGAAAAATTGGCTCATTTTTCACGTTTCCACGTCGATATCTCGGAAATTGTGCGTTTCCAGGACTCAGGACCCGTCGCAATCGATTCTAAACGGCATATTACACTAAAAAACACGAATTTTCGAAAGTGAAAAATTGGCTCATTTTTCACGTTTCCACGTCGATATTTTGGAAATTATGCGTTTCCCGGACCCGGGACCCGTCGCAATCGATTCTAAATGGCATATTACACTGAAAAACACGAATTTTTGAGAATGAAAAATTGGCCCATTTTTCACGTTTCCACGTCGATATCTCGAAAATTATGCGTTTCCAGGACTCAGGACCCGTCGCAATCGATTCTAAACGGCATATTACACTAAAAAACACGAATTTTCGAAAGTGAAAAATTGGATCATTCCTCACGTTTCCACGTCGATATCTCGAAAATTATGCGTTTCCAGGACCCGGGACCCGTCGCAATCGATTCCAAATGGCATATTACACTGAAAAACACGAATTTTCGGAAGTGAAAAATTGGATCATTTTTCACGTTTCCACGTCGATATTTCGGAAATTATGCGTTTCCAGGACCCGGGACCCGTCGCAATCGAGTCTAAATGGCATATTACACTAAAAAACACGAATTTTTGAGAATGAAAAATTAGATCATTTTTCACGTTTCCACGTCGATATCTCGAAAATTATGCGTTTCCAGGACCCAGGACCCGTCGCAATCGATTCTAAACGGCGTATTACACTAAAAAACACGAATTTTCGAAAGTGAAAAATTGGCTCATTTTTCACGTTTCCACGTCGATATCTCGAAAATTATGCGTGTCCAGGACCCAGGACCCGTCGCAATCGATTCTAAACGGCATATTACACTAAAAAACACGAATTTTCGAAAGTGAAAAATTGGCTCATTTTTCACGTTTCCACGTCGATATCTCGAAAATTATGCGTTTCCAGGACCCAGGACCCGTCGCAATCGATTCTAAATGGCATATTACACTAAAAACACGAATTTTCGAAAGTGAAGAATTGGCTCATTTTTCACGTTTCCACGTCGATATCTCGAAAATTATGCGTTTCCAGGACCCAGGACCCGTCGCAATCGATTCCAAATGGCATATTACACTGAAAAACACGAATTTTCGGAAGTGAAAAATTGGATCATTTTTCACGTTTCCACGTCGATATTTCGGAAATTATGCATTTCCAGGACCCGGGACCCGTCGCAATCGATTCTAAATGGCATATTACACTGAAAAACACGAATTTTTGAGAATGAAAAATTAGATCATTTCTTACGTTTCCACGTCGATATCTCGAAAATTATGCGTTTCCAGGACCCGAGACCCGTCGCAATCGATTCTAAATGGCATATTACACTAAAAAACACGAATTTTCGAAGGTGAAAAATTAGATCATTTTTCACGTTTCCACGTCGATATCTCGAAAATTATGCGTTTCCAGGACCCAGGACCCGTCGCAATCGATTCTAAACGGCATATTACACTAAAAAACACGAATTTTCGAAAGTGAAAAATTGGCTCATTTTTCACGTTTCCACGTCGATATCTCGAAAATTATGCGTTTCCAGGACCCAGGACCCGTCGCAATCGATTCTAAACGGCATATTACACTAAAAAACACGAATTTTCGAAAGTGAAAAATTGGCTCATTTTTCACGTTTCCACGTCGATATCTCGAAAATTATGCGTTTCCAGGACCCAGGACCCGTCGCAATCGATTCTAAATGGCATATTACACTGAAAAACACGAATTTTTGAGAATGAAAAATTGGCTCATTTTTCACGTTTCCACGTCGATATCTCGAAAATTATGCGTTTCCAGGACCCAGGACCCGTCGCGATCGATTCTAAATATCATATTACACTGAAAAACACGAATTTTTGAAGGTGAAAAATTAGATCATTTTTCACGTTTCCACGTCGATATCTCGAAAATTATGCGTTTCCAGGACCCAGGACCCGTCGCAATCGATTCTAAACGGCATATTACACTAAAAAACACGAATTTTCGAAAGTGAAAAATTGGCTCGTTTTTCACGTTTCCACGTCGATATTTCGGAAATTATGCGTTTCCCGGACCCGGGACCCGTCGCAATCGATTCTAAATGGCATATTACACTGAAAAACACGAATTTTCGAAAGTGAAAAATTGGCTCATTTTTCACGTTTCCACGTCGATATCTCAAAAATTATGCGTTTCCAGGACCCAGGACCCGTCGCAATCGATTCTAAACGGCATATTACACTAAAAAACACGAATTTTCGAAAGTGAAAAATTGGCTCATTTTTCACGTTTCCACGTCGATATTTCGGAAATTATGCGTTTCCCGGACCCGGGACCCGTCGCTATCGATTCTAAATGGCATATTACACTGAAAAACACGAATTTTTGAGAATGAAAAATTGGCTCATTTTTCACGTTTCCACGTCGATATTTCGGAAATTATGCGTTTCCCGGACCCGGGACCCGTCGCTATCGATTCTAAATGGCATATTACACTGAAAAACACGAATTTTTGAGAATGAAAAATTGGCTCATTTTTCACGTTTCCACGTCGATATCTCGGAAATTATGCGTTTCCAGGACCCAGGACCCGTCGCGATCGATTCTAAACGGCATATTACACTAAAAAACACGAATCTTCGATAGTGAAAAATTGGCTCATTTTTCACGTTTCCACGTCGATATCTCAAAAATTATGCGTTTCCAGGACCCAGAACCCGTCGCAATCGATTCTAAATGGCATATTACACTAAAAACACGAATTTTCGAAAGTGAAGAATTGGCTCATTTTTCACGTTTCCACGTCGATATCTCGAAAATTATGCGTTTCCAGGACCCAGGACCCGTCGCAATCGATTCTAAACGGCATATTACACTAAAAAACACGAATTTTCGGAAGTGAAAAATTGGCTCATTTTCCACGTTTCCACGTCGATATCTCGAAAATTATGCGTTTCCAGGACCCAGGACCCGTCGCAATCGATTCTAAACGGCATATTACGCTAAAAAACACGAATTTTCGAAAGTGAAAAATTGGCTCGTTTTTCACGTTTCCACGTCGATATTTCGGAAATTATGCGTTTCCCGGACCCGGGACCCGTCGCAATCGATTCTAAATGGCATATTACACTGAAAAACACGAATTTTTGAGAATGAAAAATTGGCCCATTTTTCACGTTTCCACGTCGATATCTCGAAAATTATGCGTTTCCAGGACCCGGGACCCGTCGCAATCGATTCCAAATGGCATATTACACTGAAAAACACGAATTTTCGGAAGTGAAAAATTGGATCATTTTTCACGTTTCCACGTCGATATTTCGGAAATTATGCGTTTCCAGGACCCGGGACCCGTCGCAATCGATTCCAAATGGCATATTACTTTGAAAAACACGAATTTTCGAAAGTGAAGAATTGGCTCATTTTTCACGTTTCCACGTCGATATCTCGAAAATTATGCGTTTCCAGGACCCAGGACCCGTCGCAATCGATTCTAAACGGCATATTACAGTAAAAAACACGAATTTTCGTAAGTGAAAAATTGGCTCATTTTTCACGTTTCCACGTCGATATCTCGAAAATTATGCGTTTCCAGGACCCAGGACCCGTCGCGATCGATTCTAAACGGCATATTACACTGAAAAACACGAATTTTCGATAGTGAAAAATTGGCTCATTTTTCACGTTTCCACGTCGATATTTCGGAATTATGCGTTTCCAGGACCCGGGACCCGTCGCAATCGATTCCAAATGGCATATTACGCTGAAAAACACGAATTTTCGAAAGTGAAGAATTGGCTCATTTTTCACGTTTCCACGTCGATATCTCGAAAATTATGCGTTTCCAGGACCCAGGACCCGTCGCAATCGATTCTAAATGGCATATTACACTGAAAAACACGAATTTTCGAAAGTGAAAAATTGGCTCATTTTTCACGTTTCCACGTCGATATCTCAAAAATTATGCGTTTCCAGGACCCAGGACCCGTCGCAATCGATTCTAAACAGCATATTACACTAAAAAACACGAATTTTCGAAAGTGAAAAATTGGCTCATTTTTCACGTTTCCACGTCGATATTTCGGAAATTATGCGTTTCCCGGACCCGGGACCCGTCGCAATCGATTCTAAATGGAATATTACACTGAAAAACACGAATTTTTGAGAATGAAAAATTGGCTCATTTTTCACGTTTCCACGTCGATATTTCGGAAATTATGCGTTTCCCGGACCCGGGACCCGTCGCTATCGATTCTAAATGGCATATTACACTGAAAAACACGAATTTTTGAGAATGAAAAATTGGCTCATTTTTCACGTTTCCACGTCGATATCTCGGAAATTATGCGTTTCCAGGACCCAGGACCCGTCGCGATCGATTCTAAACGGCATATTACACTAAAAAACACGAATCTTCGATAGTGGAAAATTGGCTCATTTTTCACGTTTCCACGTCGATATCTCAAAAATTATGCGTTTCCAGGACCCAGAACCCGTCGCAATCGATTCTAAATGGCATATTACACTAAAAACACGAATTTTCGAAAGTGAAGAATTGGCTCATTTTTCACGTTTCCACGTCGATATCTCGAAAATTATGCGTTTCCAGGACCCAGGACCCGTCGCAATCGATTCTAAACGGCATATTACACTAAAAAACACGAATTTTCGGAAGTGAAAAATTGGCTCATTTTTCACGTTTCCACGTCGATATCTCGAAAATTATGCGTTTCCAGGACCCAGGACCCGTCGCAATCGATTCTAAACGGCATATTACGCTAAAAAACACGAATTTTCGAAAGTGAAAAATTGGCTCGTTTTTCACGTTTCCACGTCGATATTTCGGAAATTATGCGTTTCCCGGACCCGGGACCCGTCGCAATCGATTCTAAATGGCATATTACACTGAAAAACACGAATTTTTGAGAATGAAAAATTGGCCCATTTTTCACGTTTCCACGTCGATATCTCGAAAATTATGCGTTTCCAGGACCCGGGACCCGTCGCAATCGATTCCAAATGGCATATTACACTGAAAAACACGAATTTTCGGAAGTGAAAAATTGGATCATTTTTCACGTTTCCACGTCGATATTTCGGAAATTATGCGTTTCCAGGACCCGGGACCCGTCGCAATCGATTCCAAATGGCATATTACTTTGAAAAACACGAATTTTCGAAAGTGAAGAATTGGCTCATTTTTCACGTTTCCACGTCGATATCTCGAAAATTATGCGTTTCCAGGACCCAGGACCCGTCGCAATCGATTCTAAACGGCATATTACAGTAAAAAACACGAATTTTCGTAAGTGAAAAATTGGCTCATTTTTCACGTTTCCACGTCGATATCTCGAAAATTATGCGTTTCCAGGACCCAGGACCCGTCGCAATCGATTCTAAACGGCATATTACACTAAAAAACACGAATTTTCGAAAGTGAAAAATTGGCTCATTTTTCACGTTTCCACGTCGATATCTCGAAAATTATGCGTTTCCAGGACCCAGGACCCGTCGCAATCGATTCTAAACGGCATATTACACTAAAAAACACGAATTTTCGAAAGTGAAAAATTGGCTCATTTTTCACGTTTTCACGTCGATATCTCGGAAATTATGCGTTTCCAGGACCCAGGACCCGTCGCAATCGATTCTAAACGGCATATTACACTGAAAAACACGAATTTTCGGAAGTGAAAAATTGGCTCATTTTTCACGTTTCCACGTCGATATCTCGAAAATTATGCGTTTCCAGGACCCGGGACCCGTCGCAATCGATTCTAAACGGCATATTACGCTAAAAAACACGAATTTTCGAAAGTGAAAAATTGGCTCGTTTTTCACGTTTCCACGTCGATATTTCGGAAATTATGCGTTTCCCGGACCCGGGACCCGTCGCAATCGATTCTAAATGGCATATGACACTGAAAAACACGAATTTTTGAGAATGAAAAATTGGCTCATTTTTCACGTTTCCACGTCGATATCTCGAAAATTATGCGTTTCCAGGACCCGAGACCCGTCGCAATCGATTCTAAATGGCATATTACGATAAAAAACACGAATTTTCGAAAGTGAAAAATTGGCTCATTTTTCACGTTTCCACGTCGATATCTCGAAAATTATGCGTTTCCAGGACCCGAGACCCGTCGCGATCGATTCTAAATGGCATATTACGATAAAAAACACGAATTTTCGAAAGTGAAAAATTGGCTCATTTTTCACGTTTCCACGTCGATATCTCGAAAATTATGCGTTTCCAGGACCCAGGACCCGTCGCAATCGATTCCAAATGGCATATTACACTGAAAAACACGAATTTTCGGAAGTGAAAAATTGGATCATTTTTCACGTTTCCACGTCGATATTTCGGAAATTATGCGTTTCCAGGACCCGGGACCCGTCGCAATCGATTCCAAATGGCATATTACACTGAAAAACACGAATTTTTGAGAATGAAAAATTGGCTCATTTTTCACGTTTCCACGTCGATATCTCGAAAATTATGCGTTTCCAGGACCCAGGACCCGTCGCGATCGATTCCAAATGGCATATTACGCTGAAAAACACGAATTTTCGAAAGTGAAGAATTGGCTCATTTTTCACGTTTCCACGTCGATATCTCGAAAATTATGCGTTTCCAGGACCCAGGACCCGTCGCAATCGATTCTAAATGGCATATTACAGTAAGAAACACGAATTTTCGAAAGTGAAAAATTGGCTCATTTTTCACGTTTCCACGTCGATATCTCGAAAATTATGCGTTTCCAGGACCCAGGACCCGTCGCAATCGATTCTAAACGGCATATTACAATAAAAAACACGAATTTTCGAAAGTGAAGAATTGGCTCATTTTTCACGTTTCCACGTCGATATCTCAAAAATTATGCGTTTCCAGGACCCAGGACCCGTCGCAATCGATTCTAAACGGCATATTACACTAAAAAACACGAATTTTCGGAAGTGAAAAATTGGCTCATTTTTCACGTTTCCACGTCGATATCTCGAAAATTATGCGTTTCCAGGACCCAGGACCCGTCGCAATCGATTCTAAACGGCATATTACGCTAAAAAACACGAATTTTCGAAAGTGAAAAATTGGCTCATTTTTCACGTTTCCACGTCGATATCTCGAAAATTATGCGTTTCCAGGACCCAGGACCCGTTGCAATCGATTCTAAATGGCATATTACACTAAAAACACGAATTTTCGAAAGTGAAGAATTGGCTCATTTTTCACGTTTCCACGTCGATATCTCGAAAATTATGCGTTTCCAGGACCCAGGACCCGTCGCAATCGATTCTAAATGGCATATTACACTAAAAACACGAATTTTCGAAAGTGAAGAATTGGCTCATTTTTCACGTTTCCACGTCGATATCTCGAAAATTATGCGTTTCCAGGACCCAGGACCCGTCGCAATCGATTCTAAACGGCATATTACACTAAAAAACACGAATTTTCGGAAGTGAAAAATTGGCTCATTTTTCACGTTTCCACGTCGATATCTCGAAAATTATGCGTTTCCAGGACCCAGGACCCGTCGCAATCGATTCTAATCGGCATATTACGCTAAAAAACACGAATTTTCGAAAGTGAAAAATTGGCTCGTTTTTCACGTTTCCACGTCGATATTTCGGAAATTATGCGTTTCCCGGACCCGGGACCCGTCGCAATCGATTCTAAATGGCATATTACACTGAAAAACACGAATTTTTGAGAATGAAAAATTGGCCCATTTTTCACGTTTCCACGTCGATATCTCGAAAATTATGCGTTTCCAGGACCCGGGACCCGTCGCAATCGATTCCAAATGGCATATTACACTGAAAAACACGAATTTTCGGAAGTGAAAAATTGGATCATTTTTCACGTTTCCACGTCGATATTTCGGAAATTATGCGTTTCCAGGACCCAGGACCCGTCGCAATCGATTCTAAACGGCATATTACAGTAAAAAACACGAATTTTCGTAAGTGAAAAATTGGCTCATTTTTCACGTTTCCACGTCGATATCTCGAAAATTATGCGTTTCCAGGACCCAGGACCCGTCGCAATCGATTCTAAACGGCATATTACACTAAAAAACACGAATTTTCGAAAGTGAAAAATTGGCTCATTTTTCACGTTTCCACGTCGATATCTCGAAAATTATGCGTTTCCAGGACCCAGGACCCGTCGCAATCGATTCTAAACGGCATATTACACTAAAAAACACGAATTTTCGAAAGTGAAAAATTGGCTCATTTTTCACGTTTTCACGTCGATATCTCGGAAATTATGCGTTTCCAGGACCCAGGACCCGTCGCAATCGATTCTAAACGGCATATTACACTGAAAAACACGAATTTTCGGAAGTGAAAAATTGGCTCATTTTTCACGTTTCCACGTCGATATCTCGAAAATTATGCGTTTCCAGGACCCGGGACCCGTCGCAATCGATTCTAAACGGCATATTACGCTAAAAAACACGAATTTTCGAAAGTGAAAAATTGGCTCGTTTTTCACGTTTCCACGTCGATATTTCGGAAATTATGCGTTTCCCGGACCCGGGACCCGTCGCAATCGATTCTAAATGGCATATGACACTGAAAAACACGAATTTTTGAGAATGAAAAATTGGCTCATTTTTCACGTTTCCACGTCGATATCTCGAAAATTATGCGTTTCCAGGACCCGAGACCCGTCGCAATCGATTCTAAATGGCATATTACGATAAAAAACACGAATTTTCGAAAGTGAAAAATTGGCTCATTTTTCACGTTTCCACGTCGATATCTCGAAAATTATGCGTTTCCAGGACCCGAGACCCGTCGCGATCGATTCTAAATGGCATATTACGATAAAAAACACGAATTTTCGAAAGTGAAAAATTGGCTCATTTTTCACGTTTCCACGTCGATATCTCGAAAATTATGCGTTTCCAGGACCCAGGACCCGTCGCAATCGATTCCAAATGGCATATTACACTGAAAAACACGAATTTTCGGAAGTGAAAAATTGGATCATTTTTCACGTTTCCACGTCGATATTTCGGAAATTATGCGTTTCCAGGACCCGGGACCCGTCGCAATCGATTCCAAATGGCATATTACACTGAAAAACACGAATTTTTGAGAATGAAAAATTGGCTCATTTTTCACGTTTCCACGTCGATATCTCGAAAATTATGCGTTTCCAGGACCCAGGACCCGTCGCGATCGATTCCAAATGGCATATTACGCTGAAAAACACGAATTTTCGAAAGTGAAGAATTGGCTCATTTTTCACGTTTCCACGTCGATATCTCGAAAATTATGCGTTTCCAGGACCCAGGACCCGTCGCAATCGATTCTAAATGGCATATTACAGTAAGAAACACGAATTTTCGAAAGTGAAAAATTGGCTCATTTTTCACGTTTCCACGTCGATATCTCGAAAATTATGCGTTTCCAGGACCCAGGACCCGTCGCAATCGATTCTAAACGGCATATTACAATAAAAAACACGAATTTTCGAAAGTGAAGAATTGGCTCATTTTTCACGTTTCCACGTCGATATCTCAAAAATTATGCGTTTCCAGGACCCAGGACCCGTCGCAATCGATTCTAAACGGCATATTACACTAAAAAACACGAATTTTCGGAAGTGAAAAATTGGCTCATTTTTCACGTTTCCACGTCGATATCTCGAAAATTATGCGTTTCCAGGACCCAGGACCCGTCGCAATCGATTCTAAACGGCATATTACGCTAAAAAACACGAATTTTCGAAAGTGAAAAATTGGCTCATTTTTCACGTTTCCACGTCGATATCTCGAAAATTATGCGATTCCAGGACCCAGGACCCGTTGCAATCGATTCTAAATGGCATATTACACTAAAAACACGAATTTTCGAAAGTGAAGAATTGGCTCATTTTTCACGTTTCCACGTCGATATCTCGAAAATTATGCGTTTCCAGGACACAGGACCCGTCGCAATCGATTCTAAACGGCATATTACACTAAGAAACACGAATTTTCGAAAGTGAAAAATTGGCCCATTTTTCACGTTTCCACGTCGATATCTCGAAAATTATGCGTTTCCAGGACCCAGGACCCGTCGCAATCGATTCTAAACGGCATATTACGCTAAAAAACACGAATTTTCGAAAGTGAAAAATTGGCTCGTTTTTCACGTTTCCACGTCGATATTTCGGAAATTATGCGTTTCCCGGACCCGGGACCCGTCGCAATCGATTCTAAATGGCATATTACACTGAAAAACACGAATTTTTGAGAATGAAAAATTGGCCCATTTTTCACGTTTCCACGTCGATATCTCGAAAATTATGCGGTTCCAGGACCCGGGACCCGTCGCAATCGATTCCAAATGGCATATTACACTGAAAAACACGAATTTTCGGAAGTGAAAAATTGGATCATTTTTCACGTTTCCACGTCGATATTTCGGAAATTATGCGTTTCCAGGACCCGGGACCCGTCGCAATCGATTCCAAATGGCATATTACTTTGAAAAACACGAATTTTCGAAAGTGAAGAATTGGCTCATTTTTCACGTTTCCACGTCGATATCTCGAAAATTATGCGTTTCCAGGACCCAGGACCCGTCGCAATCGATTCTAAACGGCATATTACAGTAAAAAACACGAATTTTCGTAAGTGAAAAATTGGCTCATTTTTCACGTTTCCACGTCGATATCTCGAAAATTATGCGTTTCCAGGACCCAGGACCCGTCGCAATCGATTCTAAACGGCATATTACACTAAAAAACACGAATTTTCGAAAGTGAAAAATTGGCTCATTTTTCACGTTTCCACGTCGATATCTCGAAAATTATGCGTTTCCAGGACCCAGGACCCGTCGCAATCGATTCTAAACGGCATATTACACTAAAAAACACGAATTTTCGAAAGTGAAAAATTGGCTCATTTTTCACGTTTTCACGTCGATATCTCGAAAATTATGCGTTTCCAGGACCCAGGACCCGTCGCAATCGATTCTAAACGGCATATTACACTGAAAAACACGAATTTTCGGAAGTGAAAAATTGGCTCATTTTTCACGTTTCCACGTCGATATCTCGAAAATTATGCGTTTCCAGGACCCGGGACCCGTCGCAATCGATTCTAAACGGCATATTACGCTAAAAAACACGAATTTTCGAAAGTGAAAAATTGGCTCGTTTTTCACGTTTCCACGTCGATATTTCGGAAATTATGCGTTTCCCGGACCCGGGACCCGTCGCAATCGATTCTAAATGGCATATTACACTGAAAAACACGAATTTTTGAGAATGAAAAATTGGCTCATTTTTCACGTTTCCACGTCGATATCTCGAAAATTATGCGTTTCCAGGACCCGAGACCCGTCGCAATCGATTCTAAATGGCATATTACGATAAAAAACACGAATTTTCGAAAGTGAAAAATTGGCTCATTTTTCACGTTTCCACGTCGATATCTCGAAAATTATGCGTTTCCAGGACCCGAGACCCGTCGCGATCGATTCTAAATGGCATATTACGATAAAAAACACGAATTTTCGAAAGTGAAAAATTGGCTCATTTTTCACGTTTCCACGTCGATATCTCGAAAATTATGCGTTTCCAGGACCCAGGACCCGTCGCAATCGATTCCAAATGGCATATTACACTGAAAAACACGAATTTTCGGAAGTGAAAAATTGGATCATTTTTCACGTTTCCACGTCGATATTTCGGAAATTATGCGTTTCCAGGACCCGGGACCCGTCGCAATCGATTCCAAATGGCATATCACACTGAAAAACACGAATTTTTGAGAATGAAAAATTGGCTCATTTTTCACGTTTCCACGTCGATATCTCGAAAATTATGCGTTTCCAGGACCCAGGACCCGTCGCGATCGATTCCAAATGGCATATTACGCTGAAAAACACGAATTTTCGAAAGTGAAGAATTGGCTCATTTTTCACGTTTCCACGTCGATATCTCGAAAATTATGCGTTTCCAGGACCCAGGACCCGTCGCAATCGATTCTAAATGGCATATTACAGTAAGAAACACGAATTTTCGAAAGTGAAAAATTGGCTCATTTTTCACGTTTCCACGTCGATATCTCGAAAATTATGCGTTTCCAGGACCCAGGACCCGTCGCAATCGATTCTAAACGGCATATTACAATAAAAAACACGAATTTTCGAAAGTGAAGAATTGGCTCATTTTTCACGTTTCCACGTCGATATCTCAAAAATTATGCGTTTCCAGGACCCAGGACCCGTCGCAATCGATTCTAAACGGCATATTACACTAAAAAACACGAATTTTCGGAAGTGAAAAATTGGCTCATTTTTCACGTTTCCACGTCGATATCTCGAAAATTATGCGTTTCCAGGACCCAGGACCCGTCGCAATCGATTCTAAACGGCATATTACGCTAAAAAACACGAATTTTCGAAAGTGAAAAATTGGCTCATTTTTCACGTTTCCACGTCGATATCTCGAAAATTATGCGTTTCCAGGACCCAGGACCCGTTGCAATCGATTCTAAATGGCATATTACACTAAAAACACGAATTTTCGAAAGTGAAGAATTGGCTCATTTTTCACGTTTCCACGTCGATATCTCGAAAATTATGCGTTTCCAGGACACAGGACCCGTCGCAATCGATTCTAAACGGCATATTACACTAAAAAACACGAATTTTCGAAAGTGAAAAATTGGCCCATTTTTCACGTTTCCACGTCGATATCTCGAAAATTATGCGTTTCCAGGACCCAGGACCCGTCGCAATCGATTCTAAACGGCATATTACACTAAAAAACACGAATTTTCGAAAGTGAAAAATTGGCCCATTTTTCACGTTTCCACGTCGATATCTCGAAAATTATGCGTTTCCAGGACCCAGGACCCGTCGCAATCGATTCTAAACGGCATATTACACTAAAAAACACGAATTTTCGAAAGTGAAAAATTGGCTCATTTTTCACGTTTCCACGTCGATATCTCGAAAATTATGCGTTTCCAGGACCCGAGACCCGTCGCAATCGATTCTAAATGGCATATTACGATAAAAAACACGAATTTTCGAAAGTGAAAAATTGGCTCATTTTTCACGTTTCCACGTCGATATCTCGAAAATTATGCGTTTCCAGGACCCAGGACCCGTCGCAATCGATTCCAAATGGCATATTACACTGAAAAACACGAATTTTCGGAAGTGAAAAATTGGATCATTTTTCACGTTTCCACGTCGATATTTCGGAAATTATGCGTTTCCAGGACCCGGGACCCGTCGCAATCGATTCTGAATGGCATATTACACTGAAAAACACGAATTTTTGAGAATGAAAAATTAGATCATTTCTTACGTTTCCACGTCGATATCTCGAAAATTATGCGTTTCCAGGACCCGAGACCCGTCGCAATCGATTCTAAATGGCATATTACACTAAAAAACACGAATTTTTGAAGGTGAAAAATTAGATCATTTTTCACGTTTCCACGTCGATATCTCGAAAATTATGCGTTTCCAGGACCCAGGACCCGTCGCAATCGATTCTAAACGGCATATTACACTAAAAAACACGAATTTTCGAAAGTGAAAAATTGGCTCATTTTTCACGTTTCCACGTCGATATCTCGAAAATTATGCGTTTCCAGGACCCAGGACCCGTCGCAATCGATTCCAAATGGCATATTACACTAAAAACACGAATTTTCGAAAGTGAAGAATTGGCTCATTTTTCACGTTTCCACGTCGATATCTCGAAAATTATGCGTTTCCAGGACCCAGGACCCGTCGCAATCGATTCTAAACGGCATATTACAGTAAGAAACACGAATTTTCGAAAGTGAAAAATTGGCTCATTTTTCACGTTTTCACGTCGATATCTCGAAAATTATGCGTTTCCAGGACCCAGGACCCGTCGCGATCGATTCTGAACGGCATATTACACTAAAAAACACGAATTTTCGATAGTGAAAAATTGGCTCATTTTTCACGTTTCCACGTCGATATCTCAAAAATTATGCGTTTCCAGGACCCAGGACCCGTCGCAATCGATTCTAAATGGCATATGACACTAAAAACACGAATTTTCGAAAGTGAAGAATTGGCTCATTTTTCACGTTTTCACGTCGATATCTCGAAAATTATGCGTTTCCAGGACCCAGGACCCGTCGCAATCGATTCTGAACGGCATATTACGCTAAAAAACACGAATTTTCGAAAGTGAAGAATTGGCTCGTTTTTCACGTTTCCACGTCGATATTTCGGAAATTATGCGTTTCCCGGACCCGGGACCCGTCGCAATCGATTCTAAATGGCATATTACACTGAAAAACACGAATTTTTGAGAATGGAAAATTGGCCCATTTTTCACGTTTTCACGTCGATATCTCGAAAATTATGCGTTTCCAGGACCCAGGACCCGTCGCAATCGATTCTAAACGGCATATTACACTAAAAAACACGAATTTTCGAAAGTGAAAAATTGGATCATTCCTCACGTTTCCACGTCGATATCTCGAAAATTATGCGTTTCCTGGACCCGGGACCCGTCGCAATCGATTCCAAATGGCATATTACACTGAAAAACACGAATTTTCGAATGTGAAAAATGAGATCATTTTTCACGTTTTCACGTCAGTATCTCGAAAATTATGCGTTTCCAGGACCCGGGACCTGTCGCAAACGATTCTACAGGGCATATTACAGTCAAAAACACGAATTTTCGAAGGTGAAAAATTAAATCATGTTTCACGTTTCCACGTCGATATCTCGAAAATTATGCGTTTTCAGGACCCGGGACCCGTCGCAATCGATTACAAATGGCATATTACACCAAAAACACGAATTTTCGAAAGTGAAAAATTGAATCATTTTTCACGTATCCACGTCGATATCTCGAAAATTATGCGTTTCCAGGACCCGGGACCCGTCGCAATCGATTCTGAATGGCATATTACACTGAAAAACACGAATTTTTGAGAATGTAATATCTGCTAATTTTTCACGTTCCGACGTCGAAATCTCGGAAATTATGCGTTTCCAGGACCCGGGACCAGTCGAAATCGATTCCGGGCCGCAAATTACAGTGAAAAGCACGAATTTCGTAGAACGGAAAATCTCATTATTTTCACCTTCCAACGTCGAAATCTCGATATTCATGCGTCCAAGGAACCCAAAAACAGTCGGAATCGATTCTAGGTGGCATATTACACTCAAAAACACAAATTTTCGGAAGTGGAAGATTGAATCGTTTTTCACGTTTCCACGTCGATGTCTCGAAAATTATGCGTTTCCAGGACCCGGGACCCGTCGCAATCGATTCTAAATGGCATATTACACTCAAAAACACGAATTTTCGAAAGTGAAAAATTGGATCATTTTTTACGATTTCACGTCGATATCTCAAAAATTATGCGATTCCAGGACCCAGGACCCGCCGCAATCGATTCTAAATGGCATATTATACTGAAAAACACGAATTTTTGAGAATGAAAAATGTGATCATTTTTCACGTTTCCACGTCGATATCTCGAAAATTATGCGTTTCCAGGACCCGGGACCCGTCGCGATCGATTCTGAATGGCATATTACACTGAAAAACACGAATTTTCGGGAATGAAAAATAAGATCATTTTTCACGTTTCCACGTCGATATCTCGAAAATTATGCGTTTCCAGGACCCGGGACCCGTCGCAATCGATTCTAAATAGCAAATTACACTCAAGAACACGAATTTCCGAAAGTGAAAAATTGGATCATTTTTCACGTTTTCACGCCGATATCTCGAAAATTATGCGTTTCCAGGACCCAGGACCCGTCGAAATCGATTCCGGGCCGCAAATTACACTGAAAAGCATGAATTTCGTAGAACGGAAAATTTCATTATTTTCACCTTCCAACGTCGAAATCTCGATATTCATGCGTCCAAGGAACCCAAAAACCGTCGGAATCGATTCTAGGTGGCATATTACACTCAAAAACACAAAATTTCGAAAGTGGAAGATTGAATCATTTTTCACGTTTCCACGTCGATATCTCGAAAATGATGCGTTTTCAGGACCCGGGACCCGTCGCAATCGACTCTAAATGGCATATTACACGCAAAAACACGAATTTTAGAAAGTGAAAAATTGGATTATTTCTCACGTTTCCACGTCGATATCTCGAAAATTATGCGTTTCCAGGACCCAGGACCCGTCGCAATCGATTTTAAATGGCATATTACACTAAAAAACACGAATTTTCGAGGATGGAAAATGAGATCATTCTTCACGTTTCCACGTCGATATCTCGGAAATTATGCGTTTACAGG
Organism: Tenthredo scrophulariae; assembly: GCA_963978835.1. Taxonomy (NCBI): domain Eukaryota; kingdom Metazoa; phylum Arthropoda; class Insecta; order Hymenoptera; family Tenthredinidae; genus Tenthredo; species Tenthredo scrophulariae. The sequence goes on along the minus strand of OZ022230.1, from coordinate 18,059,544 downwards.
ACCCGGGACCCGTCGCAATCGATTCTAAATGGCATATTACACTCAAGAACACGAATTTTCGAATGTGAAAAATGAGATCATTTTTCACGTTTTCACGTCAGTATCTCAAAAATTATGCGTTTCCAGGACCCGGGACCTGTCGCAAACGATTCTAAAGGGCATATTACAGTCAAAAACACGAATTTTCGAAGGTGAAAAATTAAATCATTTTTCACGTTTCCACGTCGATATCTCGAAAATTATGCGTTTCCAGGACCCGGGACCTGTCGCAAACGATTCTAAAGGGCATATTACAGTCAAAAACACGAATTTTCGAAAGTGAAAAATTGGATTATTTCTCACGTTTCCACGTCGAAATCTCGATATTCATGCGTCCAAGGAACCCAAAAACCGTCGGAATCGATTCTAGGTGGCATATTACACTCAAAAACACAAATTTTCGGAAGTGGAAGATTGAATCGTTTTTCACGTTTCCACGTCGATGTCTCGAAAATTATGCGTTTCCAGGACCCGGGACCCGTCGCAATCGATTCTAAATGGCATATTACACTCAAAAACACGAATTTTCGAAAGTGAAAAATTGGATCATTTTTTCGATTTCACGTCGATATCTCAAAAATTATGCGTTTCCAGGACCCAGGACCCGTCGCAATCGATTCTAAATGGCATATTACACTGAAAAACACGAATTTTTGAGAATCAAAAATTAGATCATTTTTCACGTTTCCACGTCGATATCTCGAAAATTATGCGTTTCCAGGACCCGGGACCCGTCGCAATCGATTCTGAATGGCATATTACACTGAAAAACACGAATTTTCGGGAATGAAAAATAAGATCATTTTTCACGTTTCCACGTCGATATCTCGAAAATTATGCGTTTCCAGGACCCGGAACCCGTCGCAATCAATTCTAAATAGCAAATTACACTCAAAAACACGGATTTTCGAGAGTGAAAAATTGGATCATTTTTCACGTTTTCACGCCGATATCTCGGAAATTATGCGTTTTCAGGACCCGGGACCCGTCGCAAACGATTCCAAATGGCATATTACACTGAAAAACATGAATTTCGTAGAACGGAAAATTTCATTATTTTCACCTTCCAACGTCGAAATCTAGATATTCATGCGTCCAAGGAACCCAAAAACCGTCGGAATCGATTCTAGGTGGCATATTACACTCAAAAACACAAATTTTCGAAAGTGGAAGATTGAATCATTTTTCACGTTTCCACGTCGATATCTCGAAAATGATGCGTTTTCAGGACCCGGGACCCGTCGCAATCGACTCTAAATGGCATATTACACTCAAAAACACGAATTTTCGAAAGTGAAAAATTGGATTATTTCTCACGTTTCCACGTCGATATCTCGAAAATTATGCGTTTCCAGGACCCAGGACCCGTCGCAATCGATTCTAAATGGCATATTACACTGAAAAACACGAATTTTCGAGGATGGAAAATGAGATCATTCTTCACGTTTCCACGTCGATATCTCGAAAATTATGCGTTTACAGGACCCGGGACCCGTCGCAATCGATTCTAAATGGCATATTACACTCAAGAACACGAATTTTCGAATGTGAAAAATGAGATCATTTTTCACGTTTTCACGTCAGTATTCCGAAAATTATGCGTTTCCAGGACCCGGGACCTGTCGCAAACGATTCTAAAGGGCATATTACAGTCAAAAACACGAATTTTCGAAGGTGAAAAATTAAATCATTTTTCACGTTTCCACGTCGATATCTCGAAAATTATGCGTTTCCAGGACCCGGGACCCGTCGCAATCGATTACAAATGGCATATTACACTCGAAAACACGAATTTTCGAAAGTGAAAAATTGGATTATTTCTCACGTTTCCAAGTCGATATCTCGAAAATTATGCGTTTCCAGGACCCAGGACCCGTCGCAATCGATTCTTAATGGCATATTACACTGAAAAACACGAATTTTCGAGGATGGAAAATGAGATCATTCTTCACGTTTTCACGTCGATATCTCGAAAATTATGCGTTTACAGGACCCGGGACCCGTCGCAATCGATTCTAAATAGCAAATTACACTCAAAAACACGAATTTTCGAAAGTGAAAAATTGGATCATTTTTCACGTTTTCACGCCGATATCTCGAAAATTATGCGTTTCCCGGACCCAGGACCCGTCGAAATCGATTCCGGGCCGCAAATTACACTGAAAAGCATGAATTTCGTAGAACGGAAAATTTCATTATTTTCACGTTTCCACGTCGATATCTCGAAAATTATGCGTTTCCAGGACCCGGGACCCGTCGCAATCGATTACAAATGGCATATTACAGTCAAAAACACGAATTCTCGAAAGTGAAAAATGAGATCATTTTTCACGTTTTCACGTCGATATCTCAAAAATTATGCGTTTCCAGGACCCGGGACCCGTCGCAATCGATTCTAAATGGCATATTACACTCAAAAACACGAATTTTCGAAAGTGGAAGATTGAATCATTTTTCACGTTTCCACGTCGATATCTCGAAAATCATTCGTTTCCAGGACCCAGGACCCGTCGCAATCGATTCTGAATGGCATATTACACTTGAAAACACGAATTTTTGAGAATGAAAAATCTCACAATTTTTCACGTTCCGACGTCAAAATCTCGGAAATTATGCGTTTCCAGGACCCGGGACTTGTCTTAATCGATTCTAAATAGCATATTACACTCGAAAACACGAATTTTCGAATGTGAAAAATGAGATCATTTTTCACGTTTTCACGTCAGTATCTCGAAAATTATGCGTTTCCAGGACCCGGGACCCGTCGCAAACGATTCTAAAGGGCATATTACAGTCAAAAACACGAATTTTCGAAGGTGAAAAATTAAATCATTTTTCACGTTTCCACGTCGATATCTCGAAAATTATGCATTTCCAGGACCCGGGACCCGTCGCAATCGATTACAAATGGCATATTACACCAAAAACACGAATTTTCGAAAGTGAAAAATTGAATCATTTTTCACGTATCCACGTCGATATCTCGAAAATTATGCGTTTACAGGACCCGGGACCCGTCGCAATCGATTCTAAATGGCATATTACACTCAAGAACACGAATTTTCGAATGTGAAAAATTAGATCATTTTTCACGTTTTCACGTCAGTATCTCGAAAATTATGCGTTTCCAGGACCCGGGACCCGTCGCAAGCGATTCTAAAGGGCATATTATAGTCAAAAACACGAATTTTTGAGAATGAAAAATGAGATCATTTTTTACGTTTCCACGTCGATATCTCGAAAATTATGCGTTTCCAGGACCCGGGACCCGTCGCAATCGATTCTGAATGGCATATTACACTGAAAAACACGAATTTTCGGGAATGAAAAAAAAGATCATTTTTCACGTTTCCACGTCGATATCTCGAAAATTATGCGTTTCCAGGACCCGGGACCCGTCGCAATCGATTCTAAATAGCAAATTACACTCAAAAACACGAATTTTCGAAAGTGAAAAATTGGATCATTTTTCACGTTTTCACGCCGATATCTCGAAAATTATGCGTTTCCAGGACCCAGGACCCGTCGAAATCGATTCCGGGCCGCAAATTACACTGAAAAGCATGAATTTCGTAGAACGGAAAATTTCATTATTTTCACGTTTCCACGTCGATATCTCGAAAATTATGCGTTTCCAGGACCCGGGACCCGTCGCAATCGATTACAAATGGCATATTACAGTCAAAAACACGAATTTTCGAAGGTGAAAAATCTCACAATTTTTCACGTTCCGACGTCAAAATCTCGGAAATTATGCGTTTCCAGGACCCGGGACTTGTCTTAATCGATTCTAAATAGCATATTACACTCGAAAACACGAATTCTCGAAAGTGAAAAATGAGATCATTTTTCACGTTTTCACGTCGATATCTCGAGAATTATGCGTTTCCAGGACCCAGGACCCGTCGCACTCGATTCTAAATAGCATATTACACTGAAAAACACGAATTTTTGAGAATGTAATATCTGCTAATTTTTCACGTTCCGACGTCGAAATCTCGGAAATATGCGTTTCCAGGACCCGGGACCAGTCGAAATCGATTCCGGGCCGCAAATTACAGAGAAAAGCACGAATTTCGTAGAACGGAAAATTTCATTATTTTCACCTTCCAACGTCGAAATCTCGATATTCATGCGTCCAAGGAACCCAAAAACCGTCGGAATCGATTCTAGGTGGCATATTACACTCAAAAACACAAATTTTCGGAAGTGGAAGATTGAATCGTTTTTCACGTTTCCACGTCGATGTCTCGAAAATTATGCGTTTCCAGGACCCGGGACCCGTCGCAATCGATTCTAAATGGCATATTACACTCAAAAACACGAATTTTCGAAAGTGAAAAATTGGATCATTTTTTACGATTTCACGTCGATATCTCAAAAATTATGCGTTTCCAGGACCCAGGACCCGTCGCAATCGATTCTAAATGGCATATTACACTGAAAAACATGAATTTTTGGAAATGAAAAATTAGATCATTTTTTACGTTTCCACGTCGATATCTCGGAAATTATGCGTTTTCAGGACCCGGGACCCGTCGCAAACGATTCCAAATGGCATATTACACTCAAAAACACGAATTTTCGAAAGTGGAAGATTGAATCATTTTTCACGTTTCCACGTCGATATCTCGAAAATCATCAGTTTCCAGGTGCCAGGACCCGTCGCAATCGATTCTGAATGGCATATTACACTCAAAAACACGAATTTCTTAGAATGAAGAATCTCATAAATTTTCACGTTCCGACGTCGACATCTCGGAAATTATGCGTTTTCAGGACCCGAAAACCGCCGCAATCGATTCTAAATGGCATATTACACTCGAAAACACGAATTTTTGAGGATGAAAAATTAGATCATTCTACACGGTTCCACGTCGATATCTCGAAAATTATGCGTTTTCAGGACACAGGACCCGTCGCAATCGATTCTAAATGGCATATTACACTCAAAAACACGAATTTTCGAAAGTGGAAAATTGGATCATTCTTTACGTTTTCACGTCGATATCTCGAAAATTATGCGTTTCCAGGACCCAAAACCCGTCGCAATCGATTCTAAATGGCATATTACACTGAAAAACACGATTTTTGGGAATGAAAAATCTCATAATTTTTCACGTTCCGACGTCAAAATCTCGGTAATTATGCGCTTCCAGGACCCGGGACTTGTCTTGATCGATTCTAAATGGCATATTACACTACAAAACACGAATTCTCGAAAGTGAAAAATGAGATCATTTTTCACGTTTTCACGTCGATATCTCAAAAATTATGCGTTTCCAGGACCCGGGACCCGTCGCAATCGATTCTAAATGGCATATTACACTCAAAAACACGAATTTTCGAAAGTGGAAGATTGAATCATTTTTCACGTTTCCACGTCGATATCTCGAAAATCATTCGTTTCCAGGACCCAGGACCCGTCGCAATCGATTCTGAATGGCATATTACACTTGAAAACACGAATTTTTGAGAATGAAAAATCTCACAATTTTTCACGTTCCGACGTCAAAATCTCGGAAATTATGCGTTTCCAGGACCCGGGACTTGTCTTAATCGATTCTAAATAGCATATTACACTCGAAAACACGAATTCTCGAAAGTGAAAAATGAGATCATTTTTCACGTTTTCACGTCGATATCTCGAGAATTATGCGTTTCCAGGACCCGGGACGCGTCGCAATCGATTCCGGGCCGCAAATTACACTGAAAAACGCAAATTTCGTACAACGGAAAATTTCGTTATTTTCACCTTCCAACGTCAAAATCTCGATATTCATGCGTCCAAGGGACCCAAAAACCGTCGAAATCGATTCTTGGTGGCATATTACACTCAAAAACACAAATTTTCGAAAGTGGAAGATTGAATCATTTTCCACGTTTCCACGTCGATATCTCGAGAATAATGCGTTTTCAGGACCCGGGTCCCGTCGCAATCGACTCTAAATGGCATATTACACTCAAAAACACGAATTTTCGAAGGTAAAAAATTGGATCATTCTTCACGTTTCCACGTCGATATCTCGAAAATTATGCGTTTCCAGGACCCGGGACCAGTCGAAATCGATTCCGGGCCGCAAATTACAGAGAAAAGCACGAATTTCGTAGAACGGAAAATTTCATTATTTTCACCTTCCAACGTCGAAATCTCGATATTCATGCGTCCAAGGAACCCAAAAACCGTCGGAATCGATTCTAGGTGGCATATCACACTCAAAAACACAAATTTTCGGAAGTGGAAGATTGAATCGTTTTTCACGTTTCCACGTCGATATCTCGAAAATTATGCGTTTCCAGGACCCGGGACCCGTCGCAATCGATTCTAAATGGCATATTACACTCAAAAACACGAATTTTCGAAAGTGAAAAATTGAATCATTTTTTACGATTTCACGTCGATATCTCAAAAATTATGCGTTTCCAGGACCCAGGACCCGTCGCAATCGATTCTAAATGGCATATTACACTGAAAAACATGAATTTTTGGAAATGAAAAATTAGATCATTTTTTACGTTTCCACGTCGATATCTCGGAAATTATGCGTTTTCAGGACCCGGGACCCGTCGCAAACGATTCCAAATGGCATATTACACTCAAAAACACGAATTTTCGAAAGTGGAAGATTGAATCATTTTTCACGTTTCCACGTCGATATCTCGAAAATCATCAGTTTCCAGGACCCAGGACCCGTCGCAATCGATTCTAAATGGCATATTACACTCAAAAACACGAATTTCTTAGAATGAAAAATCTCATAAATTTTCACGTTCCGACGTCGATATCTCGAAAATGATGCGTTTTCAGGACCCGGGACCCGTCGCAATCGACTCTAAATGGCATATTACACTCAAAAACACGAATTTTCGAAAGTGAAAAATTGGATTATTTCTCACGTTTCCACGTCGATATCTCGAAAATTATGCGTTTCCAGGACCCAGGTCCCGTCGCAATCGATTCTAAATGGCATATTACACTGAAAAACACGAATTTTCGAGGATGGAAAATGAGATCATTCTTCACGTTTCCACGTCGATATCTCGAAAATTATGCGTTTACAGGACCCGGGACCCGTCGCAATCGATTCTAAATGGCATATTACACTCAAGAACACGAATTTTCGAATGTGAAAAATGAGATCATTTTTCACGTTTTCACGTCAGTATTCCGAAAATTATGCGTTTCCAGGACCCGGGACCTGTCGCAAACGATTCTAAAGGGCATATTACAGTCAAAAACACGAATTTTCGAAGGTGAAAAATTAAATCATTTTTCACGTTTCCACGTCGATATCTCGAAAATTATGCGTTTCCAGGACCCGGGACCCGTCGCAATCGATTACAAATGGCATATTACACTCGAAAACACGAATTTTCGAAAGTGAAAAATTGGATTATTTCTCACGTTTCCAAGTCGATATCTCGAAAATTATGCGTTTCCAGGACCCAGGACCCGTCGCAATCGATTCTTAATGGCATATTACACTGAAAAACACGAATTTTCGAGGATGGAAAATGAGATCATTCTTCACGTTTTCACGTCGATATCTCGAAAATTATGCGTTTACAGGACCCGGGACCCGTCGCAATCGATTCTAAATAGCAAATTACACTCAAAAACACGAATTTTCGAAAGTGAAAAATTGGATCATTTTTCACGTTTTCACGCCGATATCTCGAAAATTATGCGTTTCCCGGACCCAGGACCCGTCGAAATCGATTCCGGGCCGCAAATTACACTGAAAAGCATGAATTTCGTAGAACGGAAAATTTCATTATTTTCACGTTTCCACGTCGATATCTCGAAAATTATGCGTTTCCAGGACCCGGGACCCGTCGCAATCGATTACAAATGGCATATTACAGTCAAAAACACGAATTCTCGAAAGTGAAAAATGAGATCATTTTTCACGTTTTCACGTCGATATCTCAAAAATTATGCGTTTCCAGGACCCGGGACCCGTCGCAATCGATTCTAAATGGCATATTACACTCAAAAACACGAATTTTCGAAAGTGGAAGATTGAATCGTTTTTCACGTTTCCACGTCGATGTCTCGAAAATTATGCGTTTCCAGGACCCGGGACCCGTCGCAATCGATTCTAAATGGCATATTACACTCAAAAACACGAATTTTCGAAAGTGAAAAATTGGATCATTTTTTACGATTTCACGTCGATATCTCAAAAATTATGCGTTTCCAGGACCCAGGACCCGTCGCAATCGATTCTAAATGGCATATTACACTGAAAAACATGAATTTTTGGAAATGAAAAATTAGATCATTTTTTACGTTTCCACGTCGATATCTCGGAAATTATGCGTTTTCAGGACCCGGGACCCGTCGCAAACGATTCCAAATGGCATATTACACTCAAAAACACGAATTTTCGAAAGTGGAAGATTGAATCATTTTTCACGTTTCCACGTCGATATCTCGAAAATCATCAGTTTCCAGGTGCCAGGACCCGTCGCAATCGATTCTGAATGGCATATTACACTCAAAAACACGAATTTCTTAGAATGAAGAATCTCATAAATTTTCACGTTCCGACGTCGACATCTCGGAAATTATGCGTTTTCAGGACCCGAAAACCGCCGCAATCGATTCTAAATGGCATATTACACTCGAAAACACGAATTTTTGAGGATGAAAAATTAGATCATTCTACACGGTTCCACGTCGATATCTCGAAAATTATGCGTTTTCAGGACACAGGACCCGTCGCAATCGATTCTAAATGGCATATTACACTCAAAAACACGAATTTTCGAAAGTGGAAAATTGGATCATTCTTTACGTTTTCACGTCGATATCTCGAAAATTATGCGTTTCCAGGACCCAAAACCCGTCGCAATCGATTCTAAATGGCATATTACACTGAAAAACACGATTTTTGGGAATGAAAAATCTCATAATTTTTCACGTTCCGACGTCAAAATCTCGGTAATTATGCGCTTCCAGGACCCGGGACTTGTCTTGATCGATTCTAAATGGCATATTACACTACAAAACACGAATTCTCGAAAGTGAAAAATGAGATCATTTTTCACGTTTTCACGTCGATATCTCAAAAATTATGCGTTTCCAGGACCCGGGACCCGTCGCAATCGATTCTAAATGGCATATTACACTCAAAAACACGAATTTTCGAAAGTGGAAGATTGAATCATTTTTCACGTTTCCACGTCGATATCTCGAAAATCATTCGTTTCCAGGACCCAGGACCCGTCGCAATCGATTCTGAATGGCATATTACACTTGAAAACACGAATTTTTGAGAATGAAAAATCTCACAATTTTTCACGTTCCGACGTCAAAATCTCGGAAATTATGCGTTTCCAGGACCCGGGACTTGTCTTAATCGATTCTAAATAGCATATTACACTCGAAAACACGAATTCTCGAAAGTGAAAAATGAGATCATTTTTCACGTTTTCACGTCGATATCTCGAGAATTATGCGTTTCCAGGACCCGGGACGCGTCGCAATCGATTCCGGGCCGCAAATTACACTGAAAAACGCAAATTTCGTACAACGGAAAATTTCGTTATTTTCACCTTCCAACGTCAAAATCTCGATATTCATGCGTCCAAGGGACCCAAAAACCGTCGAAATCGATTCTTGGTGGCATATTACACTCAAAAACACAAATTTTCGAAAGTGGAAGATTGAATCATTTTCCACGTTTCCACGTCGATATCTCGAGAATAATGCGTTTTCAGGACCCGGGTCCCGTCGCAATCGACTCTAAATGGCATATTACACTCAAAAACACGAATTTTCGAAGGTAAAAAATTGGATCATTCTTCACGTTTCCACGTCGATATCTCGAAAATTATGCGTTTCCAGGACCCGGGACCAGTCGAAATCGATTCCGGGCCGCAAATTACAGAGAAAAGCACGAATTTCGTAGAACGGAAAATTTCATTATTTTCACCTTCCAACGTCGAAATCTCGATATTCATGCGTCCAAGGAACCCAAAAACCGTCGGAATCGATTCTAGGTGGCATATCACACTCAAAAACACAAATTTTCGGAAGTGGAAGATTGAATCGTTTTTCACGTTTCCACGTCGATATCTCGAAAATTATGCGTTTCCAGGACCCGGGACCCGTCGCAATCGATTCTAAATGGCATATTACACTCAAAAACACGAATTTTCGAAAGTGAAAAATTGAATCATTTTTTACGATTTCACGTCGATATCTCAAAAATTATGCGTTTCCAGGACCCAGTACCCGTCGCAATCGATTCTAAATGGCATATTACACTGAAAAACATGAATTTTTGGAAATGAAAAATTAGATCATTTTTTACGTTTCCACGTCGATATCTCGGAAATTATGCGTTTTCAGGACCCGGGACCCGTCGCAAACGATTCCAAATGGCATATTACACTCAAAAACACGAATTTTCGAAAGTGGAAGATTGAATCATTTTTCACGTTTCCACGTCGATATCTCGAAAATCATCAGTTTCCAGGACCCAGGACCCGTCGCAATCGATTCTAAATGGCATATTACACTCAAAAACACGAATTTCTTAGAATGAAAAATCTCATAAATTTTCACGTTCCGACGTCGACATCTCGGAAATTCTGCGTTTTCAGGACCCGGAAACCGCCGCAATCGATTCTAAATGGCATATTACACTCGAAAACACGAATTTTCGAAAGTGGAAGATTGAATCATTTTTCACGTTTCCACGTCGATATCTCGAAAATCATTCGTTTTCAGGACCCAGGACCCGTCGCAATCGATTCTGAATGGCATATTACACTTGAAAACACGAATTTTTGAGAATGAAAAATCTCACAATTTTTCACGTTCCGACGTCAAAATCTCGGAAATTATGCGTTTCCAGGACCCGGGACTTGTCTTAATCGATTCTAAATAGCATATTACACTCGAAAACACGAATTCTCGAAAGTGAAAAATGAGATCATTTTTCACGTTTTCACGTCGATATCTCGAGAATTATGCGTTTTCAGGACCCGGGACGCGTCGCAATCGATTCCGGGCCGCAAATTACACTGAAAAACGCAAATTTCGTACAACGGAAAATTTCGTTATTTTCACCTTCCAACGTCGAAATCTCGATATTCATGCGTCCAAGGGACCCAAAAACCGTCGAAATCGATTCTAGGTGGCATATTACACTCAAAAACACGAATTTTCGAAAGCGGAAGAATGAATCATTTTTCACGTTTCCACGTCGATATCTCGAAAATGATGCGTTTTCAGGACCCGGGACCCGTCGCAATCGACTCTAAATGGCATATTACACTCGAAAACACGAATTTTCGAAAGTGAAAAATTGGATTATTTTTCACGTTTCCACGTCGATATCTCGAAAATTATGCGTTTCCAGGACCCAGGACCCGTCGCAATCGATTCTGAATGGCATATTACACTGAAAAACACGAATTTTCGGGAATGAAAAATAAGATCATTTTTCACGTTTCCACGTCGATATCTCGAAAATTATGCGTTTCCAGGACCCGGGACCCGTCGCAATCGATTCTAAATGGCAAATCACACTCAAAAACACGAATTTTCGAAAGTGAAAAATTGGATCATTTTTCACGTTTCCACGCCGATATCTCGAAAATTATGCGTTTCCAGGACCCAGGACCCGTCGCAATCGATTCTGAATGGCATATGACACTGAAAAACACGAATTTTTGGGAATGAAAAATCTCATAATTTTTCACGTTCCGACGTCAAAATCTCGGAAATTATGCGTTTCCAGGACCCGGGACGCGTCGCAATCGATTCCGGGCCGCAAATTACACTGAAAAACGCAAATTTCGTACAACGGAAAATTTCGTTATTTTCACCTTCCAACGTCAAAATCTTGATATTCATGCGTCCAAGGGACCCAAAAACCGTCGAAATCGATTCTTGGTGGCATATTACACTCAAAAACACAAATTTTCGAAAGTGGAAGATTGAATCATTTTCCACGTTTCCACGTCGATATCTCGAGAATGATGCGTTTTCAGGACCCGCGACCCGTCGCAATCGACTCTAAATGGCATATTACACTCAAAAACACGAATTTTCGAAAGTGCAAAATTGGATTATTTTTCACGTTTCCACGTCGATATCTCGAAAATTATGCGTTTTCAGGACCCAGGACCCGTCGCAATCGATTCTGAATGGCATATTACACTGAAAAACACGAATTTTTGAGAATGAAAAATGAGATCATTTTTTACGTTTCCACGTCGATATCTCGAAAATTATGCGTTTCCAGGACCCGGGACCCGTCGCAATCGATTCTAAATGGCATATTACACCAAAAACACGAATTTTCGAATTTGAAAAATTGGATCATTTTTCACGTATCCACGTCGATATCTCGAAAATTATGCGTTTTCAGGACCCAGGACCCGTCGCAATCGATTCTGAATGGCATATTACACTGAAAAACACGAATTTTTGAGAATGAAAAATGAGATCATTTTTCACGTTTTCACGTCGATATTTCGAAGATTATGCGTTTCCAGGACCCAGGACCCGTCGCAATCGATTCTGAATGGCATATTACACTGAAAAACACGAATTTTCGGGAATGAAAAATATGATCATTTTTCACGTTTCCACGTCGATATCTCGAAAATTATGCGTTTCCAGGACCCGGGACCCGTCACAATCGATTCTAAATGGCAAATCACACTCAAAACACGAATTTTCGAAAGTGAAAAATTGGATCATTCTTCACGTTTCCACGCCGATATCTCGAAAATTATGCGTTTCCAGGACCCAGGACCCGTCGCAATCGATTCTGAATGGCATATTACACTGAAAAACACGAATTTTTGGGAATGAAAAATGTCATAATTTTTCACGTTCCGACGTCAAAATCTCGGAAATTATGCGTTTCCAGGACCCGGGACGCGTCGCAATCGATTCCGGGCCGCAAATTGCGCTGGAAAACGCAAATTTCGTACAACGGAAAATTCCGTTATTTTCACCTTCCAACGTCGAAATCTCGATATTCATGCGTCCAAGGGACCCAAAAACCGTCGAAATCGATTCTAGGTGGCATATTACACTCAAAAACACAAATTTTCGAAAGTGGCAGATTGAATCATTTTTCACGTTTCCACGTCGATATCTCGAAAATGATGCGTTTTCAGGACCCGGGACCCGTCGCAATCGACTCTAAATGGCATATTACACTCAAAAACACGAATTTTCGAAAGTGCAAAATTGGATTATTTTTCACGTTTCCACGTCGATATCTCGAAAATTATGCGTTTTCAGGACCCAGGACCCGTCGCAATCGATTCTGAATGGCATATTACACTGAAAAACACGAAGTTTTGAGAATGAAAAATGAGATCATTTTTTACGTTTCCACGTCGATATCTCGAAAATTATCCGTTTCCAGGACCCGGGACCCGTCGCAATCCATTCTAAATGGCATATTACACCAAAAACACGAATTTCCGAAAGTGAAAAATTGGATCATTTTTCACGTATCCACGTCGATATCTCGAAAATTATGCGTTTTCAGGACCCAGGACCCGTCGCAATCGATTCTGAATGGCATATTACACTGAAAAACACGAATTTTCGAGAATGAAAAATGAGATCATTTTTTACGTTTTCACGTCGAAATCTCGAAAATTATGCGTTGCCAGGACCCAGGACCCGTCGCAATCGATTCTGAATGGCATATTACACTGAAAAACACGAATTTTCGGGAATGAAAAATATGATCATTTTTCACGTTTCCACGTCGATATCTCGAAAATTATGCGTTTCCAGGACCCGGGACCCGTCGCAATCGATTCGAAATGGCAAATTACCCTCGAAAACACGAATTTTCGAAAGTGAAAAATTGGATCATTTTTCACGTTTCCACGCCGATATCTCGAAAATTATGCGTTTCCAGGACCCAGGACCCGTCGCAATCGATTCTGAATGGCATATTACACTGAAAAACACGAATTTTTGGGAATGAAAAATCTCATAATTTTCCACGTTCCGACGTAAAAATCTCGGAAATTATGCGTTTCCAGGACCCGGGACGCGTCGCAATCGATTCCGGGCCGCAAATTACACTGGAAAACGCAAATTTCGTACAACGGAAAATTTCGTTATTTTCACCTTCCAACGTCGAAATCTCGATATTCATGCGTCCAAGGGACCCAAAAACCGTCGAAATCGATTCTAGGTGGCATATTACACTCAAAAACACAAATTTTCGAAAGTGGAAGATTGAATCATTTTTCACGTTTCCACGTCGATATCTCGAAAATGATGCGTTTTCAGGACCCGGGACCCGTCGCAATCGACTCTAAATGGCATATTACACTCAAAAACACGAATTTTCGAAAGTGCAAAATTGGATTATTTTTCACGTTTTCACGTCGATATCTCGAAAATTATGCGTTTTCAGGACCCAGGACCCGTCGCAATCGATTCTGAATGGCATATTACACTGAAGAACACGAATTTTTGAGAATGAAAAATGAGATCATTTTTTACGTTTCCACGTCGATAGCTCGAAAATTATGCGTTTCCAGGACCCGGGACCCGTCGCAATCGATTCTAAATGGCATATTACACCAAAAACACGAATTTTCGAAAGTGAAAAATTGGATCATTTTTCACGTATCCACGTCGATATCTCGAAAATTATGCGTTTTCAGGACCCAGGACCCGTCGCAATCGATTCTGAATGGCATATTACACTGAAAAACACGAATTTTTGGGAATGAAAAATCTCATAATTTTTCACGTTCCGACGTCAAAATCTCGGAAATTATGCGTTTCCAGGACCCGGGACGCGTCGCAATCGATTTCGGGCCGCAAATTGCACTGGAAAACGCAAATTTCGTACAACGGAAAATTTCGTTATTTTCACCTTCCAACGTCGAAATCTCGATATTCATGCGTCCAAGGGACCCAAAAACCGTCGAAATCGATTCTAGGTGGCATATTACACTCAAAAACACAAATTTTCGAAAGTGGCAGATTGAATCATTTTTCACGTTTCCACGTCGATATCTCGAAAATGATGCGTTTTCAGGACCCGGGACCCGTCGCAATCGACTCTAAATGGCATATTACACTCAAAAACACGAATTTTCGAAAGTGCAAAATTGGATCATTTTTTACGTTTCCACGTCGATATCTCGAAAATTATCCGTTTCCAGGACCCGGGACCCGTCGCAATCCATTCTAAATGGCATATTACACCAAAAACACGAATTTTCGAAAGTGAAAAATTGGATCATTTTTCACGTATCCACGTCGATATCTCGAAAATTATGCGTTTTCAGGACCCAGGACCCGTCGCAATCGATTCTGAATGGCATATTACACTGAAAAACACGAATTTTCGAGAATGAAAAATGAGATCATTTTTTACGTTTTCACGTCGAAATCTCGAAAATTATGCGTTGCCAGGACCCAGGACCCGTCGCAATCGATTCTGAATGGCATATTACACTGAAAAACACGAATTTTCGGGAATGAAAAATATGATCATTTTTCACGTTTCCACGTCGATATCTCGAAAATTATGCGTTTCCAGGACCCGGGACCCGTCGCAATCGATTCGAAATGGCAAATTACCCTCGAAAACACGAATTTTCGAAAGTGAAAAATTGGATCATTTTTCACGTTTCCACGCCGATATCTCGAAAATTATGCGTTTCCAGGACCCAGGACCCGTCGCAATCGATTCTGAATGGCATATTACACTGAAAAACACGAATTTTTGGGAATGAAAAATCTCATAATTTTCCACGTTCCGACGTAAAAATCTCGGAAATTATGCGTTTCCAGGACCCGGGACGCGTCGCAATCGATTCCGGGCCGCAAATTACACTGGAAAACGCAAATTTCGTACAACGGAAAATTTCGTTATTTTCACCTTCCAACGTCGAAATCTCGATATTCATGCGTCCAAGGGACCCAAAAACCGTCGAAATCGATTCTAGGTGGCATATTACACTCAAAAACACAAATTTTCGAAAGTGGAAGATTGAATCATTTTTCACGTTTCCACGTCGATATCTCGAAAATGATGCGTTTTCAGGACCCGGGACCCGTCGCAATCGACTCTAAATGGCATATTACACTCAAAAACACGAATTTTCGAAAGTGCAAAATTGGATTATTTTTCACGTTTTCACGTCGATATCTCGAAAATTATGCGTTTTCAGGACCCAGGACCCGTCGCAATCGATTCTGAATGGCATATTACACTGAAGAACACGAATTTTTGAGAATGAAAAATGAGATCATTTTTTACGTTTCCACGTCGATAGCTCGAAAATTATGCGTTTCCAGGACCCGGGACCCGTCGCAATCGATTCTAAATGGCATATTACACCAAAAACACGAATTTTCGAAAGTGAAAAATTGGATCATTTTTCACGTATCCACGTCGATATCTCGAAAATTATGCGTTTTCAGGACCCAGGACCCGTCGCAATCGATTCTGAATGGCATATTACACTGAAAAACACGAATTTTTGGGAATGAAAAATCTCATAATTTTTCACGTTCCGACGTCAAAATCTCGGAAATTATGCGTTTCCAGGACCCGGGACGCGTCGCAATCGATTTCGGGCCGCAAATTGCACTGGAAAACGCAAATTTCGTACAACGGAAAATTTCGTTATTTTCACCTTCCAACGTCGAAATCTCGATATTCATGCGTCCAAGGGACCCAAAAACCGTCGAAATCGATTCTAGGTGGCATATTACACTCAAAAACACAAATTTTCGAAAGTGGCAGATTGAATCATTTTTCACGTTTCCACGTCGATATCTCGAAAATGATGCGTTTTCAGGACCCGGGACCCGTCGCAATCGACTCTAAATGGCATATTACACTCAAAAACACGAATTTTCGAAAGTGCAAAATTGGATCATTTTTTACGTTTCCACGTCGATATCTCGAAAATTATCCGTTTCCAGGACCCGGGACCCGTCGCAATCCATTCTAAATGGCATATTACACCAAAAACACGAATTTTCGAAAGTGAAAAATTGGATCATTTTTCACGTATCCACGTCGATATCTCGAAAATTATGCGTTTTCAGGACCCAGGACCCGTCGCAATCGATTCTGAATGGCATATTACACTGAAAAACACGAATTTTCGAGAATGAAAAATGAGATCATTTTTTACGTTTTCACGTCGAAATCTCGAAAATTATGCGTTGCCAGGACCCAGGACCCGTCGCAATCGATTCTGAATGGCATATTACACTGAAAAACACGAATTTTCGGGAATGAAAAATATGATCATTTTTCACGTTTCCACGTCGATATCTCGAAAATTATGCGTTTCCAGGACCCGGGACCCGTCGCAATCGATTCGAAATGGCAAATTACCCTCGAAAACACGAATTTTCGAAAGTGAAAAATTGGATCATTTTTCACGTTTCCACGCCGATATCTCGAAAATTATGCGTTTCCAGGACCCAGGACCCGTCGCAATCGATTCTGAATGGCATATTACACTGAAAAACACGAATTTTTGGGAATGAAAAATCTCATAATTTTCCACGTTCCGACGTAAAAATCTCGGAAATTATGCGTTTCCAGGACCCGGGACGCGTCGCAATCGATTCCGGGCCGCAAATTACACTGGAAAACGCAAATTTCGTACAACGGAAAATTTCGTTATTTTCACCTTCCAACGTCGAAATCTCGATATTCATGCGTCCAAGGGACCCAAAAACCGTCGAAATCGATTCTAGGTGGCATATTACACTCAAAAACACAAATTTTCGAAAGTGGAAGATTGAATCATTTTTCACGTTTCCACGTCGATATCTCGAAAATGATGCGTTTTCAGGACCCGGGACCCGTCGCAATCGACTCTAAATGGCATATTACACTCAAAAACACGAATTTTCGAAAGTGCAAAATTGGATTATTTTTCACGTTTTCACGTCGATATCTCGAAAATTATGCGTTTTCAGGACCCAGGACCCGTCGCAATCGATTCTGAATGGCATATTACACTGAAGAACACGAATTTTTGAGAATGAAAAATGAGATCATTTTTTACGTTTCCACGTCGATAGCTCGAAAATTATGCGTTTCCAGGACCCGGGACCCGTCGCAATCGATTCTAAATGGCATATTACACCAAAAACACGAATTTTCGAAAGTGAAAAATTGGATCATTTTTCACGTATCCACGTCGATATCTCGAAAATTATGCGTTTTCAGGACCCAGGACCCGTCGCAATCGATTCTGAATGGCATATTACACTGAAAAACACGAATTTTTGGGAATGAAAAATCTCATAATTTTTCACGTTCCGACGTCAAAATCTCGGAAATTATGCGTTTCCAGGACCCGGGACGCGTCGCAATCGATTCCGGGCCGCAAATTGCACTGGAAAACGCAAATTTCGTACAACGGAAAATTTCGTTATTTTCACCTTCCAACGTCGAAATCTCGATATTCATGCGTCCAAGGGACCCAAAAACCGTCGAAATCGATTCTAGGTGGCATATTACACTCAAAAACACAAATTTTCGAAAGTGGCAGATTGAATCATTTTTCACGTTTCCACGTCGATATCTCGAAAATGATGCGTTTTCAGGACCCGGGACCCGTCGCAATCGACTCTAAATGGCATATTACACTCAAAAACACGAATTTTCGAAAGTGCAAAATTGGATCATTTTTTACGTTTCCACGTCGATATCTCGAAAATTATCCGTTTCCAGGACCCGGGACCCGTCGCAATCCATTCTAAATGGCATATTACACCAAAAACACGAATTTTCGAAAGTGAAAAATTGGATCATTTTTCACGTATCCACGTCGATATCTCGAAAATTATGCGTTTTCAGGACCCAGGACCCGTCGCAATCGATTCTGAATGGCATATTACACTGAAAAACACGAATTTTCGAGAATGAAAAATGAGATCATTTTTTACGTTTTCACGTCGAAATCTCGAAAATTATGCGTTTCCAGGACCCAGGACCCGTCGCAATCGATTCTGAATGGCATATTACACTGAAAAACACGAATTTTCGGGAATGAAAAATATGATCATTTTTCACGTTTCCACGTCGATATCTCGAAAATTATGCGTTTCCAGGACCCGGGACCCGTCGCAATCGATTCGAAATGGCAAATTACACTCGAAAACACGAATTTTCGAAAGTGAAAAATTGGATCATTTTTCACGTTTCCACGCCGATATCTCGAAAATTATGCGTTTCCAGGACCCAGGACCCGTCGCAATCGATTCTGAATGGCATATTACACTGAAAAACACGAATTTTTGGGAATGAAAAATCTCATAATTTTCCACGTTCCGACGTAAAAATCTCGGAAATTATGCGTTTCCAGGACCCGGGACGCGTCGCAATCGATTCCGGGCCGCAAATTACACTGGAAAACGCAAATTTCGTACAACGGAAAATTTCGTTATTTTCACCTTCCAACGTCGAAATCTCGATATTTATGCGTCCAAGGGACCCAAAAACCGTCGAAATCGATTCTAGGTGGCATATTACACTCAAAAACACAAATTTTCGAAAGTGGAAGATTGAATCATTTTTCACGTTTCCACGTCGATATCTCGAAAATGATGCGTTTTCAGGACCCGGGACCCGTCGCAATCGACTCTAAATGGCATATTACACTCAAAAACACGAATTTTCGAAAGTGCAAAATTGGATTATTTTTCACGTTTCCACGTCGATATCTCGAAAATTATGCGTTTTCAGGACCCAGGACCCGTCGCAATCGATTCTGAATGGCATATTACACTGAAGAACACGAATTTTTGAGAATGAAAAATGAGATCATTTTTTACGTTTCCACGTCGATAGCTCGAAAATTATGCGTTTCCAGGACCCGGGACCCGTCGCAATCGATTCTAAATGGCATATTACACCAAAAACACGAATTTTCGAAAGTGAAAAATTGGATCATTTTTCACGTATCCACGTCGATATCTCGAAAATTATGCGTTTTCAGGACCCAGGACCCGTCGCAATCGATTCTGAATGGCATATTACACTGAAAAACACGAATTTTCGAGAATGAAAAATTGGATCATTCTTCACGTTTCCACGTCGATATCTCGAAAATTATGCGTTTCCAGGACCCAGGACCCGTCGCACTCGATTCTAAATAGCATATTACACTGAAAAACACGAATTTTTGAGAATGTAATATCTGCTAATTTTTCACGTTCCGACGTCGAAATCTCGGGAATTATGCGTTTCCAGGACCCGGGACCAGTCGAAATCGATTCCGGGCCGCAAATTACAGAGAAAAGCACGAATTTCGTAGAACGGAAAATTTCATTATTTTCACCTTCCAACGTCGAAATCTCGATATTCATGCGTCCAAGGAACCCAAAAACCGTCGGAATCGATTCTAGGTGGCATATTACACTCAAAAACACAAATTTTCGGAAGTGGAAGATTGAATCGTTTTTCACGTTTCCACGTCGATGTCTCGAAAATTATGCGTTTCCAGGACCCGGGACCCGTCGCAATCGATTCTAAATGGCATATTACACTCAAAAACACGAATTTTCGAAAGTGAAAAATTGGATCATTTTTTACGATTTCACGTCGATATCTCAAAAATTATGCGTTTCCAGGACCCAGGACCCGTCGCAATCGATTCTAAATGGCATATTACACTGAAAAACATGAATTTTTGGAAATGAAAAATTAGATCATTTTTTACGTTTCCACGTCGATATCTCGGAAATTATGCGTTTTCAGGACCCGGGACCCGTCGCAAACGATTCCAAATGGCATATTACACTCAAAAACACGAATTTTCGAAAGTGGAAGATTGAATCATTTTTCACGTTTCCACGTCGATATCTCGAAAATCATCAGTTTCCAGGACCCAGGACCCGTCGCAATCGATTCTGAATGGCATATTACACTCAAAAACACGAATTTCTTAGAATGAAAAATCTCATAAATTTTCACGTTCCGACGTCGACATCTCGGAAATTATGCGTTTTCAGGACCCGGAAACCGCCGCAATCGATTCTAAATGCATATTACACTCGAAAACACGAATTTTTGAGGATGAAAAATTAGATCATTCTTCACGGTTCCACGTCGATATCTCGAAAATTATGCGTTTTCAGGACACAGGACCCGTCGCAATCGATTCTAAATGGCATATTACACTCAAAAACACGAATTTTCGAAAGTGAAAAATTGGATCATTCTTTACGTTTTCACGTCGATATCTCGAAAATTATGCGTTTCCAGGACCCAGAACCCGTCGCAATCGATTCTAAATGGCATATTACACTGAAAAACACGATTTTTGGGAATGAAAAATCTCATAATTTTTCACGTTCCGACGTCAAAATCTCGGTAATTATGCGCTTCCAGGACCCGGGACTTGTCTTGATCGATTCTAAATGGCATATTACACTACAAAACACGAATTCTCGAAAGTGAAAAATGAGATCATTTTTCACGTTTCCACGTCGATATCTCAAAAATTATGCGTTTCCAGGACCCGGGACCCGTCGCAATCGATTTTAAATGGCATATTACACTCAAAAACACGAATTTTCGAAAGTGGAAGATTGAATCATTTTTCACGTTTCCACGTCGATATCTCGAAAATCATTCGTTTCCAGGACCCAGGACCCGTCGCAATCGATTCTGAATGGCATATTACACTTGAAAACACGAATTTTTGAGAATGAAAAATCTCACAATTTTTCACGTTCCGACGTCAAAATCTCGGAAATTATGCGTTTCCAGGACCCGGGACTTGTCTTAATCGATTCTAAATAGCATATTACACTCGAAAACACGAATTCTCGAAAGTGAAAAATGAGATCATTTTTCACGTTTTCACGTCGATATCTCGAGAATTATGCGTTTCCAGGACCCGGGACGCGTCGCAATCGATTCCGGGCCGCAAATTACACTGAAAAACGCAAATTTCGTACAACGGAAAATTTCGTTATTTTCACCTTCCAACGTCGAAATCTCGATATTCATGCGTCCAAGGGACCCAAAAACCGTCGAAATCGATTCTAGGTGGCATATTACACTCAAAAACACGAATTTTCGAAAGCGGAAGATTGAATCATTTCTCACGTTTCCACGTCGATATCTCGAAAATGATGCGTTTTCAGGACCCGGGACCCGTCGCAATCGACTCTAAATGGCATATTACACTCGAAAACACGAATTTTCGAAAGTGAAAAATTGGATTATTTTTCACGTTTCCACGTCGATATCTCGAAAATTATGCGTTTCCAGGACCCGGGACCCGTCGCAATCGATTCTAAATGGCAAATCACACTCAAAAACACGAATTTTCGAAAGTGAAAAATTGGATCATTTTTCACGTTTCCACGCCGATATCTCGAAAATTATGCGTTTCCAGGACCCAGGACCCGTCGCAATCGATTCTGAATGGCATATTACACTGAAAAACACGAATTTTTGAGAATGAAAAATGAGATCATTTTTTACGTTTCCACGTCGATATCTCGAAAATTATGCGTTTACAGGACCCGGGACCCGTCGCAATCGATTCTAAATGGCATATTACACTCAAGAACACGAATTTTCGAATGTGAAAAATGAGATCATTTTTCACGTTTTCACGTCAGTATCTCGAAAATTATGCGTTTCCAGGACCCGGGACCCGTCGCAAACGATTCTAAAGGGCATATTACAGTCAAAAACACGAATTTTCGAAGGTGAAAAATTAAATCATTTTTCACGTTTCCACGTCGATATCTCGAAAATTATGCGTTTCCAGGACCCGGGACCCGTCGCAATCGATTACAAATGGCATATTACACCAAAAACACGAATTTTCGAAAGTGAAAAATTGAATCATTTTTCACGTATCCACGTCGATATCTCGAAAATTATGCGTTTCCAGGACCCAGGACCCGTCGCAATCGATTCCAAATGGCATATTACACTGAAAAACACGAATTTTTGAGATTGAAAAATTAGATCATTTTTTACGATTTCACGTCGATATCTCAAAAATTATGCGTTTCCAGGACCCAGGACCCGTCGCAATCGATTCTAAATGGCATATTACACTGAAAAACACAAATTTTTGAGATTGAAAAATTAGATCATTTTTTACGATTTCACGTCGATATCTCAAAAATTATGCGTTTCCAGGACCCAGGACCCGTCGCAATTGATTCTAAATGGCATATTACACCGAAAAACACGAATTTTTGAGAATGAAAAATTAGATCATTTTTTACGTTTCCACGTCGATATCTCGGAAATTATACGTTTTCAGGACCCGGGACACGTCGCAAACGATTCTCAATGGCATATTACACTCAAAAACACGAATTTTCGAAGGTAAAAAATTGGATCATTCTTCACGTTTCCACGTCGATATCTCGAAAATTATGCGTTTCCAGGACCCAGGACCCGTCGCACTCGATTCTAAATAGCATATTACACTGAAAAACACGAATTTTTGAGAATGTAATATCTGCTAATTTTTCACGTTCCGACGTCGAAATCTCGGAAATTATGCGTTTCCAGGACCCGGGACCAGTCGAAATCAATTCCGGGCCGCAAATTACAGAGAAAAGCACGAATTTCGTAGAACGGGAAATTTCATTATTTTCACCTTCCAACGTCGAAATCTCGATATTCATGCGTCCAAGGAACCCAAAAACCGTCGGAATCGATTCTAGGTGGCATATTACACTCAAAAACACAAATTTTCGGAAGTGGAAGATTGAATCGTTTTTCACGTTTCCACGTCGATGTCTCGAAAATTATGCGTTTCCAGGACCCGGGACCCGTCGCAATCGATTCTAAATGGCATATTACACTCAAAAACACGAATTTTCGAAAGTGAAAAATTGGATCATTTTTTACGATTTCACGTCGATATCTCAAAAATTATGCGTTTCCAGGACCCAGGACCCGTCGCAATCGATTCTCAATGGCATATTACACTGAAAAACATGAATTTTTGGAAATGAAAAATTAGATCATTTTTCACGTTTCCACGTCGATATCCCGGAAATTATGCGTTTTCAGGACCCGGGACCCGTCGCAAACGATTCCAAATAGCATATTACACTCAAAAACACGAATTTTCGAAAGTGGAAGATTGAATCATTTTTCACGTTTCCACGTCGATACCTCGAAAATCATCAGTTTCCAGGACCCAGGACCCGTCGCAATCGATTCTGAATGGCATATTACACTGAAAAACACGAATTTTTGAGAATGAAAATGAGATCATTTTTCACGTTTTCACGTCGATATTTCGAAAATTATGCGTTTCCAGGACCCAGGACCCGTCGCAATCGATTCTGAATGGCATATTACACTGAAAAACACGAATTTTCGGGAATGAAAAATATGATCATTTTTCACGTTTCCACGTCGATATCTCGAAAATTATGCGTTTCCAGGACCCGGGACCCGTCGCAATCGATTCTAAATGGCAAATTACACTCAAAAACACGAATTTTCGAAAGTGAAAAATTGGATCATTTTTCACATTTCCACGCCGATATCTCGAAAATTATGCGTTTCCAGGACCCAGGACCCGTCGCAATCGATTCTGAATGGCATATTACACTGAAAAACACGAATTTTTGAGAATGAAAAATGAGATCATTTTTTACGTTTCCACGTCGATATCTCGAAAATTATGCGTTTCCAGGACCCGGGACCCGTCGCAATCGATTCTAAATGGCATATTACACCGAAAACACGAATTTTCGAATGTGAAAAATTGGATCATTTTTCACGTATCCACGTCGATATCTCGAAAATTATGCGTTTTCAGGACCCAGGACCCGTCGCAATCGATTCTGAATGGCATATTACACTGAAAAACACGAATTTTTGGGAATGAAAAATCTCATAATTTTTCACGTTCCGACGTCAAAATCTCGGAAATTATGCGTTTCCAGGACCCGGGACGCGTCGCAATCGATTCCGGGCCGCAAATTGCACTGGAAAACGCAAATTTCGTACAACGGAAAATTTCGTTATTTTCACCTTCCAACGTCGAAATCTCGATATTCATGCGTCCAAGGGACCCAAAAACCGTCGAAATCGATTCTAGGTGGCATATTACACTCAAAAACACAAATTTTCGAAAGTGGCAGATTGAATCATTTTTCACGTTTCCACGTCGATATCTCGAAAATTATGCGTTTTCAGGACCCAGGACCCGTCGCAATCGATTCTGAATGGCATATTACACTGAAAAACACGAATTTTCGAGAATGAAAAATTGGATCATTCTTCACGTTTCCACGTCGATATCTCGAAAATTATGCGTTTACAGGACCCAGGACCCGTCGCACTCGATTCTAAATAGCATATTACACTGAAAAACACGAATTTTTGAGAATGTAATATCTGCTAATTTTTCACGTTCCGACGTCAAAATCTCGGGAATTATGCGTTTCCAGGACCCGGGACCAGTCGAAATCGATTCCGGGCCGCAAATTACAGAGAAAAGCACGAATTTCGTAGAACGGAAAATTTCATTATTTTCACCTTCCAACGTCGAAATCTCGATATTCATGCGTCCAAGGAACCCAAAAACCGTCGGAATCGATTCTAGGTGGCATATTACACTCAAAAACACAAATTTTCGGAAGTGGAAGATTGAATCGTTTTTCACGTTTCCACGTCGATGTCTCGAAAATTATGCGTTTCCAGGACCCGGGACCCGTCGCAATCGATTCTAAATGGCATATTACACTCAAAAACACGAATTTTCGAAAGTGAAAAATTGGATCATTTTTTACGATTTCACGTCGATATCTCAAAAATTATGCGTTTCCAGGACCCAGGACCCGTCGCAATCGATTCTAAATGGCATATTACACTGAAAAACATGAATTTTTGGAAATGAAAAATTAGATCATTTTTTACGTTTCCACGTCGATATCTCGGAAATTATGCGTTTTCAGGACCCGGGACCCGTCGCAAACGATTTCAAATGGCATATTACACTCAAAAACACGAATTTTCGAAAGTGGAAGATTGAATCATTTTTCACGTTTCCACGTCGATATCTCGAAAATCATCAGTTTCCAGGACCCAGGACCCGTCGCAATCGATTCTGAATGGCATATTACACTCAAAAACACGAATTTCTTAGAATGAAAAATCTCATAAATTTTCACGTTCCGACGTCGACATCTCGGAAATTATGCGTTTTCAGGACCCGGAAACCGCCGCAATCGATTCTGAATGGCATATTACACTCGAAAACACGAATTTTTGAGGATGAAAAATTAGATCATTCTTCACGGTTCCACGTCGATATCTCGAAAATTATGCGTTTTCAGGACACAGGACCCGTCGCAATCGATTCTAAATGGCATATTACAGTCAAAAACACGAATTTTCGAAGGTGAAAAATTAAATCATTTTTCACGTTTCCACGTCGATATCTCGAAAATTATGCGTTTCCAGGACCCGGGACCCGTCGCAATCGATTCCAAATGGCATATTACACTGAAAAACACGAATTTTTGAGATTGAAAAATTAGATCATTTTTTACGATTTCACGTCGATATCTCAAAAATTATGCGTTTCCAGGACCCAGGACCCGTCGCAATCGATTCTAAATGGCATATTACACTGAAAAACACAAATTTTTGAGATTGAAAAATTAGATCATTTTTTACGATTTCACGTCGATATCTCAAAAATTATGCGTTTCCAGGACCCAGGACCCGTCGCAATTGATTCTAAATGGCATATTACACCGAAAAACACGAATTTTTGAGAATGAAAAATTAGATCATTTTTTACGTTTCAACGTCGATATCTCGGAAATTATACGTTTTCAGGACCCGGGACCCGTCGCAAACGATTCTCAATGGCATATTACACTCAAAAACACGAATTTTCGAAGGTAAAAAATTGGATCATTCTTCACGTTTCCACGTCGATATCTCGAAAATTATGCGTTTCCAGGACCCAGGACCCGTCGCACTCGATTCTAAATAGCATATTACACTGAAAAACACGAATTTTTGAGAATGTAATATCTGCTAATTTTTCACGTTCCGACGTCGAAATCTCGGAAATTATGCGTTTCCAGGACCCGGGACCAGTCGAAATCGATTCCGGGCCGCAAATTACAGAGAAAAGCACGAATTTCGTAGAACGGGAAATTTCATTATTTTCACCTTCCAACGTCGAAATCTCGATATTCATGCGTCCAAGGAACCCAAAAACCGTCGGAATCGATTCTAGGTGGCATATTACACTCAAAAACACAAATTTTCGGAAGTGGAAGATTGAATCGTTTTTCACGTTTCCACGTCGATGTCTCGAAAATTATGCGTTTCCAGGACCCGGGACCCGTCGCAATCGATTCTAAATGGCATATTACACTCAAAAACACGAATTTTCGAAAGTGAAAAATTGGATCATTTTTTACGATTTCACGTCGATATCTCAAAAATTATGCGTTTCCAGGACCCAGGACCCGTCGCAATCGATTCTCAATGGCATATTACACTGAAAAACATGAATTTTTGGAAATGAAAAATTAGATCATTTTTCACGTTTCCACGTCGATATCTCGGAAATTATGCGTTTTCAGGACCCGGGACCCGTCGCAAACGATTCCAAATGGCATATTACACTCAAAAACACGAATTTTCGAAAGTGGAAGATTGAATCATTTTTCACGTTTCCACGTCGATACCTCGAAAATCATCAGTTTCCAGGACCCAGGACCCGTCGCAATCGATTCTGAATGGCATATTACACTCAAAAACACGAATTTCTCAGAATGAAAAATCTCATAAATTTTCACGTTCCGACGTCGACATCTCGGAAATTATGCGTTTTCAGGACCCGGAAACCGCCGCAATCGGTCTAAATGGCATATTACACTCGAAAACACGAATTTTTGAGGATGAAAAATTAGATCATTCTTCACGGTTCCACGTCGATATCTCGAAAATTATGCGTTTTCAGGACCCGGAAACCG
Source organism: Tenthredo scrophulariae (assembly GCA_963978835.1). NCBI lineage: Eukaryota > Metazoa > Arthropoda > Insecta > Hymenoptera > Tenthredinidae > Tenthredo > Tenthredo scrophulariae. Next base: position 18,031,511 of record OZ022230.1, on the reverse strand, counting down.
CCGCAATCGGTCTAAATGGCATATTACACTCGAAAACACGAATTTTTGAGGATGAAAAATTAGATCATTCTTCACGTTTCCACGTCGATATCTCGAAAATCATTCGTTTCCAGGACCCAGGACCCGTCGCAATCGATTCTGAATGGCATATTACACTTGAAAACACGAATTTTTGAGAATGAAAAATCTCACAATTTTTCACGTTCCGACGTCAAAATCTCGGAAATTATGCGTTTCCAGGACCCGGGACGCGTCGCAATCGATTCCGGGCCGCAAATTACACTGGAAAACGCAAATTTCGTACAACGGAAAATTTCGTTATTTTCACCTTCCAACGTCGAAATCTCGATATTCATGCGTCCAAGGGACCCAAAAACCGTCGAAATCGATTCTAGGTGGCATATTACACTCAAAAACACAAATTTTCGAAAGTGGAAGATTGAATCATTTTTCACGTTTCCACGTCAATATGTCGAAAATGATGCGTTTTCAGGACCCGGGACCCGTCGCAATCGACTCTAAATGGCATATTACACTCGAAAACACGAATTTTCGAAAGTGAAAAATTGGATTATTTTTCACGTTTCCACGTCGATATCTCGGAAATTATGCGTTTCCAGGACCCAGGACCCGTCGCAATCGATTCTAAATGGCATATTACACTGAAAAACACGAATTTTCGAGGATGGAAAATGAGATCATTCTTCACGTTTCCACGTCGATATCTTGAAAATTATGCGTTTCCAGGACCCGCGACCCGTCGCAATCGATTCTTAATGGCAAATTACACTCAGAAACACGAATTTTCGAAAGCGAAAAATTGGATCATTTTTCACGTTTCCACGCCGATATCTCGAAAATTATGCGTTTCCTGGACCCAGGACCCGTCGCAATCGATTCTGAATGGCATATTACACTGAAAAACACGAATTTTTGGGAATGAAAAATCTCATAATTTTTCACGTTCCGACGTCAAAATCTCGGAAATTATGCGTTTCCAGGACCCGGGACGCGTCGCAATCGATTCCGGGCCGAAAATTACACTGAAAAACGCAAATTTCGTACAACGGAAAATTTCGTTATTTTCACCTTCCAACGTCGAAATCTCGATATTCATGCGTCCAAGGGACCCAAAAACCGTCGAAATCGATTCTAGGTGGCATATTACACTCAAAAACACAAATTTTCGAAAGTGGAAGATTGAATCATTTTTCACGTTTCCACGTCGATTTCTCGAAAATGATGCGTTTCCAGGACCCGGGACCCGTCGCAATCGACTCTAAATGGCATATTACACTCAAAAACACGAATTTTCGGAAGTGCAAAATTGGATTATTTTTCACGTTTCCACGTCGATATCTCGAAAATTATGCGTTTTCAGGACCCAGGACCCGTCGCAATCGATTCTGAATGGCATATTACACTGAAAAACACGAATTTTTGAGAATGAAAAATGAGATCATTTTTTACGTTTTCACGTCGATATCTCGAAAATTATGCGTTTCCAGGACCCAGGACCCGTCGCAATCGATTCTGAATGGCATATTACACTGAAAAAAACGAATTTTCGGGAATGAAAAATATGATCATTTTTCACGTTTTCACGTCGATATCTCGAAAATTATGCGTTTCCAGGACCCGGGACCCGTCGCAATCGATTCTAAATGGCATATTACACTCAAAAACACGAATTTTCGAAAGTGGAAGATTGAATCATTTTTCACGTTTCCACGTCGATATCTCGAAAATCATTCGTTTCCAGGACCCAGCACCCGTCGCAATCGATTCTGAATGGCATACTACACTGAAAAACACGAATTTTTGAGAATGAAAAATGAGATCATTTTTTACGTTTTCACGTCGATATCTCGAAAATGATGCGTTTCAGGGACCCAGGACCCGTCGCAATCGATTCTGAATGGCATATTACACTGAAAAACACGAATTTTCGGGAATGAAAAAAAAGATCATTTTTCACGTTTCCACGTCGATATCTCGAAAATTATGCGTTTCCAGGACCCGGGACCCGTCGCAATCGATTCTAAATGGCAAATGACACTCAAAAACACGAATTTTCGAAAGTGAAAAATTGGATCATTTTTCACGTTTCCACGCCGATATCTCGAAAATTATGCGTTTCCAGGACCCAGAACCCGTCGCAATCGATTCTGAATGGCATATTACACTGAAAAACACGAATTTTTGGGAATGAAAAATGTCATAATTTTTCACGTTCCGACGTCAAAATCTCGGAAATTATGCGTTTCCAGGACCCGGGACGCGTCGCAATCGACTCTAAATGGCATATTACACTCAAAAACACGAATTTTCAAAAGTGAAAAATTGGATTATTTTTCACGTTTTCACGTCGATATCTCGAAAATTATGCGTTTCCAGGACCCAGGACCCGTCGCAATCGATTCTAAATGACATATTACACTGAAAAACACGAATTTTCGAGGATGGAAAATGAGATCATTCTTCACGTTTCCACGTCGATATCTCGAAAATTATGCGTTTACAGGACCCGGGACCCGTCGCAATCGATTCTAAATGGCATATTACACTCAAGAACACGAATTTTCGAATGTGAAAAATTAGATCATTTTTCACGTTTTCACGTCAGTATCTCGAAAATTATGCGTTTCCAGGACCCGGGACCCGTCGCAAACGATTCTAAAGGGCATATTATAGTCAAAAACACGAATTTTTGAGAATGAAAAATGAGATCATTTTTCACGTTTCCACGTCGATATCTCGAAAATTATGCGTTTCCAGGACCCGGGACCCGTCGCAATCGATTCTAAATGGCATATTACACCAAAAACACGAATTTTCGAATGTGAAAAATTGGATCATTTTTCACGTATCCACGTCGATATCTCGAAAATTATGCGTTTTCAGGACCCAGGACCCGTCGCAATCGATTCTGAATGGCATATTACACTGAAAAACACGAATTTTTGAGAATGAAAAATGAGATCATTTTTTACGTTTCCACGTCGATAGCTCGAAAATTATGCGTTTCCAGGACCCGGGACCCGTCGCAATCGATTCTAAATGGCATATTACACCAAAAACACGAATTTTCGAAAGTGAAAAATTGGATCATTTTTCACGTATCCACGTCGATATCTCGAAAATTATGCGTTTTCAGGACCCAGGACCCGTCGCAATCGATTCTGAATGGCATATTACACTGAAAAACACGAATTTTCGAGAGAGAAAAATGAGATCATTTTTTACGTTTTCACGTCGATATCTCGAAAATTATGCGTTTCCAGGACCCAGGACCCGTCGCAATCGATTCTGAATGGCATATTACACTGAAAAACACGAATTTTCGGGAATGAAAAATATGATCATTTTTCACGTTTCCACGTCGATATCTCGAAAATTATGCGTTTCCAGGACCCGGGACCCGTCGCAATCGATTCTAAATGGCAAATTACACTCAAAAACACGAATTTTCGAAAGTGAAAAATTGGATCATTTTTCACGTTTCCACGCCGATATCTCGAAAATTATGCGTTTCCAGGACCCAGGACCCATCGCAATTGATTCTGAATGGCATATTACACTGAAAAACACGAATTTTTGGGAATGAAAAATCTCATAATTTTTCACGTTCCGACGTCAAAATCTCGGAAATTATGCGTTTTCAGGACCCGGGACGCGTCGCAATCGATTCCGGGCCGCAAATTACACTGGAAAACGCAAATTTCGTACAACGGAAAATTTCGTTATTTTCACCTTCCAACGTCGAAATCTCGATATTCATGCGTCCAAGGGACCCAAAAACCGTCGAAATCGATTCTAGGTGGCATATTACACTCAAAAACACAAATTTTCGAAAGTGGAAGATTGAATCATTTTTCACGTTTCCACGTCAATATGTCGGAAATGATGCGTTTTAAGGACCCGGGACCCGTCGCAATCGACTCTAAATGGCATATTACACTCGAAAACACGAATTTTCGAAAGTGAAAAATTGGATTATTTTTCACGTTTCCACGTCGATATCTCGGAAATTATGCGTTTCCAGGACCCAGGACCCGTCGCAATCGATTCTAAATGGCATATTACACTGAAAAACACGAATTTTCGAGGATGGAAAACGAGATCATTCTTCACGTTTCCACGTCGATATCTTGAAAATTATGCGTTTCCAGGACCCGCGACCCGTCGCAAACGATTCTAAAGGGCATATTACAGTCAAAAACACGAATTTTCGAAGGTGAAAAATTGAATCATTTTTCACGTTTCCACGTCGATATCTCGAAAATTATGCGTTTCCAGGACCCAGGACCCGTCGCAATCGATTCTGAATGGCATATTACACTGAAAAACACGAATTTTTGAGAACGAAAAATGAGATCATTTTTTACGTTTTCACGTCGATATCTCGAAAATTATGCGTTTCCAGGACCCAGGACCCGTCGCAATCGATTCTGAATGGCATATTACACTGAAAAACACGAATTTTCGGGAATGAAAAATAAGATCATTTTTCACGTTTCCACGTCGATATCTCAAAAATTATGCGTTTCCAGGACCCGGGACCCGTCGCAATCGATTCTTAATGGCAAATTACACTCAAAAACACGAATTTTCGAAAGTGAAAAATTGGATCATTTTTCACGTTTCCACGCCGATATCTCGAAAATTATGCGTTTCCTGGACCCAGGACCCGTCGCAATCGATTCTGAATGGCATATTACACTGAAAAACACGAATTTTTGGGAATGAAAAATCTCATAATTTTTCACGTTCCGACGTCAAAATCTCGGAAATTATGCGTTTCCAGGACCCGGGACGCGTCGCAATCGATTCCGGGCCGAAAATTACACTGAAAAACGCAAATTTCGTACAACGGAAAATTTCGTTATTTTCACCTTCCAACGTCGAAATCTCGATATTCATGCGTCCAAGGGACCCAAAAACCGTCGAAATCGATTCTAGGTGGCATATTACACTCAAAAACACAAATTTTCGAAAGTGGAAGATTGCATCATTTTTCACGTTTCCACGTCGATTTCTCGAAAATGATGCGTTTTCAGGACCCGAAACCCGTCGCAATCGACTCTAAATGGCATATTACACTCAAAAACACGAATTTTCGAAAGTGCAAAATTGGATTATTTTTCACGTTTCCACGTCGATATCTCGAAAATTATGCGTTTTCAGGACCCAGGACCCGTCGCAATCGATTCTGAATGGCATATTACACTGAAAAACACGAATTTGTGAGAATGAAAAATGAGATCATTTTTTACGTTTTCACGTCGATATCTCGAAAATTATGCGTTTCCAGGACCCAGGACCCGTCGCAATCGATTCTGAATGGCATATTACACTGAAAAAAACGAATTTTCGGGAATGAAAAATATGATCATTTTTCACGTTTTCACGTCGATATCTCGAAAATTATGCGTTTCCAGGACCCGGGACCCGTCGCAATCGATTCTAAATGGCATATTACACTCAAAAACACGAATTTTCGAAAGTGGAAGATTGAATCATTTTTCACGTTTCCACGTCGATATCTCGAAAATCATTCGTTTCCAGGACCCAGCACCCGTCGCAATCGATTCTGAATGGCATACTACACTGAAAAACACGAATTTTTGAGAATGAAAAATGAGATCATTTTTTACGTTTTCACGTCGATATCTCGAAAATGATGCGTTTCAAGGACCCAGTACCCGTCGCAATCGATTCTGAATGGCATATTACACTGAAAAACACGAATTTTCGGGAATGAAAAAAAAGATCATTTTTCACGTTTCCACGTCGATATCTCGAAAATTATGCGTTTCCAGGACCCGGGACCCGTCGCAATCGATTCTAAATGGCAAATGACACTCAAAAACACGAATTTTCGAAAGTGAAAAATTGGATCATTTTTCACGTTTCCACGCCGATATCTCGAAAATTATGCGTTTCCAGGACCCAGAACCCGTCGCAATCGATTCTGAATGGCATATTACACTGAAAAACACGAATTTTTGGGAATGAAAAATGTCATAATTTTTCACGTTCCGACGTCAAAATCTCGGAAATTATGCGTTTCCAGGACCCGGGACGCGTCGCAATCGACTCTAAATGGCATATTACACTCAAAAACACGAATTTTCAAAAGTGAAAAATTGGATTATTTTTCACGTTTTCACGTCGATATCTCGAAAATTATGCGTTTCCAGGACCCAGGACCCGTCGCAATCGATTCTAAATGACATATTACACTGAAAAACACGAATTTTCGAGGATGGAAAATGAGATCATTCTTCACGTTTCCACGTCGATATCTCGAAAATTCTGCGTTTACAGGACCCGGGACCCGTCGCAATCGATTCTAAATGGCATATTACACTCAAGAACACGAATTTTCGAATGTGAAAAATTAGATCATTTTTCACGTTTTCACGTCAGTATCTCGAAAATTATGCGTTTCCAGGACCCGGGACCCGTCGCAAACGATTCTAAAGGGCATATTATAGTCAAAAACACGAATTTTTGAGAATGAAAAATGAGATCATTTTTTACGTTTCCACGTCGATATCTCGAAAATTATGCGTTTCCAGGACCCGGGACCCGTCGCAATCGATTCTAAATGGCAAATTACACTCAAAAACACGAATTTTCGAAAGTGAAAAATTGGATCATTTTTCACGTTTCCACGCCGATATCTCGAAAATTATGCGTTTCCAGGACCCAGGACCCATCGCAATTGATTCTGAATGGCATATTACACTGAAAAACACGAATTTTTGGGAATGAAAAATCTCATAATTTTTCACGTTCCGACGTCAAAATCTCGGAAATTATGCGTTTTCAGGACCCGGGACGCGTCGCAATCGATTCCGGGCCGCAAATTACACTGGAAAACGCAAATTTCGTACAACGGAAAATTTCGTTATTTTCACCTTCCAACGTCGAAATCTCGATATTCATGCGTCCAAGGGACCCAAAAACCGTCGAAATCGATTCTAGGTGGCATATTACACTCAAAAACACAAATTTTCGAAAGTGGAAGATTGAATCATTTTTCACGTTTCCACGTCAATATGTCGGAAATGATGCGTTTTAAGGACCCGGGACCCGTCGCAATCGACTCTAAATGGCATATTACACTCGAAAACACGAATTTTCGAAAGTGAAAAATTGGATTATTTTTCACGTTTCCACGTCGATATCTCGGAAATTATGCGTTTCCAGGACCCAGGACCCGTCGCAATCGATTCTAAATGGCATATTACACTGAAAAACACGAATTTTCGAGGATGGAAAACGAGATCATTCTTCACGTTTCCACGTCGATATCTTGAAAATTATGCGTTTCCAGGACCCGCGACCCGTCGCAAACGATTCTAAAGGGCATATTACAGTCAAAAACACGAATTTTCGAAGGTGAAAAATTGAATCATTTTTCACGTTTCCACGTCGATATCTCGAAAATTATGCGTTTCCAGGACCCAGGACCCGTCGCAATCGATTCTGAATGGCATATTACACTGAAAAACACGAATTTTTGAGAACGAAAAATGAGATCATTTTTTACGTTTTCACGTCGATATCTCGAAAATTATGCGTTTCCAGGACCCAGGACCCGTCGCAATCGATTCTGAATGGCATATTACACTGAAAAACACGAATTTTCGGGAATGAAAAATAAGATCATTTTTCACGTTTCCACGTCGATATCTCAAAAATTATGCGTTTCCAGGACCCGGGACCCGTCGCAATCGATTCTTAATGGCAAATTACACTCAAAAACACGAATTTTCGAAAGTGAAAAATTGGATCATTTTTCACGTTTCCACGCCGATATCTCGAAAATTATGCGTTTCCTGGACCCAGGACCCGTCGCAATCGATTCTGAATGGCATATTACACTGAAAAACACGAATTTTTGGGAATGAAAAATCTCATAATTTTTCACGTTCCGACGTCAAAATCTCGGAAATTATGCGTTTCCAGGACCCGGGACGCGTCGCAATCGATTCCGGGCCGAAAATTACACTGAAAAACGCAAATTTCGTACAACGGAAAATTTCGTTATTTTCACCTTCCAACGTCGAAATCTCGATATTCATGCGTCCAAGGGACCCAAAAACCGTCGAAATCGATTCTAGGTGGCATATTACACTCAAAAACACAAATTTTCGAAAGTGGAAGATTGCATCATTTTTCACGTTTCCACGTCGATTTCTCGAAAATGATGCGTTTTCAGGACCCGAAACCCGTCGCAATCGACTCTAAATGGCATATTACACTCAAAAACACGAATTTTCGAAAGTGCAAAATTGGATTATTTTTCACGTTTCCACGTCGATATCTCGAAAATTATGCGTTTTCAGGACCCAGGACCCGTCGCAATCGATTCTGAATGGCATATTACACTGAAAAACACGAATTTGTGAGAATGAAAAATGAGATCATTTTTTACGTTTTCACGTCGATATCTCGAAAATTATGCGTTTCCAGGACCCAGGACCCGTCGCAATCGATTCTGAATGGCATATTACACTGAAAAAAACGAATTTTCGGGAATGAAAAATATGATCATTTTTCACGTTTTCACGTCGATATCTCGAAAATTATGCGTTTCCAGGACCCGGGACCCGTCGCAATCGATTCTAAATGGCATATTACACTCAAAAACACGAATTTTCGAAAGTGGAAGATTGAATCATTTTTCACGTTTCCACGTCGATATCTCGAAAATCATTCGTTTCCAGGACCCAGCACCCGTCGCAATCGATTCTGAATGGCATACTACACTGAAAAACACGAATTTTTGAGAATGAAAAATGAGATCATTTTTTACGTTTTCACGTCGATATCTCGAAAATGATGCGTTTCAAGGACCCAGTACCCGTCGCAATCGATTCTGAATGGCATATTACACTGAAAAACACGAATTTTCGGGAATGAAAAAAAAGATCATTTTTCACGTTTCCACGTCGATATCTCGAAAATTATGCGTTTCCAGGACCCGGGACCCGTCGCAATCGATTCTAAATGGCAAATGACACTCAAAAACACGAATTTTCGAAAGTGAAAAATTGGATCATTTTTCACGTTTCCACGCCGATATCTCGAAAATTATGCGTTTCCAGGACCCAGAACCCGTCGCAATCGATTCTGAATGGCATATTACACTGAAAAACACGAATTTTTGGGAATGAAAAATGTCATAATTTTTCACGTTCCGACGTCAAAATCTCGGAAATTATGCGTTTCCAGGACCCGGGACGCGTCGCAATCGACTCTAAATGGCATATTACACTCAAAAACACGAATTTTCAAAAGTGAAAAATTGGATTATTTTTCACGTTTTCACGTCGATATCTCGAAAATTATGCGTTTCCAGGACCCAGGACCCGTCGCAATCGATTCTAAATGACATATTACACTGAAAAACACGAATTTTCGAGGATGGAAAATGAGATCATTCTTCACGTTTCCACGTCGATATCTCGAAAATTCTGCGTTTACAGGACCCGGGACCCGTCGCAATCGATTCTAAATGGCATATTACACTCAAGAACACGAATTTTCGAATGTGAAAAATTAGATCATTTTTCACGTTTTCACGTCAGTATCTCGAAAATTATGCGTTTCCAGGACCCGGGACCCGTCGCAAACGATTCTAAAGGGCATATTATAGTCAAAAACACGAATTTTTGAGAATGAAAAATGAGATCATTTTTTACGTTTCCACGTCGATATCTCGAAAATTATGCGTTTCCAGGACCCGGGACCCGTCGCAATCGATTCTAAATGGCATATTACACCAAAAACACGAATTTTCGAATGTGAAAAATTGGATCATTTTTCACGTATCCACGTCGATATCTCGAAAATTATGCGTTTTCAGGACCCAGGACCCGTCGCAATCGATTCTGAATGGCATATTACACTGAAAAACACGAATTTTTGAGAATGAAAAATGAGATCATTTTTTACGTTTCCACGTCGATAGCTCGAAAATTATGCGTTTCCAGGACCCGGGACCCGTCGCAATCGATTCTAAATGGCATATTACACTGAAAAACACGAATTTTCGGGAATGAAAAATATGATCATTTTTCACGTTTCCACGTCGATATCTCGAAAATTATGCGTTTCCAGGACCCAGAACCCGTCGCAATCGATTCTGAATGGCATATTACACTGAAAAACACGAATTTTTGGGAATGAAAAATGTCATAATTTTTCACGTTCCGACGTCAAAATCTCGGAAATTATGCGTTTCCAGGACCCGGGACGCGTCGCAATCGACTCTAAATGGCATATTACACTCAAAAACACGAATTTTCAAAAGTGAAAAATTGGATCATTTTTCACGTTTCCACGCCGATATCTCGAAAATTATGCGTTTCCAGGACCCAGGACCCGTCGCAATCGATTCTGAATGGCATATTACACTGAAAAACACGAATTTTTGGGAATGAAAAATCTCATAATTTTTCACGTTCCGACGTCAAAATCTCGGAAATTATGCGTTTTCAGGACCCGGGACGCGTCGCAATCGATTCCGGGCCGCAAATTACACTGGAAAACGCAAATTTCGTACAACGGAAAATTTCGTTATTTTCACCTTCCAACGTCGAAATCTCGATATTCATGCGTCCAAGGGACCCAAAAACCGTCGAAATCGATTCTAGGTGGCATATTACACTCAAAAACACAAATTTTCGAAAGTGGAAGATTGAATCATTTTTCACGTTTCCACGTCAATATGTCGGAAATGATGCGTTTTCAGGACCCGGGACCCGTCGCAATCGACTCTAAATGGCATATTACACTCGAAAACACGAATTTTCGAAAGTGAAAAATTGGATTATTTTTCACGTTTCCACGTCGATATCTCGGAAATTATGCGTTTCCAGGACCCAGGACCCGTCGCAATCGATTCTAAATGGCATATTACACTGAAAAACACGAATTTTCGAGGATGGAAACCGAGATCATTCTTCACGTTTCCACGTCGATATCTTGAAAATTATGCGTTTCCAGGACCCGCGACCCGTCGCAAACGATTCTAAAGGGCATATTACAGTCAAAAACACGAATTTTCGAAGGTGAAAAATTGAATCATTTTTCACGTTTCCACGTCGATATCTCGAAAATTATGCGTTTCCAGGACCCAGGACCCGTCGCAATCGATTCTGAATGGCATATTACACTGAAAAACACGAATTTTCGAGAACGAAAAATGAGATCATTTTTTACGTTTTCACGTCGATATCTCGAAAATTATGCGTTTCCAGGACCCAGGACCCGTCGCAATCGATTCTGAATGGCATATTACACTGAAAAACACGAATTTTCGGGAATGAAAAATAAGATCATTTTTCACGTTTCCACGTCGATATCTCAAAAATTATGCGTTTCCAGGACCCGGGACCCGTCGCAATCGATTCTTAATGGCAAATTACACTCAAAAACACGAATTTTCGAAAGTGAAAAATTGGATCATTTTTCACGTTTCCACGCCGATATCTCGAAAATTATGCGTTTCCTGGACCCAGGACCCGTCGCAATCGATTCTGAATGGCATATTACACTGAAAAACACGAATTTTTGGGAATGAAAAATCTCATAATTTTTCACGTTCCGACGTCAAAATCTCGGAAATTATGCGTTTCCAGGACCCGGGACGCGTCGCAATCGATTCCGGGCCGAAAATTACACTGAAAAACGCAAATTTCGTACAACGGAAAATTTCGTTATTTTCACCTTCCAACGTCGAAATCTCGATATTCATGCGTCCAAGGGACCCAAAAACCGTCGAAATCGATTCTAGGTGGCATATTACACTCAAAAACACAAATTTTCGAAAGTGGAAGATTGAATCATTTTTCACGTTTCCACGTCGATTTCTCGAAAATGATGCGTTTTCAGGACCCGGGACCCGTCGCAATCGACTCTAAATGGCATATTACACTCAAAAACACGAATTTTCGAAAGTGCAAAATTGGATTATTTTTCACGTTTCCACGTCGATATCTCGAAAATTATGCGTTTTCAGGACCCAGGACCCGTCGCAATCGATTCTGAATGGCATATTACACTCAAAAACACGAATTTTCAAAAGTGAAAAATTGGATTATTTTTCACGTTTTTACGTCGATATCTCGAAAATTATGCGTTTCCAGGACCCAGGACCCGTCGCAATCGATTCTAAATGACATATTACACTGAAAAACACGAATTTTCGAGGATGGAAAATGAGATCATTCTTCACGTTTCCACGTCGATATCTCGAAAATTATGCGTTTACAGGACCCGGGACCCGTCGCAATCGATTCTAAATGGCATATTACACTCAAGAACACGAATTTTCGAATGTGAAAAATTAGATCATTTTTCACGTTTTCACGTCAGTATCTCGAAAACTATGCGTTTCCAGGACCCGGGACCCGTCGCAAACGATTCTAAAGGGCATATTATAGTCAAAAACACGAATTTTTGAGAATGAAAAATGAGATCATTTTTCACGTTTCCACGTCGATATCTCGAAAGATATGCGTTTCCAGGACCCGGGACCCGTCGCAATCGATTCTAAATGGCATATTACACCAAAAACACGAATTTTCGAATGTGAAAAATTGGATCATTTTTCACGTATCCACGTCGATATCTCGAAAATTATGCGTTTTCAGGACCCAGGACCCGTCGCAATCGATTCTGAATGGCATATTACACTGAAAAACACGAATTTTTGAGAATGAAAAATGAGATCATTTTTTACGTTTCCACGTCGATAGCTCGAAAATTATGCGTTTCCAGGACCCGGGACCCGTCGCAATCGATTCTAAATGGCATATTACACCAAAAACACGAATTTTCGAAAGTGAAAAATTGGATCATTTTTCACGTATCCACGTCGATATCTCGAAAATTATGCGTTTTCAGGACCCAGGACCCGTCGCAATCGATTCTGAATGGCATATTACACTGAAAAACACGAATTTTCGAGAGAGAAAAATGAGATCATTTTTTACGTTTTCACGTCGATATCTCGAAAATTATGCGTTTCCAGGACCCAGGACCCGTCGCAATCGATTCTGAATGGCATATTACACTGAAAAACACGAATTTTCGGGAATGAAAAATATGATCATTTTTCACGTTTCCACGTCGATATCTCGAAAATTATGCGTTTCCAGGACCCGGGACCCGTCGCAATCGATTCTAAATGGCAAATTACACTCAAAAACACGAATTTTCGAAAGTGAAAAATTGGATCATTTTTCACGTTTCCACGCCGATATCTCGAAAATTATGCGTTTCCAGGACCCAGGACCCGTCGCAATCGATTCTGAATGGCATATTACACTGAAAAACACGAATTTTTGGGAATGAAAAATCTCATAATTTTTCACGTTCCGACGTCAAAATCTCGGAAATTATGCGTTTTCAGGACCCGGGACGCGTCGCAATCGATTCCGGGCCGCAAATTACACTGGAAAACGCAAATTTCGTACAACGGAAAATTTCGTTATTTTCACCTTCCAACGTCGAAATCTCGATATTCATGCGTCCAAGGGACCCAAAAACCGTCGAAATCGATTCTAGGTGGCATATTACACTCAAAAACACAAATTTTCGAAAGTGGAAGATTGAATCATTTTTCACGTTTCCACGTCAATATGTCGGAAATGATGCGTTTTCAGGACCCGGGACCTGTCGCAATCGACTCTAAATGGCATATTACACTCGAAAACACGAATTTTCGAAAGTGAAAAATTGGATTATTTTTCACGTTTCCACGTCGATATCTCGGAAATTATGCGTTTCCAGGACCCAGGACCCGTCGCAATCGATTCTAAATGGCATATTACACTGAAAAACACGAATTTTCGAGGATGGAAAACGAGATCATTCTTCACGTTTCCACGTCGATATCTTGAAAATTATGCGTTTCCAGGACCCGCGACCCGTCGCAAACGATTCTAAAGGGCATATTACAGTCAAAAACACGAATTTTCGAAGGTGAAAAATTGAATCATTTTTCACGTTTCCACGTCGATATCTCGAAAATTATGCGTTTCCAGGACCCAGGACCCGTCGCAATCGATTCTAAACGGCATATTACGCTAAAAAACACGAATTTTCGAAAGTGAAAAATTGGCTCGTTTTTCACGTTTCCACGTCGATATTTCGGAAATTATGCGTTTTCAGGACCCAGGACCCGTCGCAATCGATTCTGAATGGCATATTACACTGAAAAACACGAATTTTTGAGAATGAAAAATCAGATCATTTTTTACGTTTCCACGTCGATATCTCGAAAATTATGCGTTTCCAGGACCCGGGACCCGTCGCAATCGATTCTAAATGGCATATTACACCAAAAACACGAATTTTCGAAAGTGAAAAATTGGATCATTTTTCACCTATCCACGTCGATATCTCGAAAATTATGCGTTTTCAGGACCCAGGACCCGTCGCAATCGATTCTGAATGGCATATTACACTGAAAAACACGAATTTTTGAGAATGAAAAATGAGATCATTTTTTACGTTTTCACGTCGATATCTCGAAAATTATGCGTTTCCAGGACCCAGGACCCGTCGCAATCGATTCTGAATGGCATATTACACTGAAAAACACGAATTTTCGGGAATGAAAAATATGATCATTTTTCACGTTTCCACGTCGATATCTCGAAAATTATGCGTTTTCAGGACCCGGGACCCGTCGCAATCGATTCTAAATGGCAAATTACACTCAAAAACACGAATTTTCGAAAGTGAAAAATTAGATCATTTTTTACGTTTTCACGTCGATATCTCGAAAATTATGCGTTTTCAGGACCCAGGACCCGTCGCAATCGATTCTGAATGGCATATTACACTGAAAAACACGAATTTTTGAGAATGAAAAATGAGATCATTTTTTACGTTTTCACGTCGATATCTCGAAAATTATGCGTTTCCAGGACCCAGGACCCGTCGCAATCGATTCTGAATGGCATATTACACTGAAAAACACGAATTTTCGGGAATGAAAAATATGATCATTTTTCACGTTTCCACGTCGATATCTCGAAAATTATGCGTTTTCAGGACCCGGGACCCGTCGCAATCGATTCTAAATGGCAAATTACACTCAAAAACACGAATTTTCGAAAGTGAAAAATTGGATCATTTTTCACGTTTCCACGCCGATATCTCGAAAATTATGCGTTTCCAGGACCCAGGACCCGTCGCAATCGATTCTGAATGGCATATTACACTGAAAAACACGAATTTTTGGAAATGAAAAATCTCATAATTTTTCACGTTCCGACGTCAAAATCTCGGAAATTATGCGTTTCCAGGACCCGGGACGCGTCGCAATCGATTCCGGGCCGCAAATTACACTGGAAAACGCAAATTTCGTACAACGGAAAATTTCGTTATTTTCACCTTCCAACGTCGAAATCTCGATATTCATGCGTCCAAGGGACCCAAAAACCGTCGAAATCGATTCTAGGTGGCATATTACACTCAAAAACACAAATTTTCGAAAGTGGAAGATTGAATCATTTTTCACGTTTCCACGTCAATATGTCGGAAATGATGCGTTTTCAGGACCCGGGACCCGTCGCAATCGACTCTAAATGGCATATTACACTCGAAAACACGAATTTTCGAAAGTGAAAAATTGGATTATTTTTCACGTTTCCACGTCGATATCTCGGAAATTATGCGTTTCCAGGACCCAGGACCCGTCGCAATCGATTCTAAATGACATATTACACTGAAAAACACGAATTTTCGAGGATGGAAAACGAGATCATTCTTCACGTTTCCACGTCGATATCTTGAAAATTATGCGTTTCCAGGACCCGGGACCCGTCGCAATCGATTCTAAATGGCATATTACACTCAAAAACACGAATTTTCGAAAGTGAAAAATTGGATCATTTTCTACGATTTTACGTCGATATCTCGAAAATGATGCGTTTTCAGGACCCAGCACCCGTCGCAATCGATTCTGAATGACATATTACACTGAAAAACACGAATTTTTGAGGATGAAAAATTAGATCATTCTTTACGTTTCCACGTCGATATCTCGAAAATTATGCGTTTCCAGGACCCAGGACCCGTCGCAATCGATTCTAAATGGCATATTACACTCAAAAACACGAATTTTCGAAAGTGAAAAATTGGATCATTTTTTACGATTTTACGTCGATATCTCAAAAATTATGCGTTTCCAGGACCCAGGACCCGTCGCAATCTATTCTAAATGGCATATTACACTGAAAAACACGAATTTTTGAGAATGAAAAATTAGATCATTTTTTACGTTTTCACGTCGATATCTCGGAAATTATGCGTTTTCAGGACCCGGGACCCGTCGCAAACGATTCTCAATGGCATATTACACTCAAAAACACGAATTTTCAAAGGTAAAAAATTGGATCATTTTTCACGTTTCCACGTCGATATCTCGAAAATTATGCGTTTCCAGGACCCAGGACCCGTCGCACTCGATTCTGAATAGCATATTACACTGAAAAACACGAATTTTTGAGAATGTAATATCTGCTAATTTTTCACATTCCGACGTCGAAATCTCGGAAATTCTGCGTTTCCAGGACCCGGGACCCGTCGCAATCGATTCTAAATGGCATATTACACTCAAAAACACGAATTTTCGAAAGTGGAAGATTGAATCATTTTTCACGTTTCCACGTCGATATCTCGAAAATCATTCGTTTCCAGGAACCAGCACCCGTCGCAATCGATTCTGAATGACATATTACACTTAAAAACACGAATTTTTAAGAATGAAAAATCTCATAATTTTTCACGT
Source organism: Tenthredo scrophulariae (assembly GCA_963978835.1). Taxonomy (NCBI): domain Eukaryota; kingdom Metazoa; phylum Arthropoda; class Insecta; order Hymenoptera; family Tenthredinidae; genus Tenthredo; species Tenthredo scrophulariae. The sequence continues at coordinate 18,014,686 of OZ022230.1, read as the reverse complement.
TCCGACGTCGAAATCTCGGAAATTATGCGTTTTCAGGACCCGGGACCCGTCGCAATCGATTCTAAATGGCAAATTACACTCAAAAACACGAATTTTCGAAAGTGAAAAATTGGATCATTTTTCACGTTTCCACGCCGATATCTCGAAAATTATGCGTTTCCAGGACCCAGGACCCGTCGCAATCGATTCTGAATGGCATATTACACTGAAAAACACGAATTTTTGGGAATGAAAAATCTCATAATTTTTCACGTTCCGACGTCAAAATCTCGGAAATTATGCGTTTCCAGGACCCGGGACGCGTCGCAATCGATTCCGGGCCGCAAATTACACTGGAAAACGCAAATTTCGTACAACGGAAAATTTCGTTATTTTCACCTTCCAACGTCGAAATCTCGATATTCATGCGTCCAAGGGACCCAAAAACCGTCGAAATCGATTCTAGGTGGCATATTACACTCAAAAACACAAATTTTCGAAAGTGGAAGATTGAATCATTTTTCACGTTTCCACGTCGATTTCTCGAAAATGATGCGTTTCCAGGACCCGGGACCCGTCGCAATCGATTCTAAATGGCATATTACACTCAAAAACACGAATTTTCGAAAGTGAAAAATTGGATCATTTTCTACGATTTTACGTCGATATCTCGAAAATTATGCGTTTTCAGGACCCGGGACCCGTCGCAATCTATTCTAAATAACATATTACACTCAAAAACACGAATTTTGGAAAGTGAAAAATTGGATAATTTTTCACGTTTCCACGTCGATATCTCGAAAATTATGCGTTTCCACGACCCAGGACCCGTCGCAATCGATTCTGAATGGGATATTACACTGAAAAACACGAATTTTTGAGAATGAAAAATGAGATCATTTTTTACGTTTTCACGTCGATATTTCGAAAATTATGCGTTTCCAGGACCCAGGACCAGTCGCAATCGATTCTGAATGGGATATTACACTGAAAAACACGAATTTTTGAGATTGAAAAATTAGATCATTTTTTACGTATTCACGTCGATATCTCGAAAATTATGCGTTTCCAGGACCCGGGACCCGTCGCAATCGATTCTAAATGGCATATTACACTCAAAAACACGAATTTTCGAAAGTGAAAAATTGGATCATTTTCTACGATTTTACGTCGATATCTCGAAAATTATGCGTTTTCAGGACCCGGGACCCGTCGCAATCTATTCTAAATAACATATTACACTCAAAAACACGAATTTTCGAAAGTGAAAAATTGGATAATTTTTCACGTTTCCACGTCGATATCTCGAAAATTATGCGTTTCCAGGACCCAGGACCCGTCGCAATCGATTCTAAATGGCATATTACACTGTAAAACACGAATTTTTGAGGATGAAAAATTAGATCATTCTTCACGGTTCCACGTCGATATCTCGAAAATTATGCGTTTTCAGGACCCAGGACCCGTCGCAATCGATTCTAAATGGCATATTAGACTCAAAAACACTAATTTTCGAAAGTGAAAAATTGGATCATTCTTCACGTTTTCACGTCGATATCTCGAAAATTATGCGTTTTCAGGACCCAGAACCCGTCGCAATCGATTCTAAATGGCATATTACACTGAAAAACACGAATTTTCGAAAGTGGAAGATTGAATCATTTTTCACGTTTCCACGTCGATATCTCGAAAATCATTCGTTTCCAGGACCCAGCACCCGTCGCAATCGATTCTCAATGACATATTACACTGAAAAACACGAATTTTTGAGGATGAAAAATTAGATCATTCTTTACGTTTCCACGTCGATATCTCGAAAATTATGCGTTTCCAGGACCCAGGACCCGTCGCAATCGATTCTAAATGGCATATGACACTCAAAAACACGAATTTTCGAAAGTGAAAAATTGGATCATTTTTTACGATTTTACGTCGATATCTCAAAAATTATGCGTTTCCAGGACCCAGGACCCGTCGCAATCGATTCTGAATGACATATTACACTTAAAAACACGAATTTTTAAGAATGAAAAATCTCATAATTTTTCACGTTCCGACGTCGAAATCTCGGATATTATGCGTTTTCAGGACCCGGAAACCGCCGCACTCGATTCTCAATGGCATATTACACTCGAAAACACGAATTCTCGAAAGTGAAAAATTAGATCATTCTTTACGGTTCCACGTCGATATCTAGAAAATTATGCGTTTTCAGGACCCAGGACCCGTCGCAATCGATTCTAAATGGCATATTACACTCAAAAACACGAATTTTCGAAAGTGAAAAATTTGATCATTCTTCACGTTTTCACGTCGATATCTCGAAAATTATGCGTTTCCAGGACCCAGAACCCGTCGCAATCGATTCTAAATGGCATATTACACTGAAAAACACGAATTTTTGAGAATGAAAAATTAGATCATTTTTTACGTTTCCACGTCGATATCTCGAAAATTATGCGTTTCCAGGACCCGGGACCCGTCGCAATCGATTCTAAATGGCATATTACACTCAAAAACACGAATTTTCGAAAGTGCAAAATTGGATCATTTTTTACGTTCTCACGTCGATATCTCGAAAATTATGCATTTCCAGGACCCAGGACCCGTCGCAATCGATTCTGAATGGCATATTACACTGAAAAACACGAATTTTTGAGAATGAAAAATTAGATCATTTTTTACGTTTCCTCGTCGATATCTCGAAAATTATGCGTTTCCAGAACCCGGGACCCGTCGCAATCGATTCTGAATGGCATATTACACTCAAAAACACGAATTTCCGAAGGTGAAAAATTAGATCATTTTTCACGTTTCCACGTCGATATCTCGGAAATTATGCGTTTCCAGGACTCAGAACCCGTCGCAATCGATTCTAAATGGCATATTACACCGAAAAACACGAATTTTCGAGAATGAGAAATCTTATAATTTTTGCACGTTGCGACGTCGAAATTTCGGAAATTATGCGTTTCCAGGACCCGGGCCCCGTCGGAATCGATTCTGAATGGCATATTACACTCAAAAACCCGAATTTTCGAAAGTGAGAAATTAGATCATTTTTCACGTTTCCACGTCGATATCTCGAAAATTATGCGTTTCCAGGACCCGGGACCCGTTGCAATCGATTCTAAATGGCATATTACACTGAAAAACACGAATTTTCGAAGGTGAAAAATTAGATTATTTTCCACGTTTCCACGTCGATATCTCGAAAATTATGCGTTTTCCGGACCCGGGACCCGTCGCAATCGATTCTAGATGGCATATTACACTCAATAACACGAATTTTTGAGAGTGAAAAATTGGATTGTTTTTCACGTTTCCACGTCGATATCACGAAAATTATGCGTTTTCAGGACCCGGGACCCGTCGCAATCGATTCTAAATGGCATATTACACTGAAAAACACGAATTTTTGAAAATGAAAAATTAGATCATTCTTTACGTTTCCACGTCTATATCTCGAAAATTGTGCGTTTTCAGGACCCGGGACCCGTCGCAATTTATTCTAAATGGCATGTTACATTCAAAAACACGAATTTTTGAAGGTGAAAAATTAGATTATTTTTCACGTTTTCACGTCGATATCTCGAAGATGATGCGTTTCCAGGACTCAGAACCCGTCGCAATCCATTCTAAACGACATATTACACTGAAAAACACGAACTTTTGGGAATGAAAAATCTCATAATTTTTCACGTTCCGACGTCAAAATCTCGGAAATTATGCGTTTCCAGGACCCGGAAACCGGCGCAATCGATTCTAAATAGCATATTACACTCAAAAACACGAATTCTCGAAAGTGAAAAATGAGATCATTTTCCACGTTTTCACGTCGATATCTCGAGAATCATGCTTTTCCAGGACCCGGGACCAGTCGAAATCGATTTCGGGCCGCAATTATACTGAAAAATACGAATTTCGTACAACGGAAAATTTCATTATTTTCACCTTCCAACGTGGAAATCTCGATATTCATGCGTCCAAGGGACCCAAAAATCGTCGCGATCGATTTTAAATGGCATATTACACTCGAAAACCCGAATTTTCGAAAGTGAAAAATTTGATCATTTTTCACGTTTCGACGTCGATATTTCGAAAATTATGCGTTTTCAGGACCGGGACCCGTCGCAATCGATTCTAAATGGCATATTACACTGAAAAACACGAATTTTTGGGAATGAAAAATGAGATCATTTTTCACGTTTCCACGTCGATATCTCAAAAATTGTGCGTTTCCAGGACCCGGGACCCGTCGCAATCGATTCTAAATGGCATATTACACTCAAAAACACGAATTCTCGAAAGTGAAAAATTAGATCATTTTTCACGTTTCCACGTTGATATCTCGGAAATTATGCGTTTCCAGGACCCGGGACCCGTCGCAATCGATTCTAAATGGCATATTACACTCAAAAACACGAATTTTCGAAAGTGAAAAATTGGATCATTTTTTACGTTTTCACGTCGATATCCCGAAAATTATGCGTTTCCAGGACCCAGGACCCGTCGCAATCGATTCTAAATGGCATATTACACTCAAAAACACGAATTTTTGGGAATGAAAAATCTCATAATTTTTCACGTTCCGACGTAAAAATCTCGGAAATTATGCGTTTCCAGGACCCGGGACCCGTCGCAATCGATTATAAATGGCATATCACACTAAAAACACGAATTTTCGAAAGTGAAAAATTGGATCATTCTTTACGTTTCCACGTCGATATCTCGAAAATTATGCGTTTCTAGGACCCGGGACCCGTCGCAATCGATCCTAAATGGCATATTACACTGAAAAACACGAATTTTTGAGAATGAAAAATTAGATCATTTTTTTACGTTTTTACGTCGATATCTCGAAAATTATGCGTTTCCAGGACCCGGGACCCGTCGCAATCGATTCTAAATGGCATATTACACTGAAAAACACGAATTTTCGAAAGTGAAAAATTGGATCATTTTTTACGTTCTCACGTCGAAATCTCGAGAATCATGCATTTTCAGGACCCAGGACCCGTCGCAATCGATTCTGAATGGCATATTACACTGAAAAACACGAATTTTTGAGAATGAAAAATTAGATCATTTTTTACGTTTCCACGTCGATATCTCGAAAATTATGCGTTTCCAGGACCCGGGCCCCGTCGCAATCGATTCTAAATGGCATATTACACTCAAAAACACGAATTTTCGAAGGTGAGAAATTAGATCATTTTTCACGTTTCCACGTCGATATTTTGAAAATTCTGCGTTTTCAGGACCCAGGACCCGTCGCAATCGATTTTAAATGGCCTTTTACACTCAAAAACACGAATTTTCGAAAGTGAAAAATTGGATCATTTTTCACGTTTTCACGTCGATATCTCGAAAATTATGCGTTTCCAGGACCCAGGACCCGTCGCAATCGATTCTAAATGGCATATTACACTGAAAAACACGAATTTTTGAGAATGAAAAATTAGATCATTTTTTACGTTTCCACGTCGATATCTCGAAAATTATGCGTTTCCAGGACCCGGGACCCGTCGCAATCGATTCTAAATGGCATATTACACTCAAAAACACGAATTTTCGAAAGTGGAAGATTGAATCATTTTTCACGTTTCCACGTCGATATCTCGAAAATTATGCGTTTTCAGGACCCGGGACCCGTCGCAATCGATTCGAAATGGCATATTACACTGAAAAACACGAATTTCCGAGGACGGAAAATTAGATCATTTTTTACGTTTCCACGTCGATATCTCGAAAATTATGCGTTTCCAGGACCCGGGACCCGTCGCAATTTATTCTAAATGGCATATTACATTCAAAAACACGAATTTTTGAAGGTGAAAAATTAGATCATTTTTCACGTTTTCACGTCGATATCTCGAAGATTACGCGTTTCCAGGACTCCGAACCCGTCGCAATCCATTCTAAATAGCATATACACTGAAAAACACGAATTTTTGGGAATGAAAAATCTCATAATTTTTCACGTTCCGACGTCAAAATCTCGAAAATTGTGCGTTTTCGGGACCCGGGACCCGTCGCAATCGATTCTGAATGGCATATTACACTCAAAAACACGAATTCTCGAAAGTGAAAAATTAGATCATTTTCCACGTTTCCACGTCGAAATCTCGAAAATCATCCGTTTCCAGGACCCGGGACCCGTCGCAATCGATTCTAAATGGCATATTACACTCAAAAACACGAATTTTCGAAATTGGACGATTGAATCATTTTTCACGTTTCCACGTCGATCTCTCGAAAATTATGCGTTTTCAGGACCCGGGACCCGTCGCAATCGATTCTGAATGGCATATTACACTCAAAAACACTAATTTTCGAAGGTGAAAAATTAGATCATTTTTCACGTTTCCACGTCGATATCTCGAAAATTGTGCGTTTTCAGGACCCAGGACCCGTCGCAATCGATTCTAAATGCCATATTACACTCAAAAACACGAATTCTCGAAAGTGAAAAATCAGATCATTTTTCACGTTTTCACGTCGATATCTCGAAAATTATGCGTTTCCGGGACCCGGGACCCGTCGCAATCGATTCTAAATGGCATATTACATTGAAAAACACGCATTTTTGAGAATGAAAAATTAGATCATTTTTCACGTGTCCACGTCGATATCTCGAAAATTATGCGTTTCCAGGACCCGGGACCCGTCGCAAACGATTCTAAATGGCATATTACAGTCAAAAACACGAATTTTCGAAGGTGAAAAATTAGATCATTTTTCATGTTTCCACGTCGATCTCTCGAAAATTATGCGTTTCCAGGGCCCGGGACCCGTCGCAATCGATTCTCAACGGCATATTACACTAAAAAACACGAATTTTTAAGAATGAAAAATATCATAATTTTTCACGTTCCGACGTCAAAATCTCGGAAATTATGCGTTTTCAGGACCCGGGACCAGTCAAAATCGATTCAGGGCCGCAAATTACACGAAAAAACACGAATTTCGTAGAACGAAAAATTTCATTACTTTCACCTTCCAACGTCGACATCTCGATATTCATTTGTCCACGGGACCCAGAAACCAGCGGAATCGATTCTAGGAGGCAACTTACATCGGAAAACACGAATTTCGGAAAACGGAAAATTCTATTATTTCCACCTTCCAACGTCGAACTTGAGATATTCGTGTGTTTCCAGGACGCGGAACTTGTGGAAATCGATTCTGGGTGGCAAATGACACTAAAAACACGAATTTGGAACAACGAAAAATTTCATTATTTTCACGTTTCCACGTCGGAATCTTGATATTCATGCGTCTATAGGACCCGTGACTCGTCCGAATCGATTTTGGGTGGCAAATTACATTGGGTAACACGGAATTCAATAAACAAAAAATTTCATTATCTACACGTTTCCACGTCGGAATCTTGATATTCATGCGTCTATAGGACCCGAGTTTCGTCGGAATCGATTCTGGGTGGCAAATTAGACTAAAAAACACGAATTTTGGAGAATGAAAAATGTTATCATTCTTCACGTTTCTACAACGAAATCTCGTAAATTCTGCGTTTTTAGAAACCAGGACCTGTCGGAATCGATTCTGGGAGGCAAATTACATCAAAAATATCGAATTTCGAACAACGCCAAATTTCATTATTTTCACGTCTTCACGTCAGAATCTCGACATTCATGCGTCGATAGGACCCAAGACCCGTCGGAATCGATTCTCGGTGACAAGTTACACGAAAAAACACGAATTTCGGAGAACGGGAAATTTCATTTTTTTCACGTTTCAACGTCGGAATTCAGGTATTCATGCGTCTATAGGACCCGCTACTTGTCGTAAGCCATCCTGGGTGGCAAATTACACCAACGAATACGATTTTAGAAAATGAAAAATTTCATCATTTTTCACGTTTTGAAGTCGAAATCTCGGAAATTATGTGTTTCCAGCACCGGGGACTGGTCCGGATAGATTCTGGGAGGCAAATGCCATCAAAAAACTCGAATTTCGAACAACGCCAAATTTCATTATTTTCACGTCTTCACGTAAAAATCTCGATATTCATGTGTTATGAATGAGGTTGATGAGGTGGTTACGCTGCCACCAGTGTCATGAATAGGGATGAAGTTATTCAGGATCAGGGTCGAGCTGCTACCAGTAGTACGTATCTGGATAGAGCTGTTGTTGAGTTCGTTCCTCGTTTTACACCTTAAGGTAACCGGTCTTTGGATGATTGGTGACTGATGTGAATTGATATATATATATAATAATTAAATAATCGTTCATTGGTGAATAATCCTCTATATGAGTTTAACAAGTTCTTAAGTTCAAGAGAAGAATGATTTCGAGTTAATGAATTATGATTTTGGAAGCGAGTCTGAGAGTGACTGCTTTCTTTGCTGATCGAGAAGCAAGAGATTGAACGACTGCTCTGTTCGGCGATTGAAGAGCAAGTGTTTTTAATGGCTACTGTTGAGCTGAATCATGAGATCATTCTTTTCCATTGTTCTCCCTGGCATGAGCTTGTTTGTGCAGGTGGAGTTAGTGGGCGCATAGGTAGGGATGAAGTTCTTTGAATGTAAGGATGAAACTTCCTCTGATTAGAGGCTGTGAGACTGGCTGCATGCAGGATGTTATGTCTTGGGTATTGAGGGTGAAAGAGCATAGAGAGCATAGAGGAGTATGGAATAGTATGGAGTACGTAACACGCCCATCCCCGGGGGAAAAAAAATATTGCTCCTGTGAAGCAGGAGGAAATTTTTTTTTTTGTAAAGCTAGCAAAAATTATTGTAAAGGTGAAATGTGTATATCTAAGGATACATTCACGCTAGTGAATGTATCTATGTGCACGGATCTACGTTAGTAGATTCATCTACGCGTACATTCGCGTTAGCGAGTGTGCCTGGGTGTGTATTCACGATAGCGAATATGTCTATTTCTTACCGTAGTGCTCCTGTGAAGCAGGAGTGAAGTTTCATGAATTTTGTATAAAATTTATGTTAGGTATAGGGCTGTATATTTACGATAGTAAATATACATAAATGTAAAAGGTATGATTTTGGTTACGAAATCATAGTACAGTTAAAATCACTTAATCGCAATAAGATTGGTTAGTTATAAATGTCTTATGCTGAGTTAGTGAATACATATGGTATGTTGAATATGGTTTTTATATAGATTATAATATAGTTAACAGTACGTATTTGCAATAAGATCGTGGTTAATTATAAATGTCTTATGCTGAGTTAGTAGGTGTGTAGTATGTTGAATATGCTTATTACAATGATAAGGTAAGTAATATATTATTATTAGCATTGTAGGTATAACATATAATATAGGAAGTTTTTATTGAGTTATAATATTCTTATGTGGTATAAAAGGATGTTTGAGCTGTCTGAGTGGCTTTTGTGTTTGGTGTAGGAGTGGCGGTGATTGCTGGGGGTTTAGCTTGTTGTATGATGATTTGTGTGTGGGGTGTCTGTATGTGTGACGTTTGAGCGCAGGTTACTGTCTCTTGTGTTTCTGGTGAGTTGTTTAATTCGACAGAATTTCGATTAGCTTGGTGTCCGACCACTTGGTTATTCGGTTGTCGAGCTTTCCTAAGTGCTACGAAGATGTTGAAAATTTTGCGTGCTATTGCGAATTTATTTGCTAGGTATATTAATGATAGTGATCCGAACGCGGAGGAAATGTAATACATTATGTTTTCTATACGGTTATCGTTGTCTGTCGATTTTTGATTTTTGGTAATTTCGTCTGTGTGTTTAATGATATCGTCTAATGTTAGGCCGTTTGAAGTTAGGTCTTTAGAGTTTAAGTATAGGGTTTTGTTAAGTATTGATACAGGGATGAGGGATAGGTTTTTGAGGTTTTCGTTTCTGGATAGGTCGTAAAAGTTTGAGATGTTTAGGTTGAATTTGGGTGCGTAGGAGTTAGTTTCTATTGTTTGATAGTGTTTTGTTGTTGATAGCGAGATTGTGTCTGAGTTCGCTGTACATCTGTTGCCTAATTTCAGTATTTCGGAATCGTTTGAAGATATTTGGATAGGGTTTTCGTCCGTGCATACGATGTGTATGATTTCTGGTTTGGTTAGGGAATAGATCCAGGAGTTGGATGTCATTAATTCTGTCCAGTATACGCCGTTGAACGTTCCAAGTCTGACGTCACATGTTCTAATGTCTGTCTTAGTTGGTTGAATGAATAGTCCTATTTCGCAGATGATTTGATTGTTAGTGTGGAATAGTGGTTGGTTTTGTCTGCAAATATAATTTTCTAGTGATATCATGCATTGGCTGAATTTTAGTTCAGTTAGTTTGAAATATAGGGTTCTGTCTCTCGTTATTGCTATGTAATCGCTACTTGGTCTGATATATGCGAATTTATCGTCCGTGGTATCGTAGTGTTGTTTAACAGGGATCGGGATTAGTCGGTAGATGGTAAAGGTATTGGTGTTGAGTAGTGGTATTGAAATGATGTAAATGATTTTAGCGTCTATATAAGTTACTTCGAGTCTTGAGAGTCTTATTAATTCTTGTGCGTATTCGTTTTCTAGGGGGACTGGGAAGTGTTTTGTAGGGTTGCGACTTTGTATTTGTCTAATTGATGACATTATTTGTTCTGGTGTTAGGATCTTGGGATGAAGTATGCTCTGTCTTGCAAATAAAGTTGCGTCTATTAGGTTATTGAGGTCGAGTTCATATTCATTTGTGTATTTGTCCAACTGCATGAAATGTTTTAGGATATTACCTCTGTTAGTGATTGTATCTTCAACTAGGGTGGCGATGAAATTGTTGAATTCTATGGTTTTAGCTTGTAACTCGTTAATTTGGTGTTTGATTTCTTGTAGTTGGGTTCTATGTTCGCCTAGTGTGGATTTTATGATGTGAGTTTGGTCTTTCAACAGTGAAGGTAGGTGGTTAGTGTTTGTGAACAGTTGTTCGATTTGTTTATTATAATGTTCTGCATCTTCTGAGTCTAGAGTACCGAACAATGTTTTACTGACTTTGCCTATGAAGTGGAAAGGGGGTGATCTTTTGGGTCGGTAATTGACGTATTGTGTGAGGTATTTTTCTATGTTCGTATCATTGTGATAACCGATAAGAGTACCTATTTGGTTTTGTTGTCCAGTAATGATTGACATGCGGTTCTGAAGCATTTCTATATAATCTTTCATTCCACATTTAGGTAAGTGAATTCTGCATTTCTCTGTTATTGCTTTTAAATAATTGTTTAATTGTTCAAATTTTTCATTTAAGTTGTCTAGATCTACAAAGTTAATTAGTTTCCACTCGTCACTATAAGTCTTGAGGTTTTGCACGTGTTCGTAGTAGATGCCTGGGTTATCTTTGAATGCGGCGATTTGGTATAGGTTGTCGGTTGCGTCTGGTTCGGCTAGTGCAGTCCTGAAATGTATTTTTTCTTTCCTTATTAATTAGGTTATGATAGTTTTTACATTCGAGCTGATTTAATTTTATTTATGTGAACGATTCTGGTTCTGTGGTCGTTTATTCTGATTTCTGCGTTAATGTCGTTAATGACGCGGATTATTTTATATGGTCCTTTATAATGGTCATCCAATTTCTTTCTCGTTTCGTTGATTAGGTAGACATATTGGCCTGGTTGAAAGGTGTGTACGTTTATACGTTTATCATATCTCTGTTTAGATTTAGATTTCGCGTTACTAAGGTTTTTTATCGCGTCTTGTCTAGTTTCTTTAAGCCGGGTTATGATTTCCTGTAGGTAGTCCTCGTATTTGTTTGAAACGTTTTTGTCTGACCGTATATTTGATAATTGACGTGCCGTTATTCCGAAGATTAGTTCATGTGGTGTGTAACCGGTGCCTTCGTGTACCGATGTATTGTATGAGAATATTGCGAATCTGATCCATTTGTCCCAGTTATTTTTATTATTAATGTAGTGTTTTAAGTATTCAATTAAGACTTGATGGCTACGTTCGAGGGAGCCGTTGGATTGGGGATGGTAAGCTGTAGTTTTTATTTGTTTTATACGGAATACTTTGGCTAATTGTTTCATAATAGGACTGAGAAAATTAGGGCCTTGGTCGGTTGAAATAGATTCAGATGCTCCGTAGCGGCAAATAAAATTTTCTGCGGATGCTTTGGCGATCGTTGTTGCTGTTTGATTTTTAAGAGGTATTGCTTCTGAATATTTAGTTAAATTGTCTTGAATTGTGAGCAAATATTTATTTTGTGAATTAGAGGTTGGTAGGGGTCCTACAATGTCCAATGATACTTTTTCGAAAGCGGTTGTTGGTGTATCTGTTATCACCATCGGGAGTTTAACTTTATTTCTAACGAGTTTACCTCTTTGACAACTTTCGCATGATTTTATAAATTTTCCTATATCGATTTTCATACTTGGCCAGAAATACATTGCTCTAATTCGTTTATAGGTTTTTGTTATGCCCTTGTGGCCTGCTATTACTGAATCATGGTTTTCGCGGATTATTTCTTGGATTTGTTCCGGCTTAGGTACGTTGATCTCGTTCAAGCAAATATTAACTGTGATATCTGTGTAGTCGAGGACTCTCCTAAGTATGTTTTTAATCGCGAACCAATTTAATTTGTCAAATCCGCTTCCTAATTTTGAAATTGAGAAAGATTTAATGCGTTTTGCCTGTAGTATGTCGCGGAGGACAGTTAGTGTGTTATACCGAGAGGAAATCTAGAAAGTATACAGTGACTGCGCACGCGCCAAATTAATTTAATTTCATTGGTCGGTAGGATCGTCCCGCGGAGGTAATTCAACCTGTGAGGCATGGGTGCCAACTTGAAGAAAATTAAGCGAGATCTGCTGTCGAACTCTCGCGCGTCAAGTAGTCAATTGAGGTTATGTTGCTTTTCATTTTAATTCGACGATGATTACCGAAAAAAAAAAAAAATAGCACGGACGAGCAGTTATTAATAACGTAGTCCATATCGGAAGATTATTCAGTGGGTGCAATAAAAGATTTAATGTGAAAACAACAATTAATCGCTACTACAAGAATTATCTTGAAGTGATTTGTTGAAAGATGAAATCCAAAATCAAATCTGAAAGGTCATTATTAGGTGGCAGTCTGGACAAACTGAGGCAGGTGAGTGAAAATAACGTTTATTGAAAAAATATTCTTTATTCACATTAGGTAAAAAATAAATGGATTGTTGAAACAGATCAGAAGATACTTCCGGAGTGGACTCATCCCAGTGCAGTGCTCCGGACGCCAATAATCAGTGTCGATGAACATGGAATAAACGAATGAAATTAATTGGAAGGAACACAACAAAATGATACGGCTTGTCCATGAAATTCACGAGTACAAGGAGTGTAAATTTACAGCAGATGTACCTGACTGAAACTCTCACAGACCCTTTGTCAGCTTTGTTAAATGTAACTCCGTAGTACAGCAAACGATGTTTGATTACCAAAGAAGGATGCCCCAAAAATCCAAGAATGAAAAGAGGAAAAGAATAACAGTTAATCACAGTGTAGTTTACATCATCAAAGTACAATGCATTCAATTAGTTGAATCCAAAATCAGCAGAAGCAGGTCTGATAATAACACTTTTTATTTTCAGCTAGGAAACAATCAAACAGCGAAGTGGGACTAAAGTCGTCGACGTTCAAGTTTTCTCCTCGGAGAAGTCATCGGGGTTCGTGAGTACAATTCTGATTCTGTGATCTTTGAGTGGTACAACATTTTGCCATGCATTCAATGATAAAATTCGTTTTTCTAGGAGGCTCGATCAGCAGTAGGAAAATCGTATGTTACCTGGTAATCAAAACGTTCTGCCAGCAAGGACCATGTTTTCTTGATCGGTGCCACCATTTCAACTATTCGATGTGGTCGTTCTGTCAGGCAACAGGAGTTCAAGTGATTTTGTTGGACCATCACCTCCATGTTTACATCATTGACTGGGGCGAAATTAAAGAACTCGCACAGTACAGACGTGGATGTTTAAATATTTGACCATTTTACTTTGTTCAAGCCAATAATGATGAGTTTGTTATTCGGCCATTAGTGCTACTTCACAGCGTCAAGGAATGATTAGAACACATGAATATTTTTATCCTGAACTTGGGCTTCGTTACTTTTGTCATTTGGTTCAATAGGTTTTGCTAGCCGAACTGATACAATCGAAATCCAGGAATGTTCAACATTTTTAGTTGAAAATATCTCTAAAGTTAGTTTTGGTTTATAATTTCACCCCGCTAGCTAGTTCCAGGTGTCTCAGTTATCTCTGTCGCTGTGTCTGTACTTGTGTCTTCTTGAAAATACTTAGGCAAACCTCGTCAAGGGCTACAAATGCATTTATTTGCTAATACACGTTGCATTACAAATAATCGCCTGTTCAGAAATAATTTCAATCAACCGAAAGTTGATACATTTTTAATTTCAGTATGGGGCCCTCTCGATTCAGTAACTCGAACACTGTCGATGATTTACAGAATGAATTCTGCTTATCATTAGAAAATTTTTACGATTGACAATAATCTGCTGTGGTAGGAGGAGATTCAAGGGAAACTTAATTAAACTAGACTCGTGAAAGAAAAAAATCACAATTCAATCACAGATGATAAAATATTCAAACTTCTTGAATAATTGGTTTCATGTTTTTCTATTTTAGAACTCGTAAAATTAATGTTCCTTTCTGTCGAGAAAGATATTCAAAAGAAACGTTGCATGAAATACATTTAAAATTGAAAGAAATTATAACAATTTCTTCGGTCAACCGACAAAAGTGGCGATGATCTCTGCACTTGAGATGAAATTAAATGGGAGATGTCAATGAAAGGCAAAGATGCAATCATTTGGCTGTTGTAGACTCATTCTTGAATTTTCCAACCAAAAAGCATTTATTCACCAACATTTCCTGTTAATCAAAAGAATTTGGATTATTTCTACTGTATTGAACTATCATAATTGAATAAACTGTTTCCACCTACCTGCTTGATTTTTTCCAAGCACCCATCATTTAGACCACTAGTTTTCAATTTTAATTGGATAAGCAAATCCTCTCAAAATGATCCGATACATCGAATCGAAGCCAACAATCAGCTGTCCGGAATAAATTTCAACAGTTCTTTCAGAAGATCAAGTTTTAATCTCGACAATAAAAGCTTTCCAAGCCTTTCTTAATCACTACCGCAATTAATTGAGATCTTAATTTCAAAAATTCGTATCAATTGTATCGCCGTCAAAAACAAATTTTGACAGCTGAAACTCGGGGTGGCCAGCCTGCCTCAGCGGACGACGGAACTCGCGCGTGCGCAGTCACTGTATACTTTCTAGATTTCCTCTCGGTATAGGACCCGAGACCCGTTGGAATCGATCTCGTTGGATTCTGGGTGGAAAACTACATTAGAAAACACGGGATTCAAAAAACAAAAACCTTTAACATTTTCACGTTTCTACGTAAAAATCTCGATATTCATGCGTCTATAGGACCCGAGACCCTTCGCAATCGATTCTGGGTGGCAAATTACACTGAGGATCACGAGGTTCGAAAAATGAGAAGTTACATAATATTCCGCGTTTCTACGTCGAAATCTCGGAAACTATGCGTTTTCAGGACTCGGGACCCGTTCGAATCGATTCTGGGAGGCAAATTACATCAAAAAACACGAATTTTCGAAAAACGAAAAATTTCAATATCTTCACGTTCCAACGTCGAAATTCCGTTATTCATGCGTCTATAGGACCCGGGACTCTTCGGAAGCGATCCTGGGTGGCAAGTTACACAAAAAAACCCGATTTCAGAAAATGAAAAATGTCGTCATTTTTCACGCTTTAACGTCGAAATCTCGGAAATTATGCGTTTTCAGGACCCTTCCAGGTACCGCGGAATTCGGAAAAACCCGAAAAAGGTTTGCGGATAGAAAATGTGAAAAATTACAAACAATAGCGAAAGTAGAGAAATAGCAAGGACAGAAAAATATTTACAACATCAGGATATGTTCGTATGTACAGTTATGCTTAGTTCAGAGAATGCTTGTGTGGTGTATGTGTGAATGTGTGAATGTGCGAGTGTGGCAGTGGCATAGGCGTATGTGGAAACATAGTCCCCACAGTTGTATATACTCAGAAATTGCGGTATATACCGATAGATACCTGACTATACCGGTATATATAAATATGTACATACAATATACCGTGACAATCACGTGAAACCGAATGGATCCATGCTACCGGACAGCAATATTGGCGAATATGACGTCATTTTAGCGGGTTAACCACTCGTTGCACTGAAAACCCCTAGGGTGATTTTGGCGTGCGGTCGATGAAACTCGTCAGCCATTGTTGGACATTGTTGTTGGAAACCGGCTGACTGTCAATACATCGCGCAAGGTAGACATGTGGGGTTTTGTGCGCTTATTCTAAGCAAATGATAAATGGAGTGAATAAAACCTACGTGAATAAGTTATTGATATTTATCAAAAATCGATCAATCAGTTTTAAATAATATCATAGTGCAATCAACGAATTAACTTGAGCTATAACTGCAAATTAATTAGAATCAAAGAGTTCATCGAGAAAAACCAATTTGAACGAAATTATTAATTATTAATCCTGGGGTTGAGGCTTCGATAAATTGAACTAGGTAAGTGAAAAAAACTTTGTTGAAGCTTTCTAAAAGTGTATTCAATGCGTAACAAGGATAAGTATCATGTTGTAATAAATTGGTCCTCGTTACAGTCAGCAGCGCAGTTCAAACCGCCAGGTCTTGGAGTCTTCGAGAAATGCACAAAGCCTAGACTGGGCTTCATGCCTGCGCCTGTAATTTCAAGGTAAAAATTATCACACATTCGTTGCACGATATCGTAGTTATTCATACTTTTCAAAAATTTATGTTTTTCAATAATTTAATTCCATCAAACGGCACTTAGTTTTTTTTACAGCTAACATTAGCAGATGTTTGTGGCCAATGAATGTTATCATCGAATGTGTGATAATTCTTACCTTGAAATTACAGGCTCAGGCATTATGTCCAGTCTAGGCGTAGTGCATTTCTCGAGGACTCTGAGAACTGGCGGTTTAAACTGCGCTGCTGACTGTAACGAGGACTAATTTGTTACAACATGACAATTATCCTTGTCATGCATTGAATGAACTTTTAGTAAGCTTCAATAAAGTTTTTCTCACTCACCTTGTTCAATTTATTGAACCCTCAACCCTAGAATACAATTAATAATCTCGTTCCAATTAGTTGTTCTCGGTGAACTTTTTGACTCTAATTAATTCCTAGTTATAGGTTAGGTTAATTCCTTGATTGTATTAAGATATCATTCAAAACTAATTGATAGATTCTCGATAAATATTCATAGCTTATTCACGTAGTTTTTATTCACCTTATTAATCATTTGCTCAGAATAAACGAACATAACCACACACGTCTATTTTCCGCGATGTATTGACAGTCAGCTGGCTTCTATCAACAATGGCTGCCGAGTTGCATCGACCGCGCGCCAAAATCACCCTAGGGATTATTCAGCGCAACGAGTGGTTAGCCCGCTAAAATGACGTCATATTCGCCAATATTCGCTGTCCGGTAGCATGGACCATTCGGTTTCACGTGATTGTCACGGTATATCCTATGTATATTTATTTACTCTATATATACTTATTATATGCATAGCATATGCCTACCCCAAAAAGCACCTTTGAGCAAAAACCTTTCGCCAAGTCCATTAATGTGTAGATCTCTCCACCAAAAAATAACCATTATTGGTTGATGATTATCAACATACAAAAGCATTGAAATCAGATACAACTGCCAAGTACCTGTAGAATAATGAGAGTTTGGAATTAAACAATTTGTTCAAGCTAAATAACGTCGTACTCGTTCGCTCGCTGCGCTCGGTCACTCGATCGGCTTGTGATTATTGGTTGAAGGAACAATTCGGATGAAAAAATTGAAGATGACAACATCGAAAAATATTCATAACGAAGAAATAATTTAAACAAAATTGCAAAAAAAAATTTCGAGTCCGTGGTACGTTGGCGGGCCAATGTTTGAATGGCTATCAGATGACATTGACATAGTTCGCAATTGTTATTTCATGGTTCTTTTTCTGCAAAAGGCCCCCCAAGTACCACTACCTGCAAATTTTTTTTTGTAATTTTGTTTAAATTATTTTTTCGTTTTGAATATTTTTCGATGTTGTCATCTTCAATTTTTCCATCCGAATTGTTTCTCCAACCAATAATCACAAGCCGATCGAGTGACCGAGCGCAGCGAGCGAACGAGTACGACGTTATTGAGCTTGAACAAATTTTTCAATTCTAAACTTTTATTATTCTACAGGTACTTGGCAGTTGTATCTGATTTCAATACTTTTGTATGTTGATGATCATCAACCAACAATGGTTATTTTTTGGTGGAGAGATCTACACATTAATGGACTTGGCGAAAGGTTTTTGCACCAAAGGTGCTTTTTGGGGTTGATATCACTACTTTTTGTAAAATTTTGCTTGACCACCTAATAATTGTGCTCGCTCGCTACGCTCGCTCGGTTGTTTTGTACTATTTCATACCGCCCGAAGTCCCTCGATAAGCAAGAACGTCAACAGCAACGAGCACGCGTGTGCTCATAATTTTCCCCAAGTCTAAAATTTGTAAACTGACGCGGAACGTACCTTCATTGCGTTTACAAATTGTTCCATTACAATAACTCTTTATACCTACAACATCTAACCCTGCATGCAGCCCTCCTCCTTTCTCATCCGGGCTAGGGACCGGCAATGGTGGAGTTACTTGCACGCAGGGTTATATGTTACTCATCACAACAGTATTTCAAAATTCGAATATTATTATACGTGGTAAAATAAAGCTCGTCGAAGTCTAACTCATAACGTCAACCTCTAATTCAGGTCTGAACAGAAGATATCAAAATATGTAGAACTAAGCCTATTGGTGCAAGACTAAAGTAGGGTCTTAGTTGACCAATCACAGAGCTTACAGCTGCTCAAGTTAGGGCCGGGTCAAAAGTATAAGACTAGCAGTGCCCGTAGCGAGTCGATTTCCAGTGAAATAAAAATAAATGATTAAATCTAGTGATAAATTTTTTCACCATATGGCATTTGGGTTACAGTTATTGTCGCCAGGAGTCACCAGGAGTTGTTTTCGTACAACATACACTTTCATTATCTGTGACCAGGACAACCACTACGTTGGCTTCGTCCTCCGGGTACACCGCTGAGTAGTTTTTGTCCTCCAGGTCGACCGCTACGTAGTTTTCGTCCTCCAGGGACATAACTACGTGGTTTTTGTCCTCCAGGTCCACCGTTACATAGTTTTCGTCCTCCAGGATGAGAAAAATGATGACGAAAACTACTGTGCGGTCGAACAAGAAGGAGAAAACTACGGTGCAGTCGACCTGGAGGACGGAAACTATGTAACGGTGGACCTGGAGGATGAAAACTACGTAGCGATCGACCTGGAGGACAAAAACTACGTAGCGGTGTACCCGGAGGACGAAGCCAACGTAGTGGTTGTCCTGGTCACAGATAATGAACGTGTATGTTGTACGAAAACAATTTCTGGTGACTCCTGGTAACAATAACTGTAACCCAAATGCCATATGGTGAAAAAATTTATCACTAGATTTAATCATTTATTTTTATTTCACTGGAAATCGACTCGCCACGGGCACTGCTAGTCTTATACTTTTGACCCGGCCCTAACCTGTGCAGCTGTAAGCTCTGTGATTGGTCAACTAAGACTTTCTGTAGCCCGGAAAATATTAGACCCAGGACTTTTTGGTAAAGGAAAATTAGTCCGAGAATTTCACAAGGAATCTACCCTTACCAAATGGTGCGCTCAAAAAGAATCACCCTGTATACATGGATTAAAAAATGATCTCCACCGAAGGTCAAGGCACTACGTTGACGTGGAGTATAGAATGCAGCCTATTGGAGTCCAACACACAACGTCGACTGACAGTCTCGATTTGACTAGATGATACAGAGTTAGATTACAAAACTCGTCGGAATCCGACGCATAACGTTGACTCACAATTTGAGTCTGAGCAGACGAGCCGTCGGAGCTGAGCTTAACATAGAGCCTGAAGTGGAATTTGTTGCAATCCAACGTATGAACTCGGCTTCATTGGTCTGGCTCCTTGCCGTTCCTTATATCAAATCATGCTATCCTCATATTTTTCAACCTCAACATTTCCTCTCGTTTTTCTATTGTCAGACTTCCTCAGGCGGTAACTTGCTAGATAACGAACCCAAAAAACCGTTTCCTCCGATAATTGCATTCATAAATGAAAATAAGCCAAATCTACCATGTATAGATGAATAAAATTAAGAGGTAATAGCCAGTTAAAAGTCATCTGACAATCTAGTGTCATTCAAGTTAAACCAAACCTAATCGTGAAATTAGGTTTGTTCGTCTTAGCTACACCTTCTACACTTTTACCAGATTTTACACTTTTCAATAGAAATTTACACCTCCTATTGGCCGAGTGTAAAAAGTGTAAGACAAGTGTAGAAAGTGTAAGCTAAGCCGAACAAACCTATGATCCGTTCACAATTGTTATTTTATTTATCACCATGAATTTTACACGTCAGTCGATTCGCATAACCTCAAAAGCTCAAGATCGTAGGATTTGAGATTAACCTATCGAAACATTTTTGTTGGTGACTATCACATTAATGTACTTGGCGTAAGGATTTCGCACCTGAGGGGCTTTTGGTGAGTATGCACTAGTTTTTGTACCTTCACATTTTGTATTAAGCATTGCTTGTACTTTCTTTCATTTCCTTTATTGGATTTAAAAACATGAAATGACAACACGCGTCTGCTAGTGTTGCAGACGGTTTCTCTCTGCGATCCGAGCGCTCACTACGTCGAGACTCTCGTACTAACGGCACTATACAACTTTGGTGTGGATTTTCTCTTTCATGTCATGTTCCCAGATGCGTAAGGACGTATGTCCTGTGTATAAGCGTAGAACATACGTCCAACGTTTAGCGACGAAATGTGATTTTATGGGAACGGTTTGAGTTGGCTGAATCTTGGTCTGAAGTATGAAGACTGTATGTTAGGAGACCGATCTCTGTAATACGAAAGTGGTTCAAGTTCTGTCGCTTTGTATACATATACAAAGGGTGATTCTTTTTGCCCGCACCATTTGGTAAGGGTAGATTCCTTGGAAAATTGTGAGACTAATTTTTCATGACCAAAAAGTCCTGGGACTATCATTTTCCGGGCTACAGAAGGTCTCAGTTGACCAATCACAGAGCCTACGGCTGCTCGAGATAGGGCCGGGTCAAAAGTATAAGACTAGCAGAGCCCGTGGCGAGTGGATTTCCGGTGAAATAAAAATAAATGATTAAATCTAGTGATAATTTTTTTCACCATATGGCATTTAAGTTACAGTTATGGTCGCCAGGAGTCGCCAGGAGTTGTCTTCGTACAACGTACACTTTCATTATCTGTGACCAGGACAACCGCTACGTTGGCTTCGTCCTCCGGGTACACCGCCACGTAGTTTTCATTCTCCAGGTACAATGCTACGTAGTTTTTATCCTCCAGGTCGACCCCTATGTAGTTTTCGTCCTCCAGAAGGACCGCATCGTAGTTTTATTAAACTGATTAAATATTATGATTATTATTTTTATTATTATTAATATTCAATTAATTGAATCTTATTGAACTGTTCCACCGCCTTTCACCGTTTTCCACCGTTTTTCTCCACCACCTTTCACCGTTTTTCACCGTTTTCCACCGTTTTTCTCCAGCGCCTTTCACCGTTTTCCACCGCCTTCCGCCGTTTTTCAGACAGACAGTCAGACAGGCAGACAGTCAGACGGACGGAGGTTCGTCTGTCTGTATGTCTGTCTTCCTATCTTCCTGTCTGTCTTCCTATCTTACTATCTCCGCTATCCCCGCTATCACCGCTATCTCCACTATCTCCGCTATCACCGCTATCTCCGCTATCCCCGCTACACCCCTATCTCCGCTATCCCCCTATTTCCGCTATTCCCGCTATCCCCGCTATCCCCCTATCTCCGGTATCCCCCCATCCCCGTATCTCCCTATCCCCGTATCTCCCCAGACCCCTATCTCCCTATCTCCCCAGACCCCTATCTCCCTATCCCCCCATCCCCCTATTCCCCTATCCCCCTATTCTCCTATCCTCCTATCCTCCTATTTTTCTATCTCTCTATCTTCCTATCTTTATATCATCCCATCCTCCTATCTTCCTATCTTTCTATTCTCCTATCTTTCTATCCTCCTATTTTCCTATCCTCCTATCTTCCTTTCTTCCTATCTTTCTATCCTCCTATCCTCCCATCCTCCTATCTTCCTATCCTCCCATCCTCCTATCTTCCTATCCTCCTCACTTCATATCCTCCTATCTTCCTATCCTCCTATCTTCCTATCCTCCTATCTTCCTATCCTCCTATCTCCCTATCCTCCGATCTTCCTATCCTCCTATCTTTCCATCCTCCGATCTTCCTTTCTTCCTTTCTTCCTATCTTCCTATCCTTCTATCCTCCCATCCTACTATTTTCCTATCCTTCCATCTCCCTATCCTCCTATCTTCCTATCCTCCCATCTTCCTATCCTCCTATCTTCCTATCCTCCTATCTTTCTATCCTCCTATCCTCCTATCTCCCTATCCTCCTCTCTTCCTATCCCCCTATCTACCTATCTTCCCATCTCCCTGTCTTCCTATTTTTCTATCTTTCTGTCTGTCTGTCTGTCACTTAGATGAATTCTGTGCCTTCTTCAGTAATTCTAACTATCACGTTATTTGCATGTCGGAAACCTGGCTGAAACCTGCGATCTCTGATGAGTTGGTTCGTCCGCCTGGATACCAACTTTTCCGGTGCGATAGGATTGGACGTGGCGGCGGCGGTGTGGGAGTCTTCGTGCGTAATTCTCTCCAAGCCCGTGTCCTCGATTCTTCTGGGGACACCTACTCGCATAAACCTGAGTACATCCTGATGGAAATATCGCCTGTTGGTTCGTCGAAGGTACTACTTGCGTCTGTCTACCGTCCTCCTCACATTGGTCATCTTGAGGAATTTATTAACCGTCTCCTGGCCTATTCGTCGTCTTACTCCAATCTTGTCATAATGGGTGATTTTAATACGGATATGACCTGTAACACCTTCGATAGTCATCATATGCGTAGCTTTATTGATTCATCTAGCTTCTTTTTAGTTCCCTATCAGCCCACTCATATTCTTCGTGACTCTTCTACCTGGCTGGATCTTTGTATAGTTGATGATTCTCACAAGGTGATTGATCATGGCCAGCATGATGTCCCATTCCTATCGGCGCATGATCTGATTTTCATATCCTATCGTGTCAGGGTACAGCGTGTCTCACCTCGAGCCTTTATCTGTCGCGATTTTCGTCTTTTTGATAAGCAAAGATTGCTTCAAAGTCTGGATGCATTGGACTGGAGTCATTACTATTTAATGCAATCTATCGACGAGAAAGTTGAGTTTTTGAACTCGGTTATTCTTGACTGCTTCGACCGCCTCGCGCCCCTTCATTTAGTCTGTCCGCGTACGCTTCCTGCGCCCTGGCTCACGCCCGAAATCAAGCTCATGATGGCGCAGCGCAATAAAGCTCGCAGAGTATGGCGCAGAAATAGATCAGACTCATTGTATGTTAGGTTCAAAGCTCTGCGCAACAAGGTTCAGAACGAAGTCCGTGCAGCCAAAAAAGCTTACTTTCTCTCGAGGCTTGGATCCCTCAGTGATCCTAACTCGACCTGGAAGGAACTTCGTCGTCTAGGGTTGATCCGCTTTCGTTCTTCAGATCGTCCTCTCGTTGTCCCTGCTGAAGGTCTTAACGTACACTTTGCTAACACTGGGGGTGGCGATGCTCAAGTGGTCTCCTCCTCCTCGGAGCGTTGGTTTCTAGGTGAGGTTGGCTATGACGATTCTAAGTTCTACTTTGCCAATATTTCCTTTGATATTCTGGTTGAATCACTGCTTTATGCCAAATCGGGATCTACTGGTGCTGATGGCCTCTCTTCGGAGCTTATCAGCCTAGCCCTGCCTTCGATCCTACCGCATATTCATCATCTTTTTTCTTTTTCGCTCACCTCTGGTTCCTTCCCTGAGCTCTGGAAGTCTGCTCTCGTTTGTCCCCTCCCTAAAATCAAGTCGCCTGTAAATTTCAATGATTATCGTCCCATTTCTATCTTGTGCTCGCTAGCTAAGGCGCTTGAGAGAATTGTTGCCGATCAGGTCATGGGTTTCCTTGAGAAACGTAATCTTCTTGATCCTCATCAGTCGGCGTATAGAAGGGGGCATAGTACTCATACTGCGCTCATTCGTGTTATTGACGATGTGAGACATGCCATGGACAATCGCATGGTGACCATCATGGTTTTCTTCGACTTCTCTAAGGCCTTCGATCGTGTCCGTCACGGACTGTTGATTGACAAGCTTAGGCTCCTTGGTTTCTCTAACACCGCCCTTCGGTGGATCTGTGCCTATCTCTGCTGTCGTAAGCAAGCTCTACGACCTGGCGACGGTCCGATCACGTCGTGGCAGCCTGTCTTCAATGGTGTCCCACAAGGCTCTGTCCTCGGTCCTCTGCTCTTTACGCTGTATATACGTGATCTTAAAGACTGTTTAAGGTACTCCAGCAGGAATCTTTACGCGGATGACTTGGCAATCTACCATCACTGCCTCCCACATGAGCTCTCCGAGGGCATCGCCAAAGTCAATGAGGATGTGGCTCTAATTTCCGACTGGGCCTCACGAAATGGATTGCTACTGAATGGGGCCAAAACCAAGTCGATGATACTGGGTACCCGTCGTTACATCAAGACCCTGGACTTCTCTGCTCTACCTGCCATTCGGGTTGGAGCTGACCCTGTACCGTATTCGGACAATGTGCGGCACCTAGGTGTTACCATCTCCAACACTTTATCGTGGAGTGCTCATGTAGCGGACGTCTCCAAGAAAATTAACGGAACGTTGTATCAACTGAAACTCTGCCGTGACTTGCTTCCCCGTGCTTTGCGGGAACGTCTTATTTCCACCTTGGTCTTTCCTCACATTGACTACTGCTGCACTATTTACCTGGACTTGACTGATGGACTCAACCTGCAGCTTCAGCGAGCACTCAACTCCTGCGTACGGTTCATTTTTGATGTCAGGAGGGATGCGCACATCACGCCATACTACTGCAAACTCAGATGGCTCAAGGTGGCAGCCAGACGGCAATACTTTCTTGGATGTCTGTTATACAATGTCATGCATACTGGCACACCATCCCACATGTCCGCCATTACTGCCACAAAACCTGCATCAAGTCGTTCTACTCGGACTCCTCTGGATCTTCTCTACGTGCCGCCCTGCAGGACCGAAATGTTTATGAACTCCTTCATGGTAGCTGCTCCTCGTCTCTGGAACACTCTACCGTCCGAAATCCGTACTTCTTCGAGCATTGGAATCTTCAAGCGGGCACTCCTTGGCCATCTTCTTGCTTCTAATCTGCCATGATCTGTTTCCGCTTTCTTTTGTTACTGTGTACCTGGCTTAGGTCTTTCTGCAGTTTTTCATCATGCCTTTTTACCGAATGGGGGTACTTACATCCTTTAAGTCGGCTGCAGCCGCAATTATTAATTATACTTTATCTATCTAAATCTATCTGGCCACTATGCTATCTATTTTTTTTCTTTTCATCTAACTTCTATTTCCTACTTTCTTTTTTCATTTTATCATGTATATAGCTGCTACTTTTATTATTAATTTATCTCATGCATGTACTGACTGCTATCTCTGTTGTGTATTATTTCTTATGACTTTTGTATACTCTGTTTCTGCGCTTGAGGGGATGCTGTCCCAGAGCGCCTAATAAATGTCTCTCTCTCTCTCTCTCTCTGTTTGTCTGCCCGTCCGTCTGTCTGTCTTCCTATTTTCCTGTCCACCTTCCTATCTTCCTGTCTTCCTGTCCGTCTTCCTATCTCCCTATCAGACAGGAGTCTGTCTGTCAGTCTGTCTGTCTGTCTGTCTACCTGTCTGTCTGTCCGTCCGGTTGGGAGATACCTCAAGAGGATTTTGAGTTTCCTATTACGATACCCAAACCATGTATCATTTCACCGTTTTTTACCGTTTTTCACCGTCTTTCACCATTTTTCCCCACCACATTTCACTGTTTTTCGGTCGACCCAGAGTAAGAAAACTACGGTGCGGTCGCCTTGGGGGACCAAAACTACGTAACGGTGGACTTGGATGAGGAAATCTACGGTGCGGTCGACCTGAAGGACGAAGCCAACGTAGCGGTTGTACCGGTCACAGATAATGAAAGTGTACGTTGTACGAAGACAACTCTTGGCGACTCCTGGCGACAATAACTGTAACTTCAATGCCATATGGTGAAAAAATGTATCACTAGATTTAATCATTCATTTTTATTTCACTGGAAATCGACTCGCCACGGGCTCTGCTAGTCTTATACTTTTGACCCGGCCCTATCTCGAGTAGGCGTAGGCTCTGTGATTGGTCAACTAAGACCTTCTGTAGCCCGGAATATATTAGTCCCAGGACTTTCCGGTAAAGAAAAATTAGTCTCACAATTTCCGAAGGAATCTACCCTTACCAAATGGTGCGCGCAAAAAGAATCACCCTGTATATTGTAACTTTGCGTGTGAATCTCAGGCCCGGAAGCTGTAGAGATACCCGCAGTTAGTCTGAGTTCTTTACCTGAAAGAGTTTATATAAAAAATTGGGCTTTTCTTTGAGGTCGAAAGGCAGGGGAAAGGATGGGTACTCCACCAAAAGCCACTTATCTAACCTTGTGATTTTAAATTTAACTAGGACTCGGGTAGAATTAACTACCCAAGCCGTAAACGATCGGACTCGGGTCAAGACCAAAGCCGAGATATCTCTAATTAGCAGAGCCGGGAAATTAATCCAAGCCTGCTTTTCCTACTGCAAAACTATCTTTCTCGGATCCGGGAACCGTGAGGTTCCAAGACCGTGCATCAGACTCGGAATCGACTTCCTTGGCCCTCGGACGCGGAGAAACGAATCTCAACGCCGTATGCTCTAGGTTACAATTCAAAGCTGGTCCCTGTTGGCTTTATAAGGAAAGAAAGGTTTTTAGGACAGGAGTCAGAGCTGAAATATCGGTTGAATCTAGCATGCGTTTAGTTTACAAGAAATGCATTTAATGCCGGATTACAAATTTAACTAACTCTAATCTATCCTTAAGTTTACGCTTTTGTCTTTATCTAATTGTGATCTTTGTGCATAAAGTTATATTAAATAGAATTCCCAGACGAAAGACTATTTATTAAATGATCTTACTTCTAATATCTCCCGTTTCTAATCATCGATTTTATGTGTTATATGACGAAGTGAACCTTTATCTACTCCTCATGATATTATCGTTAAAGTGAATTGGAATTAGTCATCAGAGCTAGACGCTCTAATGCTATATGATAAGAAACTGCAATGAGTCGCTGTGGTGTTCTACCTAGAAACGCTGTCGTGCTTGAAGTCGGTGCTGCTTATATACTAGCGATCCCCTCCTTCTTGTGTGACGTCAGCGTCTGGTCGAGTGTAGAGGATTATCCATAATCCTCTACTCCTTTGTTTTCATTCTTTCCGCTAATATTCAAGCCATTTCACAGCTTGATATGTTACAATATACGATAGTCTAAAGTTCGACGCGCCTCTAGCGGCAGCCAGGAGTAGTAGTCGCCACGTGCATAATGTATCGCGAGTACCGGTTTTAAAAATTCAAAATTTGAGGGTCATTTTTTATCGATTAAAAAAAGATTAAATAAATCTATAAAAAATAAATAATAATAATAATGATAATAATGATAATATTAATAATCTATTAATCTATATAATCTATTTTATTTAATTATTAATTTTACCTAATAGCGGTCCCATGACGACCTGAGCCTTCACTTAGTGCCGCTAGAGGCGCAGCGAACTTTAGGGTACCTGTAGCTATAGATATACAGCGCCAAAAACGGGGACGTTTTTTCAGGGGTGGGGATGAATTAGTTCGGTCTCCTAACATACAGCCTCCATAGTCTGAAGAACACTAAAGAGAAAGAGGAACATTGTACGACGAAACGGGGTATCAGAATCTCAAGTTAATTATATCTCAGGACTCCAGACACCGATTTAATCGATCTAGGGCTCAAATGGAAGCTTTTCATGCCTACATCCTAGATAAAATGAGTTTCAATTCGTATATGTTGTGAGTTGAAAGAAAACGAAGATACTAATTCGCGGTATAGGTTAGGGTAGTGGCCTCTCGGGTATACCATGACAATCACGTGAAACCGAATGGATCCATGCTACCGAAACGCGAATATTTCGTATTTTTAGCAGGTTAACCACTCGTTGCACTGAAAACCCCTAGGGTGATTTCGGCGTGCGGTCGATGAAACTCGGCAGCCATTGTTGGACATTGTTGTTGGAAATCGGCTGACTGTCAAGACATCGCGGAAGGTAGACATGTGGGGTTATGTTCGCTTATTTTAAGCAAATGATAAATGAAGTGAATAAAACCTACGTGAATAAGTTATTGATATTTATCAAAAATCGATCAATCAGTTATAAATAATATCATAGTACAATCAACGAATTAACTCAAGCTATAACTGCAAATTAATTAGAATCAAAGAGTTCATCGAGAACAACCAATTCCTTGATTGTTTCAAGATATCATTCAAAACTAATTGATAGATTTTTGATAAATATTCATAGCTTATTCACATAGTTTTTATTAACCTTATTAATCATTTGCTTAAAATAAACGAACCTAACCCCACATGTCTACCTTCCGCGATGTATTGACAGTCAGCCGGTTTCCAACAACAATGTCCAACAATGGCTGCCGAGTTTCATCGACCGCACGCCAAAATCACCCGAGGGGTTTTCAGTGCAACGAGTGGTTAACCTGCTAAAAATACGAAATATTCGCTTTTCGGTAGCATGGATTCATTCGGTTTCACGTGATTGTCACGGTATATGTAGGTAATACGCCGCGCGAGACTCGACGAGTCTTTATACCCGTACGGGAGCTGGCCGGCGTGGTGGGGAGACAGTATTTCCCTCACATCTTGCACCTCGCGAAATCCATGGGATTGAAATATTTATCTCAGATTGTGCGCAGAAAGAGCTTTCATTCAAGTCCGACTTCGATTGAATCAGTGTACGGAGAGCTCAGATATGATTATTTCAGGTTTCGGAGTGCCCGTTTCGGTCGAAATTTTTCGTCATCATCACCGCCTTCAGCCAGACTCAGTCCACTAAAGCCATGCGGATGAGAATTAGGAAAAAGTGGCCACCACTAGGCAGCCGAGATATGAGTACTCAGCATCAGTTGTCAGATAGCGCTCTTGTCGATGCTGATGACGTAAGATCGAGAGTCGATTGCCCAAAACCACGGACAGGACAGACGGACTACCGAGACTCGATTCTAGGTCCTGAGACAGAGCTGTCAGTTCTGTTCATATTCGTACATCGTAACATTCTAAAAATTTTCGTCTCTTTTATGCTTCGTATACTCACTTATTATCATAAAATTCGCATTTGAAGTTAGTCCAGTCGGAATGTACATAAGGTCTATTCTTGAATATGTCCGAGTTGGCAATTTTTTCACAGCTTCATTGAATACCCAGGAACATATTCTGAAAAACTCGGTGTATCGGAGGTGCGGGTTTGAGAGATAAAAAATTATTAACAATTGAAAGTGCCTGATTTTGACGCAATCTTTTTATTTATCGAGTTTCGAGAAAAAAGTTTCAGACAAAAGTTGTAGATCTCATTATTCTGTACAAAATTGTTATCATAAAAAAATCACGTAGCGTTGATGGTTTGGCTGTAAATCGCAACGGAAGACTAAGCACTCCTAAAACTCGGTTCTTTTGTTTATTGCACGCAGGTCAGTGAATTATCAATGCACACTATTGGAACTTATCGTCAATGTAGAACTATCTTTTCTTAAGAGAAGTGCGCCAAGTTTTCCCGGCTATGTCATAGAGTTTAGCAACAATGAATTTTCGCCTGGAATCCGCCCTTCCCCTATAGTTTCTAGCTGAATGACCCGAGAGAGTCCAGCAAAAAATGTTGTGGTACTTTTTACCACCTTCTGTCGGGATCCGGTGAGAAATTTTTTTTTTACCTGCAAAAAAAGCCGTTAAAAAGGAAATAAAATGTTTGCTTATGAACAAATGGTAATAACTTCGTCAATTTTCAAGTTACCGGACAAGGATCTGATAGGTCTTGTCGAGACGCTTTTTTTAGAAAAAAAATTATCTCTTGATCTCTATTAGAACCGGTGATTCAGAGAGGTTTGCATATTAATTCATAATTGTCGATCTAATCAACATTTTAAGATGATTCAAGTCCGTGCGTATTCTGGAGACATTCGAGAATGATATGCAATTTGTCTCATATTTCCCGAATCATTCATTTCATTGCAACGACTGGTTCAATATAGCGGCGCCGATGACATCGCACCGTCCGCCGAGTGAGTCCCGCCGGGCCGCGCGGTGGGGAGCGACTCGGCCAATCGCGTTCGATGTCGCGCCGCTTGGTTAACAATTGGAATATCGCCCTTGATAATTGTCGTACGAACTTCAATTTTTTTTAATTCGGGCTACTTTTTTCTCACCATTGCGATTATCCCGTCCGAAATGGGCGTTGACCGATGACATTTTTTGCTGGACTCTCCCGGGTCATTCAGCTAGAAACTATAGGGAAAGGGCGGATTTCAGGCGAAAATTCATTGTTGCTAAACTCTATGACATAGCCGGGAAAACTTGGCGCACTTCTCTTAAGAAAAGATGGTTCTACATTGACGATAAGTTCTAATGGTGTGCATTGATAATTCACTGACCTGCGTGCAATAAACAAAAGAACCGAGTTTTAGGAGTTTTAGTCTTCCGTTGCGATTTACAGCCAAACCATCAACGCTACGTGATTTTCTTAGGATAACAATTTTGTGGAGAATAATGAGATCTACAACTTTTGTCTCAAACTTTTTTCTCTAAGCTCGATAAATAAAAAGATTGCGTCAAAATCAGGCACTTTCAATTGTTAATAATTTTTTATCTCTCAAACCCGCACCTCCGATACACCGAGTTTTTCAGAATATTTTCCTGGGTATCCAATGAAGCTGTAAAAAAAATTGCCAACTCGGACATATTCAAGAATAGAACTAGGCGAAATTTCTGTACATTCCAACTGGACTAACAAGGGGAATGCGCAACATGGTATGAATGGATTTCGACGAAAGTCAGATATGTTGTAGAGGTACTTATCCTAAGTACCAGGATAATCGGAGACGATGCACTTCTCCCTAGTTTCCGAGAAATTTGAAGGTAAAATTTCACCCGCGGCATGTATACCAGTAACTGTGCCACCTTGTCAATCAAGCGAGCGCAGCGCAGTAGATAAGGTTCACGGCTACCACGCTGGCGGCCCATATTCAAGTACCGTCGGCTTTATTTTTCTTTTTTCATTCATTTTGTTTTTCTTCAATATCAGTAACAATTATTGCATTACAAAATTGCGGGGAAAAGATTGCTATACAACGTATGGTAGTAATTTCATTTATTTTGTCGTATACAATATAATACAGGGCTTTTACTCATTCACCATCACTGTCAACATGAGGCGAACATTCGTTTGGATGGTATTTATCAGGAAAACATGCAAAGCATAACACGTTGTTACGCCATGCACACTTTATAAATCCTACCGCTTTGCAGACACACGGATTTTTCAACAGTGAGATCGAGAAACAAGCATCGTTTACATTCGAAAATATCTGTCTCTCGTCAATTAATTTTGATGCGAACCACGCGTATTTAATCATTTGCCGAAATACAGGTGCCCTCAATTGATGCAAAAGTAAGGAATGAATTTTAACGGCATCCTCTCTGGACGCGATTTCCCGATTTTCCTTTAACAGGTCAGGAGCATTTTGCAATTTTTTAATGGAAAGTTTTACCTGGCGATAAAAATAGACATCGCACGGCTGGCAGAGCGGAGTACATTTCGGTGGAATTACTTTAACAGTACAAGTACATGCCTGTTTCTCACCAGAAACCATACGTTGTATAGCAATTTTGTAATGCAATATTCGTTACTGATATTGAAAAAAAAAAATTGAAAGAAAAAAAAAATAAAAATAAAAGGTCGCACGCAGACGGGACTCGAACACGGGCTGCCAGCGTGGTAGCCGTGAACCTTACCTACTACGCTGCGCTCGCTTGGTTGACAGTGTAGCACAGTTAACTGGTATATATTCCGCGCGTGAAATTTTACCTTCAAATTTCTCGGAAACTAGGGAGAAGTGCATCGTCTCCGATTATCCTGGTACTTAGGGTAAGTACCTCTACGACATACCTGACTTTCGTCGAAATCCATTCATACCATGTTGTGCATTCCCCTTGTAAGTGGAGAGCGAAATTATAACAATCTCTCAAGAAATGATGAAACGCGCAATTTTGAGGTTGGGTTATAGGTACGGTTATTAATTCGTATGAAGTTCAGTCTACAACATGAATACATAAGTGACAAAGCTTTCATTCAACATGGCATGTCTTCAATATATTATTATTTATTTCCAAATATTTTCGTATATTCAATGGGTCAAATATATCACATTCAATACATGCGCACAAAAACATATCTTTACAGTGGTGGAAAATTAGCAACGCATGATAGCGTGTGTCATTATTTCAGGCTCCTGTGCTTTCAACACATTTATATCCCACGAAAAACATCCAAAGATGTAAAAAGAGCCGCCAAGTACCAACACGAAAACCACAATTGCTTTATGAGCAAAACGTTTCGCCAGTCTTTGTCGTGAAATCAAGAAAAAAGCCAAGTACCGAACGTACCCCTGCGATCTCTCAGCAAGTCTACGTCGTGATACAAATCATCAATCAATCAATCGTGAAGTCGGGAGTTTCGTGTGAGGATATCGAAACATCATTCCAAGAGCTACGTACTTGGCGGGCACATTCGGTTTTTTTCCTTTGGGTTTGTTATTTTCGCTTTGGATTGATAGTACTTTATCGTATTTTACAAACCATTTTTTTTCCAACTGTTTCCCATATTGTTCATTCATCAAATCTGGCATCTAAAATACATTAATTGATAGGATAGGACACGACTCCTTGCAGTTTTATTTTGTGTTTGGCTGTTTGTCTTACAGTTTTTCTGAACTGTGCACAGCTACTTGTATCGGTACTTGGCGGCTGATGGATTCTCAAAGTACTATGTTTCCGGTCGCTGGATATACATACATGTCATGAATTTTGCATCGACTGACGAATGTCTGATTTACAGATAACATACACACTTATTTGAAATGACTCTTCCAATCTTGTGTCGGGACGTCATTGTCGTGGCAGTTGAAATATTAGCGCGTGCGAGTTTACGATAGCGCTTTAGTGCGGGCGCCAAAGGCGCCGCACTAAAGCACTACCGTAAACTCGCACACGCTGATCTTTCAACTGCCACAAATATGTAGTTGCGAATGATTATTCTTCACAAGCGAATGAGCAACAAAATATTTTTACACTCAAGTAAGGCCGAACTGTTACGAGGATGAGTTTCAGGTGTTAAAATTAATCCTTCCCACTACGTGTATACGCTAATGCACTCGCACATACGCATGCATCGTGAGCAAGATTGTATGGCATAGTATAGGTACACCGAAGCAATCATTAACTGAACTTGATATTCATCAGACTGTCATACTCTATGCTACTTATAGCATACACGTATGTCCTAAATAGGTTTTATACCGAAATGAGTTTTCTTGATAATTCAACAGTTTTGCAAGTGAATAAGTTTATTCTTACATTATTTATAATTATATACTCAAGCTCTACGGTATGTCACCTATCATGGGAGAAATTAACGTAGTATATCGCTCATTGGCTCTATAGTGAGGTGCATGATTCCAGAGTTCCGAGTCTGATCTGATAATTTAATGACAGTGGAACGACCACGATTTTTATTTATTATAAAAGGTATTTACTTCTGTAAGTTCATACATATAATTAAGGATACGGGGAAGTATTTTCTCATACGATTATTGGTTGGAATAACTGGTTCTTTAGTGTATTTGATTGCTGTCGCATTGAAAACTCAATTTTCGCGTGAAACGAAGCCGGTTGTCCGTATAGCTCTAAGAAACCGAATGTGCCCGCCAAGTACGTAGCTCTTGGAATGATGTTTCGATATCCTCACACGAAACTCCCGACTTCACGATTGATTGATTGATGATTTGTATCACGACGTAGACTTGCTGAGAGATCGCAGGGGTACGTTCGGTACTTGGCTTTTTTCTTAATTTCACGACAAAGACTGGCGAAACGTTTTGCTCATAAAGCAATTGTGGTTTTCGTGTTGGTACTTGGCGGCTCTTTTTACATCTTTGGATGTTTTTCGTGGGATTTCACTTCTTTTTGCGAGTACGAGAATTGAGGAGGGTTGCTCATTTAATTTCAGCAGGGTTATACGTTATTATAGTTTGATCATCACAAGAAATACATTCGGAATTTGGGCAAGGGAAGAAACATTCAGTGAAAGACGAACACATTCACTTCAATTGTCAACTGTGACAAACATAAATAATTTATTAAGTGGAACTTAATTTCGTCTTATACAGTACCAGGTTGAAGTTCGTCACGTTATTTCAACAAGATATTCGCTAAAAAATTCTGAAATTCGAGGCTCGAACGTTTCAAATGGATCAAGAACGGTGCATAATTCCTCAAATTGTGTAAAACATGTTTATCTCGCATATTTTACAGTTCTAACAGTATTTGAATCACGAAATATTGCATTTCTTCAACGAATATTGTGTTACGTTAACGTTACGAACTCAGACCTCATTATACAGTTTTAACTTAAATTTTGCACCTAATCAGTAATTTTTCAGCCATAGCTTGGAAGACTGTGTTGCCTGACGCAGTAACAGGCTCATATGTGTTCTGCAACGTTGATTATTCGGAGCTTGCATGCTTGTCTGCTGCAATCCAATTCAGGTCCCTGTGAGAATCATACGAATCAATGAACGATCAATCATCTAATAGAAATGTCACAGTAATCACTAAAATATATCCCATGTTACTGTGGTGAAGGTGAGCTGGGAAATATCGACTCGTACAGCATACCTTCTAATATGTAATATCCACCAACAAGGAATGACATGTAGTATAGAATAGGTAGATTGAGTCAGTGGTTGGATTTACAACGGAGGTTGTTTTATACAGATACAGGCCAGTGTGTACGGTATGAAGTGATTGGTCAATAACTTATTATGTATAGTGTGTATGAGAGCTTAAAATAACTCATAATTGCCTAGATAGTTAAATACTGCAGTTAAATTTCGAGAATTCGAAAGGTGCTACATAATATGAAAGAATGCATGTCATTTCGCTGATATTCTAATGGATGGCATATTTGAAGGTATCAAACGATTTATCTAGATTCTTAAAGATATTAAATATTCCAACTCATTTCATAGACCACACGAAGCGTGGGTAGAACCCACGTTTTCACTCCGTATAAAGTAAATTTTGTATAATATCCAACGGAAAAACTTTTTTTGATTTCATGTGATTTCACACTTGCCTTCGGCTCGTGTTGCCAACTCACACTAGACAGAAAAAGTTTTACCGCACTCGCATCATGATGTACCATTACTTCGCTCAGTATGATAATGAACGTTTTACGCACGCTTCGCGTGTGCGAGACCCCCATTTTCACACATGAAGTAAAATTTTTTGGAATACTCGACAGGAAAACTTCTTCTGATCTTGTGTGATTGCAACACTCGCCTTCGGCTCGTGCTGCAACCTCACACTCGTCAGAAAAATTTTCGCCACTCTCGTATCGTACTGTACTATTTTCAACTCAGTGTGCGATACTCGATTTTTCTATGCCTGTTGGTAGTGTGCGAAGTGCCCGATTCACACATTTTCATATATAAAAATAATAAAGTTTCATTCGTTTGAAAATAATGATTTCTAAAATATTTTTCTTCTATTCGACTTTCTCAATTTTGTGTCAAGTTTTGTTGACACATACATATTTACTGATTCAATAATCGCGTTACCAATATGTCAAATTAACATTACATTTTATTTATAAATAATAAAAAATATATGACAAATAATATAATTCTATCAAAATCGAATGAGCCTTGCTTTTCCGATCAAGATAACTTGTATCTGGAACTTGCGTTTCTATCGATAGACTACGAAGAGGGATGTATAGAGGTGAAAGAAAAAGAGTTTTTTTTGTCTTTGATTTCCTCATTTCTTTAGTTTCGAAGACTAATAAAATTTCATGCTATTGAAAATCATTTTAGAAAGTATTTTGTTTTTTTAGTGGGGGGGCTTTGCCCCCCCAACCCCCCAGCGGGGGCTTCGCCCCCTGCACCCGTACCAGGGGCTCTGCCCCTGGACCCCGTCCGCACCCTGCCTCTCGCACGTATATCGCAATATATATACTATACTTCCCTATTTTCTAGAATTCTCTACAGGTCAAGAATTTCGCACACTGAGTTTAAAAAAATAGTATACGACACGTGTGCGTACTTGTATCGTACTCTACTATTATAACACTTTCAATGATCAGCAATTTGCAAATATGTTAGTCTGTTTGGAAATCAATTTGCGGTGCTGATGTATAGGTAGGTGAAGTTAGTGGTTGGTAGGCTGGTAGAAGTTGGTTCATTTGAAGAAGATACGTAGAGTGTTATAACTTTGGGGCAGCTGTGGGCTACCTCTGTTTTGGGACATCGTCTTGCCGAAATGTTATCTTCATCTATTCCAATGGATTGATAATAGGATAGGAATTGTCCAGGCGACTGTAAAAGATATAGGATAACATAGAACTGAATGAGAGGTTTCAGTATGTTACTACTAATTTTCTTAGCATTGTTATTACTTTGGAGCTATGGGCTGTGGGCTACCTTTGTCTTGGGACATCGTTTTGTCAAAGTATTATCTTCGTCTATTCCAATTGATTAATAAAAGGATAGAAATGGTCCAGGTGACTGTGAACCATACAAAATAACAAATAATTGAAGCGGCAGAGGTTTCCGTATATTACTACTAATTTTCCTAGCATTGTTATTACTTTGGAGCTACGGGCTGTGGGCTACCTTTGTTTCGGGACGGTGTTCTGGTGAAGTGTTATGTTCATCTATCTCGATGGATTGATAATCTGAACCTTGGTTTCGCGACGTCGTTTCGTCAAAGTGTTATCTTCGCCTATTCCAATGGATTGATAATGGGATAGGAATGGTCCGGGTGACTGTAAAAGATAGAAAATAACAAATAATTGCAGGAGAGCTTTCAGTATATTACTACTAATTTGCCTAGCATTGTTATTATTTTTGAGCTATGGGCTGTGGGCTACCTTTGTCTTGGGACGATGTCTCGCTAAAGTGTTATGTTCGTCTATCTCAACGGATTGATAATCGGAACCTTTGGTTTGGGACGTTGTTTCGTCAAAGTGTTATCTTCGTCTATTCCAATGGATTTATAAGAGGATAGGAATGGTCCAGGTGACTGTAAAAAATACAAAATAACAAATAATTGAAGCAGAGGTTCCGATATATTACTACTAATTTTTATAGCATGTGTCATCACAAGGGACCATTCTGGATCTTGGCCGTAACATAATCTGTAGCGCCCGTGTTATCGTTGCGCTTCCCCGTGAGTCCCTTTTCATCTCCGCTACCGCCTATATTCTTTGTTTTTGTGTGGGAAATACGAGGTCACTAAGCAACTTAAGCGTATATCATCGACAATCAACCATTGAACTCAGGCAGAACCCAATGCTATGATGACGCTGGCTGGCAAACGGGATCATGGTTTCAGCCCAAAACGAATGGCTGGCGTTACCGCAGGTGCTATGAACTCTTGTCAGTAGTGCCTGATCGATAGGTAGCGTTATCATAGTCAGGATTTCCGCGTCTTCAATTGTTGATTTCAAAAAATATAGGGGCCTGCGGAAATGAACGGGTGTATTAGGGAAACGCGGGCGCTGGAAGTTAACGTCGGCGGTATGATAACGCCAAGAGATCCAGAATCGCACCTCAAGTGATGGTAGGAAATATATGAGTCAATAAAAAATAACGAGTCATGCATTTAATGGAAATAAAGAGGTCGAGGCTGTTCTATTCATCTATTATTGTGCGGACAAATGTAAAATCTAGTGAAAATCAATGTACGTACATACCGTTTAATGTGAGTCGTCGTAACCTTTTTTTCACTTGCTCCGGTTAGTAGTGTAATAATATTTTGCCGGGTCCGTTGGTTCATTTTCTATATTTAAACCCAGCTCAGAGGATCTGTTCCGCGTAATTACAAGAGGCGACCATGCAGATGTCAATAATTATTAATAATAAGTGATCGGCATGCAACCACGGTCGTCGCACTATTTCACTCCTATTATTATTCACTGATTCACTGATTCACTGATATAAAACCATTAGCATGGCCGATAACACATTATACAATCATATAATATAAATATATAACTATATAATATAATTATATATAAAATTATGAATATTTTAACTGTCAATAGCGCGATCCGATAGCCATCCGGCGGCCATTTTGATTTCGTCGACCCTTTGTAGCTCACTTGGTAACTTTATTATGACATACCGACCGAGTGCGAATTCAGATTCATGCCAAAATCAATAGGGGTCGAGATTTCAATGGCTTGTACCCACGTTCCGAAGTTCAAGTCGATCCGTGTCACCGTTCGTTCGGAAACGTGGTCCCAAGCAAGCGTCTAGCGAAAACTTGATGACCAGGAAGAAGAAGAAGAAGAATTTTTTTCAGCAACTTTCGTGACTAATATATCGGAAACCAGTAGACCGATTTCGATCTAATTTATACAGCGAAGTCGTGTAGTGGGGGAATATCTATTTTGAAAATTTTATCGATAAATAATCACGCGTTCCGAAGTTATGACCTCGTGCTTACAGGTATAAAGAGTTCCTCCGAGACAATAGTTCCGCGTAGCTCTCGCCCGCCTACGGGTACTTGGCGGCGATTCGCTGCCGCGAATCTTGATTATACTACTACATTTAACATTACTGCTTATCAAGAGACTTAGATGGTATAAAATGCATCACCGTACATGCATTGAGATACTCATAGAAACAATTGGCAGAATGTTGACCACCGAGCGAGGATATAGGGAAACCCAATCGAGCGAGTATAGCGAGCGAGCACAATCATCAGGTAGTTTTTATATTATAGTACCACATTCAACATTGATGCTTATTGAGGGATTTAGATGATATAAAATGCAACGCCGTACATGCATTGAGATACTCATATGAACAATTAGCAGAATGCTGACAACTAAGCAAGCCTAGCGAGCTAGGATATAGGAAAACCCGAACCAGCGAGCGTAGCGAGCGAGCACAGTTATTGGGTAGTCGAGCAAAATTTTACAAAAAGTAGTGAAATCACTCCTAAAAAGTACCTCTGGTGCAAAAATCTTTCGCCAAGTAGAATAATATGGTCACTGCCCCCGGAAAAATCCATTCACGAAAATTCCTCCTTAACAAAAGTGGTACTACAAAAATGTCTACTTACAAAAGGATATAGAAAGACCCAATCAAGCGAGCGTAGCGAGCGGGCATCATTTTCAGGTGGTCAAGCAAAATTTCACAAAAAGTAGTGAAATCAACCCCAAAAAGCACCTCTGGTGCAAAAACCTTTCGCAAAGTACAATAATGCGGCCATTACCCCCAAAAAAATTCCTCCTCAACAAAAGTGGTACTACAATAATGTCTACTTACAAAAGGATTGAAATCAGATACAATTGCCAAGTACATGTCTTCTGTATAATGGTATATAATGATATATACTTGTAAAAAAAAAGATCCGAAATGAATCCGCAAGGAATGAAAATTTAGAGGTAGTGGTACTTGGCGGGCCTTTTATAGACAAGTACGAGAAAATACCAATTAAACTATGTCAATAATCTTATAGTGATATGGAATATTGGCCCGCCAAGTACCACTACCTCCAAATTTTCATTCCTTGCGGATTCAT
This sequence comes from Tenthredo scrophulariae, assembly GCA_963978835.1. Classification (NCBI taxonomy): domain Eukaryota; kingdom Metazoa; phylum Arthropoda; class Insecta; order Hymenoptera; family Tenthredinidae; genus Tenthredo; species Tenthredo scrophulariae. The sequence goes on along the minus strand of OZ022230.1, from coordinate 17,974,666 downwards.
TTCGGATCTTTTTTTTTACAGGTATATATCATTATATACCATCATACAGAAGACATGTACTTGGCAATTGTATCTGATTTCAATCCTTCTGTAAGAAGACATTATTGTAGTACCACTTTCGTTGAGGAGGAATTTTTTTAGGGGTAGTGACTGCATTATTGTATTTGGCGAAAGGTTTTTGCACCAGAGGTGCTTTTTGGGGTTTATGATATGAAAAGCACGAAGAGAGCCTGAACATAGAATAATAATAACATCAATCTGAATAAATGTTTTAATTTTGATCTGTTTTTATCTTTTTCTCTATTTCTACAATCTGTATGAAAAGCAAGCAACGTACTGAATAATCAAAACGACTTTGAATAAACATTTTTCGATTTTTGTCGATATCTTTATGAAAAGCAGCGTAGTAAAGCGTTGACAAAGAATAACCAGCGTTTTGTGAAAACTCCAAATAAGTATCCTAAGAAATAAAATTTTACCCCCGAAATCAAACTGTAACATTTAAAAATCTCCATTCTCCGAGACCACATAGAAAGCTCGTACGGATTATGAAAAGATTATACTGATGACTCGGAAAGGTGGTAAAAATCTGAAAAAATTGCTCAATGTTCCTTTTACAAAATCCTCAGCGAGGTTCTCACGACTCTTTCCCATGAGCTCTATGATTTTCTTATAATCATCAACGGTTCTACGTTTATATGTTCTAACGGCTCCGCCGATGCTATAAAATTCATTCCGTTTCATTAGACAGTATCTACAAAAATAAGTGGAAGTACTAAAATTCTCAACGAAACCACCAAGTGCATGACTACCCAGATTATCTCCCGCGATAAATACAAGTGACCCCTTTATTACTTTACCAGAATCCAATTTTACCCCATCTGTTTCAATTTGCTTTAAATCTTCAACAATTCTACCATAAACTTTTTCATGATTGAAAAATTTCTCTCTGCATAGGAGTACCAATTGCATTGAGTTTACAAGTGACCGAATATGATCGGAAAAATTTCCAATGCTCAAATAAACTGCAAGTATTTTATATCTAGATTTTGCAGACTCTGACGGGTTAACCACTTCAAAACTATCTTGATATAAGATAAGTTTTAGCCCTTTTGGATTTTCCATGAAAAAAGGATTTTGCTTAAAAACAGACCCGTCAGTGAAATCCTTCAAGATATTCTCATCATTTGATTCTACAGCACCCTGCAGCTCCTTGACTAGAGACTTGTTCTTGAAAAGTTGCACAATCGTTTTTTGCAAAGGTACGTAGTGGTAGAAGTTAGCCTTATCACTTTCCTTTCCAGGCCAGATCTTCACTGGCTTCACATAAGCAAAGTTTTTTTCGTAAAACTGCCGGCGTTTAAGGGTAGAAGATACTGGAATTTGAACGCTAAAATTTCAAAAGAATCGATTTTCGGTTTTTTGCGGAAAAGTGTTCTTTGAATCCTTATCTTTACGTACAAGTCTAAATGATCAGTCAAGTTTCTGATTCTGAAGTTGCAAAACTGACACCAAAACATTTTTTCTGTTATATAGAATAAAACAAAGCAAAGTTGAGTCGAGTTGCAGTTTGCTGTCTAGAATATTCTATGCTACTCAATCTTAATATCCAGATGAACCCCTTATATAGTACTCCCACCACCTCATCGGTGTGCAATATATTTGTTAGGAATTGTCGGAGATTCCAAGCAATGCAAATTACCAGTTACTCACCTGAAGGAAATATGCAAAAATCAAATTGGTATGTCAAGTCCATCCAAGTTTGTCCGATTTTTTTCGTGAACCCTTAATATTGGACAGATAAAAATAAAGGATCTTCGCACAAGAATTTGTATCTCAAGACGAACTAAACGAACCTCATGAACAAACACCACGTGTCGGACTGACTTTGGAAAATTAAGTATTTAAAAAACAAATATGAAAGCTCACCTTCGATGCGTAGAGAATCTTCAAATCAAGCCCCAGGTACGACAAATTTCACGGCCATTTCCCGAATAAACACTCAGATTCAGTCAAATATGACGCCATAAGATCCAACCAACGGCCTGATGGACGACGCGTTGCTGCAGACAGTTCAGAAAATCCAACAACAATTGAAAAATCGTTGAGAATTTCAAGCAATTAAACTCAAAATCAGTTAAAGATTAGTGCAAACTAATTTTCCACAACTATATTTTCCGAATTTATCCATTACCGGGCTCGAATAGCTCACTACTTCGGCTACCACGTGCTAACACATACGATTGCGAGGCGTGACTGATGTGGGCTTTAGCATGCGCAGCTTCTATGTTACATACACCCGGAAAGTTACAGTATACAGTATATACACAGCCGGAAATGTGCGAGTGAATTGAAAGAGGTGATAGCTAAGACGGTGCGCTGAGTTTGAACAAGAATGATCAAATTATACAGGTTCACACTTTTCCTTTAGGTTGAAGATGATACTTTCCTTAATTATTTCAGCTTGTTTTCCGAAACCCGTGAATAACTAGCAACCATTTTATCTAACGGAAACATCTCACTAGTTTCTACATATGCTAACTGTTTCAAGCCAATTTTGAGTTCTCGTATTTCAAATTCACTTTATAGTCTCAGATAAATAAAGTATAACAATCCAGAATTAACTAATATAAAACTTTAGGCCGAGATCGACGATGAATATTAGCCAAATTGAGGTCATGTTAGCTACGTAGAAGAAGCCAAACATGCTCGCAAGATTTACATCTTTCAGAACGTGTGTGTGATAAGTGAAGTTTCACTTACCTATTATACTGTATCCTCTGCGATTATTCCAGTTAACCGATACGTTAAGAAATTAGGAATCACCATACACGTGTAGAAAATCGGCGAGACTGTGGAATTGCGTCATGGCGTATTAACATTGTCGCCAACCTGACATCGTGACGCCACATAAGTAAAATGTCAAAATCCGATAGCGCATATGACTACGTTTCCACCGGGGCAGAGTTCAAACGGTGTAAGCCAATCGGGAACGAGATTCTAGAAGAAAATAGGGAATTTCTCATCGAACCTTATTCCCAATTGGCTAACCCCATTCGACTCTGCCCCGGTGGAAACTCAGTCTATGATCGGTTATGAAAATTTTTTAAAAGTCAGACCAAAAAACAATCCCAATTAAACTTGTATATTATCTTTTCGCAAGAATATTGTAAAAAATACGCTGTATATGTCGAATTCAGCGTGAAATGAAACCTTCCAAGGGTCATGACATTGAAGTTTGCGTCGTTGGAACGCAACGAAATTCAACGTAAATTTGAAAAAAAATATACATAGACTAAAAATTATCCTACTAGGTTTAAGAACATTTTCAAGTCATTTCTAGTCGTTTTAACTTTTTGAACATAGCAGGATCATTTTTGGTAGATTAGTATATTTAAAATTTTTTTTTTCAGATTCCGTTGCGTGTCAACGATGCAAACTTCAATGTCATCAAGGGTCATTATTGAACGTATAATCAAATAACCTATACTTTTGTCCGAAAGAGGAAAGCGAAATCGTGGATGGGTCATTTGGAATTCGATTCTTTATTTGTCAATAATGTTTCGGTTGCAGCACGGCAACTATCTCCAGATCTAACAGAATAATTAATATCACCAATTAGAGTACGGAATAAAAATGAAATACAAACGAATACCGAACAGAAATAGCTTTAGAGATTATAGGTCTGTTGTAGTAACTACTGTGGCTTACGACGATCAGACTACAGCATAATATCAACAGACCTAACCATCTGAACCTATTTGTGTTCGGTGTTACTTTGTAATTCATTTTTGTTCCGTACTACAATTATTATACCCTATATTAATTATTTTGTCAGATATGAAGATGGTCGGCCGTGCTCCGACCGAAAGATCATCTACAAATAAAAAATCGTAATCCGAATGACCGTCACACCCAAGATTTTTCTGTTCTTGTTCTACACTACCACGGTCAAGAAACATACCACTACTATACTTTTATTTATAAGACGTCTCACAGACAAAAGTTGACCCCAAGACGACATAAAGATGGATCGATCATTAGTCTATCGAATCTATACAGGGTGACCCAAGACCCCCGGACCGGAAGGAATGGGTGAATTCCTCATTGGATTTTGAGACGAAATTTCCTTTTCGAAAACTTCGTCCGATCAACGGTGTCCAAGTTATTAAAGATAAAGAGTATCCAATCAGCGCCTCGCTTTAGGTCCGTGCCAGTGCCGGGTCAATAGTGAACGGCGGGCAGGGCCCGTGGTTTATTTTACATTTGGCTACTTTCTTCTTCACTTTACGATCGACGCGTATTTTACTCGGTCGAAATCGACGAAATGCAGCATTACTGCTCACGCTTTCATTTTCCCGAAATACTCATAAATAAACGTATCGTTCGCTTTGTGCGATGTCATAGAATTGACGCCGCCCTATATTCCAGAGCTGGATACCACGCGAACTCGAACAATGAAGTCAGCATTTGTGAGTCGAGCCTTCAGCGGACATGTTTTTACCTAATTTTATAGATCGCAATTAACGAAAACAAACTATTTTTCGATTTCGATACGTTTATTCATCTACGGCAATACTTCACCACATAATACGTCGAATTCTTGTGCGAAAACCCATTCCGTGCCTTCGTCGCGAAATGCCGAGTGAAACAAAAAAAATTGGTGCAACCACCCCCTACTTTATCACCTTCTGCCTATCACATCCCGTTAAAACATGAGTTCGTCACGCAGGAAGTGTAAATATAGTAGTGATTTATTTTGTTATATTTGCGGTGTTTATATAACAAAAAACAAAAAAGAAATATCACAGACTTTGTTAAGGAGACTTATGCTGAATATTTAGGTTTTAAAATGGACAAACTAGATAAATCATGGGTTCCTCATAAGGTTTGTAAGTCCTGTGTTGAGACTTTACGGTTGTGGAAAAAAGGAGAACGATCTGGGTTGCGATTCTGCACTCCTCCGCTAACTCAGCGGAGACCGTTGGTTGGCCGAGCAGCGTGGAATCGCAGATCGTTTTGGATCGGTCAGTACAGTCGTACGGTGGCGCCGTGGGCTTGGCCCGGCCGTTAGTCGCAATAAACGCGAGGCCCACTTACACTTGATATACATGCATATGTACCACAAAGATAAACCTAGGAGATGAAAAGAAAGAAAGAAAACGAATAAATCAATGAATAAATGCAGTCCGATATTTTGATCCATTTATTCGTTCTCTTTCTTTCTTTTCATCTCCTCGGTTTATCCTTATGGTACACTTGTGACATGCATGTAAATCAAGTGTAACTAGGACCTCGCGTTTGTTGCGACTAGCGGCCGGGCAAAGCCCACGGCGCCACCGTACGACCACCGATCCGAAACGATCTCCGATTGGACGTTCCTCAGCTAACCGACGGTCTCTGCTGAGTTAGCGGAGTTAGTGGAGTTAGCGAAGTTAGCGGAGAAGTACAGAATCGCAACCCTGGATTAGACTTTGGTATTCCTATGATTTGGATGGAGCCTAAGAATCATTTCGATGATTGTTACTTTTGCGTAGTAGATGCTAAAGGTTTCAATCGAAATCAAACGTGGAGATATCCAGACTTACAGTCTACAAAATGTCCTGTTCTACACAGTGAAAATCTCCCTCGGCCTATTTGCATTTCAAAAGTAATTCGCATGCCCTCAGAAACAATGATGTTGCCAAATTCACAGAAATCGGGACAGTCTACCAGTGGAAGTGAACGGGAGGGTGAAACATCTACGCCAAAGTTATTTTCTCAAAATGAACTCAGTGTTTTAATACGTGATCTCAATTTATCAAAACAAGGATCAGAACTGTTAGCCTCAAGATTGAAAGAAAAAAATTTATTGGCACCAACAGTAACAATGACAACATACAGAACGCGAGAAAGTGAGTTATTATAATTTTTAGTGAAAATGAAGGACTGGTGTACTGTAATGATATTGCTAAGCTGCTTCTTGACATGGGTTTAAAAGAGTACAAACCTACCGAGTGGCGCCTTTTTATTGACAGTTGTAAAAGAAGTTTAAAATGCGTCTTACTGCACAATGGAAATAAATTTGCATCAATTCCAATTGCCCATTCAACAAAATCCAAAGAAGAATATGAAAATGTAAAATTAGTTTAAGAAAAAATTAATTACTCGGAGCATCAATGGCCGATCTGTGTGGTTTTGAAAATGGTTAATTTTTTACTTGGTCAACAAAGTGGATACACGAAATACCCTTGCTTCGTTTGTATGTGAGTCAGTAGAGCAAAGCAACTTCATTGGGAACAAGATGTTTGGCCTGTAAGAAATTCTTTAACTGTCGGTACAGCCAATGTAATAAGGGAGCCGTTGGTGAGCAGAGACAAAATCATACTCCCACCATTACATATTAAGTTAGGAATGATAAAGCAATTTGTAAAAGCGTTGGACAAAGAAGGAGATTGTTTTAATTACATTTGTAGAAAATTCCCGAAGCTTGGTATGGAAAAGTTGGAAGGTGGAATATTTGATGGTCCTCAAATACGGCAATTGATGAAAGACACAGATTTTATTAAAGTTATGACTGTTTCGGAAAGTAAAGCTTGAAAAAGTTTTGTGTTGGTAGTCGAAAATTTCCTAGGTAACCATAAAGCACCAAATTATGAAGCAATTGTACAAAATATGCTGACGAACTTTCAGACTCTGGAAGCAAATATGAGCATCAAGTTACACTATCTCCGCAATCATCTGGATAAATTTCCGGATAATTTAGGAAATCATAGCGAGGAACAGGGAAAGCGGTTCCACCAGGATCTAAAAGTGATGGAGGAAAGGTATCAGGGTCGATGGGATTGTCACATGATGGCAGATTACTGCTGGTCTTTAAAAAGAGATTATCCCCTGAAAAATTATAAAAGAAAAGCTCATAAAAGGCGTTTTATGGAAATATAACATATGTTTTCGACATTTTTCTCTCTATTTACTTCGCTGTATCCTAATTTTTAAAAACAAAACTGACATTATAAATATGTTACGTCTCAACTCCACAACCTCCAATAGTTACTCGATCCACTATTTCCTATCTCCCAGACATTCCGTCAGCAACTTCATTACCCAACACCTGACTTCCTGAGCCTACTCTTCTCCTCAAAATCACACCAGAGCTGCATCTGTACTTTGGCCTCCCCACCTTGCTTAGAACCAACCTTTCCTCATTACACTATTCTAATTGCCAACTTACTCTTCAGTCAACCTTCAATCTCTCCACATCTTCTCTCCTTCTTCTATCCCTACATCCTCCTTTATATCCAACTTCCACTTTCAAGTCAACTCTCCAACTACTTCTTTCCCAACACCTTCCTTCACTCACACATCGTCATCCATCACGCTCTTCCTATCCAACCCACACCTCTCACCAAGTCTCATTTTTACCCATAACTACGAATAGACTATCAAATCGATCTACATATATATCTGTAATTCATTCATGTCTACCTCGTCACAACCTCACCCTCAGTAGCGTTATAACCCCGACATAACAAATTGGTGGCAGCGGAACTCCCCGACATAACAAATATATCTGTTATTTTGTTTCTTGTTTTCCGATTTTTGTAATGCAAAATAAAATAAGGATTTGAAAGAAAACGAGAGCAAATCTTACATAATCATTGATAGTTTCATGAATTGTGAGCATAAATATATCCAAAATCAATCTTATTCCTAGGGCAACAAAACCACTGTAGACCAGCTATATGCGCAAAAAATTAGTAGTTTCGAGAGTGGAATAATTCAAGTATCTGGGAAGTCCATTCTGACTTGCTTCATTAGCTGCAGATTTTATGTATTATCTGTATATTATTTCTATTTCTTTGGGGAACTAGAGTGTGTGTAACACCATTGTCAACCCGCAGTGTAATTATGGGGCAAAACCTTGTCAAAATTACAAAAAAATTCTCGATTCAAGAAACACTTTCTCAAATTTGGTAAGATATGTGTATTGAACTATAATATCATTTTTGATGTATAAAATAAGCGTACTTTTGAATGAATGTTTTCAATTTGTTATTCAATTACATTTTTTTCGCCGGAGTGAAACTGCATCATTGCTAATTCTACAAGTTATATTCATTAAATTTACTCTTACAACATGTATAATAAATTCAACATAATTTGCTAGAAAGAAAAATAATGTCAATAGTAAATTCATGATTACGAGACATTTGCTAGGCAAGTCTTGTTAACCCTGGGGGGGGGGGGGGGGGGGGTATACTCGATTTGTTACCGGCCTGTCTATTTTATCGAATACTTCCGAAACGGGGCTATCAATCGACTTGTCCTTTCGAATCGGGATCTTTGTTTTGATCGAAAAGTGTTGGCGTGCCATTTATGTCGACTTATATCTAAGCCTACGCATCAAAAATGCAAAATCGGCCGCGGGAGGCCGATTCTATATGGAATTCTGAACACAACCTTCCCAAAACATCTTTGTTTTCGACAACGATGAAGGGGCCAGTTGTATGCTACGGTTTTGTGGTAATTTTCGCGATTGCCAGAGGCTGGGAGCGGTAATGGCTGCTAAATGTCATGATGTTAGTTCTCCGAACGCCCGTGAGATGTCGCCCCGCTGTTACATTGATACACCTGGTACTACGTCACTCGATCTGTAATTCAATCATCTCTGACTAATAATCTAAAAATGTGCGCACCGAAAGGTCGAAATGACGCACCAAGGGGCCAAATGAGGTACCGAGGAGCCAAATGAGGCACCGAGGGGCCAAATGAGGCACCGAGGAGCCAAGTGCGGCACCGAGGGGTCGAGATGAGGCACCCAGCGGTCAAGTGAGGCATCGAAGGGTCAAAATAACGCACCGGGGAGGGGACCGCTCCCAGCCTCTGACAATCGCAAAAATTACGACAAAACGTAAAATACAACCGGCCCCTTCATCTTTGTCGGAGACAAAGATGTTTTGGGATGGTTGTGTTCAGAATTCTATGTAGAATCGGGCTCCCGCAGCCGATTTCGCATTTTTGATGCGTAGACTTTGATATAAGTCGACATAAATGGCACGCCAACACTTTTCGATCCAAAAAAAAAAAAAATCCCAATTTCATTCGATCAAACGTACCAGTTCGAACTCATTACTCGTCAAACATCGGCTGCCGAAAGGACAAGTTGATTGATAGCCCCGTTTCGCGGATATTCGAGAAAAGAGACAGGCCGGTAACAAATCGAGAATACCCCCCCCCCCCCCCCCCCCCCCCCCCCCAAGAAGGAGTTCAATTATTTTACTACCAAGTATGGTGAAATTCGAAGCGAGTTTGCATATTCCAAGAATATTTGTAGTAACACACCTTGCGTTTGTAAATTTGTAATTATGCTGCAGGAATGGCACAAATTCAAGTGTATCAAATTTAATACACCGTTTAGTAAATTTCACAATCATATGTGTGACTTTGCTTTTTTATTTTGCTCAATGAGAAACCTAATTCCAGAATTGGAACAAACGCACAGCAAATCTGTTTTCTCATCTAAATATCTAATTTTCAGACACTTTGGCTGAATTCTCCGCATCGTGTATGTGGTAAATTTATCAACCTGTGCAGCTAATTCCTCGAAATATATAGTGAATGTACGTACAAAATGACTTCGCCACACATGATTGGTGAATTCGAGATACATCCGGTCAAGTTGAGTGAAATCAAAAGCATTCATTGCGATTTTAATAAAAATGCATAGTAATTCATTTTACTATACCTTATTTGTAATTCTATGCAGAAATGTCACAAAATTCCAGTGCCTGAAATTTGATACAATGTATAGTGAAAATAACAATCACTTAAGTTATTTTGCTATCCAATTTCATGAAATTACAAAAATGCTTGCAGAATTGAAACGAATGCACAGCAAATTTGTTTCCATCACTAAATTTGTAATTTTAAGACACTTCAACTGAATTTCCTCCCCCGTGTGCGTGGTAAATTTAGCAAACTGTTCAGCCATCCCTAACAAATTACAGTAAATTTACAAATAAAATAACTTTGCTACGCATGTTCAGTAAATTTAAATAGCGATTTTGTTAGAATATATATAGCTTTAGTCTAAATAATCACTTTATAAGATATATGAGTCCAAAAACGACTCGATGGAGAGAGTGCCGGAGAGTTGATGTAAACATAAACAAAAGATAGAACTGAGAGTTCTTTATCGTTAGGGATGATATTCATCTGGTCTAGATGACTGGTTCTTAGTCTTAGAAAGAACTGAATAGAGTACAGACGTTCCTCCCTCGTGAAATATATTTAATAAAGAAAACATTAATAGTTAAATCCACTGAGCAAATCATTATTTATCAACCAATTTCCAATAGATTTCATATTTCTCGGGCAAAGTTTAGTGAAATCAAAAGCATGCGTTGCGATTTTAATAAAAAATGCATGGTAATTCTTTTTACTGTAATGAATTAATAGTTTTACAAGTCTTTGGTGTCGTAAATGTGTACTAAATTCGTGAACATTTTCAACAGTGTAGTCAACGTTGGTGTTGGCCTAGCCGGCTGCAGGTTGTATTTGAACGGCATACTTTTCTATTTTTGAGAAACCCTCCGGCCGAACTTGCAGCGGCGAGCGCGGAATTACCTCGTGTGTAAGGTGACTCTTCTGTTTTGCAACGTCTCTGTTACATTTTTGAATGTATAATTTTGACAGCTTTCTGTTTATTTTCAAAAGATATAAATGCTTACAACGTTTTATGGTAGCTACAAGTGCATTGTACTAGAAACGTGACTTTTCAAATGTCAAGTAACTTTGTGAAAGTGATGGCTGATAAAGTTTCTGATATACAACTGAAGCCTTTTTTGTTGTATGGGAGTTCTCCTCGTGGGAATGAACGTATGGGGAATTAACATGCGAGTGCAGATCCTCTTGCCGTGTTATAATGCGCAGACTCAAGATCCACAGAGGATATCGGGCTCCCTCTGGAACGCGCGGATCACCCTCGGCATCGTCCGCGAGTCCAAACTTCCGCGTGACTCCGAGCCGCGTGAACTTCCCTCTCCTCGGTACCTCTAAGTCAACGATCAGCCAGGCCGCTTCTACTTGCTGCCTATTCACCCAAAGTCATGAAGTCTTGAGTGTATATTCCCGTCACAATGTCACGCGCGCCGCGAATGTTTGTTTCATTATCGTCAGTTCAGTAAGAGCCAGGTGGTTAGAGATAATTGCAGTAACTCCAGCTGAATCTGCGACTTTTATCCGTCGTTATTCAGCATCCATAGCGACACTGCGAAATATCACAGTATTTAATAAAAGTGAAGGGAAAATCGACCGAACATGTATGGTATGCTTTTGGAGAGTGTTCAACACTTTGTTCAGGTTCGTATTGGCGATAAGAAAAAAGATTAACAATCAGACATTACACGACAATCAACACCATACCATGTTCACTCTGATCTACACGTCTTTCTATGACAGAGAACTGTTCTCTGTCGTTTATGTGATGCACTTGTGCACTCGAGTTTCTCGTCAATCACCCACAAACTGCTGTAGCAATTTTCAAATCGCTGGCCTGCTTAATATCTTGCTCATACCGATAATAAAGAAACTCGACAATCAGTTAAGTCTCGTGGTAAAGCATTCTTCATGCCTGTAACTCGCTTGTATGTACGTTAATAAGGAGTTTGGACCGTTGGAATAAATAAATTTTCAATCAATTCGATTGAGTGATAATTGCACATTGAATATTTATCACATTCGTTTACTAGTGAACTACGACAACTTCTCTAGAAATTCTCAAATTGAAAAGACGAAAATGATAAACAAAGCTCAGGCATATGACTATATATGTTTCATCTCAAATGACGCTTTGCAATGACGAAAAATTTCTTAAATTTGGTCAATTTCATTCTACGTCGGCTTGGTTCGTTCAGAAGACTGTTTTCTACCATTTCTACGCGAAATACTTTTTTTTTTGCTAGTGGTCAGTTAAATATTGCTATTTGTTGCTAAACAATAGTATCGATACAAACTTATGATATCAAATACTCAACGGCAAACATTATAAAAAAAATGTTGTCCCGGTGAACTTATACGTAGCGGGTTTTTGGACAACATAAACGGACGTAGGAGAAAATCGATCGCATCTGATAGATTATTCGTTATTAATTTTGAGATTTTTTGTTGAGGAATCAGATAAAAACCGTGAGAAACCAAACTACGAACAATTAGCAGCGCGGCAGGCGAGTAGTAGATTATTTGACTTTAAGTATCTTATATATACATGTTTGAATTTTACCTAAATTTGTGAGGTTTTAAATAATATCGACGCGTTAACCGTGCGCAATTGTTCTACACAAAATATTACGTGAGGAAAATCAGCTTGACTGTTATGTGCATATATATGAAAAATGAATAAAGTACTATTTTAAATTTCCGCACGTTTTTGAGGGGTATATGAACAGAGAGAAAGAATTCGTTGAGCCGAATAAAATTTATTTGACAAGGCCTGATCCGGCCATCAAATGTGGTGAATGAACCTTTTCTTGCTTCGATTACACGAGGATTGAGTTATACGAATACTGACGTGGGCTATTCATTCGTTGTTATTGAGCCAAAAGCAATTTAATTGAACGAAATAAGAAAGACTTAGACTCAACTGATTTTCTCAACTATACACATATGTGAATAACTTAACGAGTCCTCTGTTTATCTGCATGTAATAATTTTCGTTGTCCTTTTGTAGTTACAATATATTCAAACAAATTCGATTCATAAAAATATGTTTCAATAAAGATAAAGCCTTTTCTTCTTTCTTACGTCCAATGAAGAGCAATTTACGGATTATAAATCAACACTTGTTTTTCACGATAAAATTTTGGGAACGTTATTTTCATTGTATCTAGATTATTCAAATGTCGTTAATTTTTGGAAAGAGAAGTCTCGAATTTTCTATTTTTTTTTTTTTTGTTCTTATGGCTTTTACATGAAATGCATTGCGGAAACATCAAAACGAATTCGGGGATTCATCCTCTCGTAGCTGTCAAACACATTTTCATCGTTCATCGCCTTCGAATCGGTAAGAGGTCACTCAATAGTGAAGGATGTAGCATTTGAGCATTCACTGCGATTGGAGGATCAAAGCGAATCGAAAATAAAGAGGCGACACAAAGTCTCCCGAAATAGCGTGATAGGATATTCAAACTTTGTAAAAGCATATTAAGAGTTTTTAGGACTCAATCAAGACGCGCAATCAATTGACAAAGCACTTGCAGTTCGTAAATTCAATGTGATTTGATCTACGACGTCACTACGTAGGATAGATTTTAATCAAAGAACTTAGTCTGAAATTGTAAACTGACTACAAATCATCAGTGTTTGCCCAGAAACTCGTATCCGCTTATCAAATCATCAGTATTACGCTCTCATCATTTTTTCGTATGACAAGTAGGCCAGATTTCAGGCCATTATCAGATTTTTTTTAATTGTAAATCGCACATTACGTGGCACCTGCTATGTATGGTAGAACCGTAAGGTAGAGGACCGTAAGGTCCTCTTTATTGAATTGAAAATCGTTATTCCTGTCATAACCTAATATCACAGCTCGGTGTTGAATCCGATATTAAAATCCGAGCTGATTAAACTTCGTTGACAAGAGTTCGCGAGTTAACGCCAACACTTTTGATTGGATTTTTCTGCGATTTTAAAGCGCCAGATCTATTTAATGGATGCATTGCTCGTGCACAATAGTGAAGTACAGCACTAGCCAGTGAAAATAAAAGAATTTCATTTCCACGATAACAATTCTCTTCAGGTTTTAGTAACAATACTTTATGAACCTTTCAAGTGGAGGCGATTTCCTAACGCTGACCGAGTATTGGCTGAAACATACAGCTACTAATTTTGCTACCAAGATTATTCATGGCAGTAGCTCACCACTTCACTATGTATCATTAAAGAATACGTTGTCAGAAAACTGAATTATTCGGCTGAATAATTTATTTCTGCGACGTTTCAATGCCAATAAACTATACTTGGTATAACTACACGTGGACATCGGTAAAATTGCAGGAAATGCATGTATAATACACGCTAAGGTACCGAAAGTGAATCCAAAATTATTTTTACTCCCAGCACTCTAAACAATAGTTTCTCACACAAGACAAATCCACCTGCATTCTTCGTTAAATGTGACTTTTCCAAAACTCACTCAGAACGGGTTTTTCGAGTTACTCATTTTGGATCTAAAGTCAGAATACAGAAATTCAAAATGGTAGACCCGTTATAGCGAAGCGAAGTTACAAAAAGTAAACTGATTTACACTAAAATTAGTACCCAGCGGTCTTTGGAGTCACTCATTTTCAATCTGAAGTAAAGATACGGAAATTTCACATCTAAGAGCGAAATATAATATAAGAAGTTGGCTAAGTCGCATTAGAATTGCTTTTCTGAGTTTTTAATATCCACCAATGTGAATTTGATAATTTTTTTAATTCAGACTAGAGAATAGCGGCCCTCAAAACTTTCGATTGCCGCAAAATTGTCTACGTTTTACAATTTCCGTACATCAATATTGGACCCGCTATTGCAAGTTCAGATTTGAGAACGGCAAGCCAAGGAACCCTTTCTGGGTGAGTTCCATAAAGATCTGATATCAGAAAAGGCGTCGGCTTCGAAGAGTTGTATAAACATAGAAGAATGAATTGTGCCACCTCGCAGAATTGAGGTATGGAACTTATCTTGTGGCAGGATTGGATTTGTATCAAATACGAACGTTGGAAGTTGTGGGAGTAGGAAAAATACCACGTCGATTTTCTATTACACCCCAATATACCTACCAGAATTATTCTTCTCTAACGAAACAGTATCAAATGATTTCTCACGCCGGACAATTTTCCTTGATTAAAAACTCGGTTGGAAGTTCCTGATCCACGGATTCACTAATCGCCACTTCATTCTGTGTCTCCGGCGGAATTTCATTGGTTCAATAATATCGGGTTCCTTTCATAACTACACCTTCAATCATCCGATATTGGAATTGAAAGAAATTCTTAGTTCCTGTGATTTTCTGAACCGTTTCTTGGAAATTGATGTCCTGACCGCAAACTCAGCGTGCAATAAACTATGAAGGCATCTCTGCTACGTTACTTTTGAAACACTGCATTTTCTCGTGAATTACGACGACGCTCTGCCGCAATCACGTATAGTCAAGGAAAGTGATTCTGAAGCGCTGTATTCGAGGTATTCGAGCAACCGAACATACACCTTGTTTTTAATTGTCTTCAAGTTGGTATTAAATTGAAGCAACATTTACTCCCGCGATAAATCAGTGATCTGCTCTGCACGCGATAGGAGACTGCGTTTGTTATTATTATTAAATTATCAAAAGTTATGTGAATTGACGTTCTTCGGAAAAAAAAAAACAAGCGAAGTCTCCTATCGCGCGCAGAGCAGATCACTGATTTATCGCGGGAGTAAATGTTGCTTCAATTCCATACCAACTTGAAGACAATTAAAAACAAGGTGTATGTTCGGTTGCTCGAATACCTCGAATACAGCGCTTAAAAATCACTCTCCTTGACTGTATCTATCCGTGCGATTTTTGGCATTCGTTATATTACTGAATTTCGGCTGCATGAACCCCATCGTCTGTAAAGTATGACGACAATAGCATGAGAGATTTGTGAATTGGAAAAATAAAGGCTCATATCCAGTGAAACCTCGTTTCACATATACATATAATATACTACGTCTCGGCTATATTCTTGTTCAAAGAGCATTTGCTGAAATTTATCCTATCATACTTTTCGAAAATCACATTTGCATCGGTAGGTCTGGTCCGGTGTTCACAATTCTTATTATAAAAAAATGTGGTCGAGCGCATGGCAACCAATTTTACCGTTGAGTGACGCGAATGCCATTCCATACGATTTGATTCAACGAATAGTGTTTGGAGTATGAAAATTTCATGTGTTTGTTTCCACCATAGAATCCAATTTCGAAGCCTTTCATTCAAGACTTCAGTCTACCTAAGGCCAATCGATAAGAACCAAGAACTGTGATTCACGGAAATAAATGGAAATCTCCGGAACTCCGACTCACTCGCATGTAATGAACCGTGTCAAGCATCAACGTGTTGTACGTTCGTATGTCGGATGAATGGTTTTTTGGATAATTTTTCTGATTTGTCAATTTTTTTGAAAGGGCAGTTTTCTAAATTTTCAGGATACACCTCTCAATGAGTTCCAAGTACAGATGAACAAACTTCCTCAAAATTTTAGCGCTTAATTTCAACGGGAATACGTACCGCGGAATTTTCTTTTCTTTTTTTTCTCAATAAAATCAGTTGAAAAATTATTGAATGAATTATTTATTTCATGATAATTATTTTCATATTTCTTGGAATATATACTAATACAAGTAGATGAAGGTTTTCTTATTTCATTTTTAATAGCTAAAAGCAAATAAAAACTTTTAGCTAGAAAATTCATCTGAATAAAAAACTTAATTTATTCATGACATTCAATCAAAATCAAAAATCTGTGGAACGCGTTTCCGTTCAAATGTAGAGCTTAAATTTCAGTGGAATTTGTTTTTTTCTGTGTTGGGAACCGATTGAGATGTGAGCCTTGAAAATTAAAAAAATCACCCTGTTAGTGACCACTCTAGTATGCCTAAATGTATTCATGGCAATGATAGATTACATGATTGGGTCAGAGAACCGGAAATACACTATTGCCCCTTTATCATACTCCATACTTCTATACTTTACCTATATGGATACAAGAAAGTGATAGTATCAATTAATTTTTCGTTTCTTAATTTATTGCACATTATTGTTGGCATACATGAGCCATTTGAAATAATTGTCACGTCCATTCGGATTAAAATGGCTCGCCACGCGCATGAAAAATCTTCTACTGAATGCGGATGGCTGTAGACAATAAATACTTCCTTTCAAAGTCATGGATATTCTGTTACTGACTTAATTACATATACACTGACGTCTACACGGTTTATAAATAGAACCAAATGCCAATCACGTTCAAATAATTATCGATTTTTGTATTCTAAACCACGGTACTTTATACCATTCATATTATGGAGGATTCTTCATAACAACTCAGCTACTTTTCCTTCTACCCTCGTCGATATTTCTGAGGATTGGCCATATTTCAGTATTACTTGTTCAGAAGTTCGGTTTAGGAATAAAAATTATTATGTTCTACCAAGTTACATTTACTACAAATTGTTTAACTTTTATGCAGTCAATTGAGGATTCGTTTATTTGATACGATATTTAATTTCTGTCATATTCATGTCACGTACTTGTCCATGAGATCTGATTTTTATTCTTTTTGAGATGAAGACAGCATTTTTGTAAGAATATAATAATTTTTATTTCTAAACTACCATGATGCCCAAGATATCGATTTTGTATATGTTCCAAACACGTGTAAGATATGCAGAAAAATAAAAAGTGCATTATTGGGGAGGGTGTACCCGATTCGTTACCGGCCTGCCTATTTTCTCGAATATCTCCGAAACGGGGCAATCAATCGAATTGTCCTTTTGGCAGCCGATGTTTAACGAGTAATGAGTTCGAACTGGTACGTTTTATTAAATGAAATTGGATTTTTTTTTTCTTTCGATCGACAGGTGTGGTTGTCCTATTTACTTCCACTTGTATCAAAGCCTACGCATAAAAAATGCAAAATCGGCTTCCTGAGCCCGATTCTGTATGGAATTCCGAAGACAACCATCCAAAAACATTTTTATTCCCGACAACGATGAAGCGGTCAGTTGTATTCTACGATTTTGTCGTAATTTTCGCGATTGTCAACGGCTGAGAGCGGCCACTGTGCATGGAGCGATGGAGTTGACAATCGCGAAAATTACGACAAAATCGTAGAATACAATTGGCCGCTTCATCGTTGTCGAAAACAAAGATGTTTTTGGATGGTTGTCTTCGGAATTCCATACAGAATCAGGCTCAGGAAGCCGATTTTGCATTTTTGATGCGTAGACTTTGATACAAGTCGAAATGAATAGGATAACCACACTTTTCGATCGGAAGAAAAAAAAAATCGATTCCATTCAATTGAACGTACCAGTTCGAATGCATTACTCGTCAAACATCGGCTGCCAAAAGGACGATTCGATTGATTGCGCCGTTTCGGAGAAATTCGAGAAGATAGGCAGGCCGGGTAACAAATCGGGTATACCCTCCCCTTGGACGCAAAAATTAATTTCACTTTTTTTTTTCTCTCTAATCGGCATATGGTATATGAGGAACACGACATGAACCATTTTTGATTCAATTCCGAAATGAGTAGATACAAAATGTACAAAACAAGTACCAACTGTACTCTCAAGTATAGTCCTAGAATCTGGCGAAGTTCCATAAATGTTGACTACTATAGAAAAGAAAGTGGTTCAGTTCATGGAGAATCCTTCATATACCACATATCATTTATTCACGAATTTCTGTCCCATAACTAACATTACCCAAAATGGTCCTACCTAATGGTCTGAAAACATACGATTCAAGTAAATTGGAGCATTTCGAATACTTCGATTTCCTAGCTTGAACAGAGTGCACGGGACAGCGAACGGTAGCTTGCTGCTATTATTTGAACGTACGCGAACTTCCAATACTAGAATACAAGTATCACTCCGAGTCGACCTTCGAAGCTTGAACGAACTCCTGAAAGAGTTTTTCAATCGGTACTGTTTATTTCAAGACCACAGAAGGTCCATCGTAAACATTATTGGGCGATCATTGATAGCAGATAATTTTCGAGTCCAGATTGTCTTTTATAATATCGCCATATGTGGTCCGAAATAATCCACATAGAATTATTTTCACATTGACAAGTGCATATGAAAAGCTCTGCCACGAAAAGCGCAGATAAAATAGTTTGAATATAAAATTCTGTATGAAGTTTGGAATCCATTATTTATTTCCATCGACCGTATTCGTAATTGCTTTCCCAATAGAAGCTGAGTACTATTATAACTGGAAATACCATCACGAAAAAGTTGAAAAAAGTAAAGAGAAAAAAAAGCTCTAGCATAGGAATCGGACTTGTTTTCAGCTATGAAATGCACCGTTGTGAAAATGCTGTTTGACCCAGCCTACAGCGTAAAATTTTCTTGCTATACCTATTTATAGAGATATTCACAAATGCAATAACGGTTGTAGCTGTGCTAAGCCGAGCTCACGGGAGAAATAATTCCTTCTACTCGGAACACTGCAGGTTACTATATTTTAAGCTGCTATCTAATTACGAGAGCATAACCGTTGCTACGGATACCTTGAGGATTGCGCTCACTGGGCATGAGTACATGTATCGTCCTGTCTATTATGTAAATATAGATATAGATTCTTGCATTTTTGCATTTTTGCACTATCTTTTTCATCGAAATAATGAGAAAAATCTTGGAGATCATATACCCATAGGTCATCCCATACTCATATATCATACATGTATACAGGGTGATCCAGAATGCGGTACTTTACGTACATCGGTGGATTCCTTGTAAAAATCTACGACCAAAATTATTAATACTAAAAAGTCGAAATCGAAGCCGTTTTCAGGTAGGAGCCGTTTCAAGTTAACTAATACGCGAGCAGATACGAGACTGGCTCAGGGCCGCTACCGTCATTTTGTCAGTTGACGAAATCGCGGTAGCCGGTCGCGTCAAGAGAACCGCCAGGCCGGCGATGGCGGCCCTGAGACAGTCTCGTATCCAGTCTCGTATTGGCCTACTTTAAACGGCTCCGACCTGAAAACGGCTTCGTTTTTGACTCTTTAGGATGAATAATTTTGGTCTCGGATTCTTACAAGGAATCCTCCGGTCTAAGGAAAGTACCGCATTCTGGTTCACCTTGTATATACTAGGTAATAAAACTTTATTCCTTCACACGGATTTTATGACGGTCAATAATAATCCGATATATCTCGTGAAACTAAAAGCGAACGAATTGATACCATTGCAGCATTCTTCCTTATTATTGGATATTGACAAACATAATTGATCATTCGACGACCA
Organism: Tenthredo scrophulariae; assembly: GCA_963978835.1. Classification (NCBI taxonomy): domain Eukaryota; kingdom Metazoa; phylum Arthropoda; class Insecta; order Hymenoptera; family Tenthredinidae; genus Tenthredo; species Tenthredo scrophulariae. The sequence continues at coordinate 17,954,647 of OZ022230.1, read as the reverse complement.
AAAATATTAGTTTCTTACATATGGGGTATCCTAGCCCAACTCATCAAACGATTGACCATAACATTATTTATTCTTATTTAGCATTTCCCCTGCGATGGTACGACCCCTGAAACCTTCTACAAATCTATTGCTTGCGAACCTATCTCAGACCCATATCTGCAAGAGGCCTCACTTGATTTCTGACTGAAACATGTGAATATTCGGTTTTTGACTTGATAAATTTGCATGCACTCCAGAGTTGAACGAGGTTTCTTCTATTCTTATACCGATTTTTATACTAATCTTAAAATTGCATTAAAACTATCATGTCGAAAATTGCAAATTGAATTCCCTACGACGTGTATATGCAAAAAAATTCAACTTACAAAATATAAGTATAAAGATCGAAAATACAACTAACCCGCTGGGCTATACCATTTTCCTTCGCCACGTTGAAATACACCCTGTGTCACCAGTGACCTGAATGTTTTACCCTTTATGAAAGTGATTCAGTATATTTGTTTTTATAAGTTCAATAGTTGAATGGAATCGTCAGAATGTCCCGGTTAAGACTATGCGAGAACGAACATGATATCTTTATTTTGTAAAAAGTTATTCGAAAAAGAAGACAAAAGGCGCGAAATTAAGTGAAAAGTAATTTCTTTTAGTTTTCTTACAATATTTACCTTGTCTTTCATTGAATTCAAAAAAGTCAGTGTGTTTTTTGATCTGGAGACTTCCCTCTAAAACGCTGTGAAGGCAGTTTTTCGATTGCTTTCGAAAAGTATATGTATTTATTAGAGAAAATTATATTTATTATAGAATGAAAATAGACTTTGGCGCTAATGTAAAAGGTTAGGTTTTCGGCTGCTAATTCATGCAAAATTGGACCTCTTGAACATAATATTAGAGCATTTGTTAACATGTAAGCTGAAGAAAAAATGAAATAAAAACGAAAAAATTGATTTTTTTTCTAATCAACAAAAAAAAAAAAAATAGAAAAAATTGAAAAACTGTCAACGATAGGCTACACCATGGGTCACAAGAGACCCGAGGACCGACTTTTGTGCATACGCTCGGAACCAAAAAAAAAAATAGAAAATAAGGACGCACCTGTACCCCTCGCGTAGGCTCTATTTTTCCCCTCATTTTCAGTACAATAGCCGCGCCCCCAGATAGTGTCGGGAATAGGTTATGTTTGTTGTGAATCTAGCAGACGACAGGACTTATGATGTTACTGAAAAGTTGATGGAGCTGCTAGCGCGATTCTGTCGGCCAACGATATTCGAATAAACCAGCGCCTGCGCGCTTGAACCAGGCTCTTTCCACGTTTCCTCACGGTATAGGTTTATTCCCGTTGTCTACACTTTCTACACACTTTTGCGAAAGGTGTACGATCTGAGTGGTCAGCAATTCGAGGCAATCAATCATATCCCACACTTTTCGCAAAAGTTCAGAAATAGTGGGCAACGAGAACAAACTTAGTATTGGATCCACTCGCACAATACGACTCGTATCGTGTGTTGAATTATCCTTCAATTTCACGTTTTTCCGGAATTTTTACATGAAGGCCGGTTCCATCTCAAATCGCCCAGCAAGGTCGGGACGGAAAATTCAAATGATTCGAAAACAAAATACACCATTCTTTGGCAAATTCGAGTGACTCGTATTTCATAGTTTCGCCAAAAAAAAATTTGTGTCTCCCTATACGGATTTTACAATTTTTTTGCCAAAACCCCGTTTTCACAGATTCCGTACATCTACTTTTTTTAAAAAGTGATATAACTTTCGAACCAATTGACGGATTTGGATCATTTTGGTCTGAAGATGTGCGTATTTTATTCTTCTTTCGGCAATTCCGTGTTCACGTAGATCGACTCAGAATTGCTACAGTTATCTTATATAATGTGAAATAAAGCAAAGAAATTCAAGCGCGATTCTCGGCAATTGCATATATTTTTTTCTTTTCGCCAGTTTTTTCCCAAATAGTATTTGAAAAACTCTAACTTTTCGGGCAAAATCCGTCAGCGGCCAAGCTTTTTCGAAGGAGTTATGAATTTTCCAATATCCACGAATTTCTGTATTATCAAGTAGCTTGTGGGTATTTTCCACTACGAATTATTTTTTATATTGGTCAGCTACGTTCGGTCCGCATCATTTTTTGATATGTGATACATGTAGGTATAGGGTGACGGGGGGCAAAACGGGCACCAAATCTCACAAAAAATAATTTCGTCGGAAATGATTTTTTATGGTACGGTGACGTATTTGGGATGAATGACACAAAAAAAGCGGAAAAAAAAGATCAGAAAACAGTTCAAATCGTTCACTAAAATTTTTTGATTCGAATCGAATCAGATTTTTTCAGCCACTTTTTAATAACTTTTTTCAAGAATTTGTCGAGCAATGTTTTTGACCACTCGGGGGCATCTTTCATGAGCGACTTGAACACCGTTATGCACGTCACCGGGTGGCTGACGCATAATACTCTCGCATAATGTTGAACAATATTTACTTCAAATGTTGATTAAAATTGTAGTTGTTCGAAAATGAAAGTGACGACTTGGCAACTTGATTTTATCCTTTGATACTTGCCTTTTTATTTTATTCTAATAACTCTTCATCATAAGGTCGTAAAAACGGCAATCAAGCCGTTAGAATGGCGTGATTCAATTTTTTTTTTGTGTCATTATTGATCATGAATACGTCGCCGTATCATAAAAAATCATTTCCGACGAAATTATTTTTTTCAGATTTAATGCCCCATTACCCTATACCTACTTGTATCACATATCAAAAAACGATGCGGAACGAACGTAGCCGACCATATGAAAAATAATTCGTAGTGGAAAATACGAGCTACTTGATAATACAGAAAATTCGTGATATTGGAAAATTCATAACTCCTTCGAAAAAGCTTGGCAGCTGATGGATTTTGCACGCAAAGTGAGAGTTTTTCAAATACTATTTGGGGAAAAATTGGCGAAAAGAAAAAAATATATGCAATTGCCGAGAATCGCGCTTGAATTTCTTTGCTTTATTTCACATTATATTAGAAAACTGTAGCAATTCTGGGTCGATCTACGTGAACTTGTTATTGCCGGAAAGAAAAATAAAATACGCACATTTTGAGACCAAAATGATCTAAATCCGTCAATTGGTTCGAAAGTTATAGAACTTAAAAAAAAAAAAAACGTAGATTTACGAAATCTGTGAAAACGGGTTTTTGGCAAAAAAAAATTGTAAAATCCGTAAAGGTAGACACAAATTTTTGCAGGCAAAACAATGAAATACGGGTCACTCAAATTCGCCAAAGAATGACATATTTTTTTTCCGAATCATTTGAATTTTCCGTCCCGACCTTACTGGGCGATTTGAGAGGAAACCGGCCTGAAGCATCAGCGAAGAAGAGAGCGACATAGAAGCAACTAATTCTGTTACCAGACATGAAATGGTAGTATAATTCGAAATCGTTGAATAACGAGGCGAAACCTTTTTAATTTGAACGTGCCGAGATACTCAGCCGCCTTTACAAGAAGCCTAATGCCTTTTCCTTCTTCGTCTCAGTCTAGCTATACAAAATTATTTGGCAGTTAATCAATAATACTTAAAGCCTTAGCGTAAATTTTGTCAAGCAGGGTGTGAATTGCTAACTGATAATAAGAACGTAAGCAAATAGGCCCGGTACTGAGTCCTTCATATTTAAGCGAATAGATTGAAATTCTAACTTCTGAAAAACCCTTCAATAGTATATTGGCTTTCATTGCAACGAGTAATTCGAGTAATCTGCGTTTTCGATCTGACGAATTGAATTATTGCGATGCCTTAAAAATTTCATTTTACGTCACGCCATTCGAAGCGGATTAGTTGGGTGCTTTGGGGAGATGAATTTTTCAAAACTCGATCGTATTTCGGGAGAGCAATTCCCATAAACCGATTGCATTTTTGAGTTGAATTTTCCACTCAACAGACGTTGCAGGATTTCGAATATTTCCAAAACTCTAATCTATGATAACAATTTTGTGTAATGTTCTTTTTATTTGGTAAATTCGTAGCGATGGCCAATAGTGCGTTCAACGTTACTTTATTTATTTCACAAATAAAATATTTAATGCCTTTAGAAAAAAAAGATTCGGACAAAGGTAACTTTTCAATTGTATACTTTTCAAAGTTTCTCAAGAAACACCTTTTGCCTAAAAAAACAAAAAATCATTGAATTTAAAGCATCATATCGTCATGGAAAAAAAACTTATAAGTTCGAAACCGAAATCATTTTCAAAGTTCGAATGTCTACGTTAAGATACCGTTTGTAAAATTAAGTCAGATAATTTTTTCTTCAAGTGATGTCCGTTTAAATTAGAAGATGAAGGTTTCGAAACGTTCCTCAAAGTTTGGCGACGCACACGGACGACGGAGATTTCATTTTTTGAGTTTCAGAATAATCAATTTAAACCTTGAAATTTCTCCTTTAAAATTATTTCTTTTATCCGGCGTTGTACTATTTTTTTTCACGGAGTTATCTAATTTTCAATTCAAATAGTCCCGGGAAACTTCAATTGGACGGAACGGAAAACCAGTTCATTGTAGAAATTGAAAGAAAGAAGAATAAAGTAAAATAAAATTAAGGTTTCAAATCTCTAGTTTTTAACCAATCATCCGAATTCCTTCTGCGAGTAATGTTACGTACCTGACTTTAGTTTCATCGTAGTTTTGAAATTTCGGTAAACAGATCGCGTACTTTAGAGTGTCGCAGCATGCGTAAATAGAAGTGCTGACTCACCACCGTTGAAATTCCATAGATTTAAACATACTTTTGAAAATGCTGTTCCGATTTTTATGCTATGTTTTTTTTTTTTTGTAACATGAGTTATTTAACTTTATAAATCATAAAAAAAAACAAAACAAAAATTGCATGGTCCGTGCATTCCGCCAAACTTTGAGAAATATTTGGTGAATTTTCTGTCTTCACTTCAGAAGAGCATAACTTATAACGGAAATTAGTTAAGGTAATTTCAAAAAACTCATCTCAAAATAAACGTGAAAAGAACCATTTTTTCGAACAATATTCAGGTATTCTTTAGAAAGTCCCATTATTTTTCATAACCCAATATCGATGTTCAAAAATTTTGTAAACACAAGGCGCAATCGCATCTTCTGTGATGTGCGCAATTTTTATCAGCGATAAATTGCTTCAATTTCCGGTAGCAAAGGAGTCATTTATAATTCTTTGTAAAATTCATCTCGAATATAATAATTTTCGAAGAGAGTATGTATGTACGTAACAGTGAATATTCACCGTTATAAAACGGAATGAATGTTTCATTGGATTGGAAATGTCAAGGAATTAGTAACTTGGCATCCCCAATGATTGCAGGTAGTCATTATGACCATTACTCGCATCGTCATTTTGTATCTCATTATCCATTCTGTATTGCAAATTGTAAAATCACAAACGATCGATTCAGGTGACTATAATAACTAATTGATAAATGATTTCATAGCTATATTGAATAACCGATTCTTCGTAATGAGATAAGGTTAAGAATTAGCGTGTCGCTTTGTCGTAGTCGTAACAATTGTATCCTTTGGCTGCCTCCGTTATTAACGTATCAATTATTTTTACGATTATTCCATTTCGTGACTATGGCTAGTTACCTGTTGTTTGCGAAACATTTGACCATTATATGTCCATTACTAGTGCAGCCAGTAATTAGTCGTTTGAAAAGAACACACTTTAATAACAATCATCAGGAGTAATTAACGGCTACCATATTAACTACGAGAACAGCACTTTGCTCGTCCAATAATTTCGTACTATTCACTCCAAAAGTCCTCCTGAAATTTGTCAGAGATGATTACACGATTAAGACAGAAAATTAATTTTGCGCTGGCTGAATGCAGACTCATTTGACATCCCTGTAATCACGCAAGGCTATCAAAAAATGTGGGTTCACAATCACCGCAAGCTCCGGTTACGGCTCGTTTCATTCGCCACGTGTATTTTCAATGCTGTGACGTCGAACATAGCTTGGTCCAGCAATAATCGATAAAACGGAGGTAGTCAAGCTACATACATGCAAGAATGATGATTTGGTATTTAATTCCGCTAAGGCACGATTATTGTCACCCAGCCCATTCCTATGTTGCACAAATCTAAGAAAGATTTCGAATAGCACCCAATTCTGATCGTGCTCAATTGATAACTTTTTTCAATTAGTCCGTTAGACCTGTTTGAGATATATTTTCAAATTAGCTGAATTGTTGCGATTCAAAACCACTTTCCAAATTGGAGCAGCTTCTATACCGTCTTCATCTAGCTAGCCAACGAAATCGAATGACCTACTGCCACACACTAATGCAATATCTGCTATGATTGGAATAAAGCCGAGGTGAGTTTCGGAAAGTTTACGGTTTCAATTGCATCTCATTCAGCCCGCTTATCATGTATTTGGCATCAGCACTTGCCAAATTACCTTTGAACTTTTCCGAAAACTCGATATCATTTCATGCAGTTTATCGAGGGAAACCGCAGATTTTCGTCATGTTTACCCGTATCAGTATAGTACAGGATTTCTTATATTAGTCCAGTCAATGAAGGTTTCAAAATCGCCATCCGAGCTAGAGAGCTGCCTTTTGGAGGGAAGGTGTTCCAGACCTCTGCAATCTACCCTCTTAATTTGCAGCGCGCTCACCCCCGGGGAAGGGTTGAAACCCGGTCGAAAGATGCGTTTTTCGCTTGCAGTTCAGAAACAAATAATAATACCAAAAAAAGTTTCAAACAAAAGTTGTAGAACGTATAAATTTGCACAAAAAATGTCCAAACATTCTTTTCCGTATTCGTGATAGATGAGCCGTGAGAGGCGTGTAAAGTTTAAGGGTGGTTTCGTAGGCCAAATAATGCTTGATTCGAGGCTTGCTCCTACGTGGCTGGCGTGGACAGAGACGGCTGCTTTCGTCGACGCCGTTCGCACTTATTGCAGCGTTCTCTGTGCTTGTGCGCATGCGTCGCTTCGGTCGACGAGTGAGACACAACTTGTTAATAACGAGTGCGAGTGAAAAAGAAGATGTTTCTATGCATTTCGATTCAAACTGATCGTGAATGAGAAAAGTTCTTTGCTTCAGGGGCTTCGGTAATTTTTTAACTTCATTTTTATAGTTGGAAAAATGAATAATTTCCAAGACGAAGAGAAATTTATTTTACGCGTAGATAATATAACAACTACAGGTGTAGTATATTGAATAATTATTTTAATCATTAAATTATTATTTTAAACCGCATGATAAAAAACACAAATCATAAACCCCATCAAGTTATTTTCGAAAGAAAATTACGATTAAAACTAATAATTCTTAATTGACGGCATCGGTATTTTCGAATATGAAATTTTGTATATTTCAACGAGATATAAATAACTCGAGTAACGAGCTCAAACAGAAAAAGATTATTATATAGAATGTTATACATATAGATAAATACATGACAGAAATTTTTTGTTTTCCTAGCACTCAATAATAATATTCCTGGTTAAGGCCCATCCCTAGTCGCCCACCTCCTTTTGGTCGAAATGTATCACATCTCGATTATCATCCGAGCCCAGGCGTCGAAAACGCAAAGAGGCCAATTTAGCGCGAATTTATTTCAATTCCGAACACATACGTCCAAAAGAATGTTCGTTTCGTGCGAAAATAGAGTCTACAGACGGTTTTTACATTATTTGAATGTTTTCAAATTAATTTCCTCGGCGAATCATGTAAAAACCATCTGTAGACTCTATTTTCGCACGAAACGAACATTTTTTGGACGTATGTGTTCGGAATTGAGATAGAATTCGCGCTGAATTGGCCTTTTTTTGCGTTTTTGACGCTCGGGCTCGGATAATGATCGAAATATGACACATTTCGACCAAAAGGAGGTGGGCGACTAGCCATGGGCCTTCAAAGATTCGAATTATCTGCATCTCTAATTGAGATCTTCATCCACTTCCATAGCTTCCACGTCACTTTCATAAAACTCGTATGGATTGGATGAATGACTGCGAACGTTTGTAATGTCGCGAGTACCTATATTGTCACCTGGATTTAATATAAAGCTAAGCTTGTCCGCTTCATTTTCCACCTCATCTTCCAATCCTCCAGCCCTACTCTGTAAGGAGACTTTGCTGCAACTCTCGCCGTTGCAATTTTTGCATAGACGGTTTCATCGCAGCCCCACTTTTCTGCACCCACAACGAGCGGTTCGACAGTCTGTTGTACAGCTACAGAATACCCATTGCAGATATCAAGGTTATTTTCAATTATCATTACAGCTATCCAAAAAATAGACGCATATATGAAATGGCACTAATGCCACTGATGAAAAGTACGTTAGTGATTTGTTAATTAGCGTTACAAGATTTTGATGTATGATTGATCATTCGTTCGAAATAGGAGACTGGACGGTTTCAGAAATAGATATTATATTTTCGAAAATTCATCTCACCATCGAAAGTAGTTTCTTTACAGCTGGATCTTTCGTATTCATCGTCGGAAGCAGGAGCGTGTTTGTCTCCTTCCGCCCCCATTCTTCTGGGTTGAGTATATCACCTAACCATAATTGTACTTGTAAGTAAACACGTTTGGCATGTTCGTATAGCGCAGACGAAGTTGAAGGTAGTTGAGCCAAACGGATTTCCGTTTTTCCTTGTACTGCCGATGAAGAAAACTTCTCGTACCTCAATTCCGGAATTGATAGATTTTTACGGTGAGCGTACAAATGTAAAATTATTTTTTCAACACGTGCATGTAATGGGCCCTTTTTCTTGCATGTAAAGCGAATGGAAAATCGCCCATTTCTAGCGTGGACTTCATTACCTCCTAGGGAGGTAATGGATTATTTCACTTGGGAGGTAATGGATATTACCTCCCTAGGGAGGTAATGGATCTAGTGCTACCTTCCAAGAGACGTTTTCGAATGTTTCCAAAAATTTCCAAAAATTTCCAAAACATTCCATAAACTTCCAAAAATTTCTCAAAATTTCAAAAAGGTGCCATAAATTTCCAAAATTTCCAACATTCCCGAAATTTCTGTCGTACATGCGCGAAGAAGCGCTTATACATGCACTCGTTGAAAAAATTACGGTGTACAACAAGGGCGGGAGGGTAATTTCAAAAAATGACCCCTTTCCCCCCCTTGTTGTACAATGTACTATTTTTCAGCAGCAGTACATATAGCATCTTTGGTGCTTACGTGGTTGTGGAAAATTAGAGCCAATTCTTGGAGATCTTTGTTCTTTTTCAACACCGTTATGATCGATTTCTTTCCTTTGCCATATATGGCACTGGTAGTGTCGCACCCGGCAAAAGCGTGAGCAAATAATATGAACGGCTTCAGATTTTCGTGGGATGACGTTGAGTACAATGTATTTTTTTCCCCAGCAGGTGCAATTTTATATAAGTATATTGTATCTATATCGGGAGTCAGTGCAATCAGTAAAACAAGCAAATCCACATCATTGCCGACAACTGCAACAGGGCCATGTAGTAATTTCCTCTGTTCGATTGCTGTTCTGACAATTAACGCATCAGCATCCTCCTTCGCTATTTTTACCTTGATTCCGAATTTTTGTAAATATTGTGATAATAATTCCACAAATTTCTGTTTGTTGGAGACGTTCGATAAAAATTTAGCTTGGCTCAACGTAACAATCATATCTGCGGAAAACTCAACGTCAGCTGCCATGTTCTTTTCACGGCGACAATATCTTTCGTACGATTTGACTCCTATATGTTCATTGCTGTATCCATCGAATACTACTGAGGCGTTCTGTCAGTAATTTGTTCGGATGTACATAAGATAAAGATTGCAGATCTCTTCGCAAGTTTTCTCGTGAGGCCAGACAATTTGGTGCAGTAAAAATCCACCATCAATTACAAAATTGAAAGTTTCGAGAAACGATTCGGATTGAAGCGAAGACTGACAAATTTTGTATAGTTCCGACTTTTGAGTTTTCCTCATGAATCCATGCTCATCAAACAATGATAATGGATATGGTGATAGTTCATATTCGAACGCCTCTCGTGTTTGCTTTTCATCTTTCTGAAACACGACCGAAATTCTTCGAAATAATAGTAATGAGTCCACTGCGATCAATTGATCGTCTTGTAAGTGAACCAGATCTGGCAGCAGCTAAGGACTTTACTTTGAAAGTAGCAGATAGAGATACATTTTCGGCATTTTCGCCTATCATCAATGACATTCCCTTTCGCCCCTTTTCAATCGCCAAGTGACAGTTGATGTTATTTCCTCCAATAATCCCTGTTGACAGTGACATCAACGAAGATCGAGCCTGGAAAGGAGTATGTTCACTAAGCCAAAATCGGAATTTTTCAAGATGATCTTCGTCCTTCTTGATTCGATTTTCGAAAAGGTCCATATGTTGTTCGCTCGTTGCAGAATTAATACCGCAATATTCTTCCAAACACTCCATAATACTGAAAGCTGATGGCATAGCTGATAAGTATCTAGCAACAACGCTAGAGGTGACACCTCTACCGTGCATCTAATCATTCCCGAAAAATCGATTCAATGTTTGTTCGATGGTCATGTCACTCCACACGCCGAACCAAGCCTTATCGGATCGTCTGATAGTAAAAAAACCTTTTTCACAAAACCTGTGAAATTCTGTATCATCCATTGTGAGTCGCAAATTTGCCATATCTTGCAGATAAATCTGTGCGCTGCTAGCATAAGCAAAATGACCAGAAGCGTGGAAAAGGGGCAACATTTTCTTGACACTTTGGAGATGTGAGTCCCAATTTCCTAAACGTTCTGCCTCAATAAACTGTAGCGTTACGACTACACACTCGAAATATTGGATCCATAACTTTGAAGTCGGGCCATTCTCTCTCAGAACATTCGATTGCGCGATGAATTTATCAGTCATTTCTGTGATAATAGGTTCACTTTGGCAATCACCCATCACAGGAGGTTCTGAACTCCAAGTGTCAAGAAATGAGTGGATGAATCGATCATACTGTTCTGTTTGATCGTGCCCAGAACTTTTACTCATCAGAATACCTAATGCAGTAAATGTCAAAATATGTGCTCGTACTGCTCTGGCGAACGCGTGACCGGTGAGCATTTTTGTTTTACTGATTCGGGAGCATACGCGACTGACCACAAATCTTCGAGACCACTTCCATCCATCACGTAGCCAATAGCACCTAAATATGACATGAGCATGTGAAATCTACCCAACCGCACGACAATGATATTCAGCTCCCGTTCCTGTAGTACTGAGACAATACCACGAGCTTTCGTTGATCGAAGGTAACGAAACATGTTTCTTGATTCAATCTACGGGATTCATTAGCTGCGTAGTGTAAAGCAGTATTGATAGTTGTTAATTTTGAAGGTGGTTCATTGATAAATGGCAAGCATACAACATGTGAGACAGAATATGTGACACCCCGTGACAGAATTTCCATGAAACCTTTCCAACTGGGCAATTTTGGAACATTGAAGCGCTCAGCCCATAAATACGTCGAGTACGACGATGGTAATAGTGGTGGATGTCCAAGATGTAGAGTACTTGTGTCGACAAACTGAATCTTTTCAAAGCCACTCGAATCGGAAGTAGCGTAGGGTATGGTTCGTATTTGGTTCCGTGAAGCTAATACTGAAGCAGATACATCTTTACATTTTTTAGAGCGACCGTAATGAGAAACTTCGTAATTTGGTGTACAAACAGCGATACCGCCTAAACAATGAAAAGTTATATAACCATCTAACGTCCTAACATTGTGATCAGTATTGTCAGAAACATATTGCACATGAGCATCTTCTATCTTTCGTTGGGGAGGGTCCATTATCGTAGATACTTCATGTTGCTGTATGTAATGATATAATGCACTAACGCCTAACTTGGCCAACAAATCTATTATCAGCCTGGATCCACTTTTTCTGTAGATGTATGTTTCAACTGCTAATTGGAGATTGGAAATGAAAGATTTCGGACGAACAGCTGATACAATAGAATGTGCAATACTATTACGTTTCACGGAGTAACGTTCGTCATTTGCATTCTTTCCGGTAGGAATGAGATCTCCAAGAAAAGTAGTCAGTAGTGAACGAATATCTTCTACAACGGTATCGAGGAATTTACCGGCCACTGGGTACGAATCAGTTTTACAGTCGACATCTTCTATATCGGTCCTTAGTATCTCTGCTGCAACTTTTATAATTGTCTTTTTCTCAATTTCACCAACAGAGTCTTGATTACGAAACCAATCGGGGCATATTTTAGAACCACTATAGTCTTTTTAAAAAATAACAGTTTCTTTACCACGGTGCTGTGAAACGTAGATATCGCTACCATACTTTTCTTTGAGCTTGCGACAAAGAGTCTTACTGACAGACAGTTTTCGCCCATAAAATTTCGCAACTCAGACATAGGAAACCGGGATTCTTTACTCTTCTCTAAATGGTCACACACAATTTTAAAAACTGATTGTAATTCTGGATCGTTCCGTGTGTGAATAGGTTGGATGGATGGAATTGTTAGGAACCGTTCATAACAGTTTTTATGCAACCCGTTGTTTGAAAGTTCACTTTTTGAGCATTGGATTTAGGCCGCAAAGTGACCAATTTCAGATCACCAAAATATAGTGAAATATTATAGGACAGAAGCCTATAATGAAATATTGTCGGACAGTATGAATATGTTTCATCAAAATAAACATAGTCAGGTTACTTCTGACTACGTTCACACCTTACAAAACAAAATGTCTGAAAATGTCAATTGTCTGAGTCAAAATGTTTTGATACAGAAAAACACAATAATACTAGTAATTTTAGAAACTCAAGTAAGTATAACACTTTGAGCGTGCGATTTTCCAAAAAGTGAACCTTCAAACAACGGATCGCATAAAATATTGTATGCGCCAAGTCCGAGAAGTGTCAATTCCGGTATGGGTAATTTCCAAAATTTGCCTCTGAGTGTGCTGTGTCACAGGAAAAAAATGGCGAAATTTAATTTCAAATTTCAAATTTCAAACAGCTTGCTGTAAAGTGGTCTGAACATATAACACTTCTTTTGGAGGGATTCCAGTAGCATTTCTTGATTTTACGCACCCAGTTTACCCATTGCTCTGCTATAGCAGGATTTTTTTGAACGGAAATTTATTGCATAAAATAATTAAATTTACGCATAAATTTACACAACCTGTAACAACGTCTGTAATCTAACTGCATATTTTCTGCAAGGAGAATTGAAAATTGAAAATAGTTTACCTATGAAAACTGTCTTTTGAACTTCGACCTGTCCGAGTTGAACAAATTATACATACACCCATTACTTTATGTTGATAGTGTTAATAGTGTATAGGTTAGCGTTGGCTGAATGACGTTAGGTATGAAACAAATTTCATGCGCCTGAAATTGAACTTCCACACTTTTGGGTGTCAAAGATGGCGTCGGTTATCGGTTCAATTAGGAACCACGGGTGACAGGCTATCCGCCATCCAGTTATTTCATGTGAAATCTTTTCCGCGACTTGAGAATCACGCTGTATATATCAGTGGACTTGATACATAAATAGCTATTATGATATCGGGCTTCAACATCGAGCAGCGAAGGAATTCCTTGTAATCTACGCATGACAGTTGTTCCTTTGTCATCTTCTCGTCGTTAAGGAATGTCTATCAATTGTTCCTTCACGTAGTTGTGCTTCACTACATACCCTAGCTTATGCGCAGGATCCCAAAGTGCAGCACAAAAAAAAACATAGATCGGAGAAATTGAAATCATCTTCCGTATTAGAAAGCAGTAAGGCAGGCGCAGAGCAAGTTGGTGGTGATACAGCTGAAGATGTCGAGGGTCTTACTGGCATTTCCTCCGAAGTTGCATTCTTTGACGAAACTCCATACCTTTTCCGACAACTATCATGACAAGTAATCGAGAGTTCACCACTCCAGCGCTTCCATCTATTATCTTCCTTTATTTTGCTTTTATTTATCAATGTCCTCAAGCCTTTTTTTCGCACAACGGCGATGGTATCAATGTGGTTACGCAGCGGTTTATCGCAAATAGTACATAAAACGGATGGATCCAATTTTGTCACATAGCTGAAATTGGAATGAATATGAAAAATCAAAATAGAATAGCAGAGTATCGAGTATTTATTGTTACAAACGAAAATTGTTTATATACTATATGTATGGCTCAGAGAAATTAGCTTCCAAAGTAGATATATGATTCCAATCACTTCCTAATATATATGGTGGACCGAACGTAATTCTAGTTATAACTAGAAAGATATCATATAATAACGTTTTTCAATAAATTACATTTGCATTACGAATGAAATTTTTTTGTTGCGACTGTTCAAGTTTTTCCGATGCATCATTTTGTTCCGATTATTGAATGAGAATTTTGAAATCGCGATTTTTCTGTATTTGTTATTCCAAAATTAAAAAAAAACAATGATATACTGATGCCCAGAAACAATTTTGAAAATTTAATAACAAATTATTTATGATAAAAAATTTATATATTGTCATTAAATTGATGAATAATTTCGATAATTGACAATTGGTTGCATCGACGTATACCGGATCCAGAGGAATTTTTTATTTTTCAAGTTTTTGGAAAAACAGTAAAAGAAGAATACTTAAACAGAAATTGTGCTCACTGACACTGGATTTTTTCGTCGGATTTTGGAACTGACGCACTTCTCCATCATATGAAGTATGATATCCAGAGCTCAATCCCCTGAGCCTATAGTATTGTCTAATAAAGTATATACTTTGGTCGACGCGTCAGAACCGTGTGAATATGACTTATTGTATAATAGAATATCTCGAAAGCGATGCATTTATCCGAAATTTACTAAGAGGACTGTTTTATTCGTAGATAGCCAACAACTCAGAAGTACCCTATGATCATTCCGGATAAATTCATCGTTATCGAAATATTCGTAATTAAAATATTGTAAATTGAATGAAACAGAACTGGCTGATTTGGACATCTTTGGTATGTGGGATCTGGGGCTGTAGGCTCAAGTACTTCAGCGGTCGGTGACGGGCGACCCCGCTAAGGCGAGGGTTTACGCCCAGAGAGAGAGAGAGAGAGAGAGAGAGAGAGAGCGAGAGGGAGGGATGAGTGCTACCGTGAGTGCAAGAGAGATAGATAGATAGATAGATAGATAACAAATTTATTATGCCCTAACCACTACGGGTCGGAAGGCAATAAGAGGCACAATTACAAAGAGAAACCAGTAAGATAATATAGGTTAACAAACGATAAGCAAACATTAAGAATTGAGAATTTTGAACTGAAAGCTAAGAATAAAGCTCGACAGATAGAAACAAGATAAGGATCAATGTAAGTAACAAATAGATAGATAAATAGACAGATAGATAGATAAATAAACTAAAAATAAATAAATATAAATACGAACAGATGAATATAAGCGGATGTGCGCAGAAAATAGCAGGATGCTAGAGGGACAACTGTAAGACGTAGACGAATAATACAGGTGAAACCATAGGTAGCAAAAACTTGAACCAAACAGAAAATAGTAATAGTAATTTTGATTATAATTATAATTTGCGTCTGGGATAGTGCAAAGACCGAGGTCCGGTGATAGACAAACCATGATCGCACGGATAAGTTTGCATCTGAGCAAATTTACACTTAGGGGGTAAACAGAACGTATACAATAAAAAGAGGAATAAGAACGATCGCGGACCGATACGGGTAGACGCACAATCAAAATTTCGACGAATTTATACGTGCGAGTAGGAGCCCCGAAAAGCATATTATGCAGATATGGATCCGCCGCACGGTTGCAATATAACAACTTAAACACTACTTAAACACTATACAGCTTCGATACGGGCGAGCAGGGAGGGCGCACCACAGCAGCGGGCGATAGGTGTGCCGAAAGCCTAGTAGGCCAAGCAATAGAGCTATCGAAAGGTCGATTTCGTGACAAAAATACTACCTAAAATCTGACTGTGCAGTCATTCAATAGGTAGTTTCCACATGTTTTTCATGATAGCTGCGACTCCTGAATCGTCTTAGGTTTTTTTTGAGAAGCGAAAAATAGCCAAAAAAGGCCAAAATTTTGCTTTTTCGCTTATAAAACGTAAAGTATTGATCTGATCGAGAAGCTATAACGGCACTTTTTGTAGAGAATTCAAAAACAAAAAAAATGAGAGGTGAAACGTCTCAATCGGATAATTAGTTTTCGAGAAAATTCCAAAAAACTGGAAAAAACATCACTTTTTCGAAAATTCATAACTTGGGCAATTTTTGAGATGAAGCGTAGTTCCTCTGAATTTAAGTAGTTATTAACATATACTTTATTGGTGCACAATTGCAGAGCTGTCGGATAAATAGTTTTTGCACAATCGCAGTTTTCCGAATTCAACATACTTTTTTCAAGAAGGTCGTGATACTCGGCTACTTGTCGGATTTGAATTTTACAAAAAGCATTTTAAAGAAGAAATAAAATTCTTCAAATCGTATATTCTCACGATACCGACAGATAATGTTTAGTGGGTGAAAAACGGCGTCAAACAGGAGCAAAAAGGCTCGAACGCTTGAAACTAGTCGAGGAGTGGGGGCCGCCCGCTACGCGAGGGGAAAACTGTATATATAGTATACCTTGCGCGCGGCGCGCAATTCCGATCTTTTCACCTCGATTATATATCTTAGAGATGTACTACGAATTATCATAAACCCTATAAGTATTGATTTTTCCTTGTATTCCTAATGAAAAATGGTATTTTTAATGAAAAACATGAAATTTCAGTAAAACCATTGATTATATTGCACATCTGACGAAAGAATCGGATTGCTGAGATAAAATTACCCTAATTTAAAAAAAAAAAGTGTTGAGATACGACCTTTAGTTGCTGAAAAAATCGAGGTGAAAAGATCGGAATTGCGCGCCGCGCGCAAGGTATACTATATATACAGTTTTCCCCTCGCGTAGCGGGCGGCCCCCACTCCTCGACTAGTTTCAAGCGTTCGAGCCTTTTTGCTCCTGTTTGACGCCGTTTTTCACCCACTAAACATTATCTGTCGGTATCGTGAGAATATACGATTTGAAGAATTTTATTTCTTCTTTAAAATGCTTTTTGTAAAATTCAAATCCGACAAGTAGCCGAGTATCACGACCTTCTTGAAAAAAGTATGTTGAATTCGGAAAACTGCGATTGTGCAAAAACTATTTATCCGACAGCTCTGCAATTGTGCACCAATAAAGTATATGTTAATAACTACTTAAATTCAGAGGAACTACGCTTCATCTCAAAAATTGCCCAAGTTATGAATTTTCGAAAAAGTGATGTTTTTTCCAGTTTTTTGGAATTTTCTCGAAAACTAATTATCCGATTGAGACGTTTCACCTCTCATTTTTTTTGTTTTTGAATTCTCTACAAAAAGTGCCGTTATAGCTTCTCGATCAGATCAATACTTTACGTTTTATAAGCGAAAAAGCAAAATTTTGGCCTTTTTTGGCTATTTTTCGCTTCTCAAAAAAAACCTAAGACGATTCAGGAGTCGCAGCTATCATGAAAAACATGTGGAAACTACCTATTGAATGACTGCACAGTCAGATTTTAGGTAGTATTTTTGTCACGTAAAAAACCTCTATTGCTTGGCCTATAGCCCTAAAGAGGTCTAGCGACGACGAAGACCTAACGACTAGTGGAAGACTATGCCAGAGATAAATGGCGGTGAGCGCAAATGAGTTCCGGTAAGTGGCAGTCCTATACGGCGGGATATGGAACTCCTCGGTCTGATCAGAGTCGGCTAGTCGAACCGAACGGCGAATGCTCGGTTCAATCCTAACAAATAATTCACGGAGGTAAGCGGGGGTCGAATTCGCTAAGATCTGGTATAGGAGTGTACCGAGGAGGTAGCGTCTCCGATCACCAACCGGTAACCATCCCAGTCGCGTGCGATAGGGAGTAATGTGCACATCCCTTCTTAGCCCAAAAATAAACCGGATACCGCAATTCACTAGCCGCTGCAGCTTGAGATTCAAGTGATCCTTTAGATCTAGGTAGACTAGACTACAATAGTCAATATGAGGCAGCACTAGGGCAGAGACGAGCAGCGACCTCACGTGTTGCGGTAGCGAATCGCTGTGGTACTTTAGCTTGTGCAACGTGGCGTGCACCTTACGCGATACTTGCGAAACGTGATCATTCCAGGAGAGGTCAGCGGATAGATAGACGCCAAGATTTCGGACCACATCAACGTACGGCATCGGCAGATTGTTAATAATGATTTGTGGTAGGTCAAGTTGCTTAAGCTGCCGAACGAATGCAGAGCTGCCCAAGATAATGGCCTTGGTCTTGCCAACATTTAGCCGTAGCCCATTTTCCACAGCCCATTCAGCAACAGCCGCCGCATCTCTGTTTATGACGACAACGGCATTCTGGAGATCGCTCGGAGGAACATGCAAATAAATCTGCAGATCATCCGCGAAGATCACATGCTTGGTATGCCACAGAACCCCGCCCATATTGTTGATATGAATCGAGAAAAGAAGAGGCCCCAGGACGGAACCCTGTGGCACATCCGAGAAATTAGGCAAGAAGTCAGAGTGCCCACCACCAACTTGATCCTGCACTGCCTGCACTCTGCCTGACAAATAAGAGTGGAACCACGAGACTACATCCACGGACAAACTGTAGCACCGTAACCTGGACAGAAGTAACTTGTGATTGATACTATCAAAAGCTTTACTGAAATCAAACAGTAGCAGGATGGTAATGCATCTGTCATCAACCGCCTTCCTCACATCATCGAGAACCCTAACCAGCACCGGCTAAGTACTGTGGCCCTTCCGAAAACCGTATTGTGCAGGATCCAGTAGGTTGTTGCTGTCTAAATACAAAGTAATTTGGTCTGCCACGACGCGCTCGAAGACCTTCGATAGATGAGATAAATTAGCCACAGGTCGAGTGTCCGACACAGACGTTGGGGGATCGCACTCATTTAGCGGTACAATAAACGCCCTCTTCCAGATTTCGGGGAAAATCGAGGTACGCAATGACATATTAAAAAGATTCGCAATGTGAGGCACGAGCACAGGCAATATCTTTTCGAGATGACGCAAGTGGACGCTATCCGGACTTCGCCCACGCGATTTAATAATGTACGATGACATCATGGACGAGATTTGAAGCGACTGGACAGGTGCAAATGAAAACTCGGATGGGACAGTCGGGCGGCTCGTGAGAAGCCCCGATAAGTCATGCAGGGAGCAGGGCGAGTGAACACTAGTGACCGAGACATAATGCCGATTTAGCTGCAGAGTGGAAAAGTGGTTTAGAGGAGAAGAGGAAGCGGAATTAACAAGTCCGAGTCGCCAGAGCTCGATCCAAACGCTCGGTGTACTAGGTGAGCTATTAAGGCGATCCCTAATATAGTCGCTTTTTGCTTGTTTGATTTGCCACTTCACGGACTTCCGCAGAGTACGGTATTGCTCAAACACAACCACAGACCTATACCGTTTCGCCAAAGTGTAAAGCCTGTTGCGACGCCCGATACGTTGCTTGATTTCAGGGGTCAGCTAAGGGGCACGAGGCCTTGCTAATGTGCGCGAAACAACCGGTGCATGGCTGTCCAGTGCCATTATTATCGAATTGCAAAGTGCATCGGCGAATAGATCTACGTTTTCAGTCACACTAGGTGGTAGTTGAGCGATGTTGGCAAGTAGGGCATCGCTGAGAGCTAACGCATCACAATTTCTAAAATCTCGAAACGTAACAGTCTGCGTAAGGGGGGGTATACTCGATTTGTTACCCGCCTGTCTTTTTTCGCAAATATCTCCGAAACGGAGCGATGAATCGAATTGTCCTTTCGGCAGCCGATGTTTGACGAGTGATGAGTTCCAACTGGTACGTTTTATCGGGTCAATTCGGGATTTTTTTTTTTTGATCGAAAAGTTTTGGCGTGCCATTTATGTCGACTGATATTAAAGCCGACGCATCAAAAATGCAGAATAGGGGACGGGAGCCCGATTCTATAGGGAATTCCGAACACAACCATCCCAAAACATCTTTGTTTTCGACAACGATGAACGGGCCGGTTGTATTCTACGTTTTTGTTGTAATTTTAGCGATTGTCAGAGGCTGGGAGCGGTAATGGCCGCTCAATGTCAAGATGTTAGTTCTCCGAACGCCCGTGAGATATCGCCCGCTGTTACATTGATACACCTGGTACTACGTCACTCGACCTGTCGTCCAATCATCTCTGACTAATGATCTAAAGATGTGCGCACGACGACATCTCACGGGCGTTCGGAGTATTAACATCTTGACATTTAGCGACCATTACCGCTCCCAACCTCTGACAATCGCTAAAATTACAACAAAAACGTAGAATACAACTGGCCCGTTCATCGTTGTCGAAAACAAAGATGTTTTGGGATAGTTGTGTTCGGAATTCCCTATAGAATCGGGCTCCCGTCCCCTAGTTTGCATTTTTGACGCGTCGGCTTTGATATAAGTCGACATAAATGTCACGCCAAAACTTTTCGATCAAGAAAAAAAAAAAAATCCCGATTTCATCCGATAAAACGTACCAGTTCGAACTCATTACTCGTTAAACATCGGCTGCCGAAAGGACAAGTCAATTGATAGCCCCGTTTCGGAGATATTCGAGAAAATAGACAGGCCGGTAACAAATCGAGTATACCCCCCCCCCCCCTCAAGCGGTGCAGAGAGCGGCAGTTTATACTCGAACTCGATGAGGTCGGGACCTGCTATAAACTTCGCAAAGGCGAAAGGTCCAGGTGCTTCAATTGTCTGAAGTTCGGACATATTGCTCCCAATTGCCCAAAGCCGGCAAGCGGTGCAAACAGAGTAAAACAGTCGAACCCGACAGGCGACAAAGGCGAAGCTTCTGCACATGTGATGTGCGTAAGCTCGAGAGGGCCTAGTAGGCGCAAAGAAAAGGCCATCATCGATGTGACGTACGTGGACTCAGCAGGGCATAAGGTGTGCCGAAAAGAGGCCATTATCGACGGCATCAGGGTAGATTTCTTAGTGGATAGCGGGACCGTCTATAACCTGATGAGAGCTGATCTATATGAGAGGTTGGGGTCAGCGGGGCTGGATGGACAGCAGGAGACTCTGATTGCGGCGGGCGGCGGAGGACTGAGGACGATGGGACGAAGGAAGACAACGACGGTCATCGACGAGGTACCCTACCTACTGCCGTATCGGGTGGTACCATGGGGCAGCGTTCCAGCACGGGTGCTGCTGGGTGCGGACCTGCTCAATCATGTGGCGGTAAAGCTGAACAGACACGAGGCAGAGGTATGCCCAGAAGAAGATTATCTGCTACAGATTACAATGGAGGAGGACGCGTTCAATCACATTGACGCGAAATGTCGCGAAGAAGTGAAACGCCTGGTCGAAAGGTATCAGCCGACCGGAGAAGAGGAGGCGCCGGTCAAGATGAAGATAATATTGAAGGACGAAACACCGATAAGTCGCAATACGCGGCGTTTATCACCCAAGGAGAAAGACGAGGTCGACAACCAGATCGACGAGTGGCTCAGAGACGGCGTAGTAGTGCCAAGCCGTTCGGAGTTCGCAAGCCCTATCGTGATGGCGCGAAAGAAGGACGAAGCGGCTAGAATCTGCATTGACTACAAACCATTAAACAAGGTTCTAGTAAGGGAGCACTTCCCGTTACCACTGATAGAAGACTTACTAGACAAACTGGCAGAGGCGGTGGTGTATACCAAATTGGACCTAAAGAACGGGTTCTTTCACGTGAAGGTAGCAGAAGAGAGCAGGAAGTATACGTGCTTCGTAACACCCTCTAGACAGTATGAATTCCGACAAGTACCTTTTGGGTTAACCGATTCACCAGCCGTTTTCCAGAGATTCATTACATACATATTCCGAGAGCTGGTCAGAGAGGGGATTCTACTGACGTATCTGGACGACCTGATCGTGATAGCGAAAGACGACGACGAGGCGATGGGAAGATTAAGACGACTGCTTGACGTGGCTTCGAGATTTGGACTTGCCGTGAACTGGAAGAAGTGTCAGCTACTATGCCGTAGAATAGAATTCTGAGGCTATATTGTGCAGGGCGAAACAGTCAAACCCTCACCGGGGAAAACGGCGGCGCTGGTAAACTTTCCACAGCCAAAGACGACAAAGCAGGTACAAAGATTTCTAGGACTTGCTGGTTATTTTAGAAAATTTGTAGAAAACTACGCCAAGGTGGCGAAGCCCTTGAGCGACCTATTCAGGAAGGAGAAAACATTCATATTTGG
Organism: Tenthredo scrophulariae; assembly: GCA_963978835.1. Lineage (NCBI taxonomy): Eukaryota > Metazoa > Arthropoda > Insecta > Hymenoptera > Tenthredinidae > Tenthredo > Tenthredo scrophulariae. The sequence continues at coordinate 17,932,373 of OZ022230.1, read as the reverse complement.
GGAGGAGCAGTACCAATCCTTTATGAAGCTGAAGAGAGCGCTGGCCGCGGTGCCGGTGCTGAGGATCTACGATCCCAGATTAGAGACGGAGCTGCATACGGATGCATCGCAGGACGGCTATGGAGCCGTATTACTATAGAAAGCGTCGGACGACCAACAGTTGCATCCGGTATACTATATGAGCAAAAAGACGACCGAGGCGGAGCGAAAATATCACAGCTATGAGTTGGAGATTCTAGCAGTGATTGAGGCTCTCAAAAAGTTGAGAGTTTACCTGTTAGGACTGCATTTTAAGGTGGTAACAGACTGTGCAGCTTTTCAGTTGATAATGAAGAAGAAGGATTTGGCGCCGAGGGTAGCACGAAAGGTTATGCTGTTACAGCAATACGACTACGAGATCGAACATCGCGTGGGGACCCGCATGAGACATGTTGACGCATTAGGTAGAAGTTCGAGTTTGTTGGTGGTGAGAGATGCACTGGTAGACAGGCTGACCAGGGCACAAAACACAGACGAGAAGGTAAAGGCGATCAAGAAGATATTAGAACGAGACGCGTACGAGAATTACACACTGGAGAACGCACTGCTGTACAGAAAAGAGGAAGGCGTCAAGTAATTGGTCATCCCGAAGGGAATGAAGAACGAAATTATCCAAAGAGCACACGACGTAGGACATTTCGGCACGAAGAAGACCATGGAAGTAATTAGGAGACAGTATTGGATGGATAACATGCAGAAGCGGGTGGAAGCGTATATACAGAACTGTGTACCTTGTATCCTGGGAGCGAAGAAAAGGGGACGTGCGGAAGGGTTTCTGAACCCAATCCCGAAAGAAGATCAGCCGTTACAGACAATACACATCGACGCTGCCGTCGACGAAAAAGAACTATCGGCATCTGCTGGTGGTCGTCGACGCATTCACCAAATTCGTGTGGATTTATGCGACTAAATCCACGGGGGTTACAGAAGTGGTAGAGAGGATGAGGCTCCAGCAGCAGACGTTTGGAAATCTACGGAGGATTATTATGGACAGAGGCACAGCGTTTACAGCGAACGAGTTCGAGGAATACTGCCAAGAAGAGGGTATCCAGCACCTGATCATCACGACGGGGGTACCAAGAGGCAATGGACAAGTCAAGAGAATCAATGGGATAATCTCGGGAGTTTTTACAAAATTGTCTACAGAAGAACCACTAGAATGGTACAAGTACATGGGTGGAGTGCAACAAGCGTTAAGCAGTGCATACCAGAGATCGGTGGGAACTAGTCCGTTCGAGCTGATGTTCGGCACCAGAATGGAAGCAGCCGAATGGAGGACATACAACTAAGGTAGCGAAAAGACGAGGAGATAAGGCCGATCTAAAACGAGACCAGAGACGATCTCCGGGCGAAGGCCAGGGAGCAGATTCAGCGAGTCCAAGCTGAGAACCAAAGATGCTATAACCAAAGAAGAAAGGAGGCCACAACGTACAACGAGGGTGACCTAGTTGCCATCAAGAGGTCGCAGCTGGGCCCAGGGCTCAAGATGGCCATGAAATTCTTGGGGCCCTACCGGGCAATGACGGTCAAACCACAGGACCGCTACGAGGTTAAGAAGGTCGGCGGCGAGGGGCCTAACCTGACCTCTTGCGCTGCTGATGGCATGAAGCCGTGGAGAGGATTCCGCGACGACCTGGACGACGATGACGGGGTGTCGTCTGGGACAGACGACAGTCAGGACGGCCGAGCTGTGGGATCTGGGGCTGTAGGCCCAAGTACTTCAGCGGTCGGTGACGGGCAACCCTGCTAAGACGAGGGTGTACGCCCAGAGAGAGAGAGAATAGAATAGAATAGAACAATGTTTATTATGCCAGGGCCCATGCAGGCCAAAGGGCAAATTAGAGAATACAAAAGTATTTAAACATTACAGTACAGACAGTCGACATAAAAATGTAGATAGCAAACATACTTAGTTTATGACAAGGCTGAAGAAGTAGTAAGCTAATAATAATAAATGATAAATTTAACGGACTAAATTATAGAAACAATCACATGAAAGCTCTAATAATACTGATGAGAAGCGCAGGCAATCGAGCCAGAAATATAGAAGAAAAAAAAAAAACATAGAACATAGAAATACAATCATTACATGCGAGCAAGGCCTCGCAAATGCCACTACTGCACATCACCCGCCGCTGCAGGTTCTACACAACAGCCCTCAGACTTCAGTAGGTGCGCCAGGGGCCTCATTTTAAAGACTTCCACAGAAGAAGCTGAGACTAGTGAGTCCGGGAGACTGTTCCCAAAATGGATTGCCGATAGCGTGAAAGAATTTCGATAGACTGATGTACGACAGGCAGGAATAAAAAAAAAAAAGCTGACGAGTTTCCCAGACTCTCTAGTCTGGATGAGCGACGGATGCCTGCGTCAACATCTACAAACAATTCACGCAAATACTGCGGACGAGATGTCAGTAGGACCTGAAACAGGACCGAGCCAATAAAGTAGAGCCTCCGATTCACAACCGACAACCACTTAAGCTTATGCCTATAGGGAGTGATATGCACATCTTTCCTCAAGCGAAAGATAAACCTAATCCCGCAATTTACTAGTCTCTGAAGTTTCAAATTTAAATAGCCTGTGGCATCATGAAACACCACACCACAATAGTCAAGGTGCGGTAGGATAAGAGCAGAGACCAGCGTAGTCTTCACTTGAGGGGAGTGGAGCTCACTGAGATGCTTGAGCCTATGCAGCGCCGCATGTACTCTTCTAGAGACCAGCGCAATATGAGCATTCCAGGAAAGATCAGCGGCAACCATTACACCAAGATTACGAACCTTGTCGACGTAGGGAACGACTATGCTCTTAATGACTATAGGAGGCAAATTCGCGCGACGCAGCTGGTCAATAAATACAGCACTGCCGAGAATGATCACCTTGGTCTTTCCAACATTGAGCCGCAAGCCGTTTTCCCCGGCCCAGTCTGAGACTGCCTCCGCATCGACATTGATTTTGGCTAGACCCGAGAGAATTTCACTAGGTGGCACATGCAAATAAATTTGTAGATCATCCGCGAAAATCAACTGATGAGAGTGCCTCAGACAGAGCCCAATGTCATTTATGAACAGGAGAAAGAGGAGAGGACCAAGAACGGATCCCTGCGGTACTCCAGAGAGGTTGGGAAGAAGGCTGGAATGACCACCATCTGGGTCCTGCACCGACTGCGACCTACCAGTCAGATAAGAGTGGGACCACTTAATTGCATCATCAGAGAACCCATAACGCTTGAGTTTGGTTAGTGAAATGCTATGCTTAATGCTATCAAAAGCCTTACTAAAGTCAAATAGAAGGAGCACAGTAACGCAGCGATTATCGACAGCCTTCCTCACATCATCAAGAACTCTAAGCAAGGCCGTTTGAGTGCTATGAAATTTACGGAAACCAGACTGCGCAGGATCAAAAATGAGATTTGGTCCAAATAAGAGGTCACTGGATTCGCCACGACTCTTTCGAGCACCTTAGCAAGGTGTGAGAGACCGGCTACCGGCCTAGTGTCAGATTCGGAACTCGGAGGCGTCAGCTTGCTGAGAGGAATTATGTAGGCTTTCTTCCAGATCTCAGGAAACAGCGAAAGTCTTAATAATGCATTGAATAAAGCCGTAATATGGGGAACAAGGACATGTAGCTGATCTTTAATATAAGTCAACTTCATACCGTCAGGGCTACGCCCTCGGGACTTGCTAATATAAGCAGACAAGATCAGAAGGACTTGGTCAGCCTGAACAGGTGCGAATGAGAATTTACATTGAACGGCCGATTGTTGCGTCAAAACCCGCGACAAATCATCAGGGGTACAAGATGGGTGAGCACTTGTTACAGAGAGAGAGAGAGAGAGAGAGAGAGAGAGAGAGAGAGAGAGAGAGAGAGAGAGAGAGAGAGAGAGAAAGAGAGAGAGAGAGAGAGAGAGAGAGAGAGAATGGGCAATTAGTTAAGTTGGCAATAGTAAGGAGAAAGTGAGAGTATGTTTGTTTGCGATTGTGTGAGTGAGGGCCCAAAGGGATAGAGGTCCGAAGAGTTGGGAGTCGTGAGAGTGAGCTGGTAGAGTAATGAAGTGTTTTTTGAGGGAGTGCAATTTGTAGAGACAATATATTTTATCAGATTTCAATTTCAATTAAATGTGAGTTCGACAGTTATTTAACCTTCTCCATATAATCCCACATTCTATATAGATGAATTGATCCGGAATGATCATAGAGTACTTCTGAGTTGTTGGCTATCTACGAATAAAACAGTACTCTTAGTAAATTTCGGATGAATGCATCGCTTTCGAGATATTATATCACACAATAAATCATATTCACACGGTTCTGACGCGTCGACCAGCGCACCGCGTCATAACGCTTAAATATTACAGAAACAATAGGAAATGCACGGAAAAATAACACAGCTTACGTTATAATGATGTATCACACTTCACGTGACGATTGCACATATTTAGAAAAACACTTAGGTATAGTATTGAGCCCCAAGTAGTATAGAAATTATTCGAAATAAACGCTAGACGCTCAAAAACTAGCTTTCAACTGCCGAAAAGGGAAAACTAATATCACCTGGTTATCTTCTTTTTCACTCGCACTCGTTATTGACAAGTTGTGTCTCACTCGTCGACCGAAGCGACGCATACGCACAAGCACAGAGAACGCTGCAATGAGTGCGAACGGCGTGGACGAAAGCAGCCGTCTCTCTCTACGCCAGCGACGTAGGAGCAAGCCTCGAATCAAGCATTATTTGGCCTACGAAACAACCCTTAAACTTTACACACCTCTCACGGCTTATCTAGTATCACAAATATGGAAAAGCATGTCCGATCATTTTTTGTGCAGATTCTTACGCTCTACAACTTTTGTTTGAAACTTTTTTTCGTATTATTATTCGTTTCCGAACTGCAAGCGAAAAACGCATCTTTCGACCGGGTTTCAACCCTTCCCCGGGGGTGAGCGCGCTGCAAATTTAGTGGGTAGTTCGCAGAGGTCTGAAACACCTTCCCTCCAAAATGCAGCTCTCTAGCTCGGATGGCGATTTGAAAAGTCTATTGACTGGACTATATCCTTTTATTGGCTTGCCGAGTCTAACGAGAAAAGAAGACGCATTCTGTTATTACCGTCTGGCTTTGTATAGGATATAGCATTTATACCCTGCACTTTCCACCATGCAACCAAAACACTATTGAAGTTTCGAGAATATCAGGGATCCCAAGTCGGGATAGAAATTCTAATTTCGATCTACAAGTCCTCACTGGCAGCTTACGGAGGTGGAAATTAAAAATTCCATAGTACGATTGTGCGTGTTATTAAGTTCTGATTCCTATACCTACAACTGTAGGTCATGTCCGTTTTGAGCAAGTTTGTGTGCAAACTAGACTTCTAAAATTCTAGCTTGGACCCTTGGACCTTGGAATTGATAGAGAGGCGTTGTGATTCAGGCTTCAATCTATAGGTCCTCAATCGACCCAGCAAACACAGAACTGCCGAAATCATAATGGCCCAGCAATGGCAGTGCTGGCAATGTGCCGGTTCAGGCTAGCCTTTGCGGCACGACTACATGTATGATAGCGGTATTTCGGTGAAGTTTTACGAGTATCCTACCATTGATGGAACGGTGTTGGTTACCAAGTACTGATTTCCTGCAGGGCATCTTGTATCTTGCCACAGCTGAGCTGCCATCACTTGGCCGTTTTCAAACACACTTGCATCTGTATCTTGATGGCCCAGCATAGGCAACTCCGGCACTTTCTACCGGCATCCAGTCGTTGATTTGCCGACATACATAATTTAAGCTTTTCTGCTTACTGCAGTGTTTCTAACACTTTCACGGAATTTTACCGGAAAAAAAATGTTTCTATGCAATCGAATAAAAGTATACTATTTAATCATCAAAAATCTTTAAAGTGACCGTGAAATTTTGTTATTAATGACTTTTTTTCAAAGCACATATTAATGTAAATCTTCACGAGTCAAAGCTTATCTATAGAGTCGAAAAGTGTTTAGTCTTAGAACAGGCGATGATTAGATCCAGATCGACACCGGACATCAGACCATCAACGAAGCTAAGCGATCGCGACAACAACCAGAATTCGGATGGGTGACTCACATGAATAACTCTTATAAGTCTTTGAATAGATGGTTTATAACATTCTGGAATTATCAACTGTGCTCTACCGCTTGAGAAAAAATCAATTATTGATGAAAAAAATATTTTTTGTTCGGATAATTTCGAAAATAAACAAAAGTAGAATGATCGGGTCATCGGCTGATCAATATTGGGCACTTGATGGACCATTGACGACTGCCCGGTAGCCAATTTGGCCTTACGCTACCCAAACGTTGGGCCGGTATAACACTGCCGGCACTGGCCTCGCTGCCGGCCACCGTGACATTATTGCATCTCACCATCACCAGCATTTCGCCAGCGGTCCGGCAAATCAGTGTCGGTTTGACTGTACTAAATAAGCAATGGCCTGACAATGTGTGTTTGCTGGAGATAATCAAACGTTTTATGAACTGATTGACCAATAATTTCTGAGCCTAAAATAGAATTGATCATTTAATCGATTTATCGCAGACTTCTGAGGTCGTGAACAGAGTTCAAAAATTCAGCCTGATGTAAAGATGTTGATCAGAATTTCAAGTATGAAAGCTCATTCTAATTGACAGCTCCGAATTCTTACGTTGGACATAATTCTACTCAAAAAAAGATTCAGTCAAGGAATGTGGTTCTGAAGCGCCGTGTTTGAGGTAATCGAGGAACCGAACATACACGTTGTTTTCAATTGTCTTCAAGCTGGTATGAAATTAAAGCGACATCTGCTCAGGCGATAAGTCAGCGATCTGCTCTGCGTGGTATAGGGGACTTCGATCGTTTTTTTTTTTTTTTCAGAGAACGTCAATTCACATATTTTTTATAATTTCACAGAGCAATCGCTGATTCATCGCCTGAGCAGATGTCGCTTTAATTTCATACCAACTTGAAGAGAATCAAAAACAACGTTTATGTTCGGTTGCTCAATTACCTTAAACACGGCGCTTCAGAATCAGATTCCTTGTCTGTACGTCTTTCGACAAAACAAATTAACAGAAGTATAATAAGGTTTTAGAGAATCAGACCAGAATTTCTATTCCAAAGTGGGATAGGTAAAAGCAATTTAATTTTCATCTCGCACGTTTCCGAAGATTCACGACTATAAATAATTTGTCTACATAATTTCGTTAAAATGAATATAATAACTACACTTCCAAGATTCCGAAATAATTCACTCAACCATATTCTTGCAATTTATTTACTGTCCAACATTAATTGAGAAGTACTTTTGCGTGTCCTAACGGCACATACCAGCGAGTTAAGTTCAATCATATCTCCCACACGCAACCGACTAAAAAATTTAATAAAAATGGAAATTTATTTTCCAGTTAGAGTACGGCGAGGAAGTATGGAACCATATTGTCAAGGCTGCTGGTGCCAAGTACTCTGTCTTCAATACCCGCCAGATTTATCCGGACAACTTAATGACGGATTTGGCGGCTGCCCTGGCCACATATACCGACCAATCTGTGGACTCCGTGATGCATTTTTTCGGAAAATGCTTCGTCCGATTTTTCAGCAATCTTGGGTAGGCCATAAATCCTAATTATAAATACACTATCCAGTGCCTGGGACGACTCTGTAAAGCAGGGCATCTGATTAACCATGAATTGTATTGGAATTGAGCTGATTTTCAACAGAAATCCGTATTTATTAGTCCTAATCGATGTATCACCCGTTTTGGCAGTATCTGACGTTTTAAATTTATATATAAACGAGTTATGGCCATCGCACCTCATGAATATATATTGCAGTTGACACGACGACGAGCTGCCGATTTTCCCTGTATTTGTTGAAAATTACCTCGACAAAAATTACGGCGAAAATATTTATCCGCAAATGATACATCTGTTGAAAATTGTGCACCTTCACGCACATACCTATTTCGAACAAAAAACCGGTAAATAACGAGCCGAGCAGTTTTTGCGAAATTCCCGATTCCGTTGATGTAAATTCATGGACGACAGTAACTATAACGAAATTATCGATTGCTTTTCGCCAAATTTTTGATTCACTTCTTTTTAGACTATGGCTGTTGAAATGATTACTCGTGTGTTGGGCTTCCATTAGGTTTATGACGTTTTCTCCAAAGCTTATTCGAGTAGGTACCAGAAGCTTAACTGACCCCCCCTGAGGCAATGTCATTTCCGCTTACATTCAGAGTTATTGTTTCTCACGTCAGTAATGATTAATACAACATTCATTGTAGAGCAGAACTACCTCAGCAACAAAATTAACGGCGCACCCGGCACTCGGCGAAATAATGCCGATTTTCAAAATGTTGTAACTCAATGAAAAATTGTCAAGAAAAATCATTCGGGCAAGCATTTTGAAGGCTGAAACTTCATCTTCAAGATGGTTTTTGAAAATTCACCCTACGGTCATTTTTGACCTCATGGCGTAGGTCTGAGTGCCGGGTTGCGAAACGCCAGAAAAAACGAGTTTTTCGAAGTTCTCTACAGGGCGTTCAAAAATCGCAGAAAACTTTCGAAACAACCATTTTGTAGCCTGAAATCTCTTCTTTGAAATGGTTCCTAGAAATTTGTCGCGCGATTTTTTTTTACTGAGTTATCCAACTTCTGGTGAAGCAATGTCAATAAGGGCAGGATCGACCAGTAGGCGTAGACTGATTTGGCGTTATCCATGATGCACCGCGAGGAGGTACAGTCTCCCATGCATCCCGTGTGTGTATGTGTGTGTGTGTGTGTGTGCAGGCAGCGATCAGGACCCATGGCTCGTCACTTCCACGGTATTTCACGACTCCAACCATCGCTGCACTGCATGTGTGTGTGTGTGTGTGTGTGTGTGTGTGTTGTTTACGATATATAGAGTTCAAAATCGGGTATTGCCACCCCTACTTCTTATCACCGCCTGCAAGCGTTCTCTCATATTGATGCGACTCTGAATAGCTTCTTGCGGAATTTCGTTCCAAACGTGAACACGCACACACACGCACTCACACACACACACACTCTCCTCACGCCTACTGGTCGATCCTGCCCTTATTAACATTGCTTCACCAGAAGTTGGACAACTCGGTGAAAAAAAACGCGCGACAAATTTTTAGGAACCATTTTGAAGAGGAGATTTCAGGCTATAAAATGGCTGTTTCGAAAGTTTTTTGCGATTATTTGAACGCCCCGTAGAGAACTTTGAAAATCTCGTTTTTTCTGGCGTTTCGCAACCCGGCACTCAGACCTACGCCATGAGGTCAAAAATGACCGTAGGATAAATTTTCGAAAAAAACATCTTGAAGATGAAGTTTCAACGTTCAAAATGCTTGCCCGGATGATTTTGTTCGACAATTTTTCATTGAGTTATAACATTTTGAAAATCGGCATTATTTCGCCGAGTGCCGGGTGCGCCGTTAATTTTGTTGCTGAGGTATGTGAAATCACCTACAAGTGCTCGGTGTAGAGTTTGGATCGATAACAATTAAGGGGTAACACTCTAGCGGCAGAAAATATACGGCCTAGCTTGGACAATTTATTTTGGGAGTATGAAAAAAGGAATAGGAATCGTTTTGAGAGGGTTTACTTAATACATATTAAAGTATACAAAAAAAAATTATCCATCATAATTTTTATACGAAATGCCGACGACGGAGCCCATCTTGAAAATGGTGTTTTTAGCAAATAGCTTCACGGTTTTCTCATGAAGTATGAGACTTGGAACAAAAATCAAAGAAAATTATAATCTATGTATTATTAGCTATGGGACTACGTAGGGGTTTTTCTTTTCATCAAATTTTGAAAAAATGGCGCACTTTTGAAGAAATGAATCAAATTTTTGCCCAAAGAATAAGTAGTAAATTGTTTATAAGAAAAAAAGTTTACATGTAATCAAAAAACGGCTACGTACTCCAATAGATAATGTAATTGTAAAGCTACTGTCGGAATTTCAAATCGATCCATGCAAAGTTGTTTGATTACGCGTTTAAAGTTGTACGCGCCTGAAATTAAATTTTTTTTTTTTTAATATGTGTTAAGTGAACCCTTTCAAAAAAAAACCCTATTTTTTTTTTCATACTCCCAAAATGAATTGTCAAAGTTAGGCCTTATTTTCTGCCGCTGGAGTGGTGTTACCCCTTAATTGGTGTGTAATTACTCGAGAGAATAACCAATTACTGGATATTTGATTGACTTTACCCTCCCGCATGGATCGTAATGTTTAATTACAGTAGGAAACTAATTAAAATGCTGATGGGCTTGTTTTACTTTTATAGTTACGTCATCAACTATCGCAAGCGGTTGGAATGAGAATTTCTTCCTACACATCATTGGCCAAACCCATATAAGTTGAACGTACCTAAAATTTTTTTATCGTTAATTCAACGGATCTTTGCAATTAGCACAAACGGAGCTTAATTTTCATTAGAATTATCTTTAAAGTAAGCTTTCAACTAACGATATCTGCGTGCCAAATCAATCAAACTTTTAATTTTGTAAACATGATCTCTGTCAACCAACGAATAGTAATTTCATAGACACAGACAGACTTTATGGTCGCTAAATAATCCAATAGCATTCCATTTTCGCGAAAAATGTTTCAAAATGGTTCCGCCCCTGAATAAATTCAACTGTAAAAAAAAGTTTGTCGTTAATTTGTGGATCTAGAATCATATACTTATAGGTAATTCCCTCGTCGGTAAATATTTTTACTGTAAAAAAATATATAAAAAAAAAATTTGTAGAATAAGAAGGTAACAAATTCTCGAAAAACGAGTATCATATCCCTCGAGCACGAATGCTAGATACGTTCGCGATCCCTGCGGTGCCAATCAACGGAGGGTTATTCCCTGCCCTAGTATAAGAGTAAGATTCATCCGGAAGATTACGCAACTTTTTTGGTAAAAGCAGCATTTCTTGTTTTCACTTTCACACCACCGTTAGGTTTTAAGATTAGATATTAGATAATATTATTCCCCCTTTTAAATCTATAAGTAAAAGTATCGTCAGCCATCGATCATCTTCCCTGCTCGGTGTCGATTAGATAACTAAATAAATAAAAACGAACTGTTGCGAAGCTATTGTTTCTTGTTTAATATAGTTTTAATATCGTATCATTCTCAAGTGGATGATAAATTCCATTTTTTTTTTCAATTCCTGATTGAAACGAATTCAAAGAAATTTAAATTGATATAAATTTCAATTTGTTTCAATTCGTTTCAATCCAGAATTTTTTAAATTTAGATTCACCAATCCACTTTCTTTTTCTGGGATACGATGTTCCTCTGGACCAAATTATTGGCCACTTGAGCCTTACCTATATTTTTTATATATTTTATTGATTCTTCTCTCGAAAAAATTACCCCATGGTTTTGGAGTGGGGCGCTATAGAAACCGAGTAACCTTTGGGGTAACCGAAAACTTACAGTTACATATTTTGTGAATTCTTGTTTGCATATGGGGCATTCCACGCCAACTCGACCTTGGTCTGACCTTCGACCCCTTGAATTTGATCCGTAATTTTTCATATGCTTGTTATATCTTTCGAAAGCATGCTAAATTTTTCTTTAAATTTTTATCATCAAATTTTTTCAAATCGAGAAATAAAATCACTCAACAAAAAAAATTACATGGAGGGACACTTTTCAAAAATCTGAAAATTTTTTCAAAAATCCTGCATTCGATACAAAGAATTTTGGCGTGTGGACCAGAGTGGGCCGGCGCTCGCTTCTATCTGTAATTTGCGATCTGCTGGGAAAAAATAGAAATAAAAAAATGAACACCAAGGTCGGTTCACTGTGAACAGTTGTTTGAACATTTGGGTGCACTTCCGAAAACCCCCCACCTCCGATCGATTTGAAACTTTGCACAGACCTTCCTTTTGATGTTCTAAGACAGCCCCTGTAAGGATTTTTGGCGCCTGCTAATGGTTTCCGAAAAATTAAATTTTAAATATTATGATACACATACGAAATACCCACCCGGTGGCTGTGGCTCTCGAAAGGTTAGAATGGGTTAGGCCACCCTACTGATCCCACACACACACACACATGCGAAATACCCACCCGGTGACTGTGGCTCTCGAAAGGTTAGAATGGGTTAGGCCACCCTACTGATCCCACACACACACACACACACATGCGAAATATCCACCCGGTAAAATTCGATATTTCGAAAACTGCTTCGAGTAGCCAAAAATCCTTCGAGGGATCGTCTCAAAACATCAAAAGGAAGGTCTGTGCAAAGTTTCAAATCGATCGGAGGTGGGAGGTTTTCTGAAGTATATCCCAGATTTTTAAAAAGTGTCCTTCGATATGATTTTTTTCTTAAGTGATTTCATTTTTCGATTTGAACAAATTTTATAATAAAATCTGAAAAAAATTCAGCATGCTTTCGAAAGATAGAACAACCATGTACTAAATGACGGACCAAATCCAAGGGGTTGAGGATCAGACCCAGGTCGAGTTGGCGTGAAATACCCTAGATACCTATGTACAGAGCGATTCTCTGGAAAGTGACATGCCTAAAAGGTAGGGAAGCGCCAGAGGTCTGCGTTGAGCAGCTCAAACATCGACGATTGGGTTTTATTTTCCACGTGATAAATAAAATCCAATCGTCGATGTTCGAGCTGCTCAATGCACGCGTTTCGCGCTTGCCTATCTCTTCGGCGCGTCACTTTCCAGAGAAACGCTTTGTATATTAGACTGGCTGTTAAAAAAAAGGTTGCACTCCGACTTGAAGAACCTTAAGTTAGCCTTGAAAAAAGGAGATCCTCAAAGTCTCAAATGATCTATCCCATTATCAAGGGGTGCCAGCAATTGTTTGTTTTATATTAGTCTTTTTATTTTGTTTCGAAATTTTTTTTCCCCCCCATTGAAAATAAGCTTTTCTTTATTCTTGGACTTTGACCTTCCCGAATTTTATAACGATCCAAGAAAATCGAACGGCAGACAAATAAATCTGGATTGAAAATACTTTCTACTCAAACATTTTCAATTTTTCGTGATGGAATATTTAACATGGTGTCCAAAAAAAATATAGCCTAGAAATGAGTCTGCAAAAAATTTGAAGGGATAACACCACTCTAGCGGCAGAAAATAAGGCCTGACTTTCACAATTTATTTTGGGAGTATGAAAAAAGGAATGGGGTTTCTGTTGAGAGGGTTAACTCAACACATATTGAAAAAAAAAAAATGTTAATCTTAGGCGCGTACAACTGCAAACGCGTATTTCTTGAAACCACTTGTTTCAAACTGGACGGATGGATTACTCAAACACCTTTGTATAGATCCATTTGAAATTTTGATAGTAGCTTCACAATTACATTCTCTATGGGAGTGCGTAACCATTTTTTTATTACATTGGAACTTTTTTTTTCAAAACAATTTACTGCTTATTTTTTAGGCAAAAATTTGATTTGTTTCTTCAAAAAGTGCACCATTTTTTCAAAATTTGATAAGAAGAAAAACCCCTGCGTAGTCCCATAGCTGATAACATATACCGTGATGATTAGATGAAACTGAATGGTCATCCGCCCAGACGCCGAATATTTCGTATTTTTAGGGGGATAACCACTCGTTGCGCTGAAAAATCCCTAGAATGATTTCGGCGCACGGTCGATGCAACTCGGCAGTCATTGTTCATAGAAGCCGGCTGACTGGCAATACATCGCGAAAGGTAGACATGAGGGGTTATGTTCGTTTATTTGAAGAAAATGATGAATAAAGTGAATAAAACCTACGCGAATAAGCTATGAATATTTATGATTATTATAAATCTATCGATCAGTTTTGAATGATATCTTAATACAATCAACGAATCAACCTAAGCTATAACTGGAAATTATTTAGAGTCAAAGAGCTCATCGAGAACAACCAATTTAAAAGAAATTATTAATTGTGTCCTGAAGTTGAGGCTTCGAAAAATTGAACTGGGTAAGTGAGAAAAACTTTATTAAAGCTTACCAAAAGTTCATTCAATGCATAACAAGGATAATTGTCATGTTGTAATGAATTGGTCCTCGTTACAGTCAATAGCGCAGTTTGAACCGTCAGGTCTTGGAGTCTTCGAGAAATCCATGAAGGCTAGACTGGACAGAATTCCTGCGCCTGTAATTTCAAGGTAAGAATTATCACACATTCATTGCCAACATTCATTGGCTACAAACAGCTGCGAATATTCCTGTAAAAAAAAAAAGTGCTGTTTAATGAAATTAAGTTATTGAAGAACATGAATATTTGAAAAGTATGAATAACTACGATATCGTGCAATGAATGTGTGATAATTTTTACCTTGAAATTATAGGCGCAGGCATGATGCCCAGTCTAGGCTTTGTGCATTTCTCGAAGACTCCAAGACCTGGCGGTTTGAACTGCACTGCTGACTGTAACGAGGACCAATTCATTACAACATGATACTTATCCTTGTTACGCATTGAATGAACTTGTAGAAAGCTTCAATAAAGTTTTTCTCACTTACCTAGTTTAATTTATTGAAGCCTCAACCCCAGGATAAATAATTATTAATTTCGTTCAAATTGGTTGTTCTCGATGAACTCTTTGATTCTAATTATTTTGCAGTTATAGCTTAAGTTAATTCGTTGATTGTACTATGATATTATTTAAAACTGATTGGTCGATTTTTGATAAATATCAATAGCTTATTCACGTAGGTTTTATTCACTTTATTTATCATTTGCTTAAAATAAACGAACATAACCCCACATGTCTACCTTCCGCGATGTATTGAAAGTCAGCCGGTTTCCAACAACAATGTGCAACAAATGGCTGCCGAGTTTCATCGACCGCACGCCAAAATCACCCTAGGGATTTTCAGTGCAACGAGTGGCTAACCCGCTAAAAATACGAAATATTCGGCGTTCGGGCGCATAGACCATTCGGTTTCACCTGATTGTCCCGGTATGCTTGTATACAATAGGTCCTCCGTATAATAACATGAAGCGATGTTCTGATGCTTTTAAATTTGGTACAGGAATTCGAGGTTTCCGTTGAAATTCACGAGCAATGAAAGATCTCAAGTAAATGATTAGATCAAATAATTGTTGGCGAAGTTGTGATTTCAGTTTCACAGGAGTTGTGTTAAATATTACATCTATTACATAAAACCTTTTGAAGACTCCTAGATAGCCAAGGTGCATGTGCCCTGAAAGAAATGCGTATATCATATCAATAGGCGAATTTATGCGTAATAGTGGTGATTCACCCGTATGGTGTTCAGGACTTCTTTGTTCTCTGAATGACTGATCAGATCGGTCTTCACTATCAGCATCAGCTGGATAAATAACGCGTTTATTCGGAAACCCCGCACGTTTTCCATGAACAGTACAACGTTCGCACGCTCCATAACCGCCGTGCCCTTTTATTTGTTTGAGAAACGCTCTAGCAGAAGTGTCACATATAATGTGTTCTAACTTTACAGCGTATTTCTCACCATTAATGTACGTACCATTTTTCTGCAACGAATTAACTTCTGTGATAAAGTCTTCCATATAATCATGTACATCACCAGGTTTTGAAGTTCCATAAAATAAAGCAGCCGGAAAAGGAGAATATATATCTGAGTGGAAAATCACCTTACACAATATAGGCCACATCTGTTTTGTACTGGATTTGAATAGAGACACTCCATCAACGTTAGCTTGCAACAATATGGTGTCATCTACATGTGTGTAAGGGTCGATGCATCTTTGTAGATTTTTTTCTATTCCGAGATAAACATATTCGCCATGTTTATCATCAGCTCCCTTCATTGCTTGTAGATTATAATCAGCTTGTGAGGTATCTAAGAGCGTTTTTCCAGTCTTCGGCAAGTTGGGTAAAAGTCTTTTACGTAAAATTTGTAAAAGAGCATCCACATGTACTAATGGTACATTATACTTGACAACCCAATTTCCCAATTCTTCGATTTCAGGATTAATCTCATCATTGTCGCGAAGAGCAAAATCTTCATTATGATCGGAACTATAGCTATTGCTGTCGCTATCTTCATTTTCGGACTGATCATCACTCGAATCGCACTCTTCATCATCTTGGTGATCTTCGGTGACATCATCATTGAATGTAGGGTAACTAAATTTTCTTGAGTCACTTTTTATGCCTGAAGAAGTACTGGGTTCAGCATCATCAGCATCACCTATTTCATAACTATTTAGTAACTTTTTGGTACGTTAAGAATAACTAATGCAAGAGCTTAATGTCATTCTTATGAATTGAGTTGGATTTTTTATTGTGTAATTTTGAAAGAGATGTACAGACATTATAGAAACACTGACATTATAAAAATTTATTTTACACTTAGTTTACATGAATATATAGAAAATGTCAAATAACATTGGGGGGGGGGGGGGGGGGGGGGGTCAAACATCGGCTGCCAAAAGGACAATTCGATTGATTGCCCTGTTTCGGAAAAATTCAAGAAAATAGGCAGGCCGGGAAAAATCTGGTAGACCCTTCTCTTAATATGAATGAAATCTACATTTTGGGATTAAATGTAAGGGAAATGATTTCAAATAAAAATAGTATACGTACAGACAATATTTCGAAGTGATGAATTATCTGCCGATAATAATGATTTAATATAACGATGTCTTCTGACGCGTTCGCGTGTTTTTTCTCTTTTTCCCATATTTTTTTACTTACGCGTCCTGATAGAAAATAATCAATAACACAACCGAACCATATTATTTGCATTCAGGTGCAGCTGGTCAATGGCAATAGAATTTGCCATATATTGACATAAACTTACTCATTGTTATCTGTGTTTGGTGCTGACTCTCCAGAGGCTAGACAGCCGCTGGATAAGATTTCCCAAGTAAACAGCGCCACCTGTATCCCATAATTACTAGCCAGTCACTGCCTAGTGGCTGAATAGCATTTTGCTTTGGTAACGAATATCCAGAGGCTAGACAGCCACTGGATAGCATTCACCAATTAAACAGCGCCACCTGTGTCCCATAATTACTAGCCAGTCATTGCCTAGTGGCTGAATAAGATTTTGCTTCGGTAACGACTATCCAGAGGCTAGACAGCCACTGGATGAAAATCCTTTCTGGTCGAGGCTATCCAACCACTGGCTGGGCACTAGTTGCAGCTAGATTGATTTCTACACGGGATTAGATCAGTTACGAGGTAAAAAATATTTTAGTGGACTGGATCTTGAGGACGGATTTTTTCATGTAGCTATATAGCTCCGGACTCAGTGAAATATACTTTATTTATCACACCAATGGGTCAGTTTGAATACATGCGAATGCCGTTTGGTTTGCAGATTGGACCACAGCTGTGTTTTCAGCGGTTTATTAATGAAGCCTTATCAGTCTTTATTCGGTCGGGTGACGTCGTCGTGTATATGGACGATATTTTAATAGCAACTAAGACCATTGACGAGCAATTAAAAGTATTAAAATCCCGATTTGATACATTAGTTAAGAACAAGTTAGGGTTATGACTTGACAAATGTTCTTTCTTGGAAACTACAATTGAATATTCGGAATATAAGATCACGAAAGAAAGGTTGAGTCCGACCGGAAGCGGAGTGGCAGCAGTCGTAGATTTTCCCATCCCCGGATCAGTTAAAGAAGTACAGAGTTTTTTTGGGCTCTGCTTCATGGTTCCACCGATATATTAAAGGTTTTTCGATTATCGCGAAACCCTCATATAGTATGATGAAAAAGAATGCGACATTTGTTTTCGGCGAGAACGAAAGAAAAGCGTTTGAGTTGCTTAAATGTCAATTGACTGAATCTCCCATTTTAGCAATTGACGACCATCACGTTAATACCGAATCACATTGTGATGCAAGCATATTAGGGTTTAGAGCAGTATTACTGCAGATGCAGCCTAATCCGCTGATGCATCCCATCTTTTACTTCAGCCGTCGTACCACAGAAGCTGAATCTCGCTAGCACAGTTTTGAATTAGAAACGCCAGCGATCGTTTACGCATTACGCCGGTTTAGAACTTACTTGCAGAGAATGCAATTTACTATCATATCAGATTGTAGCGCGGTTACACACACGTTGGAAGAACGGGATATAAATTCACGTATTGCTCGGTGGAGTCTTGAATTGCAAGGTTTTCATTCCAAAATGATACACCGACCAGGATCAAAAATGGGACACGTCGATGCCTTAAGGTGCTTGCCTAAGTAATTCCACCAGACCTGAAAACATTGGGAAAAAGGTGCTGTTAAATAGAATATCTCTGCCTAGGCACCGAAATCAATGAAACAAAATACATCGCGCAATTTTATGTGCGACTCCGGAAAGGTAGGGCCTAAAAAATGTTTTTTTTACGCAAAAATGTAGAAGATATCTATGTAAAACGTTTCAAAAGCGTTTAAACTTAGATGATATTCCGAAGAAAATTAAATCTTCGAAAATCGACAAAATTCTACCAAGATTAATGAAACTGAGAAAGTATATCTTTCGGAGTCGAATAATACTCTGAAAAAGCGTAGATCATTAAGAAAAAATGATAATTGATACTAAACAAATTAATATTTATTCAATTTTATAACTGTTTGAAATGAATATTTAATTATTAATATTTTTGTTGATTCAAAAGTACTTAAGGGGAGGCACCGCTGAGTTCCCAGCCTAGTGGTATTGAAATGGTCGAAAGGAGAATGACATTTTTTTAAACCTAATTTTTGACGGGGAATCCGATGACGCACTCAGAAAAAATCAGAAAAATCATTTTCCACCATTTTGAAAATTTTTTTTACTATCGATTTTTGAACAAGGGACAATAGAATGACCTAATCAATCGGCTCTTATACAGTAGTCAACACTTCACTTGCTCCTCGATCGTCAAACAGAGCACTCATTCAAAACTTATTCTCGAAATAATATGCAGTAATTACAAAATCACTCATCACTCAATACTTCTCAACTTCTGTCTTCTAAGTCACGTATCAATGGTTTCTACCATCGCTGTCATCAATAACCAATAACAAATTATCCAGCAATCATATATGAATTCACAGCAACCATCCATCACCTAATATCCGGTTATCTCAAGGTGTAAAAACGAGGAACGAACTCAACGACAGCTCTAATCATATACATAACATTGGTAACAACGTAAACCAACTCATAACACTTAGGGATTGGTGCCGTGTTTTTTAAATCACGTAAGCATTTACTTGTGGGAAGTCCGAATTTCGGATCGAAGGACAATTAGTCGTACTCCTTAAAACATTCCGATTTTCTGGGGGAATCAAGTCTTTTTTCCGGTTCGAATCACGTAGTTTGTGACTTGAGGCCTTATTTCTTGAATTGAGACTATTTCCACTTATGACGAGTCTGAATTTTGGAACGATAGGAGAAATGACTATACTACTTGAAACAAGTAGTTTTATACTCGAACCAGTCTTTAACTGACTTGATTCAAGAAACTTTTTTTTCTGGGTGTACGTTATCCTTAGGTATTATAAAGAAGCTCACTGATTTGTCCATACGGAAACAGTAGGTCCGTGCGGAATATGGACCTTGTTGGTTTTCGACGTAACGCTTGCATACCGAGAGGAAATCTAGAAAGTATACAGTGACTGCGCACGCGCGAGTTTCGTCGTCCGCTGAGGCAGGCTGGCCACCTCGAGTTCCAGCTGTCAAACTTCGTTTTTGACGGCGATGTAATTGATACGAATTTTTGAGGTTAAAATTTCAATTAATTGCGGTAGTGATCCAGAAAGGCTTGGAAAGTTTTTATTGTCGAGATTACCCTCGCTTCGCTTCTGCATAATGCACGTTGACCTTAATATACGTATATTCTTCTGAAATAAAAGCTATAGTATCGTGGTGAAATTATTATTATGTGGTATTCTACAGGATCTGTAAGCTGCCAGTATTAGTATTGAAACTGACCATATATTCAACATTTTCCAAGTGGGAAAAAGTCTTCAAATTCATCAAATAAAGGCTGTACGAGTTATAAACGACAAGAAGCAATACGTTAATAGACACATGATAGAGTGATTTCCTATAGCTGGGATGTTAAATTCCAACAATTTGATGTACAATAATGACTGTATTCAATGTATAAATATTTAGTGCAATGTAGAATCTCATAACGCAGCTCAAAAACTGGTTATTTCGTGGCAATTTGCAAAGCCCAAGTTACGCTGATTTCTATTGTACATTTAGGTAAATTGATAGAGTAAAGGCCCATTCCGGAGAGTTATTCAGCAGGTGCTTCATATTTTGGCTCGAGGAAACACCCCTATAAGTTTGGTCAAGATCCATGACCCGAAGGTGTGATACTCTCCTAGTAAGACCTAAATTAACCAAACTAGAGTGGACTCAACGCCTAAAGATGATACGCGGTATCTAGAGTGAGAAGAAAACTAAGACGCACGCGTAAACTCCGTATCGAATAGATACTGGCACAGGCAGTATTTAAAGGTGGGCAGAGAGCGGGCTGTGCGAAGGTCAGGGGCAGAGACTCCCAGAGGTAGATCGCGGGGACCGAGAAAGACTTACAATAGGCTTCGGTGCTAAACGAGGGATGAGGAATTCACCTCGCTGGCGCCGAGCGGGACTAGGGGTGGCTACAGGAGTGGGCCGAGCAGTGAACAATTCCCTGAGATAGTCAGGCCGACCACAGCGGAGGACAACGAAGAAGAGAGTGCTCAAAAAATAAAGCCGTCAGTCCCGCGCATTAAGCCAACCAAGCTCATGCCGATAGGGTGTAACATGGTCGTCTCGAGCAATGCCGCAGACAAAGCGGACACAGCAATTCAGAGGTTGAGAATACCGGCGATTTCCGAGTGTATTGCAGCGCAATGATCGAGGGAGACAAGGGTCGTTTCTAGATGCACGCGAAGGGAGCGACAGAGAAGCCCACGGGAGGTGGAAAGCTGACGGAGAGCACCATGCACCTGATTTGAGACGGTGTCAACTTGCGACACCCAAGAAAGCTTGCTGTCAAGGAGGAGTCCGAGGTCGCGAACTGACTCTGAGAGAGCGATGGGCACACTGTCAAGAACGATCGGAGAAAGGACAGCACTGCTGAGCCGCGTGATAAACGGCGAACTACCAAGGATGGTTACCTGAGTCTTGGAAGAGTTGAGAAGGAGAGAGTTCTGGCGGGACCAACTGTGTGCAGCCGCGATGTCCTCGTTGAGTCGATACATGGTCTCGGAGACCTCTCCAGCAGCGCACTGGAGGTAGATTTGGAGGTCGTCTGCGTAGAGCAAATGCTCCGTGTGCCGCAGGACGCTGGAGAGGTCGTTGATGAGAATGAGGAATAGCAGGGGACCGAGAGCGGAGCCCTGCGGAACTCCAAGGTCGAGTGAGACCCAGGAGGACAGTTCGCCGGAGGAACCTACAACGGCTTGCGAACGATCTAGCAGATAGCTCGAAATCCAGGCTAAGGTGTGTTGAGAGAAGCCCAGAGCGAGAAACTTGGAGCGGAGGACAGAGTGAGGAATGGAGTCGAACGCCTGAGTGAAATCCAAGGATGGTAACCTGACGATTATCGATACCGCGACAGACGTCCTCAGTTAGCTTAAGCAGCGGGGTCTGCGTGTTGAGTCCCCAACGGAAGCCAGATTAGCGAGGGTCAAGAAAAGAGTTACCTTCGTAGACATCATCTGAACCAGGACAACCCGCTCAAGTACCTTCGAGAGGGGGCAAAGATTCGCGATGAAACGCATCTGCTGCAACGTGGTGGGGTTTTTTACTTTGGCCAGGGGCAGTACGTGGGCACGCTTCCAGGCAGCCGGAAAAACCGAGGTGGTCAGTGAATGGTTGAAGAGGAGAAGCAGAAACGGGAGGATCGCAGGAAGGGCATTAATGTTGTTTCGTAGGGAGAGGTCGTCGGCACTTCGAGATTGGGAAGAGAAGCGAGAGAGTGCAGAGAGATGTCGTCAAAATGAAACTGCAAGTCGTCGTAGGAAGGCGAGAGAGAGAGAAAGAGAGAGAGAGAAAAAAATAATTATTAAACGCATAAAATGAATTCAAAATTACGTGTATTATGTAAAATTTACTCAGCTTTTTGAAAAAAAAATTTCAAAAATTTCAACATTTGAGCAGCGGCAGCTTCTTAGATTTCGAGCTCAATTTTAATAGCTTTTCACAAGCATAGTACCCAGTTTTTGGCATATGCCCAGATTTGGGCCTGTGCCGAATTTTGAGCCTGTGCCCAGTTCGGGCCTGTGTCGAGTTCTGGGCATCCGCCCAGTTTTGGGCACGTGTCCAGATTTGGGCCTGTGCCCAAGAATTAGATTTCGAGCTCAATTTTAAGAGCTTTTCACTAGCATGAACGAAAAGATAAATATTTTTTTTTAAGCTGATGTAACGTCTGGGACGCTGTTCTTTTGGGTTCAACCCGATTTTATACTCAATGTAACTGGAGAGGAGAGTGTGGAAAGGTTAATCAGTGATTGGAATAAATTCAATTGATAATTATTTATTGTTTAAAGAGTGAGTTTGTGTAGTAGGACGAGTTTGAATATGATGGAGGAATGTATGGTGATCTGTATGATAGAAGGATTGAGGAAGAAGTGGTCGGAGAGTTGACTTGGGAGTAAAAGTTGGAGATGAAGGAGGATGTAGGGATAGAAGAAGGAGAGAAGATGTGAAGAGATTGAAGGTTGACTGAAGAGTGAGTTGGCAATTATAATAGAGTAATGAGGAAAGGTTGGTTCTAAGCAAGGTGGAAGGGAAAAGTGCAGATGCAGTTCTGGTGTGATTCCCAGGGTGTTGGTGGACGGGAGTCAGGTGAGAAGCGGGAAAAGATAAGAGCAGACGGTTAGGTTGGAGATAGTCGTATTACGTGGGAATGGAAAGATTGTAGGGGGAGGCAAGGAGGTACGTTCGGGGGTACAAGCCCGGACGCAACACTGGGATTTTTTTTTTACACGAAAACCCCTAGGGTGATTTTGGCGTGCGGTCGATGAAACTCGGCAGCCATTGTTGTTGGAAACCGGCTGACTTTCGATACATCGCAGAAGGTAGACATGTGGGGTTATGTTCGTTTATTTTGAGAAAATGATAAATAAAGCGAATAAAACCTATGTGAATAAGCTATTGATATTGTTGAGGAAAGCAATACAAATTTTCTGTTACTATAGAATAGTCGGTAAAGTAGAGTACGAACAGGAACTTGCAACAGTCTAGATGTAGAAAGATGTAAGAAAGTTCTGGATGGAGGGATGATATATAAAGCAGAAGGAGAGCGTGAGCTAGTCAGTCGGTCAGTCAGAGTCCAGTTGTGTCACAGTATGTAAGCTAAGAAGATATAAAATAAAGAATATAACATACAGAAGAATGAGTGATCTGTTTTTGATATCCTACACTAATATCCTAACAGTGGTAGCAGAGCGTGGTTTAAGTATTCCGTGTTTTAGTGGTTCTACCTTGCAGAAGAGTAAAAAAATAAAAAAATATATCTAACGAGAGTGATTGAAAAGGAAAATAGGATTTGAAGGTTATGAACAATAGAAAAAATGTTGTCCAAAGAGAAGTTGATGATAACGCCGTTTGCCGGTGAAAATTTCACGGTCTGGTCATTCATAATTAAAAGTATTTTACGGGAAAGTGGCGTAAGTCAAGCAATTGAGCAAGAGAATTTCAGCACAATAGAAACAAACGAAAAACAGGAAGCCCGTGCGCAGGCATTATTAATCGCTGGTGTCGCTGACAGTCATTTAGAGTATTTGAAAGACAAAACGAGTGCATATGAAATGTATAAGAACTTAGAAGAAAATTTTAAATGAAAAGGAGTTCGTAGTCGAATATTCTTGAAAAGAAAATTGAGTGATGCAAAATATAATGAGAAGGATAAAATGTTAAACCATTTTGTGAGTCTGGATGAGATATTTTCTCAGCTAAAGGACGCAAACTGTTGCGAGATATGATAAAGAAGTTCGTTAGATGTGGGTAAACGAATTAGCGAGAGAGAGGCCTAGGATGAGTGACTTACGGGATTAATGTTTAGGAAAAGCTTACACGGGTTTTGTTTCTATTTTCTTACTTAAAACTCGTGTCTTTATTTAATTTCCACGATGGAATATAAAAACAGATATTGGCTACGAAGCCTAACGGTTATAATGTTTCCCACAGGGAGATCTGAGATATACTGATATACATATGGACTTTGATTTAGTCCGCAGGAATACATATACATATATACATCTTACGCTCGGTGCGCAATAATACGTTAAGAGTTCGATTTAACGTAGGCAAACACTGCACGATGGTGTGTGTGTGCGATCGATAGACGCTAGCCGTCCAGCTGATCTACGCGATCGATTATACTTTGCCCGAACACAAACAATGAGCTATCTGAAGAAGAAAAAATAAACTACGTTTCGATGTCGATGCCCAAATCATACGAGAATATAGTAACCGCATTAGAAGCAGTAGAAAACCTGAAGCTAGACTTTGTGAAGGATAGACTTTTGAGTGAAGAAGAAAAGAGAAAAAAATCTTCCAGTTCAAGTGACAGAAATGTACGGTGCGCCTTTTTGTGCTACATATGCGGTGAACCAGGCCATGAACAATTTCAATGCAGAGACAGAAGAAATGTAGGATACAAACAAAGTCAAGGAGAGCCATCGGAAACAAGCAATTATCAAAATGATAAAGGGACGAGGTCAAGGAAGAGGATACCAACAAGGAAGAGGACACCTTCAAGGAAGAGGATCAAGAAATAGTCAAGGAAACGGATACGGAACATTCGCAGCAGAAACAGAAGACGAAGCGAAAGTAATCTTCATGTGCGAGAATACAACAGCGAAACCTATAGATAAGTCAAGGAGAGCTGATGATACTGAATGGTATATAGACTCCGGATGTTCAGACCATTTTACAAACAAAAGGGAGGTTTTTTGCGATCACATAGGATTGGAAAAACCTGTAAAAATAATGGCAGCTAAAAACGGTAGCGTACTAGAGGCAATAGGAGTAGGAAACATACAAGCGGAAACTTTTGTAGATCACGGATATCAGGCGTGTACACTAAAGAACTCATATTACGTACCTGAAATAAGGAAAAATCTATTATCAGTTTCAAGAATGGAAAAGAATGGTTTGAAATTATTGTTCTTTAATGGTAGCGTAGAAGTATACAAAAGTAATAAAAAGGTTATGATAGGGAAAAGGAACGGAATTCTATACACAGTGCATATGAGAATAGAAAAACCCAAGTGCAATTATTCTGAGTCCGAAGAAAAAGATATTGTGCAATTATGGCATAGACGTTATGGTCATTTGGGAATAAATAAACTTAAGCTTCTGAAACGAAACGAACTAGTTGATGGCCTTGATGATATCAAGTTAAATCAAACCAAAGAAAGCTTGTGCGAACCTTGCATTTTAGGGAAAATAACAGGACAACCTTCCAATCAAAAGGGATACAGGGCAAAGAAACCTCTAGAGCTAGTTATCATACTGATGTGTGCGGACCGATAAGTCCAACAACCTGGGACGATAACAAATATTTCTTAACATTCATAGATGACTATACTTATTCTGTTATGGTATATTTGATAGAACATAAGTCAGAGGTATTTGAACATTTCAAGAAGTACTGTTACTACGCCACAAATCATTTCAATAGTAATTTACTTAAACTCAGGTCAGACAATGGTAGAGAATATGTAACAAAAGAATTTCAAGAATTTTGTGACCAAAATGGTATCAAAATACAGTATACAGTAGCGTATAATCCTGAAATGAATGGAGTAGCTGAAAGAATGAATAGGACGCTGGTAGATAAAGCAAGAGCAATGCTCATTGATTCAAATGTCCCGAAACATTTTTGGGGAGAAGCAATTTATTTTGCAGCATACGTAACAAACAGGAGCCCCACAGCATCAAAAGAGAAAACACCAAGTGAACTATGGGAAGGAAGAAAACCAAATATATCGAACTTAAGGGCGTTTGGGAGTATTGCATATAATCACATACCAAAGGAATTGAGAAGAAAATCAGATCCAAAAGGCAAAAGATTATTGATGATGGGATATTGTGCAGGAGGATATAAACTCTGGGATGAACAAACACAGAAAATTATTGTGGCACGGAACGTCATATTCAATGAAACATTTAAGGAAAAGAAACAGAAAATTGAACTGAAACAATCCATCGAAGAAGAAGATGAAGAAGAAGGAGAAAAAGAAGAAACTGAAGAGACTGAACAAGAAACTAACGAAACCTCTGAGGAAACCAAAGACCAAACTGAAGATGAAACTGAAATAAGAAAAGAAAACAATGGTGAAAATAGAACTCAAAGAAATCGGAGGAAACCACTCTGGCATAATGACTATGTCACAGACTTTCAAGAAGATGACGAAGCATTATTTGCATTACAAGTAAACCAGATAGATGAAGATATACCATTGAACTACGAGGACATAAAAGTAAGAAAAAACAGACAGTATTGGGAAAAAGCTGTGATAGAAGAAATCAAAGGACTAACAGAAAATAAAACTTGGGAAATAGTTCCCAAACCAGATGGAGTCAAGATAATTGATAGTAAATGGGTATTTACAAAGAAGAAAGTAGGTGGAGGAATTATTTATAAAGCAAGATTGGTGGCTCGTGGATTTCAACAACAAGGAAACTTCGATGACATATATTCACCAGTTCTGAGACTTCAAACCCTAAGAATATTATTATCAGTTGCAACTCATGAAAATTATCATATCCATCAAATGAATGTCAAAGGAGCCTTTCTATATGGAAAGATTGACGAACAAGTTTACATGAAACCACCAGAAGGAATAAAAATTAAGCCAGGACACGTACTGAAACTTAAAAATCTTTATATGGTTTGAAAAAATCACCTAAATATTGCTATGAACACTTTAATAAGATTATTACTGATTATGGCTATGAAAGATCAGGAAACGATTCATGTGTATATTACAAAGGAGAACAATATGTATTGTTGTAGATGATTTACTAATAATAGGGAAAGACACACAAGAGATAACGTCAATTAAAAATTATCTGTCAGACAAATTTCAAATGAAAGACATGGGAAACAAAAATTTAATGTACTTAGGGATAGCGATAAACAAAGAAAAAGATAGAATAACTATAGATCAGTCAGAATATTCAAAGAATGTGCTTTAGAAGTTTGGTATGGCAGAATGTAGACCGATAGGGACGCCAATGGAAGTAAATTTTACAATTAAGGGAGATTCAAAAACTGATTTGACCTATGAAAAAAAATGTAGATCTTTGGAAGGATCTTTGATGTATGCAACCATAGGCACAAGACCTGACTTGGCACAATCAGTCTATTATTTGAGTAGATTCCAATCAGTACCGAATGAAGATTTGTGGAAAGCCCTTAAAAGAATTCTAAGATATATAAAAAGAACAATCAATTACGAACTAGAATACACAACGAATAAGAACGATTCTTCTATAATTGGTTATGCGGACGCAGATTGGGCTAGGGATAATGACAGAAAATCCACATCAGGATTTTTGTTTAAGATATACGATAATACTGTAACTTGAAGATCTAAGTAACAAGCTACTATAGCCTTAAGCACGACTGAAGCAGAATGCATAGCCTTAAGCGAAGCGGTTGTTGAAGCATGCTGGATCAGAAAATTTTTGTATGAACTATAATTAGAAATAGGGAAAATAATTATTTTTGAAGATAAATAAGAGCTGTTAACAACTATCATCAGAAACGAATGAAACACATAGATATTAAGTTTAAATTTATAAGAGAAAAAATAGAAAACAAAGTCATTAGTGTTGAATATATTAATACAAAAGAACTGTTAGCAGATATATTTACGAAGCCTTTGAATAAGAACACATTTACGAATATTGTTAAAAATGTAGGTTTAGTTGGCGAAATTTTTTTTATTGTGGAAGAGTGTTGAGGAAAGCAATACAAAAGTTTTCTGTTACCATTGAATAGTCGGTAACGTAGAGTACGAACAGGAACTTGGAACAGTCTAGATATAGAAAGATGTAGAAAGAAAAGATGTAAGAATGTTCTGGATGGAGGGATGATATATAAAGCAGAAGGAAAGAGTGAGCTAGTCAGTCGGTCAGTCAGAGTTCAGTTGTGTCACAGTATGTAAGCTAAGAAGATATAAAATAAAAAATATAACATACAGAAGAATAAGTGATCTGTTTTTGATATCCTACACTAATATCCTGACAAATATTTATCAAAAATCGATCAATCAGTTTTAAATGATATCATAATACAATCAACGAATTTACCTAAATTACACGGAAAAAAAAATCTACTCGAATCAAGTCATATTTACTTGAACCAAAAATATTCGAAGCAAGGCAAACTTTTTTCTCAGTTCAAGAAAATATTCCTCTTGGATTTGATGTGGTTTGACGTGAACTTCATCCCGATTCGATATCTAGCTTTGCAATTGTTTTTATATCAAACTAACTGTCAAATACCGTGATAAAAGTCAGAGAACATCGTGAATAATTTTTAATTTTTAATCCCTTACAAGTAAATGTTAACGGTGATGGAACAGCTGCTCCAGAAAACATTGACGTTGACAAAATTTGCCATCATTGACGGGTGCTAATTTCAATTTCATAAATTGTCCGAACATTACGACGAATTTTCTCGGGGGAAAATCTTTTTTTTAGTCCTGAAAAATGACGTTTTCGACCAAAGCGCTAGTATTTCCAACCAAGAGAATGATTTTCTTGAAAGAAAAATATGACACTATTAGTTGAAGAGTAAAATGTTTCCGGTTCATATGAGTGTCATACTCTTCAGCTAACGATGAAGTGCTTAAATGAATGATTTTTGAGTTTGATTACGGAGTTTATTTTTTCAGTTCAAGAATATATTTTGCTTGGATTAAGAAGACAAAATGATTCAAAACAAGAACTGCATTTTGAAGATACATTTTATCTTGACTCGAGTTATTCATTTTTTTTTCTGTGTGCTATTGGTGTAAACAGAAAACATAGAAAAATGAAAATCGAAAGATGAAGAAAACAAATTTGGAGGTAGTGGTATTTGGCGGGCCAATGTTACCTCGTATTTTTATACAAAAGGCCCGCCAAGTACTACTACCTCCAAATTTTATTTTTTTTCATCTTTTCATTTTTCTATGTTTTCTGTTTACACCAATGATAGGTACTTGGCAGTAGCAACTGATTTTGGATTTTTTTTTTTGTTTTTCACGTAGGAGGTGGTTTTGGGGGTTTTCGCGTAGGAGGTGTTTTTTGGGGGTTCGAATTGATCCCAAGTGATTTTCGACTGGGGATATCTTGAAAACTAAGCACTTTTTTGGAAATAATGTTCAGACGTTTTTTGTAATACGTTTGATCAATTTCAAGGCCGCATAGTTAGATTACTGTATACAGAAAATTTAGTTATCGAAAAATGCGCTTGAAATTCAAAATGACTCCGTATGCACTCCAACCCAATAAGCACCCATTCGTATAAAAAACGTATAAAAAAGTCATATACTCTACGTTTATTGAGCGGAAAAATGTTCCTCAGTTAAACGCATAAGTAGCGTTTATTGAAAACGTTACGTCGATACGTTCATTATTACGCAATGAACAACGTTGAATACACGTGTACCACTTGAATATTTGGCCAAATTATTGTTGCGAGGAAAAAAAAATTAAAATACCTAAAACAAATTAATTACAATGTATGAGGCGTTGATTAACAACTATTAATCGCAAACAATCGCACTTTCTTCCTAATTAAGAATTTTAAGATTAGAAAAACTTCGCATTATTGTTGTGGCCGGGATTCGATCCGGGGACGCTCACATTCGCTTGTATTACTATTCGTACGCTCTATCAACTACGCCAAACTACCTATTGACGAAGTTAGTCACTTCCCGTAATTGTCTTGGACTTTGCATCTGTCTCAATGATATCAGCGTTTTAATGCAACTGGGATATGTTAACTAAACATCTGAGTTGCAAATATGTTATCAATTTAATTTCTTGCCTAGAGTTCCACACGTTCTCGCTCGATTCAATTATATTGCACATTCATTATTATATCAGGAAAACGTATAAATGACGTTAAATCAAGTGCATATTATTCTAAAATCGAAACGCTTGATAGACAGTCACATAATAGACGTTGCCATTACATCTGTTATGAACGTGTAATATACGCGGATATGAAGTGATTGGAACAACGTAGAAATTGCGTGTCATATGTACGTATCATCAGCTGTTTAATAAACGTGCATAATTCGGATATTGTTAACGGTATGCACATCGTTGTTTAGATACCGTCAATATATGTGTACATTTGCGAGTGATTAAACCTATGAATCGAGTGCATATTATACGTTATAATTATCCTTTATAAGAACGTGTAATATACATAATAGGAGAATTTATTCGTAGAAAAATCGTGTATTATAAACGTAGTTGTATGGTTTCCTAATAAACGTATTTCCGAAACGTGCAATATTAGTATTGTCATATACTGATACCAAAAATCAACTGAATATTCATTTAATATTCGTGAAATTTACGAATGGGTCCTTATTGGAAAGGGATAGATGAGACTGGAGACTTGAAGGAATACGCAAGGAGTACTTTTGAAGGACTGGAATGGATTCATTTTTTTTCCAATCCTGTTTCATCACAGAAGTTTACTTGTCGTTTGAAGCATGTAATCAAGTAAGAGCTAGAATTTTCATGTCATCGGGTTTCAAGTTAAATGTCATCGAAGGAAAAGCACTCAATGCAACGATTTGGATCAACACTGCTTCGATTATAGATATTTTGGATCTCCAATCGTTCAGAAAACAAACCTCCATCCGATGGATCGATTTTTGATCCAGAAAATTGAAAAATATTAACAAAAGAGTTTGAGACCTTGAAAGTTTGGCAGTTAAAAATTTATCACTCGAGTCACATTTGCAGTATCGGAAAGTTATCTGTTCATCGGACGGAGCTTTGTTTTCCGAACAATTACAAACCAAAATATGTAAAATTGAAGCACCGCTGTATCCAAATTCTCGTATTAAGTGCCTTCACTTTGACTATATCCAAGTCTGAGAACCGAGGACTCCCAACTTCTATGTTCAAAGTGCTTCCTTACCCAATTCCACCCGACCGTAAAACATTGGGCTGAACGCGTGCAGAAAGCGCTATCAAATGGGATATCTCTGCTTGGGCACGAAATCAATGAAACAAAAACCGTCGCGCAATTCTATGTGCGATTCCGAACACGCACGGCTCAAAACATGTTCATTTTACGCTAAAATAGAGAATATATCACTGATCTCCATGCTAACTGGATAGCTGACTCCTATTCCTCCAGCGCAGAGTAGTTTGTGCCCATTAGAAGCATGACTTAGTATGTATGTGTGTCGGTCAGTCCCCAACCACACTAAGTATCAGACCCGGACCATCATTTCACTGTGATGGGCGTACAATTTTTCTTTTTCTTTCAACACAAGCGCCTATGATTTCTGAACAGTACCTCAGCGTACAAGCCTGAGCGCGCCATCTCTACTCCTGCCGATGCGCTCATGACGGTGGGGTAGGGACGGACGATGGTGGCACAATGGGTTAAAGGTGGAAGTACACAGAAGTCCATAAGCCATAAGCAGAAAGCAGAAGACATAGCGCATGCGCATTACTTCGCTTTTACTGCAGAGCCTATATCTATATCTATGGCTATGCATTCTGCTTATGGCTTATGGACTTCTGTGTGCTTCCACCTTAAGGATGTCCGAGGGGGACCGCCATTTTTTGGATCGTTCGCAGCGCCGCCGCGCGTTGAGTTTTCGAACTAAGCCCGCCAGGACCCCGCTAAAATATGGGTGCAAATCAGAGAGCCCTAAATTCCACAAAATTTGTTGTCAATTAAGAATATATCTTAAATCTAAATTCGTGCGTGGCTATAAACAACTTCACAGCCAATATTTCACAAAAGTGAAATTATTTACTCATATCTTGACATCGGATTCATCTATAAGCTGGGTACATCAAAATTAATGGGAGACGTGACACAATAAACATTAATCCAGTGATTCTACTTGCAGTTGTCGTACAGGCAATTCTGAATTTCTAATTAAACGTCTGATTGTTTCAATAATATCAACGTGTATGAACTGCGTTGCACATTTGTTATCTAATTTGATGTAACATAAGCATGTTTGCTATCCTTATTCGGATCAAACTGCTGTGCATCTTCATTTTTATTCAGTGAGAGGGAAGCGCCACTGAAACTTCGATGACATTTTTTATTTTTGCAAGTGACTATATAAAAGGTGTGATTAAAAAACACTCACTACGATTCTGACTTATGGTGTATCTGTATGGAAAAAATAATTCAACTGTCTGCGATGAAATTTCAGCGTAGGGAACCTACGCAGCAATACAATGAAGATCTTCTGCGAAAGGTTCCCTGCGCATGCAGTTGCATTGCAGAAGATTGAAATGTATGTGCCAATACGTATACTTCCATGATCTAAAAATTGTAGAAAGCATTTCTCTACTGGACCTTTGTTATTTATTTACAAAAAATTAAATGGTTCTTGTGAAACTTTCAGTCGCACACCTCCTTATGAAGATAAGTCGGCTGAGTTCCTAGTTTGCATATAATTATAGTCACTTCAATTGATTACAATATTCAATACGCCTAACCATACGAATTAATTAATAAATAGTATCATTGCTTCGGGGCTGATCTCATAATCCTCCGTCAGCATAAGTCAGGTCGTCTGGTATCGACAGGTATCTGTGTAAAAGAAATAGTTAAATTAGTTTTGGCAAAGTCAATTCGTATAGCTTTCCATACGATCAATTCATACATTGGTGCATCGGTTTATTTTCAATTTCATACAATCGACCCAATTCATCTCGCTAAGACTGATGCGAACATTGTAAAAACAGCTTTTGCAATTGTTTTTCAAATGCATGACTACTTTGAAGTCTACTACACTTACTTAGCGGCACAAGCAATTCTTAATAATATGGGAGTCTCGTTGCTCTCCGTGATTCTGATCTACTATAGACTAACCTATTTGCAATCCCTCTTATGGTCCGGTTGAGTCGTAGTATCATCAACCTTTTCTGTTTCTGTAACAGAAGCATAAATTATTAATCATCGGATATAGATTACTGCAGTTTGAACATATACTCTCATAAATAATCCCATCGCTACATGCGTATACATACGTAATCGATGACCATGACTTGTAACGTGGCAAAACGTTAGGACCTCCTCCTAACCAACCTCACGAGCGTATTTGAGTCCCGTAATCCAAAGTCAGGCACATTCGTTTCGAATTTCTACCGCCTTTGTCTTAGCGTGGCCATATTGTCCGAAGATCGCCGCACGCGGCTGACCGGCAACGGCCAGCGCTAAGAGGACGAACGGCGAAGATAGGAAGATAAGGTGAGGATCTATTACATTCCGGTTAGGCACTCGATCACGAGACAACGTGAGCCCCTAATCGTCGAGTCAAGAGAGAAAGAGAGAGAGAGAGAGAGAGAGAGAGAGAGAGAGAGTTTTTCCAAAGTTATTGGTGATATTGTTTTATTGTGACCCCCGCTACTGTTATTCGACTACTGATTTGGATCTTGGATTGGATATTCTATCGAGTCGGATGTATACGACCCTCGCCTGTCCCCGGACTGAGAGCCGACCACGAGGCAGAGGAAACGTGTGCGATCAGGTAGGATCTATCCGACATATCCGGTCGAGTCTAGCCCCAATTCTCCCTTTAGAGTTCCTAAAACCCTTCTAGTCCCGTTTACAGTCCCGAGAGAGAATCGAGAGAACCATCGAGAGTCAGGAGAAGATAGAGAGTACCGCTTGTGTCCCCGTGGTAGTCGACTCTGCGCGAAAGCGTGCCAGCCTCTCGCCGCCACGCAGTTATTCGCAAAACCAGAGTCGGCGCCATATTGCCCGAGTCCTCTGACGTCACGCGTCGCAGTCGTCTGCTGCGTGTCAGAGAGCTCTAGTGGCAGAGTACCGAGTACCGAGTCCCGATCCCTTCCCCTCCCAGCTGTTGAGCGAGCAGCTGTCAGTCAGAGACTAGAGCGCAGAGCTCGAAATCAGACTTGACAGCTGTACCTCCAGCTGGTAGCACTGGAGAAGACGAATCCCCCAACATCGGTGATAACGTCAACCATCCGAAATTTTATTAAGTAATTCAATAGTATTGTCGAGGTAGAGTCTTTTGTTTTTTTTTTGTTTTGTTTTATAAGTTAGAGTAGAGTCATTTATATTATTGTTATTGTCAGTTCTAGAATCGTAAAAATAGAGTAGCGGTAAGGCCAGAGCCAGATAACAGGCTAACAATAGTGTTATCTTTTTCTTTTTTTTCTTTTAATAAATAAATCATTTCAAATAAAGTTCATTCGTGTTGAGTATTTTTGTTTCTCGCCCCCACAAAGTATCCCTCTACCAACTAGCTAGTCGGAGCGAGAGAGAGCGAGAGAGAGGGCTTCGGATAGAAGCCTGGTGCCCAACATTACATCGCTGGTTTGGAGGAGGTAAGCGTTGGCGTCTTATTTGATAATAGGTCGTAGTTTCCGCGGGTAACACCCGAGCTCGCGGAAATCGCTGTTACAAACTATAATGCCCTATTGGACAGCAGCTAACACGCAACACTCGAAACAGATTTACTTTTGTGGGACATATCAAATGTATCACCTGACAAAAAATAAACGTGTATCGATTGTACGGACTGGCGCCGTATAGGCGTATGACTTGAAAACTCAGAACTGAAAAACTATACAAAATTATCATGCACAATGCTGTTCGTTCACAACGTGCGAGGAGGTTGTAAGATGCGAGATACTCACTAGAAAACCACAATATCATCTATCAAAAGAAATTCCGAACTAATAACATACGATAACAGAAAAGGTGTAGGATGAATATGCGTCAGTTGATAATTGTAATTCTCTAATCCTTCCTGAGAGTACAGGGTGAACTATTCCTAGCAGAACAGTCATATCATAGGGTGACAGGTTCACATTTGAATCGTGCCAAATGGATCACTATCTTTAAAATATACATCAATGACTTTTCTTATTGGTTTCGTAATTATTTCTAAGTGTGTGTGTGTGTAGGTTCACGTCTTATATTTTTATACTTTTGAATTGTATGATTATAAAAAATATTCACTTAACCGACTTTTTTCATATTGTGGAGTCGTACGAGAACTTCAGCCAAACTCATAGTTTCAAGTTGTTTTATGACATGAGTGCTAATCCCTGCAATTTGACTGTTGCTAGGTTAGTCCACCCAGACTCTCAAGAGAATTAGAGCAGCTATGAGTTCGACGTTCCCTTTTTGCAATATGATACAAAAAAAAACGACTACACAATACTTTTTTTTTTATAGATTGACACATTCATCTCACTATTTGTCTTGTTATACATGCGTGACTTTATTTAGTCTTGTTTTGTGCATCAAGTATGTACTGTGGTTCTCTAACTTCCATATTCCTCAAATGTCTACCATCGATAATTTCTGGGAGCATGCAAACTCATAGAATCTAGATAGATAGGGGAACATTTTGTTTTGCCAAAAGATATCATCTCTAAAGACTTTGATTGTTTTTATACCTTCTGGCGTCCACAGGACAAAGAAACAGTATTCTTTTCGTGCGATATGCAGTTGACCTTGAACCTGGTAGAAGTAATGATGATTTTCATTCATCCTGTCAGGGTTGCTTTCATTGTAGATCCTTTGCACCTCTGCAAGGCGCTGTTCTATCGCTTGCTCCGGAGTGACATCTCTTGCTTTGTAAGGGCATTTGATTTCGATGATGCCGTTGTCGCCTATCAATCCATCAGGAGACGCTGCCAAGTAGCAGTGTTCTGAATCGATGAAGAGGCCACAGTCTGAAACCTGCAACCCCTCGGTTTCTTCGAATTTCTTACGCGCTTCCACCTCGCTCTGCTTGCCGTACTGCAGAGCAGGTAGAGATAGTTCTTGCGGATACACAATAGTTTTCACTGCGTTCGCCGAAAGAATAACTGTCCTCGTGCGGTAAACCGGGTCAAAATTTGAAGCTGTGAGCAGCTTTCTCCGCAGAGATTTCCATTCTCCGCTATCGCTTTGACCTCTCGCGCGCGCTTCGATGAGGTCTCGTTCTGCCTGCTGCTCGGCCAGTTTCTGAAAGTGCAACTCGACTTGCACTTCAAATTCGTCCTCGTTAAGATCTGGCCTGTTGCAATTCCGACCATAGTCCGAGTTGGAGTTGGACTTCTTGCCATAGGAACCCGCAGACAAACATGTTAGTCTAGGCTGCTCCTTCTTGTCCTTGGCTATCGTCAGCCGTTTGAGGTTACGTTCTTCCCTTTTTTTTTGCAACTTATGGACCATTGCAGTTGGCGCCTGACCCATCAAAGCACTCAACTTCTGATCGGACTCCTGTGAGTTGAATTGCACAACGGAGCCAGCAACTCGGGCATTGTAAGAGTTTCTTTTCCCAAAGTGAACACGCTTTCCGCCGATGAATTTGCTGACGATAGCATTGTAGTTTCCAACAGTGTTGCTAGTGACGTTGAACAACAGGCTCTCGGCTCTCCAAATTAGTTAGGTGATGGCATCGCAGATTTTGTCATAGAGGTCCAACTCGATCAATATTGGCACTGCATTTCCTTCTTGATCTTTTGGAGTACCATCACAAAAGTAGCCCAGTTCGGCACACTTCTTGTGGTTGCCAAGCACATGACTTGGAATATTGACCAAATCTTTTATTGAGGCGTACCACTTTTTCGGATTGCGCTACTTGTTCAGTCATGCGGTATTGGCGTGCTTTCACCACAGCTGTCCGTATCCTCAGGGTACTGCCTTCGATAACTTTTTGCCATTGTCCAATCGTTTTTTTTTTTTATTTGGACATCTCTTTTATTTTGTTTTTCAAATCTGGCTTTAATTTTGCTTTCGCCATGTCCTTAATTTTTGTGAGAAGGTTTCGCAATAGGTGGTTCGTACACTCGACCTTCTTCACATACGTATCGTCGTACGGGTTGCAATTGAGAATCTTCTTGTACACACTGCTATCACCGCCTGCTATCAGTGACGAGAAGACTAGACTAGCCCATGAATTTCAATACTTTTGAGGAAGTCTTCGGCAATGGCGCTACTCTCCATGCTTGAAGAACTCTGATTGCTCCCCCAGTTTTGAAAGCAAGTGTGTTCTCTTGGGGGTTCGTGTTTTTTTTTCTGCGATCCAACAAATTGTGCAGTATTTATTGCGTACTGCAGCAAACAAAACCTTGTTCGTATGGAAGCCCGCAATGATGCCGACGCCAGACGCTGAGTCATATTCTCCAGATCTATATGACCTTTTCATCCAGCTTCCGTCTGCTATTATCGGAATGTGTGGTATTCCATTCTTAAAATCACCACGTTCTAACGCAAGCCTTTTTCCTCTTCGCCAGCCAATCTCATTTCTTCCTCAGCCGCCTTATCAAATGCGGAGGCAATTTTATCATGGTACTGTTGATACGTGCCATGTGACATGAACTGAATATTCATCGCATTGAACATCTCTTCCGATTGTGAATATCCAAGACCTACAGAAACTGCTCCGGCTACTGCACTTTCATTGATCGAAAGGATATCGGATTTCTGAGGTTCAGACATGATGAATTCTTTCTCATTACACATCTTGCACTGAAACGAGAATCTCGATAGCAGTCCGATACGTTCAGTGGAGATCTAGTGCAGTTCATCTAATGTGCAGCGGAGAAGTGGATTATGATCTGCGAATCGCTTTTGTCTGTCGGAAAACATATATCCAACATTAACGACATGCCGAGTTTCAGGAGGTTCGGACTCCTTCTTCTGCTCTTTACGTTCTCTCTCAACGATCAAAGGTGGAAGACTTTCGTCAGAACTGGCAGGCTCCAGTAACGCTTCATTGTTGTCTGGAAGATCTGATGCATCATCCGCTCCGTCTATGTCAGATCCATCCTGCGACGATTCGATTTCGAGGTCATCCATGAAATCCGCAGCTATTTGTTCAGCGATGCCGGTGGGTGTTCGCTACTGTTCCACTGCTACTAAAGCTTCCGCTGCTGAACAACCTAAAACGTTTTCTGCAGTGGGCACATCAACATCATCGGAATGGGATGTTGCTGCGCCCACGTAGTCCATCAGGCACATTTCCGTTGGTGGCAGTTGGATTTCATGTTCGCCCACGGCTGCCGGCGCATCTTGTATTATGATTGATCTGCGTTAGCGAAATTTTTTTTTCCGGTTTAGAGGCTTTGCGGACAGCCAATATCTACCATGTCCTTGAGCAACACGTTTTCCAATTATCGAATGATTTTTGCGGGAAGTATTTATAACGTTTGCACTTCACACTTCAGAAAATTCGTCAAAACTAAATAACACGCTGTGGTGCATGTACTGTGAATCACGACGTGACAACAACTACTCAAAACGCGTTTTTCGTACAAATTCCCGCGAGTCACGACCCATGCCACGATGTTGGGATTACCACAGTGCGTACCGGGTTCAAACACGTGCAACGATAGGAGAATGCGACGATTTTCCGAAGTGATCCGAAATAACTCGCAGCGAAAAGGTTAAGTTGGCAGCCCTGCGGAAGAGACCATTCCATATTTCCACCAATTTCCACGTGTCCGCCCACAGCATGCAAAGTAAGTATTACTTTGCCTAAGTATTACTTTGGCTACATATTCTGTTGATCTTATACAGTCGATGTAATATCTATTACTGTTATGGAGTGATCTATAAGTCGAGTGTCGCGGATACGATGTCGTATATTTACAATTTGAATACAATCTCGCGATCGCAGTAGACATAACCTGAACTCAGGACGATTTCACCGATGATAGCGGGTATTGGTTGTAACCTGTGGTTTCATTACATGAAGTGACAATACAATTTGCATAAGATACATAAATAAAATCAACCTCCATGTGAATCAGCTGGTATGGTACTATACAGAATAAATTTTCTCCAGGGTTCTGAGAGGGTGTGGTTCAAATTGTCTGAGACTCCGCCTCCTTCTATTCATACTTGTAATTGTCAGAAAAACAATTCTCATCAATTGAAATTTGGCTGAAAATTCATGTAGCCTTGTCAAAACAATGAGACACTACTATTCACCTCAATATCTGAATGGATTGTTTATCATCTGGAGGCGATCATTACCCTGATAACAACAAGTGTGAATAGAAGGAGACAGAGTCTCAGCCGATTTGAGCCAGACCCTCTCAGGACCCCGGAGAAAACTCACCCTGTATATCAGTGCCACACAAAGGAGTTCACGCAGTTAATTAATATTACATTTTATTGTTTCAGATAATAACATCAGGGCTAGGGGTGAGGAGGAGGAGGTAGTTAGTGAGGAGGAAGATGGGGCGGCCGGGCAGGGAGCTAGACCACCGCCTGGTGCTAATGTATGTCATCTTCAAGCCTTAGTTATTGGTATACATGCAGTTCTATACATATTTCCAACTATGACTTCTGTGATTATTCATAGGATCTAATAGCTGATCTGGTGGCGGAGGTGGCTGCCCTGCGAGCCATTGTCGCAGGGCAGCAGCAGCGGGGGCGCCAGCAGCCACAGGGCCAGCACCAGCGCGGTAAGGGTCGTGGCCGAGAAGAGCGAGGTGGGCCCCGCCGCTGGTAACGTCGACGCCGGGCCGGCTCAACACCCGTCATCTACCAATATTTCGACTGAATTGGTAGATGACGCGTCATGTACATATGTACAATTTTCTAAATAATCTTTATATCTTAATAATAATCTTTTTATTTTATTACAAAACTTTCACAAGAAAGCAAAGATTCCGATGCCTCTTATTTCCTACCGCCCTCATTTAGCAATTGATTCAATTTTTCGAAAGATCCAAAATAATTTATTATTAAGTTCTTTATATAGTATTGTCTCTCAGTGTGAAATGCTCCCCGGCATGCTTCTATGGGTATGCTGAAATCTTTGAGTAGCTCTGCAAGAAAAATGCAGTAACGAAGACAAATTCATGATTCTTTTCCACCAAGCATAATTAGAACTAAAAACGTATTTTCGAGAATCATTGGTTGTAATCGAAATTATTTATTATTCATCATCATGTTACATCATGTTGGTTTTAAACATTTTGAACTGGCATATGCCTACGATTGAAGTACACCTACTACTATTTGTGCCCATTCCAAATGTGTCATCTGATCTTCCGTGCTTATCATTAACGGTCATACCCACCTTGAAAATAATTTTTTGCAAATCACTGCTACGCTCTGAGAAAACATTTTGGGGACTCAGTTTTCTTACAGTTTATTGGTGCTATTCTGATACATAGTTCATGATTTTTCAAGATTTTATGACCTCCGCTGAACAAAAATTCAGTCCATCGAAGAAAAAGTTTTTTTTCCAGAAATATTGTTGGTTTGCCTCTAAATTACATTCATGCAAAATAGTTCCTCCAACTTTAAAAAAATGTCATGCAACGCAGCAGCCTGTACGCTACAACTACTTTTTCTTCGATGGACTCAATTTTTATTCAGCGGAGGACATAAAATCTTGAAAAATCATGAACTATCTATCAAAATAGCACTTATCAACTGTAAGAAAAACTGAGTCACTAAAATGTTTTCTCAGAGCGTAGTAGTGATTTAAAAAAAAATATTTTCGAGGTGGGTATACTCCCTTGAAGGAATACCCTCCAGCAACTGAAAACTTTAACATTTGGATTAATTTGAAATTATTTGTGAATTATGTTGAAGTGTACTCCAAAACTAAAAAAATCCGACCTAGGGATTTAAAATTAGTCTTGTACGAAGACTTTCGTTGGCGATCTCAGTTTTCCATGTGAGCACCTATTCTGCAGCTAATCTCTGGCTAATGTCTCATGAGAAGGCATGAGTTACTCAATTGTTGGGGACTTCTGATCGGTCGAGTGACAAATGATTCGCCTAGTAATAATGGCTTTTTTTGATTCAGGTACATTTATGTTTCGCTCTTAACTGCCTCATAGAAGTTAGTTTAAGAAAAATTGTGGATGCTTTAGAAAAAAAATTTTTATCTTGAACGCTCAAGCTTTCTATTACATTTGGAAGTCCTGGAGTACCCATATGTTTGACCACGTGGATTACACTTTGATTTGATATTTTATGAAACTTACATTCGATGGTGTTCCCAGTGGTTTTATGAGATTTTAGGAGTTTGTTACGAATGAAAAAAAAAATCAATTGATTTTATTTATAAAATCAGCTGTCCGTCAACTAAAGAAAATCGGAGTGCCTTGAATATTTCTCACAAAGCGGGGAAAGGCCGGAGTACTTTTCAGGTACAAACGAAGAATCGATTTTTTTGTAATTCTTGAATATCTGTAGGCTCTTCCCTTATTTAACAAGAACCTGCAGAATTAATTTTCACAATCTCTGACCGTGGAACAATTTCCAATCTGTAGGATATTCACGTAGCGCACAGTTTCGAGTCGCCATAGTATGCGTTTTGTATAACATGGAAATGCGTGTGATTGTGTGTGTGAAACAGACAGAGCCCTCGGAAATTTGTATTCGGCGATGGGTCCAGACAGTTTGAGTCGGCGTGAGTCCACGAGCCAATAGTGGCGCCATCTATTGGCTAGAAATTTTCGCCCCCTCAATTCTCCGTATGTAGATTGCTTTACAACTTGCGATGGTGATTCATCTATTTCTACTGTGATATTGTTGTGGGTGAAATAGTGCTCAGTACACGTCGAGTGCAAGAAATCATTATATTGCCAAAATTTGATATCACTCGTCTCACCTGGCGGCCATCTTTGCTGTGTCAGTAAGTGTATCCATGTGCCAGCTGTCACGAGGATGTTATATTAACGTTTCATTAGAAGTCCAGACTCATTTGTGACTAACCTCCACTATTTCACCCAAAATAATTTCAAACAAGGAACATTTCGTGCGCATCAAATTCTCGAAATAATTCTTCATACTCGAGAATTTAGGGGACGAAATACTCTCGAAGGTGTGCACATGTGTACCTGCCGTTACCCTCAACATACCAATCCCTCGGACAGCCTTAAGATGGTCTGGACAAGCAAGTTCTTGAGAACTGACTATGAATACCGGCCGTAGGATTCATGCGGCACGCCATTTTGGAAGCGTCACCGACAATTCTAACAATTCTAAACGCAACAACTCGCCATCATTCCGAGCGTTAGAAGATTGCCAAGTGTCAAAAATAAGCATTTGACGTGGATTTCTTCTTTATTTGAGCATAAAACGAACATGTTTTGGGCCGTACGTGTTCGGAATCGCACATAGAAATGCGCGACGGATTTTCTTTTATTGATTTCCGTGTCCAGGCAAAGATATTCCGTTCAATAGCATCTTCTGCACGCGTTCAGCCCAATGTTTTAAGGTCTGGTGAAATTGGGTAGGGAAGCACCTTAACTTGATTATGCTTCCAAAGATTGGCGAGCTATACCGTGATAAATGTAGTTGATTAAAGAAGAATTTGAACACATACCGGTCCGTAGAAAATACTTATATTCAAGGGGTGATTCAAGAAACTAATTCTCCCTCATTTCTTCATAATTTATATGCACTGACACCAT
The DNA here is from genome assembly GCA_963978835.1 of Tenthredo scrophulariae. NCBI lineage: Eukaryota > Metazoa > Arthropoda > Insecta > Hymenoptera > Tenthredinidae > Tenthredo > Tenthredo scrophulariae. Next base: position 17,889,776 of record OZ022230.1, on the reverse strand, counting down.
ATTGTCGATGAATATCGATACCATATTGGCGTGATTCCTTGGCTGTATATGCTTTATTTTTTGTACCAGGTACGACTGCACAATAAAAGCGACAGGTAGATATTTTTGCGACTTTCTTCAAAGCGTGGATAACATTCATATGCAGATGCGATTCACCTATCCCAAAATGAAGAGCCCGTCTATGTACATCACTCACGAAGATACCCAGGGAGTTGTACTTGTTTATAGAAGTACCCGGCAAGGATTCACCCACTACTTTATGGGTAAATTTATTTCCATACTATACTACCTGTACAATTAGTTTTAGAGCAGCTTACCTAGCTACCCTACTAATTTTCACCATCTTTTGCATTCAACTTTAACCTCCGATCTTGACGTATTGAATCAACAGTTGGACCCTGGCAGGTCAGTTATTTCAGATAGCAGAGGACGTCTATGAAACGAAGCTCGACATCAAGGTACTGGAAAGCTCAACTACCGTACCAGGATCCCGTAATGTCCTTGTCAAATATCGCATCGACTTTGACAACCGAGAATATGTGAGTTACTGATCAGTAGAAGTTTCGGAATATCGGTCACCACAATTATGCTGTACTTTTATCGAATTTGGGAAACAATTAACTTGCGTAAGGCATGTTTAGAATAACATATCCCCATAGAAGTTGACAAATGTAAAGCGATCGAAGAACGCGCGCAGCTTGCAATTAGACACCGTCTTCACCCCATTTTGGCTGCTCACATGGATTTGCTGCTTACCAAATTACTTGTGGGAAAATATTTCCGAGTTTGAGTCTGTCCGTCAACTGGCACACTGATCTGTAATCCATGAAACAATTCAGTCTTCAAGATTGTGGTGGGATACAATGAGGAATCGTATTTCTAAAAATTGTTACTACGCCGATAAAATATCAGTCATATTTATATTTGGTTAATGAACTGGTTTTACAAAGTTAAAAACTTCAGATACAGCTAATCACTTTCGCAAGTCGTGTTTGCATGACAGGAGGATGAGAGGAAGTATTTACACACAGTAAATGTTTACCTGCCTTCAAAATCGAATTAATAAAATTCATCAAATTCACGAGAACCCTTGTTTGCTCACCCTTCTCTCCGTGCTGCGGGTATTTACTCAGTTTCACGGCAACACGGGTTCGAAATTTTTGCGGAAGCATATTGGAAATTCTGTCAACAGATTATTCTTTATTCAGATACTGCAGGAATATAGGTATATAGTAGAACCTACAAGACAAATATAAATGAAACCATATCATCTTATGCATCGTATCGTCACTTTGACTAGACAGGACTCATCACTTAATGCAATTCATTCGTAATTTGCCACCGTATTCTCTATTTTGATAACAAGACTTGGATTTTAATTTCAACTGACGTACATCACAGCTACAACTGATAAACTTTCATTTGAATTTTCAAGTGCACAACTGATTTCAGAGTAAATTTTGTTTCTCTGGAAAAGTAGGGTATAGGGTAAAGTATATTAGGCCGTCTGGAAAAAAAACTAAACATTCAACTTTTTTTACTGCAGCCACTCTAAATGTTAGTTTTTGACACAAAAAAAAATCCTCCAACAAAAGGGCTCTCCATCGTGACTCTAACAGTTGTCAAACGCAATTCTGTTATGTTTATTCAAACTTTTCTGCTTGCACTCTTTCTTGCATGCGACTTTTCCGAAACTCACTAAAATTGGATTTTTCGGATTGCTCATTCCGGATCTATACAAAGTCAAAATACAGGAATTCAAAATCGTGAGCCTATAATCATGGCGAAGCAAAGTTATAAAAAGTAGATTGATTTAGATCAAAATTAGTACTCGATAGTTTTTGGGGTCACTCATTTCCTATCTGAAGTGAAGATATATAAATTCTAAATGGTGAATCAAAATTGTAGAACGGAGGCTGAGTAGCATGGAAATAGCTACTCAGGATTTTTCATGCCTACCAAAGTAAATTTGGTGATGTTTTGAACTCATATTCGAAATTAGCGACTCCAAAAACCTTTGATTGTCAATTATTATGCAAAATTCTCTACTGTTTACAATTTCGATATGGCGTTTTGGACCCATCATTTTGAAATCCTGTACTCCGACTTGCCTGGAATCAGCGACGCAAGAGACCTTGTGAATAAAAGTTAACCTTTCAAAAAGTTGAATAAATATAGAAAAATGGCTTTATCTATTTCTTACGGTTGAGTTATAGGGCTTATCTTGTGGGAGGATTTATTGCGTGCAAAAAACTAGCACTTAGATTGGTCGATGTAAAAACAAAAGAATGTTGATTTTAATTTAGATACCCCTCAGTGGGCATGCGGGTTTCTGGTCAAAATATTCTTCGCAATCATTGATTCATATACAGGGTGTTCCAGACCTTGCGACGAATATTTTACAGAATAAATATTGATCAAAAATGCGATCGAAATTTCCTCAGCCGTTTTTTATTAAATGCATATGTTTCCCGTTATAATGATTTAACTTTCAGTCAATGACGCCCGGCTTACGAACGGCCGCGCGTCGGTGTGCTCACCGCTCGGTTGTGTGCACTTTTTTTCGTGATGACAATAGGGTGAGAGACGCGCACACAACCGAGCGGTGATCACACCGACAAACGGCCGTTCATAAGCCGCACGTTATTGGCTGAAATTGAAATAATTATAACGGAAAATCTATGCATTCCCGAAAAATTCGACTGAGGAAATTTCGATCCCATGTTGGATCAAGATTTACCTTGTAAAATATTCTTCGCGAGGTCTGAAACACCCTGTAGGTACTCAAATAAATCCGAGATATTTCTATCACTATAGATAGCATCACATCAGAAGACTAAAGCTCCGATAGGTCGACAACTTCCACCAATTCCTTGCACAGTACTTCTCCGTTTATTTCCTTTTGGCGTTCTTCTGAACAAAGACATGTGCATAATGGGCGCCGGTGAAAAGCTTCTACAGGCTTGGGGTGGCAAAAGCAGTGTTCTCAACAAACCAGTCACGGAACTCTTCAAGCTAAGAAGACCGAAAGGCATCGCCTTCAGTTGGGCAACCGTGAGTCTTGATAGTATTTCTCATTTTACTTCAGATCTCATTGAATTCGAAGAAGATTGGCGTATCTGCAGGAAATCAAGTTGGCCGAGTAATTCCGTAGTTTGAATGATTTTTCGTATTAGCGCTAGGCTTTAAGGGACTTTGATATACGCTCTGATCACATCAAAAACGCGATTCGTAGTTCCTCCCATACCACACAACCGATCGGAATGAAACTTTGGGGATTATTGCTTCATTTCAGCAGAAAGTGGCCAAGTATTTCGTTTTTTCAAAATTTTGAATTCAGTTATTATCAGAGAAATCGTGAAATTCTTTACAGTTGCATTCGATTCATTGCACTTTTGAAATACTTAGGCACTCGGCTGTGGCAAACCACACATTTTGAGCACTGTCTCATCTCATTTGATAAAGAAATGACCAAGAAACTATGACATTGCGTCTTATACAAAAAGTACCGACATCTTACGGAATCGACACTTTTTAGAAACATAATCAAACACAGTAAGCAGTAAGGGTGGCCCGCGTCGGCGTTCCCACACGAATATCAAACCCCCTTAAGCCTGGAAATAAAATTCTCTGGAATTAGACCATTCTGCAGACTTTCAAGGTCAGCATTATTTCCTAATGATTGTTGCTGCATCGTCTAACACCGACACTGACAATCAAGAAATCACAGAAACAGTTCGTTCGTTTTTTTCAGGTAATTTACCTGCGTTGGGTGCTATTCGAGTTAGAACTAATTCGATCGGCTGAAAACCAGTTCAAAGGACCAGTCTCAACTATCCCGAGCGAAACGCCCGACACGAGCTCTAGTTTGGGCCGAAGAGGCAGTCAAGGAGCACGCAGCATCCTTCTGAAGGGCCAGATGCGATACATCGAAGAAATCAAGGCCATAATTTTCCTCTGTAGTCCATTGTAAATAATCATTGATCTGGCAAAACGGATTCTACGATTTAAGAAAATCTATTTAATTCGATGTTCTTGTAGGATCAACAGCTTAGACGAACTCCCGAACATGGGGTTGTTCTTAAACGATTTAAATCCCCATGGTATGAGTCGGGAAATGGTGTTCAAAGGTTGGCAGCACTGCGGAAGGTAACTGAAAAGCGTACCATACTCCAAAAATGTCTTCTACAGATTGCACATAAGCCCCTCCAAAGCTAACGTCGATTGATTTCAGACTAGAGATGATGTGTGAAAGGGCGGAGCAAAGATCAGCGGAATTAGAACACAGTTATATGCTTCTGGATCGTTGGAAAAACAAAAGCGACGAATTACTTTATTCTATGATACCCCAAACAGTTGCCGATCGCCTCAGATCTGGTACCAGTCCACTCAGCACTTGTGAGGTAAACCTCACGAATTATCTTGCCCATTGATCACTACCCACATAGCACAGATCGCTTCAGTTAGGTATCAAATAGTTTACTAGCTTTTATTTTCCTGACGTTTCTTAACGTTAAAAAAGTTACGTTCCAGTTATATTGCGATTGCTGATAGTTATCTTTCACAAATATAACAAGCAGCTTCTGAAATTATATTTCAAGAGATTTGAGACAAACATTTAAAACGGGTTACCTAATCCACGAAGTAGTTCCGCGCTTTCCGCTAGGCGTAAGTCGCGCGTGAGGGTCTTTCAGAAGTAGAAAAATGCCTCCTAACTACGAAATGCATCCAGTTGAGCTTGAAACAACATATATCAGTAATTTCACGTCAATCGGCAAGATCCAGAATGGAATTACCATGAGTTCTATCTGGAAACCTGCAAATGACGTTGAGACGAGCACACGGGTGCCACCCGACACTGTCCGCGTATGCAATTCGTAGCGTCAAGATTTACCCGTGCGCGCCCCCAGGGCCGGCTGAAGGTGAATAGCCCACGTATGGTATCTTTTGGACGGGAGCGCGGGGAAGGGGGGGGGGGGGGGGGGGGGGGGGGAGACGACGACGACGACACGATTGAACAAAGTCGATAAACAAATAATAAGGGTCGATAATCGATTTAGTACTTCAGTTGTTATATTTGGTTCGACAATCGGAAATTTCGTCGAAAGTTTTATATTTCTTCTAATAAACTCATAATTTCGTGGATATTTAAAGCTTCAGCTATTTACCAGTGGACATGTAGTATTGCAATATTGTTTAATCGTTCTTGTAGCATTGTCGAACGAAGATAATTCTTCAAACGTCTCAGAGCAGAGAAACTTCTCTCGTTTGTACACGTGAAGCTGGGTAATGTCAGCAATAATTTGATAAATCAAAAATACTCAGGCACTAATCCAGTACACTACGAGTTCTCTTTCATAAAAGTCACGGGATTTCTCATATTACTGTACTAAAACGCTCCTTCAGTGACATGACTACAGTATCGAACACTTCATAATAGACCTTTCGGTAATAATCTTTCGGGATCTGGAATGTGTGAGGTTCGCTGGCGCCACTGTTTTCCAAACGTTTTAGAACTCTACGGTCTCTACGTTTGCGCTGTAGTTGTGGATCGTCGAGGTCTAATTCCTTCGCACCAGTGATGGCTTCATCAGAAATCGTTTCAAATTTCGAGTCCCTCATTTGTTAAAAATTTTTTGTCACAGCTTAAACTTTCCCCTGAGAGTCGTGTATACATGAGTCTGATTTCTGGAGCTCTTTGTTCAAAATCTCAATTCTATCGAACAATTCTATGACCAAGGTGAGCAGATAATAGAATTCGAATGACTCTACCGGGTCAATCCTAGCTTACATCGCAGTGATTTGGGTAGGGGACCGTCAGGTATGGGTACAGTGAAAATTTTACCCGTGATATTTTGATATGTATTTTATATATTTGAGCAGCCGCGCGTGATTCGATTGAACCACCGTAAATTCTATTTGTTAACATATGTGATGTATAATCGTCTGATAATGTATTTCCTCGTCTCGCTCGTCGTATTCACCACTAATTAAAATTAAACGGCTTGAAACGTCGAAGTCATTGAATGGATTCAAACGTTAAAATGATCGAACAAAATGTGATCGATCGGTATTCACCTGCCACGTAAATCGAGCACAATTCGCGGGTGCCTTGCAATTAGCACGGAGTTGTATTCACAAATTCCCAGTGTGGTTTTGTACCTCAAAATTTTCGATCATTTTTTTTTCATCATAAATGGGTCATTTCCGTGGAAATAAGTCGAAAGCCACCGCTATTTAATTTTTATCAGTGCAGCTCATGGAATTTCTGATATTTCGTGTTTTTAACGGTTTTTTGAGAATACCCGAGAAGTTGATAGTCTAACAGAAAAATTTCAACACATTTTTCGATGGAAATTTTTCGCTCTTTTCATTGAAAATGTTTTCATGCACCGTAGACAACCGGAAGTTCAAAATGCATAGGGTTGAACCTTCTTCCGCACGTCCAAATTTGATTTTTTTTTCGCCATTCGACAACTTGAAATATTCCCTTTGGCATGGCAAATTAACGGACTGGACAACCACATACTTCATAGAGAGAAATTGAAATATATTTCATCTCGGAACATGTAAAATTTAGGAAAATGCGATGATTAGGTACTAAATGAAGAGGGTTCGAAAAAAAAAATCAACCAGTCAGGTCGGTAGAATTAATTCGACATGCCAGAATCATGTTTTAATCGAATCAACAGTTTATAGAATTACTAATAAGTCAAATACCGATTTTTTTTCGATGGAGTATATGGTTGCCCAGTCTATAAATTTGACATGTCTTCAAGTTGTCGAATGGCGAAAAAAAAATCGAATTTGGACTTGCGGAAAAAGGTTAAACCGTATGTATTTTGAACTTCCGGTTGTCTGTGGTGCATGAAAATATTTTTGATAAAAAGAACGGAAAATTTCCATAGAAAACTGTGTTAAAATTTTTCTGTTAGACTACCAACTCCTCGGGTATTCTCGAAAAAATCGTTTAAAACGCGAAATATCAAAAATGCTATGAGCCACACTGATAAAAATTATATTGCGGTAGCTTTTGACTCATTTCCACGGAAATAATTCCCATTAATGATATAAGAAAAAATGATCGAAAATTTTGAGGTACAAAACCACACCGGAAATTTGTGAATCAGCTCATCTATATATATCATATATATTTTTGGGTACCTATACTTAACGGTCCGCTACCCAAATCACTGCGATGTGAGCGAGGAATCACCCGGTAGGTTTTTCAAGAATCCAGTAGCTTTTGCCGATACACTGCTACCCCAGTTCACGATCAGTGCTCCTTGTTTCAAAGAAATGCAAAGCTGCGCTGTCGTTAGCCTTACAGTGTATCAATTTTAGAGAACGCACACACATACACCTGTATACATCCAATATCCCCATCAGCATACTCTGAACAGTGCATGAGATATTGAATTATATGAATGGAAACTCACCCTGTTGGACAGAGATCTACCAGCGCTGGGCAATCATCTTCCTCTCCAACTATCACTGCCGTTTGGAACTGTTGAAACTGGGCTAAGCGCTTGGGCGAATCCCTCACAAAATTTATGAGATCTTTGACAACCCCTATGAAATTATTGACGGGAGGAACACTTTCCATTACGTCTTGTGCACTGAGATACAAACGATGGGCATTGCAATGGACGGATACTGCACGATTTTGTTTCTCTTTGATCCGAGCTTGAAGACCTGTAATCCTCCCAGAGATATTGGATGCACGGTCATAGCATATTCTCCACGCAATTTCTTAACTTTCAAACCGCTCTCCTCAAAAACGTCTTCTACGACGGAGAACAGTGTTTCTGATTTCGTATCAGATGTTTTATAAAAACCAATGAAGATTTCGCTGACGGAAAAATCATGTGAAACGATTGACATGGACATAGAAATTTGCTCTAAACGAGAAATACCTGACGTTTCATCCAAAGTCAATGCGAAGAAAGGTTGATATAATTGTTTCGAGAATTTCCTCCCGTACTCGTGAAGCCATCATATCCAGCATTTAATTTTGGATGTCGTGATGAACCTATTTGTGGCCTGGCCGGCCCAACCACTTTTTCAATTCAGGAACATCTTCTGCTCTTGTTTTAAAAAATTGCGTTAAAATTTAACGTTCGTCATTGCCGCTACCTCTCAATGGTAGACCGTGTACACTAGAGTGCCCCGAAAAAAACTTTATTTTTTTTTTCGATCCCCCACTTCATGAAATCATAGTTTCCAATATAATATTGAACCTCGTGGAAGGAAATCACCGTGCGATTTTTCTAAGCGCTGTCGCATCGAGATTTTGTATTCGCCATTTGATTAACACGTAAGAAATCCAATTCTGACGGTTGGAGAGGGATAATGATTGTTGTATACAACAGACGGAACTCTGTATGATAGCATTTGATAACTTACACGTTTTTCTCGAATCGGCGCGTCGTAGAATTTTTTTTTTTTTTTTCTTCATTCCGAAGAGGCGAAAGACACGTGTTACGCGATGTTGATACCTCGAAGATCGTGCGAGTAAAAATTTTTTACGACCCGCCGATTCGAAGAAAACAGATAAGTTGTCAAATGCTACTATACAGAATTCCGTCCGTTGTATAACCTCAAACCGTCAGAATTGGATTTCTTACGTGTTAATCAAATGGCGAATACAAAATCTCGATGCGACATCGCTTAAAAAAATCGCACGGCGGTTTCCTTTCACGAGATTCAATATTACGTTGAAAACTATGATTTCATGTAGTAGGAGATTGAAAAAAAAAAATAAAGTTTTTTTTTTTTGAGGCAGTTGGAGTGCTGTACGATTATTTGACATTTCGGTCTCTTTGGCTGCAGAAACATGTTGCACTACGCTCGTAGCTTCTGAGCTGACTAGTAATTGATGACAGACTCTGTGGAACTCACTCAATTCGTGTTGGGGAAGTGCTCTGTAAGCATTTGTCCAGCAATTGTAGCCTACAGTGATAAAGGCTTCTCGTGAGTTCTGACTATTTTTACCAATCAGTACGGGTAATCTCTTTTCCACTGCTTTTGAGCATAATGTGCAAATTACTTTGTTGTCAGAAATTAATTGGAGCCAGGCGTGATTGCTCCTCCAACGAGCAGGAGTCGCGTCAGATGGAGGTTTAACCCTCGTTGAATCTAGAAACCCGAATATACGCTGGCTAAATCATGGAGGAGATTGAACTAAGAGTCTAACGTGAAATACATATGACATACCTGATGTTATGTTCTGATTCTTATCAGTCAAAATATTCGATCCTCAGATTGGACAGATTACAACCTCGATTTTCAGAGGTTATGTCTGTTTTCGAAAGGACTTTGGAAACATGTGATGCTTCCCCTAACTCTTCAAGTTTGAATTAAAAGTACATTGTAGATGGAAAACATCTCGTATTTCCGTGTACGGTTTACCATACACCCGGGACTCCCGTGTGTGGTGGATACGACACATGTCACACACCTTTTGCCGGCCCTGCGCGCCCCCATGCTAGATAAGACGCAGCCGTTGTTTCCGGATGAAGCCCATCTAAACCCATCAAATTTCCATTTTAAAACTCATCAGTTTCGTGGGGAATTGATTGATAAATGTACTTAGATTTTTTTCAGAAGTTTTTTAGGTGTCAGCTGATATTTGAAGTTGCATTTGAAGATTCAATTGTTCATAACAAATAGAAATGTCAGCCACCATTAAATTCATGAAATCTTAAATGAAGCTACGGTTCGCTGGCTTTGTAATAAGATCTGTTTGAAATCAGTAGCATGATTAAAACCGAAGATATGAACATTTTAAATAAAGCCTGAGACTGATCTTCAGTGTTTTTACTCAAATTTTGATTCCGTGTAACTTTCAAAATATTGAAAAAAAAAAATGCGCAAACAGACAGACCCTATTTTTTCCATCCATGTGCAATGGTATATTATGTAACAAGGGATGGAACAAGGTGAATGCAGGTCAGGGTGAAGTTGTCAGCTCGAAGCCGAAGGCGAGGGCTGATATCACCCGTGCCTGCACAGGGCCAGCGAAAGGTGAATTGCCCGTGTTAGTCCAGTCGGAATGTACAGAAATTTCGCCTAGTTCTATTCTTGAATATGTCCGAGTTGGCAATTTTTTTACAGCTTCATTGGATACCCAGAAACATATTCTGAAAAACTCGGTGTATCGGAGGTGCGGGTTTGAGAGATAAAGAATTATTAACAATTGAAAGTGCCTGATTTTGACGCGATATTTTTATTTATCGAGTTTAGAGAAAAAAGTTTCAGACAAAAGTTGTAGATCTCATTATTCTTTACAAAATTGTCATCATAAAAAAATCACGTAGCGTTGATGGTTTGGCTGTAAATCGCAACGGAAGACTAAGCACTCCTAAAACTCGGTTCTTTTGTTTATTGCACGCAGGTCAGTGAATTATCAATGCACACTATTGGAACTTATCGTCAATGTAGAACCATCTTTTCTGAAGAGAAGTGCGCCAAGTTTTCCCGGCTATGTCATAGAGTTTAGCAACAATGAATTTTCGCCTGGAATCCGCCCTTCCCCTATAGTTTCTAGCTGAATAACCCGGGAGAGTTCAGCAAAAAATGCAGTGGTACTTTTTACCACCTTCTTTCGGGATCCAGTGAGAAATTTTTTTTTTTTCCTGCAAAAAAGGCCGTTAAAAAGGAAATAAAATTTTTGCTTATGAACAAATGGTAATAACTTCGTCAATTTTCAAGTTACCGGACAAGGATCTGATAGGTCTTGTCGAGACGCTTTTTCTAGACAAAAAATCATCTCTTGATCTCTATTAGAACCGCAGATACAGAGAGGTTTACCTATTAATTCATAATTGTCGATCTAATTAACATTTTAAGATGATTCAAGTTCGTACGTATTCTGGAGACATTCGAGTATGATATGCAATTTGTCTCATATTTCCCGAATCATTCATTTCATTGCAACGACTGGTTCAATATAGCGGCGCCGATGACATCGCACCGTCCGTCGAGTGAGTCCCGCCGGGCCGCGCGGTGGGAAGCGACTCGGCCAATCGCGTTCGACGTCGCGCCGCTTGGTTAACAATTGGAATATCTCCCTTGATAATTGTCGTACAAACTTCAATTTTTTTTTTAAATCGGGCTACTTTTTCCCACCATTTCGATTATCCCGTCCAAAATGAGCGTCGACCGATACTCGTCGAACCAAATGACGTTTTTTCTTCGTAATAAAACAATGGTCATGAAAAGACATGTTGATTGGGTTATTTATACAACGTGAAATGTATTTATGTCTTTTCAATGATTGCCCCTAGGGTTACATAACTTCCCATCCATTTTACATTTCTTTTACATGTCTTATATTATTATATACGTACAGTTTTACAATCCTTCACAACTACTTTAGACTACTTACACTACACTTATACTTACTACTGTTGCGTCGCAATGATTATTTCTTATTTTGTAGTATTCTAAGCCTCTTCTCGTCCTCATTTTCACTTTAGATATTATCCAGATCCTTCAAAACTGACCCATGCCTCTTCCAAGTGAGCGCTCACGTCTCCACTAACTTTCTCTAACCACTTGAGTTTTGGGTTATTTTCCATGCATTTCCAGATCACCCTCTCCCATCTCTCCTATGTATCCTTTTTTCTTAAAACTTGAAAACTAGTCGTACAATAACATCCAACCCAAACAGACGTGTACGCTCTGCGAGATATCTATCCTCTAATCATTGTTCCTCGCATTAATCGTCAATAGTTGTTCTTAACCTTCGTTTTAAGTTCAATAACAATCAAATTCTTTCACCCATTTTGTAATTTCCAATTTATTAAATATATAATAGTTTACATCAATATCTTGGAGTTACGCAATCATTTCAAATACCTACAGAACCTTAAGTGGCACTGTAGGCGTCCACGACTTGACTAGACCAAAAATATAATTCTTGTGTAAAATTTAGTTAAGACTGGACAACTACACTTATGTATTTATGCTTCTTAGTTTCTACTCCACATGCCATTCGTTCTCTACATATTTGTGCTTCCAAAACTTATCCTTTTTCTACTTATCGACTATCTTATGATACTTTGACTCTCTTTCTTCACAGTAAAAATTGTTATTTCGTTATAACAACTTTCAAATGCAAAGTTGAAAGAAAACGTTGAGTGGTTCGAAGAGTATCGGTCAACGCTCATTTTGGACGGGATAATCGCAATGGTGAGAAAAAAGTAGCCCGAATTAAAAAAAAATTGAAGTTCGTACGACAATTATCAAGGGAGATATTCCAATTGTTAACCAAGCGGCGCGACATCGAACGCGATTGGCCGAGTCGCTCCCCACCGCGCGGCCCGGCGGGACTCACTCGGCGGACGGTGCGATGTCATCGGCGCCGCTATATTGAACCAGTCGTTGCAATGAAATGAATGATTCGGGAAATATGAGACAAATTGCATATCATACTCGAATGTCTCCAGAATACGCACGAACTTGAATCATCTTAAAATGTTAATTAGATCGACAATTATGAATTAATAGGTAAACCTCTCTGTATCTCCGGTTCTAATAGAGATCAAGAGATGATTTTTTTCCAAAAGAAGCGTCTCGACAAGACCTATCAGATCCTTGAAGAATGTTCCCGGTAACTTGAAAATTGACGAAGTTATTACCATTTGTTTGTAAGCAAAAATTTTTTTTTTTTCAACGGCCTTTTTTGCAGGAAAAAAAAAATTTCTCACCGGATCCCGAAAGAAGGTGGTAAAAAGTACCACTACATTTTTTGCTGAACTCTCCCGGGTCATTCAGCTAGAAACTATAGGGGAAGGGCGGATTTCAGGCGAAAATTCATTGTTGCTAAACTCTATGACATAGCCGGGAAAACTTGGCGCACTTCTCTTAAGAAAAGATGGTTCTACATTGACAATAAGTTCCAATAGTGTGCATTGATAATTCACTGACCTGCGTGCAATAAACAAAAGAACCGAGTTTTAGGAGTGCTTAGTCTTCCGTTGCGATTTACAGCCAAACCATCAACGCTACGTGATTTTTTTATGACGACAATTTTGTAAAGAATAATGAGATCTACAACTTTTTCCTGGAACTTTTTTCTCTAAACTCGATAAATAAAAAGATTGCGTCAAAATCAGGCACTTTCAATTGTTAATAATTTTTTATCTTTCAAACCCGCACCTCCGATACACCGAGTTTTTCAGAATATGTTTCTGGGTATCCAATGAAGCTGTAAAAAAATTGCCAACTCGGACATATTCAAGAATAGACCTTATGTACATTCCGACTGGACTATGTATGGTATCTTCTGGTCGGGAGTGGGCGAGTTGGGCGGGGGAGGGGCGGGGGGGGGGGGGGGGGGGGGGGGGGGGTACGATTGAACTAATTTGATAACCAAATAATAAGGGTCAAATATTACATTAGTACTCGAGTTTTCTTCTTTGGTTTAACAAAAGCAAATTTCGCAAAGAGGTATAGCTGTACACCAAAAGTACATTAGAGAAAAGAAACATCTCATATTCCTGCGCGTGGTGGGCACCATACATACCACGCACCTTCCTTCTGCCAGCCCTGTGCCTGCATTCATGTTTCATCCCGCGTCACACACTATGTTCTTCATAACATTTGCTCTGGAACTTCAACTGTCAATTTCAATGGTCTGAAATTTGCAACAGGGCAGTAATTTCTCTTTGCAATCTCATGGGATGTAATAGACCAATTTTTCAATCCAAAGTCAGCCTCTTTCAACTGACGAAACAGGCAACGGAAATTGCAGTTCCAAAGCGGATGTTATGAAATAGTATATTACGTACCTAGGGAGGGAAAGTAGGCTATGCCAAACTGCGTGCGAGATTGGCACCCGAGCCGAAGGCGAGGGTGGCAAATACGCAGTTTGGGATGGCCTTTTTCACTCCCGTGTGACGTATACTATTTTTCACCACCCCCTGGCATCGAAAAGTACGACTTCCCGCTCACGCGAGGGGCCGAAAGTCGTGCTTTCGATGCAGGTGTGGTTAAAAAGTTCATGTTCAATTTGTAAAGAAAGTGACAAGTTGATCGAAAAGATTGATGTTAAAAAGGTGTCCTGCTTGATATATGGAATTACTCATATCCGCGATGGCTGGGTTAGTTTAAAATGTATAATAAGTTCAATATGGGTAATTACGAACTCAAAAAAAATCACAAAATCTCGTCATTCAGTTTCATGCAATACGACCGGAATATATCGGAAAGGGACTGAGATGTATGAAATAACGTAAGTTCTACGGCTATATTACCAGACCCGTTTCAAACGTTATGTTATGAAGATGGACATTTTCATTCATCCGACACATTTCTAAAATACAACAGTAAATGGCTGTCATGTTTCTGAAATCATGACAAGATTTTAGCCGAACGTTGCCGAAGCTTGGCTGAAATGTCCTGTGTTATATGGGTAGTCTATTTCAATAGATGCTCATCCCCTACTACATATGCTTGAGATCATTACAGTCGTTCGATTCGATAACCGTTTTATTCTGCGAGCTCTGTGACTTCGATTATTCCACTATCGAAGGAGCCATGGATGTGGTATCATCCATGAACGCAGTCTTCTCTTGTTTCGACTCCTTGATGGACAAGTTCAACGTCTACAAGGTGATGTAAAAAAAAATTGTCTGAAATTGTTACTAATTCAATCGATCCCTAGATTTTAATAAAAACTTGTTCTTTACGTATCATATGGCGTTTAGCAAACGCATGTGTATACCTGTTCGTAAGCGTAACGTCAATTTTTGACAGGTGGAAACGGTGGGTCGTGTTTATATGGCAGCGAGCGGAGCTCCTGATAGAACTGATACCCACGCCAGAAACATCGCCGATGTCTCACTTCAGTTAATAACACACGTGCGTGCTCTGAAGCTACCATCTGGCTTCGATATACATGTTCGAATAGGTTGACCTTTTATTAAATAATTTCCAGCCGCATTTCACGACTTGACTTATTCGAACAATATACTTCATTGTTCCGGTTTTGTATAGGTATTCACTCAGGTCCCGCAGTTGCTGGAGTCGTAGGGATCAAAGTCCCGCGATATTGCTTTTTCGGAGATACCGTAAACACAGCATCCAGAATGCAGACGACTAGCCAAGTGAGTGAAATTTTATCGTTCGAAATTGGTGCTTTGGCGTTTAAAAAAAAAATCGTCGCATGACAGTAAGCTCTCACCCCGAATGACGAACCGATGATTTTTTGCGAAAAATTTGTTCTGCATCCGATTCAGGCCAAATACTCCATAATACCACAAAAGCTATTGTTTTTCAACACAAAATTTGGTGTATTTGTAATTTCAGAAGAATCAATATCTTTGGGTTAAACAAACATAGATTTCTTATTTGGCAAAGGTTTTTTTAATTGAAAATAGTTTGCGCGAATCTTGACAGACTATCAAGTACTGTACGGTATTCATTGATTATAACGCACATCTCTGTTAGAATCATTCAATTTTTGACTTTCGAATTTCAATGCTCTCATAGGCCAGGGAGTCTCCAAATATAAACAAAAAAAAAAAATGTAGACCAAACCCCCGGTGCTTATCTCAATTCCAAATACCGTCCCAAAGCCTCCGAATTTTCCCATTTGAATAAAACACGATTTTCAGTACTTCGGGGTTATTTTTCACTGCTTATCGCATTATCCCTTTGCATAAAATTTGCAGAGGGCTCTTGAAATGCATCAAATGAACGAATTATCATGTCAGCTTGAGAAATAAAAAAAAAAAATGGCGCAAAAATATTGCCTCCTTAAGGGGGGGGGATACTCGATTTGTTACCGGCCTGTCTATTTTCTCGAATATCTCCGAAATGGGGCAATCAATCGACTTGTCCTTTCGGCAGCCGATGATTGACGAATAATGAGTTCGAACTGGTACGTTTGATCGAATGAAATCGGAATTTTTTTTTTTTTGATCGAAAAGTTTTGGCGTGCCATTTATGTCGACTTATGTCAAAGCCTACGCATCAAAAATGCAAATTCGGCCACGGGAGCCCGATTCTATAAGGGATTCCGAACACAACCATCCCAAAACAATTTTGTTTCCGACAACTATGAAGGGGCCAGTTGTATTCTACGTTTTTGTGGTAATTTTCGCGATTGTCAGAGGCTGGGAGCGGTAATGGCCGCTAAATGTCATGATGTTAGTTTTCCGAACGCCCGTGAGATGTCGCCCCGCTGTTACATTGATACACCTGGTACTACGTCACTCGACCTGTAGTCCAATCATCTCTGACTAATAATCTAAAAATGTGCGCGCGACGACATCTCACGGGCATTCGGAGAACTAACATCATGACATTTAGCGGCCATTACCGCTCCCAGCCTCTGACAATCGCGAAAATTACCACAAAAACGTAGAATACAACTGGCCCCTTCATTGTTTTCGAAAAAAAAGATGTTTCGGGATGGTTGTGTTTGGAATTCCCTATAGAATCGGGCTTCCGCGGCCGATTTTGCATTTTCGATGCGTAGGCTTTGATATAAGTCGACATAAATGGCCAATACTTTTCGATCAAAAGAGAAAAAAAAAAAATTCCGATTCCATTCGATCAAACGTACCAGTACGAACTCATCACTCGTCAAACATCGGCTGCCGAAAGGACAAGTCGATTGATAGCCCCGTTTCGGAGATTTTCGAGAAAATAGACAGGCCGGTAACAAATCGAGTATAACCCCCCCCCCCCCCCCCCCCCCCCACCCTTAAAATAGGTATACATGGGACACTCCGCGTTAACTCAGCTACCCCGTTTTTTTTTTTCGAAAATATTATTCAGTATGGGCATTCCGAAGGATGATCTATCCATAATATTTCACCAAAATTACATACCCCCACTATTGTTGGTTCTCGAGATAACGATTAATGAATTCTCAATTTTCTAAACATCATAACTTTGTAACGGGTGCTCGGATTTGAACGATTAAAAAAAGCATATTTTTTCCTTTCCCTTTTTGAAAAAAATATGCCGTCTTCGCAGAAAAGCTCATTAGATGGTTGTGATGTTGCAAGTCACAAAAACCCCAAACCACGCGGGGAAACCGAACATATTCAAAAACTATCGGAAATAACCGAAGCTAGCCGAGGACGATCGGCCGCGGGGATCGATCGTCACTCCTATAGTGACCGTCTGGAATCCGACATCAATTAAATAATTTCTATACGGTTAAATTAATTTGTATTAGCGCTTCGAGAATCTTAGCAACAGGGTTAATGCCTTTTATATTGTGTAACTCCGGATAAATCTACATCCGCACCCGCCGTTCGCCTACCCCTACACACCCAACACCCACGCGTAACTAGTGCTCAACTGTTAAGAATAAACGTAGAATTAATCTTTCAAACGAGTTCGCCACGAGTCTTCTATTTTTCATCCCGCTCCACCGTCCTATTCCCATAAATTGCGAACGGCCTAATCACCCGTTACACGGTTTTCAGGTTAATTTCTTGATTTTTTGTTTTTTTTTTTTACGAAAGGGCCACTCGGGATTCCACTCACTATTTTCTTTTTCTGATAGAGGGAGGCAATACGCAACTCCACATGATTTTTTTAGAATGATAGACGGCATCAGTGAAGAGCGAAAAATTGTTTTTTGCCCATTTTCTTTTTTTTTTTCATCTTTTTCAATGGTTGTCATTTTCATTTCGGAATTCATCTGGAATCAAAGTTTTTTCATCCAAGGGGTACAGGGGGACGGTTCAAAATATTACAAATGATTTTTGAAATTGTGAAATTTTTTACTAAAAAAATTTAATTTTAATTTTAATCCCAAGTTTGATTTTTCGAACCGTCCCCCTGTACCCGTTGGATGAAAAAAGATCGATTGCAGATGAATTTCGAGATAAAAATGACACGACTATTGAAAAGGATGAAAAAAAACAGAAAATGGACAAGAAGTAATACTTCGCTCTTCACTGATGCCGTCTGCCATTCTAAGAAAATCATGTGGAGTTACGTATTGCCGCCCTCTATCAGGAAAAAAAAATATTGAGTGGAATTCCGAGCAGCCCTTTCGTGGACAAAAAAAACCAAAAATCGAAAAATTACCCTGAAAACGGTCTAATGAGCTTTTCTCCGAAGACGGCATATTTTCTTTAAAAACAGCGAAAAAAAATATTCTTTTAATCGTTCAAATCCGATCACCCGTTACAAAGTTATGATTTTTACAAAATTAAGAAGTTATTAATCATTATTTCGCGAACTGAAAATAGTGGGGGGACCAAATCTTGGTAAAATGTCATGGATATATTGTTCTTCGAAATGCCCATGCTGAATAATTCTTTCGAAAAAAAAAAAAAAAAATACGGGTAGGCTGAATTCACGTGGAGTGTCCCATATATGGAGAAATCCACGGAGCCTTTGAATTTTTTGATACCCGGTTGTCTATCTATGGAGAAAGAATTTAAAGTGGGTATCAAGTATGTGGGCCTTCATTTCAATTATATTACCAGCCAAGTCAATGATATTTAACGGTTGAAAAGTGATCCACATATTTCTGGGAGACTTTGAGAAATGAAATTGCTGAAAGATTGCACATTTTCAAGCGATACACTGAATTCTTTTTTCGTTTTCTGCCTCTAACTTCCTGAGGAGTTTATAAATTGATTTGTCAATTTGGTAGAATTCCTTATAATTATGACTTTTGAAGTGATTGATTTTATATGAGTGTGTCATTCAACGTTTCGCCATGATTCGCACTCAAAGTAGGGATACTCCATTTTCGGTCGTTAACATTTTTTTTACTTTTTCATTTATAACTTTTTGAGAAATCTGGAAGTTGAAATTTTTATTTCACGTCTAGATGGCTTGACAAAAAACAAAACAAAAGTGTGGTTTCAAAATGAATGTGCCATCTAAAATGATAAAGCTAGAAGTCGAAGTATTTGAACGTATACCCGCGTAACTATTTTTTAAGATCTTGTTTTTTTCTTGACACAGCTCCAATTTTATTTCTCACTCGTCAAAACGTCCTGTAATTCGTAAACCTTTATTGTAGAAATCTACTACGAAAATCCTGACATTAAACTTTCGGTGCTTTTAATATTATGAAGTTTTATTCAATCAATGAATATTCGAATATTTTTGTAAAATGTTGAAAATAGCATTGGAATATGCAATTTTTCAGATTTCGTCAATACGAACGCGTATTTGTATCGTGAAAGTGGAAAAAAATAGTTTTTAATTGAAAACAAAATGCAATAAAATTAGAATAAAATCAAAATAACATAAAAATAAATGAAAAATAAAAAAGAATGTTATAAGTTATAACGATGAAAGTAAGATAAATGAAAAACGATGTTATAACAGTCAAATTAAGATAAATGAATTGTTTCGTCAAAAATAAACGATCTTCCGATTTTTTCACCGTAACTTCTTGAGGGATTAATAAAAATGAGTAACGCGAGTATATTCTTCACCTATAGTCTACAAGAAACATGCCTAAAAAAGTTTGAGAAGTATGCTTCAAAATAAAAAATCAAGTTACTTTTTTTAAATAAATCAAAGGTTCCGTGGATTTCCCCATATAATTTCCAACTTGGAAAGTGCTTTTTGACCGCACCAATAACCGCGTGGTGATACCTCAATGAAAAAAGTTTGAACGTTGATAGGAAAGCTGTACAACTCGAATCAACGGGTTATAAGGATACTGCTTTCTAAAAGAACACGTTTTACCGCCTTGTAGCGGTATTGCTATGTCAAGTTTACGAAAGTTATAACCAATTACTGTTTTACAGCCTGGCAGAGTACATATTTCACCCGATACGAAAGCACTTTTGCCATCAGATGGTTATAAAATTGAATCGCGAGGCAGTGTTTGGGTAAAAGTGAGTTTTCATTCCATAATTTCAATACACTCACTATAATATGGGTACTTATCAGAAAATAGGTAACATTTCGCGTGACTAATGCCATAAGATCGTAATTGAAACCAGAAGGTCGTATGATTTTTCTTATGGCCTCATTTGCTTGAAAACGGTTGAAAACGAAAACATGAAGAAGAAGTTAGAAAATTACAAACCTAAAAGCAAAAGGTTTTAGACGTTGACAGTTACATCCTTTCGGCTTTGATTTGTCGAAAATTCACATTTGTGAATAACGAAAGGTCATATCTGCCAAATAATTATTTCATCGTCAATAACTTCAATTTATAAGACATTTGGCAGATGCGACCTTTTGACTTCAATTTTTTGAAACATCACATTATTATTAGAGCCAAAAGGTCATATCCGTCCAATTATTGAGAATAAAGTTATCGATGATAAAATAATGATTTGGAAGATACAATCGATTTCCATTATTCAAAATAAGCTAAAAATCAAAAAAGTTGTATCTGCCAGTACTTCCAATCTTCTGCCTTCAATTGATCAATCGTTATATTTCGATGGTTCTGAATGCATTTTATGTCGTCTGCGGGAATGCAAAAAAAGAGGTACGACCTTATGGCGTCAGTCGCGCAATTTGATTCTTCCATTATTCAACTATGCTATCATGAAATAGATTTATGAGAGTAAAAACGCACCCTATCTTATACATTTACTCAATGTATATACAATTCTGCGAACGATCATTTCTGTTCCACAGATAATTTATATTTATCACAACTATTTGTTGCTATATTTTGACGCTTATATTTTGTTTGTATCGTGTCTGTATGCATTCAGAGATCCTACAATGCTGCTTCACTTGAGTGAAAAACTGTTAAAATATTTCGCATATTATTATTGAAGTAAACTTCGTGACTCAACCTGTACCTTATTTAAAGTAATATTTTGTGCTATCTTCATTACACAAACCTGGAAGTGTACAGAAAATGTTGTTTGTTCAGGACTTATAGATTTTACAACATCAACAAATTAGTGTCGTTTGTAAAATCCGCGATCTCACAAGCAAAGAAATTATTTTAAAGAAATCATCAAGCGCGAAATACACATGAAATTACTTATTTGGGTGACAAATAACAGAATTACCATTAAAAATTCCTATTATTTTCAAAGTCTTTAAGCAGAGTTCTTCCCATAAAACATTCCCGATTTTCTGATGAATACCTGTACACTTGCGTAAATAAATCATTCACCCGATCATTACACGTTCGTCAATCTATTTCGAGAATAATTTCTCAGGGTAAAGGAGACATGGAGACATTTTGGTTGTTCGATAAGCAAGAGACACCAGATCCTACAAACGGAGATATGACCAACTCTGGTGGCGTTCTGGTCACTAGTGTATGAGGGGGCATACGGCGTTATCGTTTCATAGTTAATATTCCAAGTGATCGATTTTCTTTTCTCATCTGAGGTGTTAAAGATTTCAATTTCAATTACAGACCTGCCGCATTGGTTTCATCTCGATGCTGACTGTCGCTTCGACGATTAGTTCCACCGAAACAGCGAGGTGCCATAAATAATAAATTGAACATTCACAACGTTTTCGATCGACAGATAAATCTCTACATACCATTGTAACGTATTGTATATATAAATGTATTAGAGCTACTGGTACTTATCGGGTACCTCACAATCGGAATTACTTCACATGGTGGAAGGTTACAAATGTCCGATGAAAGGACTGGTTGTTTTTAATTCAGTCAATATTCTATTTTATTTTCAAAAACATCACAAGCCTATGGAAAATATATCTTATAGTAATCAAGAATATGAAGTGAGGATTATGGTCTGGACTATTATGTCAACGAGCGATTCGATATTTAAATAAATTCTTTACAATATTAGAATAAATTTGAGTCTAGAATCTGAACTCACGAATAGTGAAATCAGCAGTTTGTATTTATTTAAATAAACGTGATTACATAAAATTTCATCGTTATACCGGCATTTATTTGACTAGATCATATACTACCTTTCATAATAATATTAATATTTGTGGCGCCGATCGCAGTGCTACAAAATCGCTTTTGCAGAAATACCGTTACCGTATCCATATTTCTGGGACAAAACGATTGCCCAATACCTTCGAAGAGGTGGATTCATGAATCTATTGGAAATTCTTGACTTATAATGGTTGCAAGTGATATCGCACCTCCTTCATATTTCTTTCAAACTCCTTCACTCTGAATTGAAAATCTGTTGGCTCGAAATTCACAAGCATCCCACTAGCAGATATACGTTGATCTTCACAATTTCAACGCCAAATAAGTTTTCCCCAATCATTACCTTCTTGACATGCCAAGCATCGTTGTTAGACTTTTTACTACCAGCACTTTGATTTGCATCTGATTTAAAATTGCAATCAAATCAATGTAGATAATGACTCGAATTAGATCTTTGTTTCCATTTTGTCAAGGATTGCCAATAAAGTTAAATACTGTTATAAATCAAGTCTCACTAGATATGAGAAAGAGAATGTGAAATCTAGGCATTTAGTGACGCAAAAAGTATGTCTTGTAACTCATAAAGTTGATGGCATGGCTACGAATGTACTTATTTCTATAGAGATCCGTCTTTTCGTTAAACGTTTGAAATCTGACTCAAGGATAACGCACCCAAGACCATCGCTTCAAATTTACGTATAGGTTTTCACACATTATTAACTCAAACAGATGTTACCAGCCTCTCGAATAATAATTATGAAATCAATACTAGCAATACGAGCAAAGTAGCTGCGTAAGTACTACGTGACACATTAGCTTTGTGTCATGAAATGCCTATTTCGAATTCAACAATATTCATATATTACTCGTGAAATCAGCAGTAACAAGCATCTTGAGTATTGCGCTGTATCCAAGTTATGAAACGGTTCACCCTAGCGTAAACTCCAGGATAATCTGGTGCCGCACATCCCTCACCCCATGAGACGACTCCTGGAACAATGAGATAAATAGTTGCAGATCCGAAAATCACCAGAACGAGTTCACAAGGAGCGGTGTATATCAATTTCGATTAAAATTTTATCGAACTCACCAACAACACAATGTATCGAATTATTGATCACGTGGAGAGGACCGCCGCTGTCACCCTGTGGAACAGAATCGGATCATCATTTTAACAACTGAAATATAGCAATATTCATGGTACATCCTGCTGTACTGTCGCGAATGTGTTATTGTTCGGAGTATTGTATAACCTTAACCGACTTAAAATGAATCTATTATCGCCCACTATAATCAACGTAGGGGGGACAAGGTCTCATCTCCGCTTCGGCGAATCGCTTAACAAATTAGATTCCACGTATTCATTAAGGTCAACCAAAATAATGTAGAAAGCAGGTGCAAATGTGATAGATCAGACTTTACGAATGATGTATATATATATTCTAATTTGAGCTAATGAACGGGATTTTTTATGCTGTAATTACCGATAATCAAGATTCAAAGGCGAATGGTTGTAAATATTTTCACTATATTCGTTCCACTAAGAAAATTATTAGTGCTGCTTGTTACAATTACCTGACATGAGTCCTTGCCTCCTTCCGTGTATCCAGCGCACAACATATTGTCCGTTATCCTTCGCGATGGGTACTTAGTAGCTCTGCAAGCCGTATTGGTAAGAATTGGTACGGTCACTTCCCGGAGTGTGTTGGATATTGGACCACTCTCCCCCGTCGCTCCCCACCCAGTTACGATTCCATTTTCGCCGGCAAATGTCTTTGCTGTACAAAAATTATTCGATTAAGTTTACGAAAGAGAAGATCTTAGTAACACATGAAAATGCGACGTAACCATAGAATTTACAAAAATGTTCAATACTGCCGTCGCGGATTCAGTTTTCTTACAATAATTATCTCTTTTATTCCGTTCATGTAAAATCGATCTTTTCGAAGAAAAAAAGAATGTTTCATAAACCATTTGTTCAAAAAGTATCCTAAATCAAAAGGTTTCATTAATTTAGACGATTTGTTATTAAAGGGTGCGATTCAATTTTTGGAAATAATTCACCGAAGTTCTTTTTCCTTTTCCTACAAATCCGTGTACTGAAATTTATTGAAAACCGAACCGTTGCTGAGCTTTATGTAATGATTATTTGTTAAATGCCATGCACTTGTGAAATTACTCTAGTCCAACGACAGCCGCTTTCACTATCAAGGTGAAAATGAAGCGAGTCATGATGGCATGCAGTTGAGACATTTCAGCTTTGTAATAAATATCAATAACGCGGTCAGTGTAGCTTCGCAATTACAGAAATAGAACAAATTTAATGTCATCAACATGGCATTTCACTTTGAGCACTTTTATTGGCAATCCGAGAGATACTTTTTTGCTACTTTACATTAAATAGGGCCATATAACGGTGTTGAGAAACCGTAAAAAGATTTATAGCCTTTGCACATACGAATTTACAATTAATTACGGTAACTCGAACAGCTCGGAATTTATATAATTGGGTTTATATACAACGCAAGCATGTTTTACGCGTTTTTCATGCTCGATTTCGGTACACAAAATAACCGTTTTAGCGACAGCGGAGTGGGTCTACGAATGCGCATGCGCATAATTTACTTTTAGCTCCTGGGAGCAAAATGAAACCACTTTTACGTCCAAGGAGTCAAAAGTGGTCTCTGACGTACTCCACGAATGCGCAGTACCTTGCAGCCCGTGCGTATTATTGTACGTAGTCCGTCAACTTTGTGTACCGGATCGAGCATAAACTTGTAAACCATTCTTTTGTTGCGTGAAATATCGTGTGCACCATGGAGGCGAAAGGTCTTTTACGGTGAGCGTATCTGCAATATGCTCGGCGATAAAAGACTTACTTTGCCTCTTTGGTAAACAATATACTATTGTTCGTATTTCAATAGCATAGCTCTCGCACACTGCCCCACACTGCACAAAATGTTTCACATAGGTTTCTGAAACGTTGCACTGTCTTACGATTACCACAACATAACAGTTACTTACTATTGCATTTTACATATGTATGGAACACGTGGAAATGTCTACCTTTATGATATAACATTTGAAACGTGTCTGGAGTATAACCCTGAAACTTATTCGGAAAATTTCATATGTCTGAATTACATTTTGAATATATACCGTTCGTGTTGCATGAAACTGACTTGACAAAACCTGTAATTACCTATATATTTTACCCACTATACAACTCGAACTAACAGCACGGTTTGTACTCAACTGGCATGACTCTACTTCCGAGAGACCCTCAAGGCGATCTTTCACCTAGCGGCGAGCGTGGAACTACTCCGTAGATGAGGCGACCTTTTGAAAATAGTTCTGCAATGTTTCTGTTCCATCTTACGTAACATCATTGTTTGCAACGTTTCATGATAGCAACAAGCGCACTATAACTGAAATGTAATTCTTCCAACATTTAAGAAACATTTCGAAAATAAAAGCTGGTAACACTTATCTGATATCCAACTAAAATTTTAAGTGCTGTGTGAGTGTACATTTTAATATCAACGAGTACTTTCCGAGATATGAATTCCCCATCCCAAAAGTATACGACAGTAGTTTAAAAAAATTAAAATAATTTTTGAAAATTTTCACAAACGCTATGAAGAAATTTTTGTCCGATAACACGGCGGGCATGGTGATCGATGAGAAATCCATGCCTCAGCATTTATGTTTCACAATTTTTTGAGGTCATCCACCCTGAAAAAATGCATATGGGAGTTGCTAACCACAACATCCATCATATTGATATAAATAGTCTCAAAAAACTTTCCATGAAAGGTTAATCTCAACAAATAAAATGCGAAGACTTACTAAGCTCTGGCAAACACACAGGTCTCACTGGCCCTCCGAACGGAATTTCGTTGCTCAGTCTGAGGAGAGCGATATCATTGTTATAATTGAAAACCGAATACCCGCTGTGCCTGATTATTCGTTGCACTGTATAATCTTGATCTGTGCTATCATGGCTTGAGTTCCTGTCGTGCACCATCAAACGTACTTTCATGAACTTCTTATCGAACCTAGAATTATAAACGGACCGATTAATGACTATGATTTTTATGGAATATCTGCTCCAACATAAAAAATAAACTGTCACTCGCTCACTGCTCTCTATTGCCTTGAAATTCTCGGCTTTTTTCACTTCAGGAGGAGTATTTTTAGCATACCTCTAATGAGCTATGGATATTTTTAAATAATGGCGAAAATCATGCCGATCGCAATTTTCTCGAATTTCTGCTAACTTTTGATTCGTTAGACGGAAAAAGAGTATATTTTTTATATAATTTAGAAGCTTTCCTCGTAATTTAACATTTGGTAAACATGAATATCATTTTTCCAGAAAAAAAGTCAGTTCTGGTAATCACCAAAAATATTGAGAATTCACCGTAAAAATTAATAAACAAATAAAAAATGACCTACATAAGAATTATTGACATTCTATTATGAGCTGAAACAACTGATCGACATCCAATATGAATATAATAACACTAAATGATAATCGAGTGGAAAATCACTATTTGATTAGTGCTTCGTGACGATAACTTTTTTGGAGTGAAAATCGTGTCACTCTTAAGGTGCTTGTCTACGCAATTCTAGCGGACCGGAAAACATTGAGAAAAAAGGTGCTATTAAACGGAATATCTCTGCCTGGGCACCGAAATCAATGAAACGAAATACTTCGCGCAATTCTATGTGCGACTCCGAACACGTACCGGCCAAAACATGTTTTTTTTACGCGCAAATAGAGAAGATATCCATGTAAAACGTTTTCAAAACCGTTTTTCCCAATATTTTCAGGTCTGGTGGAATTGCGTAGGCAAGCACCTTAATTCAGCTCAAAAATAGAATGAGATTTCAGTTTTGGTGAGCGAATTTTCACTTCGCAAAATTTGGTGAGTTCCGAATTGAACTCGCTCTTCCATAATTTAGATTCCAAAATATATACGTATAGATGAAATTTACTCACCCCTCGGTGCAATGAGCTGCGGTTAAAATGTGATAGGAAGTTATGACCGATCCACCGCAATAGAATCTATTTTGGTAGAGGAGTACAACCATCCAAGGATATTGGTTCACCTGAGTTTCCTGCCCTCCGACAATTCTATTGTGTTTATTCGTCAAGCCGCATTCTGTAAAGAGAAAAAAATTCAACGAACAATAATCTTGAGTCAACTTTATCCGGTCAAATTGCCAAAAATTTCTCACCGGTCAATTTCATTACTTTGTATCCATTCTGACTGCATACACGGTGTTTCACATTATTTATTTTTTTTCTACGTGAAGCTTGTATTTTTATGAAAAAAAAAAAATTGGTTCTGACACTCGCGTAATACGAGGTTGAAGTTCATAACGCTAATGCAGCAGAATATTTGGAAAATTTCACAAAATTTCATGACTCAAATGTTGTTATAATGTTAAAATACGTGAAATTAGATATCTTTCACCCAATTCCAGAAATTGTGCATCGTATGTTGCCTGTTTTTGGAACGTTCAATCCCTGATGTTCAGAATTTTTCCTAAATTTTTTGTTGCATTAACGTTACTAACTTGAACCTTATAGCGTGATGAATAACCGATATGAAATGACTTTTAGGAACTCCTAAGTGCAGGTTGTGAGTTGCGGCATTACGGTATTTTTCTTTCGATAAAAAAAAAGGATAACACAAACATCTCTAATCATAGAACCTCACGAACCATATTCAAAATTGCGATTACCAGAATTGTACTACGATTACTGTCATGTTGGAGATTTCGAGAGTCTTATATGATAATTTGACTACTGTCGGCGCAAAAAGGTTTGGCCCCTCTGTTTGAGTGATCATAACTTCTACAGAAAAATTGATAGAGCATCGAGTCTGGAAAAATTGTAAAGCGCCAAGTTTTCTGCATCTGATAGTTATTCACAAATTTCTGTGTAAAAATCGTGGCAACCGTTATAATCTCCGAAAAGTTGAAAAACGTAGTCTTTCGGAGTCCATCGCCGTACGTCAACCTAAACTCGTCACCGTTTGTGTGAACTAAGTTTCAAAATCTGCAAAAATTCAGAAATATTCCCTGAACATTGACGGGCATGATAGCGTTTGGTAAAACGTTCCAAAACCGTTTCCCATGGATACTCTCTATTTTTGCGTAAAAAAAAACATTTTTTGGGCCGTACGTGTTCGGAGTCGCACATAGAATTGCACGACGTATTTTGTTTCATTGATTTCGGTGCCCAGGCAGAGATATTCCATTTAATAGCACCTTTTTTGCCAATGTTTCCAGGGTTGCGATTCTGTACTTCTCCGCCAACTCCGCTGACTCCGCTAACTCCGCTAACTCAGCGGAGACCGTTGGTTGGCTGAGCAGCGTCCAATCGCAGATCGTTTCGGATCGGTCAGTACAGTCGTACGGTGGCGCCGTGAGCTTGGCCCGGCCGTTAGTCGCGATAAACGCAAGGCCCACTTACACTTGATATACATGCATATGTACCACAAAGATAAACCTAGGTGATAAAAAGAAAGGAAGAGAACGAATAAATCAATGAATAAATGCAATCCAATATTTTGATTTATGTATTCGTTCTCTTCCTTTCTTTTCATCTCCGCGGTTTATCCTCATGGTACACTTGTGACATGCATGTGAATCAAGTGTAACTGGGGCCTCGCGTTTGTTACGACTAGCGGCCGGGCAAAGCCCACGGCGCCTCCGTACGACCACCGATCCGAAACGATCTCCGGTCCAGTCGGAATGTACAAAAATTTCGCCTAGTTCTATTCTTGAATATGTCCAAGTTGGCAATTTTTTTACAGCTTCATTGGATACCCAGAAACATATTCTTGAAAACTCGGTGTATGAGAGGTGCGGGTTTGAGAGATAAAAAATTATTAACAATTGAAAGTGCCCGATGTTGACGCAATCTTTTTATTTATCGAGTTTAGAGAAAAAAGTTTCGGACAAAAGTTGTAGATCTCATGATTCTTTACAAAATTATCTTCATAAAAAAATCACGGAGCGTTGATGGTTTGGCTGTAAATCGCAACGGAAGATTAAGCACTCCTAAAACTCGGTTCTTTTGTTTATTGCACGCAGGTCAGTGAATTATCAATGCACACTATTGGAACTTATTGTCATTGTAGAACCATCTTTTCTTAAGAGAAGTGCGCCAAGTTTTCCCGGCTATGTCATAGAGTTTAGCAACAATGAATTTTCGCCTGAAATCCGCCCTTCCCCATAGTTTCTAGTTGAATGACCCGGGAGAGTCCAGCAAAAAATGTAGTGGTACTTTTTACCACCTTCTTTCGGGATCCGGTGAGAAATTTTTTTTTTTCCTGCAAAAAAGGCCGTTAAAAAGGAAATAAAATTTTTGCTTACAAACAAATGGTAATAACTTCGTCAATTTTCAAGTTATCGGAAACATTCTTCGAGGATCTGATAGGTCTTGTCGAGACGCTTCTTTTGGAAAAAAAATCATCTCTTGATCTCTATTATAACCGGAGATACAGAGAGGTTTACCTATTAATTCATAATTGTCGATCTAATTAACATTTTAAGATGATTCAAGTTCGTGCGTATTCTGGAGACATTCGAGTATGATATGCAATTTGTCTCATATTTCCCGAATCATTCATTTCATTGCAACGACTGGTTCAATATAGCGGCGCCGATGACATCGCACCGTCCGCCGAGTGAGTCCCGCCGGGCCGCGCGGTGGGGAGCGACTCGGCCAATCGCGTTCGATGTCGCGCCGCTTGGTTAACAATTGGAATATCTCCCTTGATAATTGTCGTACAAACTTCAATTTTTTTTCAATTCGGACTACTTTTTTCTCACCATTCCGATTATCCCGTTCAAAAAGAGCGTTGACCGATACTCTTCGAACCACTCAGGTTTTCTTTCAACTTTTCATTTGAAAGTTGTTATAACGAAATAACAATTTTTTTTTCTGTGATTGCTCATTAAACTAATATGTGATACTACGGTGTACCTGGGCATCGCAGGTATACTCAGGCAGGCGCAGGCCCGGATTAAGTAGTCGCGATACCTAGGAAAAATTTTTACTGTGAAGAAAGAAAGTCAAAGTATCATAAGATAGTCGATAAGTAGAAATAGGATAAGTATTAGAAGCAAAAATATGTAGAAAACGAATGGCATATGGAGTAGAAACTAAAAACCATGAAGACATAAGCGTAGTAAGTATAAGTGTAGTGTAAGTAGTCTGAAGTAGTTGTGAAGGATTGTAAAACTGTACGTGTATAATAACATGAGACATGTAAAAGAAATGTAAAATGAATCGAAAGTTATGTAACCCTAAGGGCAATCATTGAAAGTACATAAATACATTTCACGTTGTATAAATAACCCAATCAACATGTCTTTTCATGACCATTATTTTATTGCGAAGAAAAAACGTCATTTAGTTTGACGAGTATCGGTCAACGCTCATTTTGAACGGGATAATCGGAATGGTGAGAAAAAAGTAGCCCGAATTAAAAAAAAATGAAGTTTGTACGACAATTATCAAGGGAGATATGATATTCCAATTGGTAACCAAGCGGCGCGACGTCGAACGCGATTGGCCGAGTCGCTCCCCACCGCGCGGCCCGGCGGGACTCATTCGGCGGACGGTGCGATGTCATCGGCGCCGCTATATTAAACCAGTCGTTGCAATGAAATGAATGATTCGGGAAATATGGGACTGATTGCATATCATACTTGGATGTCTCCGGAATACGCACGAACTTGAATCATCTTAAAATGTTGATTAGATCGACAATTATGAATTATTAGGTAAACCTCTCTGTATCTCCGGTTCTAATAGAGATCAAGATATGATTTTTTTTCCAAAAAAAGCGTCTCGACAGGACCTATCAGATCGTCGAAGAATGTTTCCGGTAACTTGAAAATTGACGAAGTTATTACCATTTGTTTATAAGCAAAAATTTTATTTCCTTTTTAACGGCTTTTTTTGCAGGAAAAAAAAAAATTCTCACCGGATCCCGAAAGAAGGCGGTAAAAATCACCGCTACATTTTTTGCTGGACTCTCCCGGGTCATTCAGCTAGAAGCTATAGGGGAAGGGCGGATTTCAGGCGAAAATTCATTGTTACTAAACTCTATGACATAGCCGGGAAAACTTGGCGCACTTCTCTTAAAAAAAGATGGTTCTATATTGACGATGAGTTCCAATAGTGTGCATTGATAATTCACTGACCTGCGTGCGATAAACAAAAGAACCGAGTTTTAGGAGTGCTTAGTCTTCCGTTGCGATTTACAGCCAAACCATCAACGCTCCGTGATTTTTTTATGAAGATAATTTTGTAAAGAATCATGAGATCTACAACTTTTGTCTGAAACTTTTTTCTCTAAACTCGATAAATAAAAAGATTGCGTCAACATCGGGCACTTTCAATTGTTAATAATTTTTTATCTCTCAAACCCGCACCTCTCATACACCGAGTTTTCAAGAATATGTTTCTGGGTATCCAATGAAGCTGTAAAAAAATTGCCAACTTGGACATATTCAAGAATAGACCGTATGTAACATTCCGACTGGACTAGATTGGACGTTCCTCAGCCAACCAACGGTCTCCGCTGAGCTAGCGGAGTGAGCGGAGTTAGCGGAGTTAGCGGAGTTAGCGGAGTTAGCGGAGAAGTACAGAATCGCAACCCTGGTCTGTTGGAATTGCGCAGGCAAGCACCTCAAGGGGGAGGGGGGATACTCGATTTGTTACCGGCCTGTCTTTTTTCGCGAATATCTCCGAAACGGAGCGATGAATCGAATTGTCCTTTCGGCCGCCGATGTTTGACGAGTAATGAGTTCGAACTGGTACGTTTTATCGGATGAAATCGGGATTTTTTTTTTTTTTTGATCGAAAAGTTTTGGCGTGCCATTTATGTCGACTTATATCAAAGCCGGCGCATCAAAAATGCAAAATAGGGGACGGGAGCCCGATTCTATAGGGAATTCCGAACATCACCATCCCAAAACATCTTTGTTTTCGACAACGATGAAGGGGCCAGTGGTATTTTACATTTTTGTTGTAATTATAGCGATTGTCAGAGGCTGGGAGCGGTAATGGCCGATAAGTGTCAAGATGCACGTACTCCGAACGCCCGTGAGATGTCATTGTGTGCACATCTTTAGATTATTAGTCACAGATGATTGGACTACAGGTCGAGTGACGTAGTACCAGGTGTATCAATGTAACAGCGGGACGACATCTCACGGACGTTCGGAGAACTAACATCATGACATTTAGTGGCCATTACCGCTCCTAGCCTCTGACAATCGCGAAAATTACCCCAAAACGTAGAATACAACTGGCCCCTTCATCGTTGTCGGAAACGAAGATGTTTTGGGATGGTTGTGTTCGGACTTCCATATAGAATCGGGCTCCCACGGCCGATTTTGCATTTTTGATGCGTCGGCTTTGATATAAGTCGCCATAAATGGCACGCCAAAACTTTTCGATCCAAAAAAAAAAAGTCCCGATTTCATCCGATAAAACGTACCAGTTCGAACTCATTACTCGTCAAACATCGACTGCCGAAAGGACAATTTGATTCATCGTTCCGTTTCGGAGATATTCGCGAAAAAAGACAGGGCGGTAACAAATCGAGTATACCCCCCCCTTAACCCGCTAGGCTACACCATTCTCCGTCGTCACGTTGAAATACACCCTGGGTCACCAGTGACCCAAAAGTTCTACCCTACATAAAAGTGATTCAGAACATTTGTTTTCATAAGTTTAATACCGGAATGGAATTGTCAGAATGTCCCGAGTAAGACGATGCAAGAACGAATATGGTATCTTCATTTCGTAAAAAGTTATTCGAAAAAGAAGACGAAAAGGCGCTAAATTGAGTAAAAAGTTACTTCTTTTGGTTTTTTTTTTTACAATATTTACTTTGTCTTCCATTAAATTGAAAAAGTCAATGTGATTTTCAATCTGGGGACTCCTCTCTAGAAGGCTATGAAGGCGGTTTCTCGGTT
This sequence comes from Tenthredo scrophulariae, assembly GCA_963978835.1. NCBI lineage: Eukaryota > Metazoa > Arthropoda > Insecta > Hymenoptera > Tenthredinidae > Tenthredo > Tenthredo scrophulariae. The sequence continues at coordinate 17,856,922 of OZ022230.1, read as the reverse complement.
GCTTCCGAAAAGTATGTTCATTTCACAGAATGAAAATGGACTTTGGCACTAATGTAAAAAGTTAGGTTCCTAGCTTCTATTTCATGCAAAACTGGACTTTTTGAACATAATAACCCCAAAAAGCACCTTTGGTGCAAAAACCTTCCGCCAAGTCCATTAATGTGTAGATCTCTCCACCAAAAAATAACCATTGTTGGTTGATGATTATCAACATACAAAAGCATTGATACCAGATACAACTGCCAAGTACCTGTAGAATAATAAAAGTTTGGAATTGAAAAATTTGTTCAAGCTAAATAACGTCGTACTCGTTCGCTCGCTGCGCTCGGTGACTCGATCGGCTTGTGATTATTGGTTGGAGAAACAATTCGGATGAAAAAATTGAAGATGACAACATCGAAAAATATTCATAACGAAAAAATAATTTAAACAAAATTGCAAAAAAAAATTTCGAGTCCGTGGTACGTTGGCGGGCCAATGTTTGAATGGCTATCAGATGACATTGACATAGTTCGCAATTGTTATTTCATGGTTCTTTTTCTGCAAAAGGCCCCCCAAGTACCACTACCTCCAAAATTTTTTTTTGTAATTTTGTTTAAATTATTTTTTCGTTTTGAATATTTTTCGATGTTGTCATCTTCAATTTTTCCATCCGAATTGTTTCTCCAACCAATGATCACAAGCCGATCGAGTGACCGAGCGCAGCGAGCGAACGAGTACGACGTTATTTAGCTTGAACAAATTTTTCAATTCTAAACTTTTATTATTCTACAGGTACTTGGCAGTTGTATCTGATTTCAATACTTTTGTATGTTGATGATCATCAACCAACAATGGCTATTTTTTGGTGGAGAGATCTACACATTAATGGACTTGGCGAAAGGTTTTTGCACCAAAGGTGCTTTTTGGGGTTGATATCACTACTTTTTGTAAAATTTTGCTTGACCACCTAATAATTGTGCTCGCTCGCTACGCTCGCTCGGTTGTTTTGTACTATTTCATACCGCCCGAAGTCCCTCGATAAGCAAGAACGTCAACAGCAACGAGCACGCGTGTGCTCATAATTTTCCCCAAGTCTAAAATTTGTAAACTGACGCGAAACGTACCTTCATTGCGTTTACAAATTGTTCCATTACAATAACTCTTCATACCTACAACATCTAACCCTGCGTGCAGCCCTCCTCCTTTCTCATCCGGGCTAGGGACCGGCAATGGTGGAGTTACTTGCACGCAGGGTTATATGTTACTCATCACAACAGTATTTCAAAATTCGAATATTATTATACGTGGTAAAATAAAGCTCGTCGAAGTCTAACTCATAACGTCAACCTCTAATTCAGGTCTGAACAGAAGGTATCAAAATATGTAGAACTAAGCCTATTGGTGCAAGACTAACGTGGAGCATAAAATGGAAGTTTATGAAGTCAAACACTTGCATACTGCTCTCTTCGTCTGACTCTTGCCGTTTCTTGTATCAAATCACACTATCCCGATATTTTGCAACCCCAGCGTTACCTCTCATCATCCTCTCTTCTTATACGGCGACCCGCTACAAAATTAAACAATCCAGAAGAAAGGTTTTTTTCCGATAATTACATTCATAAATGAAAATATGCTGAGTCTACAATGAATAAATAAATATACATAATAATCTATATCATCTGAGAAAGAGGAAGTCAATCGATCATTTCTTTAATAGCGAATAAGTATTTTCATTCAATTCGTCGTCATAGCACTAATCTGAATTTGAAGAAACCTTAAGAAAGTCGAACATACAGACACAGGTTGCATACCAAAAGCTAACAAATTTTTCGAAATTTGACATTGAATTGTGAATATACATTATATACATGGATTAAAAAATGATCTCCACCGAAGGTCAAGGCACTAAGTTGACGTGGAGTATAGAATAAAGCCTATCGGAGTCCAACACACAACGTCGACTGACAGTCTCGATTTGACTAGATGATACAGAGTTAGATTACAAAACTCGTCGGAATCCGACGCATAACGTTGACTCACAATTTGAGTCTGAGCAGACGAGCCGTCGGAGATGAGCTTAACATAGAGCCTAAAGTGGAATTGGTTGCAATCCAACGTTTGAACTCGGCTTCATTGGTCTGGCTCCTTGCCGTTCCTTATATCAAATCATGCTATCCTCATATTTTTCAACCTCAACATTTCCTCTTGTTTTTCTATTGTCAGACTCCCTCAGGCGGTAACTTGCTAAATAACGAACCCAAAAAACCGTTTCCTCCGATAATTGCATTCATAAATGAAAATAAGCCAAATCTACAATGTATAGGTGAATAAAATTAAGAGGTAATAGCCAGTTAAAAGTCATCTGACAATCTAGTGTCATTCAAGGTAAACCAAACCTAATCGTAAAATTAGGTTTGTTCGTCTTAGCTACACCTTCTACACTTTTACCAGATTTTACACTTTTCAATAGAAATTTACACCTCCTATTGGGCGAGTGTAAGAAGTGTAAGACAAGTATAGAAAGTGTAAGCTAAGCCGAACAAACCTATGATCCGTTCACAATTGTTATTTTATTTATCACCATGAATTTTACACGTCAGTCGATTCGCATAACCTCAAAAGCTCAAGATCGTAGGATTTGAGATTAACCTATCGAAACATTTTTGTTGGTGACTATCACATTAATGTACTTGGCGTAAGGATTTCGCACCTGAGGGGCTTTTGGTGGGTATGCACTAGTTTTTGTCCCTTCAGATTTTGTATTGAGCATTGCTTGTACTTTCTTTCATTTCCTTTTTGGATTTGAAAACATGAAATGACAACACGCGTCTGCTAGTGTTGGAGACGGTTTCTCTCTGCGATCCGAGCGCTAGCTACGTCAAGACTCTCGTACTAACGGCACTATACAACTTTGGTGTGGATTTTCCCTTCTATATCATGTCCCCAGATACGTAAAGACGTATGTCCTGTGTATAAGCGTAGAACATACGTCCTGCGTTTAGCGACGAAATGTGATTAATGGTAATGGTTTGAGTTGGCTGAATCTTAGTCTGAAGAACACTCAAGAGAAAGAGAAACATTGTACTACGAAACGGGGTATCAGAATCTGAAGTTAATTATATCTCAGCACTCCAGACACCGGTTTAATCGATCTAGGGCTCAAATGAAAGCTTTTCATGCCTACATCCTAGATAAAATAAGTTTCAATTCGTGTATGTTGTGAGGTGAAAGAAAACGAAGATACTAATTCGCGGTATAGGTTAGGGTAGTTGCCCCTCGGCTATACCGAGAATATTCGGTGAGAGTAGACAACTCCCTCCCTAGGACAAAACTAACACAGGCGCGCACCGCGTGCGTAAGGCTCGGCGGGCGGGGCTAAGCGACCAGCGGTGCTTCTGCCGAATCTTCCGCGCTAGGCCGAATCCGTATAGCCCATCCACAGTAACTCCATAAATACTATAACCCATCCCCGCTAACTCGATGAATACCTAATTTAAAAAGCAATCATTACACTGAACTCGGAAAAGAATGAACGCGAATAAAATGAATTCGCGTGACGTGAACATTTATTGTCAGATTTATCAACGAATAACAACTAAATATCAATTAATTGGATTTAAGTATTGATTATCAGTGTTTAGGAGCGATATTTGAGACAAATCGGAACAGGTAAGTGGAGGGTGAATCATTGAAGACAATATGGTCGAAATTTGGTTTATCTATTGATTTATTTATTTAGTCATTTATTTTCAGTTCTCGATTTCATTCAAAACATCTGTTCGGAATACTAGTATTCAATCTAATGAAAATTAAGAATTCGTGAGAAAGTTTTCGGTGTTTGTGTCAACTTTAGTTTAATATTAACATAATGAATCATCTGATCAGCGTACAATGCAGAGAATAGAGTCATCGAGGATAAGGCTGTCACCCACAGGCCATGTACTTTGGCCTGAAACAGAAAAATGAAATAGATCAACGATTATTGGTTAATCGAGGGATCGATTGCCGTTGAATTATGGTGTACGCACAAACTTATCAGAAATTGAATGCTTGGGAATCGAAGAACGGCTACCGATGAGCCACCGTCGAACGTAGTACACTTTTACTCAAACCATTTTCGTCTTTCAACGACTACGTCTATCGGAGACCCGAGTGCTGACATGTACCTCAGCTCGGCTTCATAGCGTGCGGAGGGATTTGTCGCAGGAGTTTGTAGTACGTCGACAATCAGGTGTCGGAGAAGAATAAATTCATACTAGTTGAAGAAGATGTTGCCATCCCAGGAGTACTGCGTTCGACAGTGGCTCATCGGTAGTCTTTCTTCGATTCCCAAGCATTTAATCTCTGATAAGTTTGTGCGTACACCATAATTCAACGGCAATGGATCCCTCGAATCACCAATAATCGTTGATGTATTTCATTTTTCTGTTTCAGACCAAAGGACATGGCCTGTGGGTGACAGCCTTATCCTCGATGACTCTATTCTCTGCATTGTACGCTGATCAGACGATTCATTATGTTAATATTAAACTAAAGTTGACACAAACACCGCAAACTTTCTCACGAATTCTTAATTCTCATTAGATTGAATACTAGTATTCCGAACAGATGTTTTGAATAAAATCGAGAACTGAAAATAAATGACTAAATAAATAAATCAATAGATAAACCAATTTTCGACCATGTTGTCTTCAATGATTCACCCTCCACTTACCTGTTCCGATTTGTCTCAAATATCGCTCCTAAACACTGATAATCAATACTTAAATCCAATTAATTGATATTCAGTTGTTATTCGTTGATAAATCTGAAAATAAATATTCACGTCACGCGAATTCATTCTATTCGCATTCATTGTTTTCCGTGTTCAGTGTAATGATTGCTTTTTAAATTAGGTATTTATCGAGTTAGCGGGGATGGGCTATAGTATTTATCGAGTTAGTGTGGATGGGCTATACGGATTCGGCCTAGCGCGGAAGATTCGGTAGAAGCACCACTGGTCGCTCAGCCCCGCCCGCCGAGCCTCACGCACGCGGTGCGCGCCTGTGTTAGTTTTGTCCTAGGGAGGGAGTTGTCTACTCTCACCGAATATTCTCGGTATAGACTCGTTGAGTTCCGCGCTTGAAAAATTGTTTTTTTTAATGTACTTGGCGCGAGACTCTACCGAGTCTCTTAATGGGAGGATTTGAAGGCTCAAGGCCCATCTCTAGTCGCCCACCTCCTTTTGATACAATGTTACACATTTCAATTATTATCCGAGCCCAGGCGTCGAAAACGCAAAAAAGGCCAACGTCGCGCGAATTTTATTTCAATTCCGAACATATATGTCCAAAAAAATGTTCGTTTCCTGCGAAAATAGAGCCTAAAGATGGTTTTTACATTATTCGAATGTTTTCGAATTCGATTTCCTCGGCGAATCACGTAAAAACAATCTGTAGACTCTATTTTCGCACAAGTCGAACATTTTTTTGGGCGTATGTGTTCGGTATTGAATTCGAATTCGCGCAGCGTTGGCCTTTTTTGCGTTTTTGACGCCTGGGCTCGGATGATAATTGAAATGTGTAACATTGTATCAAAAGGAGGTGGGCGACTAGGGACGGGCTTCAACATGTCAGCTGAAGAGAAAATTGATTAAAAAAAAAAAAATTCAATAAAAATAGAAAAAAAAAAGAAAAAAATTAGAAAAAATTGAAAAACTGTCAACCGATGCACTACACCATGAGTCACAGGAGACCCGAGAACCGACTTTTGTGCACAATGCTCGAAAGAAAAAAAAAAAAACTGAATAAATAAGGACGTAGCTCTACTTTTTCCCATATTTTCAGTACAATAGTCACATTCCCAGAAAGTGTCTCTTTGCAGGAACGTAAGTTTTAGGGTGCTGCCGGGTCACGGATGACCCAGGTGTTGCTTAGCAGGTTAAGCCAAGAATAATGTTTGACTTGTTTTTTCTTTTTTTCAAATCCAATATAAATATGTAATCAAGTTGATCTAACATTTGTTGGATTTCATAAAATGTAACGTATTCATTATTGTTTTTTTTTTTTTTTTTCTAACAAAAATATGCAGTCGATAGTATTCGATTAATGTAGCTAAATATTTTGTCGATTCAACCAAGTCGATGTATTCAATTAGCGTAATATTATTCTTGAACACTATATATTTGGAATAAACAGAATAATTGATTTACTTTGAAGAACATTTATGTTTCAACCAATCAAGCCCATTTATCTAACGTACCAGTGATAATAGTTCAAAGAAATATTGATTTGATTCAAATGAAATTTGTTTAAGTCACAAAAAAGCTTTGAGTAATAGGATACAAATAAATGCTAGTTTTATACGTACTGCACTGTGGACAAATTTTCGGAAATTCGAGTGGGCCAACCCCTGGGGATTCGGTTGGGATCGGACTTGTGCTACCAGGTATCCAGCCAGCAAGCCATTCCCAGATGCCCTTGTTTGGTTGTGGGTCGTTCAGATTGGCACCCGTTGAATTAGATACTTTAAATCCTTCCGTGGCGGATGACTGCGTCTGTCAATAAAAATCTAATTTAAATGAACATAGTAAGGTGAACATTACCTTGTGTTATGTGATACAGGTCAATTCATATTCGGAGAGGAGATGTGCGCGTTTCTCCATGTAATATACGTATATGCAACCGCCGCTCGTTTCTCGCTTGTGACGACTTTATGGTTTGAAATGGCAGTAACGTATTATGGCAATAAACGGTAGAGAAAGTGCGACTTTATGATATAAAAAGTGAATTATTGTGCAAATATTCAGGTAGTCGGATATCCGAAAATCACAAGCTGTCTAATCAAATAGGAACTAGTTTCAGCTAGGCTATGGGAATTGCAAAACCTATATTCTACGTATATAAGGATTCAGAGTCGTATAATATCAGGATGAGTGCTTGTACGTGAAATTCGCCAACCAGTTCACAAGACGTTTTATCAAATATTGCAGAGCTATCGGTAGAAATCAGAATCAATATACGCCTTTTTGAATTCTAGGAGCGAGAGCTCTAAACTAGAATTTAAAAAGACTAGTCTGCAACTAAACTTGCTCGAAACGGACATATCTCTCACTCACATAAGAATTTCATTGCATGAACAATCCTACCCTAAAATTCTAGTTTGAACCTACAAGTCTTCAGTGAGAACTTTCAAAAAAGAACTAGAATTTTTATTCCGAATCGGTTTTTGTTTCTCATAAGATTTATACTTTGGCATTGAGAATAAAATCAGAATTTTCGCAAAAAACGATCTATCACTGACGCATAAATACCACGACTAAAACTGTGCCATTTGCCGATAGGTAGCATATAGAGAAATTCAAAAATTTATTTCATGAGTTTTCACGAATATATGAACACGTTCCTGTTCATTGCAACCTATAAGACAGTCTGCTGAACCAGAGCAGAAGTCGGACCTATATTTGAACTGATATTATGATACAGCTCTCTCGTCTGTACTCGAGGATGACGATTTTTGAAATACTAAAAACTTTTTTGATGGATATTATTTTTCACATTTTTTCATCGATAGTAACTACTCCGATTGTGATATCGGTGGACTAGCATAGGTAGTCCAACGAAAAGTTTCCAAAGTAGGGTTCTTTTTGGCTGAAATCCCTCGCAGATCTTAATAGCGGGCAGGCCAATATATACAGGTTGCACAAAGAGCTTGAACGAACCGCTCCAGAGAAACCATAAACTCATTTGAATGTTCAACCATCCTTCCGGATATTATTATTTATTTCACCTTCCAACAATTCGACGGATTTAATGACATTCGACATGAAAGTGCTGCACTCGATTAGTACAGCCTGGGGTGAGGAGAGTATCTCAGAAAAGCAATTCTCGAATTTAATTCTCTCGGCTAACCAAACGGTGTCAGTAATAAATATATCTATATAACTGGCAGAGTGATCCTGGTATGTACTCGAAAAAGTAACTGGTTCTGTCCAATAAGGAACACATCCGATTCATATCTCCTGGCTTGGCAACCGCATAAAAGAATGAAACATCTCAATGCACTAACAATAGATATGAGTTCGATCCATGTTACTAAAGATAGGTTTTTGTGCAATCGTTTTACCACCAGCTATGACATCTGAATTGCGGACTCAATTGACTCATAAAAATACTTACAGAAGCGTATCAGTCTAGTGTCGAGATATTGCGATACATGAGACATCATGATTTCGATATCATGAAAGAACTACAAGAATCAAATGAAAATGAACATCACTTTTGCAAATGTACTCATCTTCCATCTACACAATCACCATTGGAATTCGTTAAGTAATTACGAACCGGTAAATTTATTTCTGCATAAGGTATGCAACAAGGATAACGCGAAAGAAATTGAATAATAATTCAAGGTTCGTAGTACACACCTGATTGTCAATGGAAATACTGACGGCCAGGGCCATGGCAATGATGCCGAAGAAGGTCCCCACGTTAAGCATGACTTTTAGTCTCCTCGCTGTGACTACTCGCAAGAGACTACACGTACGGCCAGACGTTTCAATAAATTTAATTCTATTTCTCACTTGCTACTAACGGCGCGGACACTTTCACACAGCCTTTAATTCCGTGTCACATCTTTATTTATACGAAACTATACTCGACTGGCAGGAACCATTGGTGAAAATTGAGGTTCTACGTATGTTAATTCTTCGCAAACAGGCACGCGAAATTGATGTGATGAATTATCAAAAGAGGTTGTGCTTATCTACGTTTTGACTGGAGACCAGAGCCGCACTGAAGTTGCGCTCTGACATTTGTCAGAAAAATCAACGACCTCATTACGCATACTGACACACGTATTTAGAGAAAGCTCATCCGATTAATAGTCAAGCAAATCGCCGTTGGTTGATTAAATCATTGCGGGGCATTCCATACTCAGTTATATTGATATTAATAAGTATTACACAATTTAGACCAAGTTCATTGCTCTCTCCTCTGCCATAGAGATCCTTTCAATACCGTTTTGACAAACCATTTGACGGTCTATAACTCATTTTGAAAATTGGTATTTTATTCTTCCATTGGAGTAAATTGAGGCACAACCCATCGTATGAGAATTAAAATATTGAATTCTCTGAGGTAATAAATTAGCAGAATTACCAATAACGCCCTTGAAAATTTAGCGCTCAATTGGTAAGACGAAACATTCTTAAATGTTTTATTAATCATCGTAAAAATACTGGAAGGTAATATGAAATCGGTAAGTAAATATTTTTTTTTTCCAATAGAGCGAGATTGGTGAATGAGGATAAATCGCTATGATATGACAGGTGTAATTAAGTATCTGGAATAATCATAGGTAGGTGTATACACATAACTGTATATACAAAGAAGCGAAACCTACTATAATTTAAATACGTATAATCAATTTTTCAATTTGTGAGACATTTACGAGTATGTGATTGAGTTCCGTGCCAATTTCTTTGAGTCCGATAACGGTATTTTTGGAGAGCTTGGTCGGCAACCAAAAATCCGTATTGTATGAAGACGCATAGAATCCTTGGAATTCGCGGATAAGCAAAATTCATAGATGCCATCGAAAAGTGAAAAAATACATGAGCTCGCTGAAACTGATTAATCTAGAAATTTAACTGCTCATTTCAGGTACTTCTTTATTCTAAGGTCCGTCCCTAGTCGCCCACCTCATGTTTGTCGAAAAACGGGGGGGGGGGGGGACATATTTCGATTATTATCCGAGCCCAGGCATCGAAAACACAGAAAAGGCCAACGATGTGTAAATTCAAATTCAATTCCGAACACATACGACCAAAAACATGTTCATTTCATGCAAAAATAGAGTCTACAGACGGTTTTCACGTAATTCGAATGTCAATTTCCTCGGCGGTCATGATTATGAGAGTCGTCCGCCGAGTTCAGCCGGCCCTGTAGGTAACACAGGCCGAACATTACACGATACGTGATCTTTCCTACACACGAAAGTGATTGAAATAGTCAGCCCCCGGTGATCACGCATCGTGTAAGGTGGCGGCTTACCGAACTCGGCGGACGACTCTCATAGTCATGGCCACCGAGGAGATTGACATTCGGATTACGTAAAAACCATCTGTAGACTTCATTTTCGCATGGAACGAACAGTTTTTTGGACGCATATGTTCGGAATTGAATTTTAATTTGCACAGCGTTGGCCTTTTTCGCTTTTCTGACGCCGGGCTCTGATAATAATCGAAATGAGCCCCCCCTCGCCACACACTTTTTTGACGAAAAGGAAGTGGGCGACTAGGGATGGGCCTTAATCATTATACCTTTATAAATTTTGAGCCGAATGAATTCCCTGATTTTTCGATTTTTCAATTAATCTTATACGATCACTCAAATTTCGGGTTATTTTCAGCTATAATACCACAAGACCTTCAAAATTATCGGATATTTCCCGATTGTTTTGCTGCATAGCATCAAGAGAGCCAAGTTTTGCAGATCAAAAATCATTCGCGCTGCGCGCTCGTGATTGGCCCATTCGTTGCTACGCAGGATCAAAACACGAGGGAAATAACCGATTCATTTTGAAGGTCGAGGGATATTCCGAGAATTATTTCTTCCATTACGATCTCGGCCGAACAGAGTGCAGTATTTTATTTTGGGGTCAGCGTCTTGGAATTGATCCAAACTGGGACACGAGTTTGACAGTTTGACAGAGATTTGGATGAAATCTGTCACAATCGGGTAAAACAATTGGCAGGCTACAGGGAAATTATCGGTCTGATAATCTCCCCGTGGCCGGGGAAATTATCAGATTGAAACAGGCCACGTGACCGAGAATACTGTACTCTGATTGCCCAAGATCGTAATGGAAGAAATAATCAAACAGAATTCGCAGGTCAACGCCCAAATTCCATTTTTGTTATCAAATCAAACTCTTTTTTGATAAAACAAAAAAGGCTCGGTATATTAGGCCCGGTTTGTGAAAGGTCCTCTTTCAGCTAATCTCACAATTTCTTATATCATTCTACGCCTTTATCCCGTTTTTACCCGTCGACAAAATTTCGAGTTGAATTCTTTGCCATATAGCCGCAATTAGCTCGGAGAAAATTCAGTGTAAAACTTTAGTGTGATTCAAGCACTACAGTAGCCCGCGCATTTAGCCACATAGATTTGAAGGGTATATTTAACTTCACAAAGGGATATTTTCAAAACAGCGGGATATCCGAATGAAAACAATTTTTTCACACAACTTCGATAATATTTTGCACCATAATTAACTGAAAATTAAGATCCCAGAGTTGAATGCAGTCGAAGAAAAAGCGATTTTAGTAAGGATACACATTAGACTGGTTCAAAAAAAAAAAACTTTAATTTTTTTTTTTCGATCTCCTACTTCGTGAAATCATAGTTTTCAACATAATATTGAACCTCGTGAGAGGAATTCACCATGCGATTTTTTTAAGAGGTGTCGCATCGAGATTCTGTATTCGCCATTTGATTAAGACGTAAGAAATCCAATTCTGACGGTTGGAGGCGGATAATGATTCTTCTATACAACGGACGAAATTCTGTATGGTAGCATTTGACAACTTATATGTTTTCTTCGAATCGGCGCGTCGTAGAAAATTTTTAATCGCACGACCTTCGAGGTATCAACATCGCGTAAAACGTGGTTTTTCGCCTTTTCGAAATGAAAAAAAAAAATTTTTACGACGCGCCGATTCGAAAAAAACGTGTAAGTTGTCAAATGCTTTCATACAGAGTTCCGTCTGTTGTATAGAACAATTATTATCCTCCTCCAACCGTAGGAATTGAATTGTTTACGTGTAAATTAAATGGCGAATACGAAATCTCGATGCGACACCGCTTAAAAAAATCGCACGGCGATTTCCTTCCACGAGGTTCAGCATTATGTTGCAAACTATGATTTCATGAAGTGGGAGACTCTGTGGGAGATCAAAAAAAAAAAAAATTTTTTTTTTTGGCAGTCTAATACAAAGCCGTTATACGAATTTCAAATTTCCGGATATTAAATTATTCTGGAATAAAACTCCGAATGAATAATCTTTTCTTAGTGGGAATTTCGTAGCAATTATTTGACTACAGTCTACAAATCGACACATCATGAAGTTATCTTTTCACATATAATAACACCTAATTTTCTGAACAATTACGAACCAACATATCTAAAATGCAAACCACCAAGCTTGATCAAAGTCCTTAGAATTTGGCTCTGGATTCGGCTGCACCCAACGATGAGAAGCATCGACTCACATATTGTGACACTCCATTTTATTATACGTCAACAAGCTAGTATATTTTTCCAATAAAACTGTTTTATTTGAAGGAGGCGTTGGATGCAGATGATTCAACCAAAATCGCAAAATAATGTGTACTATGGAAATGGAGCCGCTGAATTTAGGAAAGCTATACGTCAACCTCTTCAGATTATATCTGTAAATGAGCCAGAAAATACTTAATATCTCTGATGCGAGCAGAATTTTGATTACATATCAGATACTGAGGTTTCAAATAGATCCTAAGTTCAAGAATTTCAAATTCTTCGATTCGAATTTTTCTAACTCACTTGTGGATATAATATGAAGAGATAAGCATCGATTTTGTTTTTAATCAGTTTAGCCTGTCCCATAATGCAAATTATTTTACAATATTAGTAAAGTCATCTGTATAGGCCTGCCTTGACAATTGCTGTTATTTCAATGATTAGCGCATCTGTTGTGATAAATCTACAAAAATAATAATGTATTATTAAGACACTTCGTTCTCGCACATATCTTTTACCTCATCGAAATTTCATAATCGTATGCATCTGAAAAAGGAATGAATTCACTTTTATTTTATCCTGGCTAACTATACAGACCACAGATCGAACAAGGACAATTTCTCTTCACCTTGAAGACGTTCGAGTATTGTACAGGATTTAGGACATCCAAATATGTTTATAATTTACACGCAGTCAGTATACGATAGTGACTATGAAGTGTTAAATTTGTATGTTGGAGACATATTTAAATCAGAAAAGTTTGATCGTGTGGCAAGTGGATTGAATTAAAATTCAACTTAAATACCGGTATAAAGTATATCACGAAACGAACTATGTTCATTTTCGGGATTGTGATGACTCGGGTGAATAATACATGCATATCCTGTTTTAGGCCTCGAATCGACATGATGTAACCTACCGATTCTGGTATTAAAAACTATCGCGTATCTTACACAATGCGGCCACCAGCATTGATTGAAGTGAGATCTGTAAAAATCACGTAGGTTAACATTTCATTCATGTAGTCCAAACTGGATGCAGTTTCTCGAGCCCATACAGTGCTGATGTAAGTCTGGCGTAAGCTAGAGTGATTTACAAATATTTCGTTTTTCATGGATTTTCAGATTCTTTTAATCCGTGTAATGGAAAACACATGAATTTGAATTTCCGAAAAAACGAATAATTCCAAGAGTTTTTAGTATACGCTGAAGCTACGTGCCAGGACTGCGTAGAAAAGATCAGAGATCCATCGGACTAATGGTGTCTTAATTATTGAATCAAAATGATCTATAAATGTAGTTGTTATAAATGCATTTTTGATCTGCAATATTGTGCATCACTTGATATTTTCGATCAGTTTTTCGAATGTTTTTTTCGTCAATAATGTGGCAAACGTTCGCAGAACTCTGTGCTACAATTTTCGAAACGAAAGATGGTATAGAAAATTGATTTAAACATATAGGTAATTATGTTTTCCCTTGGAGTTACTCCGAAAAAAACTGATAACATGAAGGAACCACCCACAGAAAAAACATGCGTAACATATTTATAACAGCCAGAAATCTCGATTGGCAAACATTGATTTTGTTGACTCTAATAATCAAACAAGACCGGTACACTTCGTGGAAGTTTACTATACTGCTAAGAAACTGCCCTAAGGTCTTGACACTCAGCACGTTCCTCTCCGCTGCTTTGTTTGGACTCGGTTAATTACCGTGGAAACGAGATACGGTGGTCTAGGAATACACTCGACTCGTAACAGTGCAGTGGGTCAAGGTATCTGTGCCACGGTGCCCTCATGCGGGTTTGGCTGATGCTGCACAGTTCGCACTACATCAAATCGTCTCGCTTGAATTGTTTTCATTCGTTGATCGTTGGGAGCCCATTGTTGATGCTGTTTGTTATCAGAAACCTTGCCTTAGTTACAACGAGTACGTGGCCAACATAGTATTGATGCATAATGCAGGAGAACTACAGATTTCGCATGATTAGTGGCTCCCGTGTTATGTCTCGTTGGATAAAAGAAACATCATTATTACGTAAAGCGATTCTCCATTACCTAGTTTCGCAAAGCGACAGAATCTTCGACGATGCGCATATACAAAGGCGTATAGATGAATAGATCTGGCTGAAATAACATCGAACTCTGCTCTGAACCTTGAAATAAGTTGGCCTATTTTAATGGTATGCGATGTGTCAAGATAATTTTAAATTCAATTGCACTCAACTTCTGTATTTACATACAGAATTAACAGACAGATGTGTTACGTAATTTCTTAGCTTCATCAACCACATGGATGCCCAACCACGAAACCTTATCTCATACTATAGGTCACTCGCAATTTGGCATTCCGATAGTGCTATTTGTTTCATGCATTTCAAGAACTTATGAATCATACAAATTTGAAGAATTTCAAATCAGAATTTGACTTCTGTCGGAGTGAAATTATAATCAGTTCCATGCAACCGACAGAATTTCTTATAGATTCAAGGTCATCGCATGATTTTGGGAACTAGCTTATTTTTGTCGATTGCGTATTACATTCTAAACTCAAGTTGATACTACAGAGTGTGAAGAAGTTTTACGGTCTTCCGTTCTCTCTAAATCCAAATCAGTGAAAAGTCACTGATGGCAGTTATAAGTGTACCAAAATCACTGTCAATCAGTGAATATGTTACTGATTGTCAGTGATTTTGGCGTACATATAACTGCCATCGGTGACTTTTACTGATTCGGATTCAGAGAGTTGTGTTTAGAAATAAGAAATGAAAAAAGTTTAATGCTTTTTGTATTCTTGCCAAAGAGCTCAAGTGGCCTTGAAAATGAGTAAATCAACGTAAAGAACAGCGGTTCTTTTTTCGCGGACACGTTTTGGCGTTGCAATCTATTTGCATAATTGCATCCGTACAATATGTGCGTTACAAAGTTCGCCCGATACTTGGAGATGGCAGCAGCATCGATATGCTGATTAATTAAATGACAGCCGATCAATAACTGGTTTAGAATTTCATAGCAGTATTTAAAAAATACAATTTTCTAAAGTAAAAAAAAAAATAATAATCCACAATCGTACATAAGATATGGCGCAGTTCGCTGAACAATATAAAAACTAACAATGAGTCAGAAAATGTATTCTAGACTCGCGCATTGACCTCATTAGGCGGATCTGCAAAGGGATGAAACAACTCCTTCATGTTAATACTAATTCAAATGGCTTTTGAATTTTGAGTGACCCGTGTCTTCCATATTATAACTTCTCATCCTTTTACACTGGGAGTAAGTTTGATATTCTCTGTTTTTTTTAACGAATCATCACTATACATGCGGAAGATGTGTTATCACTTGAACCTATGAGTTGTAGTATCGGTGTTTGAATTTTGTTAAATATGGTCGTTTCAAGTTGAGAGAAATTATTAGGCGTTTAGAGCCAAGGCTGGTTTTGACGCAGTGTAAGAATAAATCACCGAATTGCAACATCGAAATAATAGGTGAGACATTGCTCTGCCTATATGTTTATCTCGGCGGTTGTAATTTTTTTTTTTTAAGTCTCAGTAGGTGTGTCATTGCCACGATAAGAGTCAACAGGAAAGAGATATTATTTACCTTATTCGCAGGCCTTGTAAGAGCTCGAAACTTTTATTTGAAACTGTGATGAAACCAGCAAAGCCCTTAAGCTTTTGCTACATAAGCAGCCCTTGACACTTCAGTTGACACAGATCAGACCATGGACTAGTGGCCCAATTTCATCATTAACGTCACTACAAAATGATTTTCCAAAACCGCAAGCTCTACCTTAAGCTGGATAAACTCAGAACGTTTATTGACCTTGTATTAAAGAAAGTTTTCAAGATATCTTTACCCTCTTTCTACGAATAGGATTTTAATATGCATCAGTATACTGACTAGAGATTATCTCCTTTTGGCCAATTCGAAGAAGTCAAATATACATTTTTTCTTCGATCGACGGCTGAGCAGAACAACATAGCATCTCAGCCTTTGGTTTAACAACATCGCATCTCCGCGTTTGGTTCAACAACATAGTATCTGAGCGTTTCATTCAACAACATCGTATCTCAGCATTTGGTTCAACAACTTCGTATGTCAGGATTTGATTCAATATCACCGTATCTCTAAATTTGGTTCAAGATCATCGAACCTGAGAAATTGATTCGAAAATATCGCATCTCAGAATTTAGTTCAAGAACATCGTATCTCCTATGTCTTATACAAAAAGAGACAATGTTCTGGAGACGAATTCTGAGAAACGATGTTGTTGAATCAATTTCGGAGTTATGTTGATTTTCAACAAAATTCTGAGATACGATGATATTGAATCAAATCCCTACATACGAAGTTGTCGAACCGAATGCTGAAATATGATGTTGTTCTGCTCAGCCGTCAATTGGTTCATTTTCATATGGCATAGTGAACTCCACTTCATTTTGTCACTATCCAAAAATGTATTTGCATCTATGGGCATTTCTCATGTTATCCGACAAGACTTTTTTTTAATTCTTTTTTTTTTTGCAAAATCTAAATTGAACATACTTTGGAAATAAGGATTATCAACGAAGTACACTGCATTATGCTTATTATTATGAGAAATTTGCAGAACTTTTGGAGAGAGTACAAGTGCCTCGAAGAAACACTATTGCATATCTCCCACAATCAGGCTTTCAAATCCTTGCTAATATATGAGGCGTTCCAGGTCGACTTATGATTTGCCATTCTTCACTGCTCGGAGTATTGTCAATTGGTTAAATATTTTTTGTACCATGGGGCAAAGATATGAGTTTTCGAATTCTTCTAAAATAAGAATCTTTTAGAATAAACCAAGAGTACAAGATCTTCAGGAAAAAGATAGCAATTAAGGCCCGTCCCTAGTCACCCATTTCCTTTTGATACAATGTTACACATTTTAATTATTGTCCGAGGTGAGGCGTCGAAACCGCAAAAAAGGCCAACGTCGCGCGAATTCTATTTCAATTCCGAACAGATACGTCCAAAAAAATATTCGTTTCGTGCGAAAATAGGGACTACAGATGGTTTTTACATTATACGCCGAGGAAATAGAATTCGAAAAATCTAAAAACCATCTGTAGACTCTATTTTCGCATGTAACGAACATTTTTTTGAACGTATGTGTTCGGTATTAAATCTGAATTCGCGCAGCGTTGGCTTTTTTACGCTTCGACGCCTGGGCTCAGATAATAATCGAAATGTGACACATTTTGACCAAAATCCGAGGAAATCGAATTCGAAAACATTCGAATAATGTAAAAACCATCTGTGGGCTCTATTTTCGCATAAAACGAACATTTTTTTGGACGTAGGTGTTGGAATCGAAATAGAATTCGCGCGACGTTGGCCTTTTTTGCGTTTTCGACGCCCAGGCTCGGATAAAAATTGAAATGTGTAACATTGTATCAAAAGGAGGTGGGCGACTAGGGACGAGCCTTAAGTATGTTCCCTTGACATCAAATCAAGAACAAAAAAAAAATAATTTGAGAAATCGGTTACTTCGAAAGTATACATCACTATATCCAGTCGATGTTTCTTCTAATCTTATACACAACATTCCACAACGAATTACGAAACATTTCAACCCCAGGAGAAGTTTGCTCTCTAGAAATTCTGGTGAATATATAGATGCTAAATGAAGCGACTTTAAGAGGGGCATCTTACGGATGACATTACCAATA
The DNA here is from genome assembly GCA_963978835.1 of Tenthredo scrophulariae. NCBI lineage: Eukaryota > Metazoa > Arthropoda > Insecta > Hymenoptera > Tenthredinidae > Tenthredo > Tenthredo scrophulariae. The sequence continues at coordinate 17,838,976 of OZ022230.1, read as the reverse complement.
CTGTAAAATAATTTGTATCATTAGAAAGTATGAACTGAATTCGAAAAAGCTATGTGAATCTCTTTAAATCATACCCGCAGATAACCAAGGAAAGTTTGAACTAAATATCTTAATATTTGTGACACGACAACCTTTTTGAAACCTTTATATCTGAAATATAATCCAAATGCTCGTTGCATCACAGATATTGAGTTTTTCCATTCAAAATTTTCTGGCTCATGTTTAGATGTAATTTCAAGAGATTCGCGTACCTTTTTCTGATTCAGAGGGTCTATTACCCTAATGCAAATTAGTTTGCGATACTCGTGAAATCATTTGATATAATCCCTCTTCAAACAAAGGACTCAGCTCCTATAGAAATACAATAATTTTCTGTCGTCAATTATTGTTCATGGTTATACGATCGACCCTAGGACAACAGAAACCTCGACATGATAATTATCTCCCATTTTCTAAAGTTGATCAAGGCGTAATGGCCCGATTCAAAAAGGGCGTCGGTTTTGCTGAAGAATAAACAAGTTTTCGCGCATTGTCATGTACGTACACTGATAGGTCCATATATACACCATTCAACAGCTTCAAATGATTGCCTGATGTGAGCCAAGCGAAGGACGTATGTCTGGCGTGGCACGGGTGGTGTACTATATTCCGTATTTATTCCGTTCAACCCTCGGTTTTGTTTTCAAAAAGTCTGAATTCCAGTATTTTCACCATCGTTCATTGTCTCAAATGGTGCGATCCAGTTTCCTGTGGATGGCTTGCCATTCCCATGAATTTTAGTATCTTGTGACAAATGATTATGGTTACAGTTTTAAGTAATGGGCAGCAGGTCCCGGCCCGAGCTGGGAGGTGGGAGGAAGAACAGGATAGGAAGAGAGAGAATGGAGGTTCTGGACGTGAAGAACATGATCGGTGTCAGATGGTGACTACTGAAGGCATCAGAACTGTTCCTTTTCACCCCAAAAATTGTTGAGCTTCAATTGGCATTAACGCAAACATCGAGGGTTGATCGAGTGTGAAAACGAGTGCCCGGAATCCGACCGGCGTAAACCTGGATTAAGTATAATCATAATCGCGTGATATTGGGTTGTCCGAGGTGATCGTCGATTGCAACATACAGACAACGCATACCTCGCAACATAGAGCATGGAGGTGATTTACAAGCCGTCGACACATCTGCCAATGCAAACGCACTGCCCAAGGTGACGACGCCCCACCACAGTCTTTTAATAGTGATAATTTACTATAAAACAGCAAAACGCTCGCAATCCTTACCTCCGTACTCGACGTACTCGGACAAATTAACAATCAGTGCCCACCATGGATACCAAACAAATCATCGTGCGCCTCATTGCCCTGTGGTTGATCAGTTGCGTGCATGCAATTCCACGTATGGTAAGTATTTACGTCTATAAGCATCCGAATTTGCAGGTATAATTCCATTGGAGAAATGGTATTGCATCGGAACGTAGGAATCGTTCAAAAATCACTCGCTTGTTGCAGGTACCACGAAATAGTGCAGAAACTGCAGTCATATCCGAAGAATCTTTCATCGACTACGATCCTCCTGCAATGATCGTATCAAAGAAACGACCAAACGTTTGCAACAACTGTGGTAAATACTCCGCAAATTATAACTAGTTTTTACAAACAAAATAAATAAATGAAAGTGAATAGTGTGCTACTGCACCGACCAGAATTCGCTGAAATTGACGTGGGATTTTATAACGAAAGTGATTAGTATTATTCGTGCATATTTACCGAGTGAAAGTTATTGTGAGAATTATTCGCGAGGCACTGGTATAATTTTTTAATTTTTCAAATAAATATTCGCCGAACTCTATGCATGTGCAAATAAAAATGTCCAGTTATTCGTAAAAGTTTAGACATAGTCGACTCACCCCTAGGTTAATTTTTCTTTTCTTAGTGTGTGGGATCAGCAATAGAAAGATGCGAATCGTGGGTGGAAATGTAACAGAAGTTCACGAATTTCCTTGGATCGCGAGTTTCACTAAGCAAGGAAAATTCTACTGCGCAGGCAGCCTTATCACCAAAAAACACGTTCTCACTGCAGCTCACTGCTTGGAAGGGTATGTCAGTAGGGCGGTTCTTGTTTTACAAAAGTCGGAATTCTTCACATCTCAACCTCTTGATTCATGCTATCTGACCGAGTACTTAAAATTCAATTTGATTTGATCCTAAGTAGTGAAAGATACGAATTAAAAATTTTTCTTATAGTTCTACAAGAAATAATCGTACAGGATCTTAAACCGCAGTTGTTTTTATGCCGAACAAATAAATTCCGGAACTGAGTGATCGGAAGATTCATATAAGAATTTCTTATTTTAATTTTTTTCTCATTGAAAAACCTCTATTCGATATAGTTTTTTCCTCCTATTTTGAGAACCTCAACTTTGTCAGTAAAAATTCTTAACCGGTATCATAGGCCATAACAAAATTGGTATGTTACGTCTCATCAATCTTTACGCTGAAAGCAATGTTTTTTTTTTTTAACATAATTTATCCAAATCAAATGAATTGAACCGAGGTAATGATTTGAAAAAAAAATCAATCACTTATTTTATTTTGTTATTCAATCAAAAGATGACATTGTTGTATCGAAGATACTGTTTTTAGTGCGATAATGCATGAAACGTTATATACGTATCTTTTTATGCCCTATAAAACATTTTTATCTGGAAAGTTAAGGTTACTGAGATAAGAAGGATAGGCACAATCGGATGGAAATTTAAGAATTTTTTATCATAATTTCCAGTATCAATCTCCCGATAATTCAGTTCCAGATTTTTTATGAATTTTTTTTTTTTTTCATTTTTATTCGAGTTTTGTCAAGGCTCATTCGATGTACGATAATCGCAGTTGAGGATTATGCGAGCATTGAATCCACAGCAAAAATCTCAAATTCTTATTTTCTTTCGTTTGAAAACAGTGTTGAATTTCAATTGCTTTGAGGCTTGGGCTGACTTCATCCAATCTGGCCGAAATTTTACGAAGATTTCTTTTATTTTTTTGTCAGATAGAATAAATTGAGAGAACAAGAGATGAAGAATTTCCCACTTTTTCAAAATAAAGACTACCTTAGTTCGTCGGGCAAGTACCATATCTGTACACATGCAATGGTATAGTGTGTTTACGTCTCTATAATCGATGACAATTTTTATCGTAACATAAGGCTGTTGGGAATAAATTCCAAAGGTTGATCTACCGCCGAAAATAACTATTTCGCTAAACTTTTGGCAATGCTGTTTGCAAAAATTATAATACTGGTAGTCGCTGGACAAGTGTATTCGCTGATCATAGTGGACAGTTTCATCACACGACGAGAGCACTAATACTGTTATCTTAGTGTTATGTTTTCGGGTGTTACGTAACAAAGTTGACCACTTGATTGCATGCAAGATATGCTCAGACAGCTAACATTGGTGATTTACCAAGGATCAGCTGTGCTTTGGCATATCACCTACTAACCTGTCCGACCTTATCCTGAATTCCTTGAATTTACAAAAATAAGTTGTACGCTAGTCGCACTCTTTTAAAATTCGAAATTTGTTGTCTCACTTACATCATTCAAACCAGATTCACATTATACGAATCGACATACAGCTAGCGGTGGCCTTAATAGTAAATTTCTTACGTAAATAACACTGTTTCTAATCACACCTACCTTTTAAAGGTGCACATAGTATGATGCTATCTTCATACAGGATTGTTCAAATAATAACCGATGTTTTCACGAAACGTAAACGATTTGTTAGAAAGCTACAGAGAACAGATTCTGAGAGATTTTTTTCTTTTTTTTTTTTTTTTACGACATTTTGGTGAAATGAACAATTAGATTCGTTTTGAAAAAATTATATAACAGAATTCCATTGGAATAAACAGAATGCCCGTTGAGATGAATTATAATTTCCGGATCACTCGGAATATGAGACTTGCTGAATGCGTATTCAATATTTCAGATTCAACGTGAGAGATATAAAAATTGTTTTGGGAGATCATAACCGGGCCTCTCGCGATGAAACCGTGGTTCGTCGTAGGATAAAATCGGCTCATCTTCACGAAAATTTCGACCCTCACTCCTTCAACAATGATATCGCTATTATTGAATTGGATACTCCAGTGCAATTCAACAGCATAATTCGTCCCGCTTGTTTACCCGAAGACCGTAAGTAAAACTAGGTATAATCTACCATAGAATTGGAAGTTTGGATTCAACACTGGTCATTTTTTTGATACAAAGAACTATAAGCGTGGCTTTCACGTGTTCATAATATGAATAATAAAATATTCGCATGAGTTTCAGAGGGGTAATGAAAATTTAGTATTTTTTACGTGCTTGAGTTTTATTGGAAAACGGAAATTCTTATTTGGTTTTCTCAACGAAGGTCATCCGCAAATTACATACCTCTTACTTTTACAGTATTCTCTTCGAACGATTTATTTATTATTATAACAATTGGCGTCGTAGTATTCCCAGTTGATTCGGATATATATGGGGTATTCCACGTCAAACCGGCAAGCCCAAAACCCTCACTATTTTAGATTGACTTAAGGTGCTTGCCTACGCATTTCCACCAGACCTAAAAACATTGGGGAAAAAGGTGCTATTCAATGGAATATCCCTGCCTGGGCACCGAAATCAATGAAACAAAATACGTCGGCCCATTTGTTGGGCCGTACGTGTTCGGAGTCGCACATATAATTGCGCGACGTATTTTGTTTCATTGGTTTCGGTGCCCAGACAAAGATATTCCATTTAATAGCACCTTTTTTCCTAATGTTTTCAGGTCTGGTGGAATTGCGTAGGCAAGCACCTTAACGTCTTTAGTTCAAATCTATATTCATGGTGGCTCCCACTTACATCCCCTCAACGGCAAGCGGGTAGCAGATAACTGAAAAATATTTTCCTTGCGAATTTCCTAACTGGACTATACATATAATAATACCTGGAATTAGTCAGTCTGGAAAATTAATTTTAACAAAAGCACACAAACCTACGATAGAAGCATCAAATTTTATCAATGCAAATAACAGAAGTTGATCGAAAATTATGTTCGACTGGTAAAAAAAAGCAGTTTTTGTTTTCCAAGCGGTGATCAAGGACAATATAATACCTATAGACGTAAGTAGGTACTAGAAATAACATTTAACGCATCGCTGAGTACACTTATTTGGATTCTAGTTCCAGTTCAGGTTTTAAAAGTGTCCCAAACTTTCAAAAAATCGGGTAGAAATCGAGATTACTTTTCAAAGTGCCTACTACATTATTCAATGGTTGTTGGAGTCGAATGCTCTAAAACTACGGAACTTCGGCCTCCTTTCATCCAGGAAAAAATTTGAAAATGAAATTTCAAATGAGTCTTCAGATCCCCAGTGCGCTGACGGAGGGTTGAATAAATGTGGTCGAATTAATTTGTAGCTATACCCCCTGATGTGTAAATTTCGTCAATAAAGATGTTGAACAAAAACAGTTTAGGGAAGATTGACAAGTGATAATTAACAAGACTGGTTAAGTAATTAGCCTTGAATTTGACTGATTAGGGGGCATTGACTATGCCGGAGCTATGGCAGTTGCGGCCGGATGGGGGCATACTGGTGAACACGAACCTACCAGTGACGCACTCCGGAAGGTCAACCTTCCCATTCTATCTGACGAGGAATGTCGCATGGCCGGCTATGACAAGAAGCGACTCACCCCGAACATGTTTTGCGCCGGGTACCTCGATGGACAACGGGATGCCTGCCAGGTATTGATTAGACTGATAAATGTTTTCTTCGTTTGGAAGAAGGTTGTTAGGGCAACTGGCTTAAGTTCAAACTTAAGGCCCATCCCTAGTCGCCCACCTTCTTTTGATATAATGTTACACATTTTAATTATTATCCGAGCCCAGGCGTCGAAAACGCGAAAAAGGCCAACGTCGCGCGAATTCTATTTCAATTCCGAACACATACGTCCAAAAAAATGTGCGTATTCATCCGAAAATAGAGACTATAGATTGTTTTTACATTTTCGCCGAGGAAATCGAACTCGAAAAATGTAAAAACCATCTGTAGACTCTATTTTCGCATGAAACGAACATTTTTTTGGACGTATGTGTTCGATATTGAATTCTAATTCACGCGACGTTGGCCTTTTCTGCGCTTTTGACGCCTGGGCTCGGATAATAATTGAAATGTGTCACATTGTATCAGAAGGAGGTGGGCGACTAGGGACGGGCCTTAAGCCATACAATGAAGGGCGCCACAATTGTGAGTGCTTCTTCCAGTTCGTTGATCTTTGAAACGGGACAGACATCTTCCGACAATAGTAGTAGTTTGAGGTGCTTGCCTACCCAATTCCACCAGACCTGAAAACATTGGGAAAAAAGGTGCTATTAAATGGAATATCTCTGCCTGGGCACCAAAATCAATGAAAAAAAATACGTCGCGCAATTCTATGTGCGACTCCGAAGACGTAGGGCCCAAAAAATGTTTTTTTTACGCAAAAATAGAGAAGATATCCATGCAAAACGTTTCAAACCCATTTTACATGGATATCTTCTCTATTTTTGCGTAAAAAAAAACATTTTTTGGACCCTAAGTCTTCGGAGTCGCACATAGAATTGCGCGACGTATTTTTTTTCATTGATTTCGGTGCCCAGGCAGAGATATTCTATTTAATAGCACCTTTTTTCCCAATGTTTTCAGGTCTGGCGGAATTGGGTAGGCAAGCACCTTAAGGACAAAATAATCGAAGACAAGCCTATAGGCTACAGACAGGATCTCCTTGTTATGTGGAAAACCTACAGAAGATGTCATTGCTTAGATTTTGAACAGTAACAACATTTCGAACAATACGAGTAACATGTTTTTGTACATTTATTTCGACGGAGTTATAAAAAAAAAAAGTTTGCACCCCCAATGTATACACACAATCACTTGGCGAGTATTTGACAGCGCACTGAATTTAATCCTCAAATTTGTATAACTCACAGGGTGACAGCGGTGGCCCACTTCACATCGTTGGAACATATGGTCACTTGGAAATAGTTGGTAGGTTTTGTGCTGTTATATGAAATTTTAGACTATACTTTCTAGCTTTTTCGAGTGAAAATTTACTTCTGAGGAGTGAAAATCATAACACTCTTATTTCCACTCCAAAAAAGAATGAGATTTCACTCTCCTTTTCACTCTCGTTAACGGGATGTGATAGGCAGAGGTCGATAAAGTAGGTGGTGGTTTTACCATTTTTTTTTTGTTTCACTCGGCATATCGCGACGAAGGCACAGAATGGGTTTTCGCACAGGAATTCGACGTACTATGTGGTTCAAGTATTGCCGTAGATGAATAAACGTATTGAAATCGGAAAATAGTTTGTTGTCGTAAATTGCGATTTGTAAAATTGGGTAAAAAAAATGTCCGCTCAGGGCTCGACTCTCAAATGCTGACCTTATTGTTCAAGTTCACTTGGTATCCAGCTGTGAAATACAGGGCGGCGTCAATTCTATGATATCGCACAAAGCGAACGATACGTTTATTTATGAGTATTTCGTGAAAATGAAAGCGTGAGCAGTAATCCTGCGTTTCGTCGACTTCAACCCAGTCAAAGCGGTTTTTGATAGCTGCTTATATGTATACATACATAGATCCCTCGCCAGGTAGCGCGAGAAAAGAAAGAGACAGAAGACTGTAGGGCCAACTTTATACCGGTCAAGATGCACACGTTTAGTGTACGTAACTGTCGAGGGCCGCTTTGACTCCGCCGAAGTCGAAGAAATGCAGGATTACTGCTCACGCTTTCATTTTCACGGAATACTCATAAATAAACGTATCGTTCGCTTTGTGCGATATCATAGAATTGACGCCGCCTTGTATTTATGAGCTGGATACCACGCGAACTTGAACAATAAGGTCAGCATTTGAGTGTCGAGCCCCGAGCGGACATTTTTTTACCCAATTTTACAGATCGCAATTTAGGAAAACGAACTATTTTCCGATTTCAATACGTTTATTCATCTACGGCAATACTTCACCACATAATACGTCAAATTCCTATGCGAAAACCCATTCTGTGCCTTCGTCACGAAATGCCGAGTAAAACAAAAAAAAATGGTAAAACCACCACCTACTTTATCGACCTCTGCCTATCACATCCCGTTAAGAGTTGCATACGATTTTTAATCGACAAAATTTAGAGAGTGAAGAAGCGATGTCGCCCAATCACCCTTTTTTATTGTACTTAGGTATTGTTTCGTGGGGCAGAGGTTGTGCCAGGCCGCGATTTCCTGGAATCTTTACAAAACTGACGAATTACTTTAGCTGGCTGCGAGATCATCTCAATGATGAATGTGTTTGCCCACCACCAACTGCAATATCCAGGGCTCGTCATTAGGTCGACCAATCACAGCTGAAATTATCTTAATCGAATACCGTATTTATTACGTCTTCAAAGCTGAGAAGGCATTTAATGCAAGACTGAATGCTTATCTCGTTTTCTGGATGAATAGGATATAATTATTGACCTTATCTAGTCTGTTTTACATATAAGTAAGCCTCTATGAGGTAATGTGATGTTAGTTTCTTTATTTTATAATTATAATTCGATTAACCAATAAAATAATAATCATTGCACAGTCAACCGAATCTAGTCGAGATTTGTACACATTTTTCTTGTTATAAACCTCAGAGTGACTTTCAAAATAGCCTATTTCATGCAGAATTGGATGAACTTGACCTGAACCAACATTCAATCTAAAAAAATCTGAAGGCGAGCTGATTGTTCTCTGTGCCCTTTTCTTAGAAAGTTTAAGGGAGGGGGGGGGGGGGGGGGGGGGGGTATACTCAATTTGTTACCGGCCTGTCTATTTTCTCGAATACCTCCGAAACGGTGCTATCAATCGACTCGTCCTTTCGGCAGCCGATCTTTGACGAGTAATGAGTTCAAACTAGTACGTTTGATCGAATGAATTTGGGTTTTTTTTTTGATCGAAAAGTGTTGGCGTGCCATTTATGTCGGCTTATATCAAAGCCTACGCAGCAGAAATGCAAAATCGGCCGCGAGAGCCCGATTCTACATGGAATTCCGAACACAACCATGCCAAAACATCTTTGTTTTCGACAACGATGAAGGGGCCAGTTGTATCCTACGTTTTGTGGTAATTTTCGCGATTGTCAGAGGCTGGGAGAGGTAATGGCCGCTAAATGTCATGATTTTAGTTCTCCGAAAGCCCGTGAGATGTCGTCGTGCGCACTTTTTTAGATTATTAGTCAGAGATGATTGGACTACAGGTCGAGTGACGTAGTACCAGGTGTATCAATGTAACAGCGGGACGACATCTCACGGACGTTCGGAGAACTAACATCATGACATTTAGCGGCCATTACCGCTCCTAGCCTCTGACAATCGCGAAAATTACCCCAAAACGTAGAATACAACTGGCCCCTTCATCGTTGTCGAAAACGAAGATGTTTTGGGATGGTTGTGTCCGGACTTCCATATAGAATCGGGCTCCCACGGCCGATTTTGCATTTTTGATGCATAGGCTTTGATATAAGTCGACCTAAATGGCACGCCAACACTTGTCGATAAAAAAAAATGAAAAAAATCCTGATTCCATCCTATTAAACGGACCAATTCGAACTCATTACTCGTAAAACATCGGCTGCCGAAAGGACAAGTCGATTAATAGCCCCGTTTCGGAGATATTCGAGAAAATCTACAGGCCGCTAACAAATCGAGTATACCCCCCCGCCCCCAATATCTGTAGAGATGTTCGGTACGACATATCACCGAAATACACTTCACTGTAGTTGAAAGTATGAGTTTGGAGCAGGAGAATTGCAGCTCTGCCTGATTATTGTCAAAATTGAGCGTTTCGCAGTAAATATTCATGAAACACAGAACATTTCAGAAACTTGGACTCAAATCTTGTTGTGATTTCGGAAACATAACAATTACCTGATGTTGCATTTCGGAAATGTATCGCATAAATGAAAATGTTCGCCTCCATAATCCCATATTTGAATTGTCTCTAGAATATAACCCTGAAACGTATATGAAACTTTTCATACGTCTCGTGTTAGTTACATTTGTTGACGAACTTGACGAGATGTGATGATGCTTTTTTAATCTTCCATAATCAGAAGGATTCGAACTCTCGTGAGTGTGAATGCTACTCCGTGTTTGTTGAGGGATCGAACCTTTAAACATCTAGGGAACTCGAAAGTTGCGAAGGAGTCGAACCTTTGTGTGTAGGCGTTTCGTCCTGGGGCTCGATTCTTGAAATCGTGCGATCAATTTTCGTATGCGCGATCCATTCTCCGGCCAATTGCGATGTTCGCTTTATTTGGTACTATCACATGATTGGTCGAAAGGCAAATTTCGCATACGAAAATTTATCGAATGATCTCAAGAATCGAGCCCCTGGGTAGTTCGGCTGGACCCGTCAATAGGGCTAATGACGAGCGTCCCCTGCCCTAGACGCGGGTTGTCCGGTATCGAACGTGAAGTCTGACTTGGAACCGGTATATACACGAACCGAGTGCCTGTTCTATCTCTGGTGCATCTACTATCCAGGCGTAGCCGCGTAGTGGGCAAATCAAGAAGTATGTGAGTCCCCAAAAAACCGATATTCTACTCATTATACAGATGGAACCGACCTAGCAATCGCGCATATCTGATACAGAAATATAGTACATTAATGAATAAAAGATCATACGTATTGTACTCCGGTGGCATACATCTACGAGAGATTCTCGCGCTGAACTTTCACCTAGCGGCAAGCACGGAACTACTCCGTGGATAACACGACTCATTGAAATGTTTCTGCGACTTTTCCGTTACATCTCTTGAAATATAATTCCAAAAACTTCGTATTACATTTCCGCAAAGAAACAAGCTCAATATAACTGAAACGTAAGTCTTCGAACAATCAGAAACTTTATGAGAACGAACTCTTGTGACGTTTCTGACACCTAACTGAAACGTTATGTGCTGTGTGGGTGATCGGTGACGTACAACATATTTTCATGTATTCCTCGCATTGTTCATCTCTACCGTTCATCGCCTTATGTCATTCGTACTGTCAGTGCTGTTTTTCATCAAAAGCGTTCCCAAAAATATGAATATGTCTAATCGACCTGTAACTTAATAAATTTTTGAAGAAGATTAGCCAGCTTGTACAGCTTCTTATTTCTCATGATTCTTATTTCCGCATTGACCATACCCCACGACGTATCTTTATCCCGATAGAAATGAAAGTGTTGGACTGATACCTGGCTACAAGTGTGCCCTTGTAATTCACTTCTACTCCAAATCAGTAGTGGAAGAGCATTGTTTGTAACGGTTCGGTGGTTTCACTAACCCACATTCGATCGTTGAAAGCAAAACGCTACAGACCCGTCCTGACCCCGATTCCATCTTAACGCGCGCGCATCTCATTAAGTAAACCATATATTTCCCCCACCTTCAACAGCGTATACTACTCCGTACATATACGCGCATGACATATCGTCGTCGTTGATTCCTCTTATTCTGCGATTACCTACATACCTACTTGTTATTTACTACTCGATTCATCGTGCTCAAAATTACCATATAATTTTTCTACCTCCTATGGGGTCTTAAACTATATAATCAGGGAACATAATCGCATAAAAAAGCGGATTTTAAAATGAACGTTAATATTGTAATGGCGATCAATTAACTTTGCATCGTAAACGCCAGGCTGTGTATACATATACGTAGAAGTATTAATATAGGTCTTTAAAGACAAGTTTCTTTCCAAGAATCAGGTGCCTTTCGCAAAAGAAAGTCGATTGCCACGAATCTTCCAGTTAGATAAATCAGCAATAAGAGGAGGAGTCTTGATTGCAACGGCGTAAACTGTTCCGTAAATGAACAAGCGGATTTATAACTATTTGTCAAATTAATCGGCGTGCTGTAGCTGCAGCAGAATAAATTCGATTTAGTTTATGTGGTGAGGATTACAGTCTGACTGACTGAGATAAGACACGGAAACAATTATAGTTACCTCATTCAAGTTCGAAGAAAAAGAAGACGAGAGACCACCTTGTGATCAAGCAGTTGGTAAAACCCATTCAATATTATTCGTAAATAGGTGTATATTTTCTTTTCAAACGACTTTCGACATTTACCGAAGAGGAATATTTCTCTTACACTGTGAATAAAACATCCCACCTCGTTCTACCTTCCTTTAGATATATACGTTGTCCTCGCACGTTTTGACCTTGACCCTCATTCAATTGAAATCAATGAAAACCACACACGCATTCTCACTAAGCTAAGTGCACCTTCAATGAATTCGTTTCATACACGAACCCGTATCTAGTTAAAACCCCAAGAAGCACCACTGGTGCAAAAACATTTCGCCGAATACAATAATGTGGTCACTACTCCCAAAGAAATCTATCAACAAAAAATCCTCAATAAAAGTGGTACTTCAAAAATGTCTACTCACAAATGGAATGAAATCAGATACAATTGCCAAGTACATGTCTTCTATATAATTATAAAACAGAAAACATGAAAAAATTAAAATTTGGAGGTAGTGGTACTTGGCGGGCCAATATTTCATATCACCATAGGATTATTGACATAGTTCAATTGCTGTTTTCTCCTACTTATCTACAAGACGCCCGCCAAGTACCACTACCTCCAAATTTTTATTTCTTCATGTTTTCTGTTTTATAAATATACAGAAGACATGTACATGGCAATTCCATCTGATTTCATTCCTTTTGTAAGTAGACATTTTCAAAGTACCACTTTTATCGAGGATTTTTTGTTGATAGACTTTTTTGGGAGTAGTGACCACATTATTATACTTGGCGAAATGTTTTTGCACCAGTGGTGCTTTCTGTGGTTGATATCACCACTTTTTGTACAATTTTGCTTGACTACCTAATAATTGTGCTCGCTCGCTACGCTCGCTCGTTTGAGTATTCCTATATCCTCGCTCACTTGTCAACATTTTGCCAATTCTGTCTATGAGTAGCTCAACGCACATATGGTATACATTTCATACCATCCAAATTCCTTGATAAGTAGTTATGTTAAATGTGGCAGTATAATATGGATACTTTTTCTAAAATTTTGCTTGACTACGTACGGTAATGCATTTCATACCATCTGAATCCCTTGATAAGCAGTAATGTTAAATGTGGTAGCATAATATGAATACTTTTAGTAAAATTTTGCTTGACTACCTAATAATTGTGCTCGCTTGCCACGTTCGCACGATTTGGTTTTCCTATATCTTAGCTCGCTAGGCTCGCTTGGTTGTCAGCATTCTGCCAATTGTTTGTATGAGCATCTCCATGCATGTGCACTGATGCATTTTATAACGTCTAAATCCCTCGATAAGCAGTAATATTAAATGTGGCAGCATAATATAAATATGTTGGAAGCACAGAGGCCTGAAATAATGACACACGCTATTATTCGTTGCTCTCCAAGCCCTGTAAAGATATGTTCTTATGTGCATGTACCAAATATGAAATATTTGACCCATCAAGAAACTCCGTAGAAATATTTGAATTGAATAGATAATGAAATATTAGATATAAAATATTTGACCCATTGAATATACGAAAATATTTGTAAATGAACGATAACATATTGAAGACCTGCCACGTTGAATGTAAGCTTTGTCACTTATTAATTCATGTTGTAGACTAAATCTCATGCGATTCAATAACCGTACCTATAACCCAACCTCGAAATTGCGCGCTTCGTCATTTCATGAGAGATTGTTATCCACTTCAAATGTGAATTTTATCATAATAAGTAACTATAGGAAGCATAAAAAAGAATGAAATTTGCAAAATATTCAGATGTACGAATATGAACAGAACTGACAGCTCAGTCTCGGGAATCTGTCTGTCCGTACTCCGTGGTCTTGGGTAATCGATTCTCGATCTACGTCACAGCGTCGACGAGAGCGCTACCTGGCAACTGATGTCGAGTACTTAGTATATCTCTGCTGTCTAGTGGTGGCCACTCTTTCCTAATTGTCATCCGCATAGATGTTTGGTCTGAAGAAGGGGACGAAAAAGTTTTCAGACGAAACGGGTACTCGGAAACTTGAGTTAATCATATCTCAGCTTTCCGTAACACTGATTCGATTGAAATTGCACTCAAATGAAAGCTCTTTGTGTCTACATTCTGAGATAATTATTTCAATCCCCGGGATATCACGAAGCGAAAGAAATTAGGAAAATACTGTATCCCCACCACGCCGGTTAGCTCCCGTTCGAATATATAGACTCTGTCGAGTCTCGCGCGGCGTTCGACTTTTTTTTTATCGTACTTGGCGCGAGACTCCACCGGATTTACAGAAAAAAAAAAGACAAAACAAATAATATTTTCGTTAACTTTCAAGTAAATGAAGATGGCAATAAACTTCTTGAATTCAGATTAACAAAGTGGTCGGTAGAAGGTGTCGGTTTGCGATCGTGTTTGCAGTTGTGATGATTCATTTCTTCATTAATACCAGGTGCACCAATATTTCGATACATATTCGTCGAAGACCAGAATAGCATTTGGTCTTATGATGCAACAAGTATCCAAATATTAGAATCAGCAATCAGCTGAGCTGAGGAGGTGACTCCTCTTGCTGCTCATTAGCAGTATATTCTTCAAAGAGGTGAGGCATCTGAGAGAATTCGAGACCAAGGCACCGTGTCGTAATCGGTACTAGAATTCTTGCAATTTTTTTTCTTCCGGTCCTATGTCGTTTATCTCTTACTTGGTGCGATCGTTGAAGTTAGTGACAAAAAGTCAGAGAGAACGGTCGTCGCGCGTGGAGAGAAAGAACTTTCTTTAACTGCGAGGAGCGCGCCATCCGCAAGTAAGCAGGAACGACGTAGCTTTGGTTCGGGTTTGTTCCTCGTATTTATGAAGTCGGTGAAAGCTGCGGTGATCGGATATCTCGACTTGGGTCTTGTGTGTGATCCGTTCCCCAGTTCTGTTCGTAATTTAGCGTTCATCTGTGTATTCGCCGGGCTTTCGAATAACATGGTAAACAAATCAAACAGAAAGGGAAACTAATTGTAATGCAAGTGGTGCTGACTCCAGAGTTATCTCCTCGAGACATTGAGTGTTCAGTGTATCTTAGTGAGAGAGCGTCTGATCGGTTGTCTTCATCATAAACGAACTTAATAATCAGTGATTCGAATAAAAATACAATCTTCCAGATATAAATTCGTAAAATGAAACCATTCGCGGGCGGTTTCAAGTTGGCAATGCTATTGAATTTCGTAATGGTGACAACTGCGGCTGGATTACTAGTGGAGTTAAATACGATACCTCGACAGCATCCAGCTAACTTAAAGGTAGGCCAAATCCTCAGTGTATGAATAAACTTTCACGCCAAAAATACACATACTCTCCCGTCAACTGGAGGCCAGTAACTACCCATGCAATTCGTATCGCAAATTTCAAATTCACCATTCGACCTTGACCCATACTTTTGATGATGGCCACTTTCTCTACCAATGATCACTCATTACTCATTAGACCCCAGTTTCTTGAGGCAGGTACACATTTACACGATATACTACGTCTTGACAGCTGTTCGCAAGGACCCTTTTGCTGAACAATGTTTTACTTTTTGGGTCACGTTGTGTTTAATTTAACGATTGCGAACTATAGGTATCACGCAGTTTGAGCTCAAATGTAAGTTTCGAGTCATCTCTTATTCCTGTCTAACGTTCTACCTTTAGTTAACCAATGTTAATTATTTAATGGGAAGTAATTAGCCTGTTCACAACTATGTATATATCTTTCAGCAAACTAATCGGCACCGGTCAGCGAGATTCCTTTTTGACTACATTTTCGGAATCGATGGGTTAGGGACAGAAGTTGATGATGAAGAAAGACTCAGGAACTGCACATGCGGTAAGAAAACTATAACAGTCTAACCCGAGTTAAACCACCTACGCACAATGTCGAGTTGTATTCGCGCTAGTTAGTTATTATTCAACTCACCCACGCAACATTATGCCGTTATCTCTACTCATTTTTATGCCCCGTCTTTATTTGGCTACGGCACGTGACCTAATTAACACGGTTTCATATAGCAGGGCCCTTTCAGGTTACCCCCAAGTTTAATGGTTCTATCAGTAAAAATAAGACAGTTTAAGATACGTCCTTGTTATTCGTTGGAAATAATCAGAACAATTTTTATGATCATCAAAACGTTATTAATTAATTATAAATTGATTTAGACAAGGAACGCAGTTTAGGTGACCCAACTATTGTGCTTACCAAAAGTGTCTTGAATTAAATTTCGAGCGCTATTCACAGTTATCATGTTTCAAATAGGGAGTTCTGATTACGAGTGTCCCGAAGTAAAACAGACATCGCGATAGGAACAAGCCAGAAAATATTTCGTACTGATTACCGATTACATTATTATCGTAAATAAAAAAGATCTATATTAGAGATCTTACTGTATTCTACTCCTCGCTCGAAATAAGAGAGTTGGAATATAATCACCCCGAAAATGAAAGGTCGAGTTTTCACCACATCTTCACATTTTGAAGTCCAGGGAATCACCTCCGACCATTTTCAGATGCACGCTGAGTCTGTGTGTGTGTGATCAATTTTTTATACGACGATATTTTGAGACCGAATGAACGGATTTCATCTTTTTTTGTATCAATCGATGCAGTTCTTTCTGACTCAGAATTTATTAGGTTTTGAAATCGATCAGTCGAGTAGTTTTCCAGTTATTCAAGAAACAACATTTTGGGAACTATAGTACACGGAAAGAATAAATGAGTAGAAAGCACTTGCAGCCAATAGTATTCGCTTTTATAGAACATAGGAAATCACGATAAATTCACCCTTAAACAGTAGAAATTACCGTATCTACATTTTATAAGTGTAACAGAAGCAGCCAATTTATTATGCACGATTTCTAGACTGTTCTCTTTGTGTTTTCGTGTAATACGAACTGAAAGCAAGGTAATTGGGTCAGCTATTATACCTCAAATAGTGATTATTATTTTTCAGAATGCGGTGTTTCGAATCAGGAGAATCGAATCGTGGGTGGTAGACCTACTGGACCGAACAAATACCCGTGGGTGGCCCGGCTCGTTTATGATGGACAATTTCATTGCGGGGCAAGCCTTGTCACGAACGACTACGTTCTTACAGCCGCCCATTGCGTCCGCAAGTATAAATAATCAATCATAACTATACATAAGCGTAGATACAAATTCCGTTTTTATAGTAGGAACGCTACACCTACGTATGCGCTAAAAAAAATTAGACTGTGACCAACGCACCATGATTAATATTCACGGAATGAAAATATGAAGTAGTAGTCGCCCTACCTTGACACTAGCCTTTGGTAAACCCGAAGTTCTTCAAGTGCCGAAGCCAATCGCTCAGTTCAATGACGGCAAAAATTATACTTGAACTCAGCTCTACCGCAAATTGTAATTAATAATGATCAGAGTCGATTGGTGGCATACCCTGTGATAGTCTTGCATATCTAGAAGCGAGAACCGTAGGGCTGTTTGTTCGGTGGGGTATATCTGGAACCCTGAAGCGGAAGTTGATATCCAACCAATTGGTAGTGATACCTCGACACAATAGCTGAAAATGACCGGTAGCAGAGTAGAAAAATTGCATTGAAACTTTCTAAGGATGGTAAATTGATGTACCCGATGACGTCAATCAATTAAAAGTGGTTTTATTTTATGGAAGTGCACATAACTTGAATAGGAGTATTTTTTTAAATACCTGCATGTGTCGAAACTGCTCTTCAACCAATCAGTTTCATTAGAATAGTTCGCCAATATTTTGAAGCAAAATCAAGTAAAAGTCAGGAGTTGCGAATCATCGGGTCTCGGTGTCGGATGCAGTCAAAATAAAAGCACTCAATGCAAGAATTCGGATCAACCGCTGCTTCGATTTCAGATATTCTGGTCTCTAATTGTTCAGTGAAAGTGACTCGAGTAATCAATCACCAACTGCCAAATTTTCAGGTCTACAAACCTTGATTTTTCGCATTTTTACAATTTTCTAGAACGAAAATCAACGTATCTAAAAGCTGTCTATTCTTCAGACGGAAGTTTGTTCTCTAATTAAACAATTAAACACCAAAACATATAATTATAAACTAATCGCGAATACTCCCACGAGCTGTTCAAAGTAATAGTTATTCAATCTTTCACATCTCACTGGAAAAAAAACCTCTCATCCCAATGTCGAAATTTCTGCATCGAGAAACACCATCTGAGAAAGAAAATAAACAGTAATTCGTTGGACAGCTAATAAAATGACTGAGAAAAAAAATAATTTTGCAAAAAACGAAGAAATCCCATTTTAAATCAATGGTAAAAGTAAAGTGATTTTGGAATGGCTTAGAGGAATCGGAAAATTTCTGTTTGTATCTGAATTTTAGTTTCAGGGTATGAACTCAGGATTTAAGGGGCTGCGAAGAAAAAAAAAATTCTTTTGGGAAATAACGAACACCCTAATGTATGCCTTGAAATAAAATCACTTTGAATCGATTGACGTTGAATCGGTTTACCACCCTTTTAAGGTTTCAATTCAATCTTGCCACCCTATTACCAACCATTTTCCAACTATTGTCTCAAGGTATCACTGACAATGCGTTGGATATCAAATTTCCGTTTCAGGATTGCAGATGAACCTCACCGAACAAACGGTCCGACGCAACGGTTCTCACTTCCAGATATACAAGATTCTGAACCCAAATCACCATTTGGGTTACAGTCCTTTCAAATCGTTGCTAATATCTCACAGAAATAACGGTCCCAGCGATATCACGATTCAACGAAAACGGGAATCTCAGAACTCGATACATACTATATTGAAATTTGTACTCTATTTTAGTTTGAATTTTCATGATACCCGAGAAAATGTAATTTCAACTGCTTTTTTTTCATAATATATTATATTGTCTATTGTGCAAAAAAAAAAAACTGATAATTTTAACCAGTTATCAATATTTTTAGCACATTTGTGGAATATGTTGTGTTGTATTGTATCTAGCCACCTGACAGCCTTCAGTCAAAGTTGTTAAGTGTTTCGGGGTGAAAGAATAAGGGAAATACCATCCGGAAATTGGGGTACTGTGAATTAAACTGCCCCAGAGATATCGTGCTCGGAAACTGGAAGATTTATTCAGATGGATAAATGTAACCAAATGTTAACTGCGGAATGCTCTTAAGGAATGTGACTAGTTTGAAACACTATATGAAGTATATGAACCGAAACAATTCAGATTATCTCGGATCTCCAGATAGAGAATTCACAGAAAATGAATCAGGAAACTACCACGACTTAAACTGCAGGGGTAGTGCAAACTATCACTTGTATAATTTAATCCGTTTTAAGATCGAATTAATTAGTTATTTTCGTGAAACTGAAATTCATCTGACTTAGTTATCCGGATTATCCGACGTGGTAGGAAACAGATGGTGATATTTAAGCAAATTTACTTTTCAACATATCAGGGTATAG
The DNA here is from genome assembly GCA_963978835.1 of Tenthredo scrophulariae. Classification (NCBI taxonomy): domain Eukaryota; kingdom Metazoa; phylum Arthropoda; class Insecta; order Hymenoptera; family Tenthredinidae; genus Tenthredo; species Tenthredo scrophulariae. The sequence goes on along the minus strand of OZ022230.1, from coordinate 17,819,454 downwards.
AAAGCAGAATTAAATTACCGTATGATTATTGGATCAAGTCAGATTCTGAATCTCGCTTGGTAGCTTCTGATTGTGAAATATATAAAAGTAAGCGTTCATATTTGTTAACGGATCACGAACTGGTAATTTACTGTTCTTACATTTATTCTCAGTCTGAAGAGATCTAAAATCCGGGTTGTCCTCGGTGACTATGATCAGTACGTTACTACGGATGGTGTCGCCGTAATGCGAGCAGTTAGTGCCATTATACGACACAGGAACTTTGACACGAATTCATATAACCACGATGTAGCACTGCTCAAGCTTCGTCGTCCTGTTGAATTTTCCAAGACGGTTACTCCCGTATGCTTACCACAGCCAGGTAAGTCAATGCTTTTTTTTCATACAAAAACTTTGAAGATTGTAAATTTTACTAGATGACTTAAATTTGAATGGAAGTTTGTGCAGTATGTGTACGCTGAGAAAACTGGAAGTCGTTCCTAACGGGAAAGTTGAAGCGTGAAAGTGTGAAATCTAGCACCATATAGCTACGAAAACGTGCTCAGATTAACTTACTCTATACAGTTCGCTTATACCACGCGTCGTTGGTGTACCTAATGATAGATTTTCGGTAATTGTGAATAAGGTTGTTTTTTATGTGCAGTTATAAAATCGCGACAGCTACTCATTCAAATGTCCTAAAACATGATGTCAATTTTTATAAGCTTATCTTAAGATTGTCGAAAATTTTACAAGGCAGAGTATAGATTCAATTTTGAAACTTGGTAAGTGACGAAGCTTGTTTGAATCATTTAACGCTTTTCCGCAATAAGTAACATTGCCCTCGGTAAGCCTGAACGAACCATAAAGGTCCAATAAAGTTGAACAAGGTGCCGAGGAGATGAGCTCTGAAATTATATCTTGAAACAGGTTCTGATCCCGCGGGAAAACTGGGGACGGTAGTTGGCTGGGGCAGAACCACAGAGGGTGGCATGCTCCCAGGTCAAGCAAACGAAGTCCAAGTTCCAATCTTGACTCTAACTCAGTGTCGTCAAATGAAATATAGAGCTACCCGAATTACGAACAACATGCTCTGCGCTGGTCGTGGGGCACAGGATTCTTGCCAGGGAGACAGTGGAGGTCCTCTTCTAGTCCAAAACGGAGATAAGCAAGAGATAGCTGGTACGTAATCGTTGGAATTATTTATACCAGCCGTAATCATGCGTCAAGATTATCACGCACACTTGCGCTTACTGAGCTTTTTTAACGAAACATAATAGCTTTGAATAATTTACAAGTTATCTAACCCGAAAATTCGATCACGATATGCATAATTCATTTTTCACGCCGAGAGAGGCTGGATACGTCGAAAACTTCTGCTAAACTATGAGTCATCGATCATTATTCAAGTTATCTTGAAACTGCAGTATAATTGGATGTATAATCACTCGTTAGGAATCGTCTCCTGGGGTGTGGGATGCGGCCGACCCGGATACCCCGGCGTTTACACAAGAGTGGCAAGATATCTGAACTGGATTCGCACGAACATGAAGGGCTCGTGCATTTGTGTTAAGTGAGAAGGAACAAGTGAAAAAGGAAGAAGAAGAAAAACTGACTGAACGGGTTGGATTGGTCAATAAAACTTTTACAAACCAGAAAAAGGACGTATATGTGAATTTCATTGGAGTCAAAATCAAAGTACAATCATGACTCGTGTCATAGACTTTTCACAATCTCACCTACTGTATGTGATATATTTTTACAAGTACGTTAATGCAACGGAAACGGCCGATAATTAATAAGCATAAAAGGTAGAACAATTCACGTTTCCATACTGCAATAAAGTGTCAACATAATAACTACGTAGATATTCTTCCATACAGCACGAAGGAGATTAATAATTTCGGTGACGAATCAACGTTTATACTACTCATCCGTCAGGTGAAGCATGTATACATCCTAAGGGTATTCTCGAGTCAGATTTAATTACGTTTTCAACTTCCCAATATAACTTTTTCCGGGGATACTCGATAAAACAGCACTTCGTGCCTCATGATACAAGTTTCATGATTTGATTGCAGCTATTTCAGCTTTCCAAACACGGAGTACCTGTCACCAGAAAAATATATTCAATTAGATTTGCATGATTACTGATTAGTCACTTTGCAGCAAGGCCCACCATGATTATTGATTGCTTACCTTATATGAAAACCTGGATAGATTGGCCACGAATTATCGTACAAGACATAGTGATATCATTACCTGATTCAACCGCTTAATAATCTAATCATATCGTTAATTAATCCGAAGTGTTCATTGCTTTGAATATTTTGATGTCATAGCCAACAGAAACACAACATAGTCAATCTCGTAAATGCTCGTATGATCCTTCAAAGACTTATCGCCCTTTAGGGAATGTAGTCGAATGCTCGTACAATGTTTTTAAGGCCTTAGGCCACTCTAGAGGCCGAAAAAAATAGACTTTTTGGGGATTTTTTTTCTCAGAAATACTACGAAATAAATCGAGATAACAGAAACGTGATTTCATATACATATCAGTGACTGCTTAAAATAATTTTTTTAAAGCGATTCATTTCAAAATGGCGGCTGTGCAGCGTTTTTGCAATGATGTCTCCTTTTTTTCAGGGTCCACCGCCGGACTAACAGCTCCTGTAATTTTTTTAATCATAATGAGCCAATGAATTTTTTTGATTATATATAATAACTGCTATAGAAGTACGTAGGATTTTTGCGATATATTGATTTTTGGCCAAATGGCGCACTTCTAAAGTGGAAAGTGAAAAACTTGCCTGAAAAATCGTCAGCTAATTGTTATTAACAAATGAACTATGCAATATAAAGGAAAAATCCCACGTACTTCCATAGACAATGTACTTTCCAAGATATATTCAGAATTTCAAGTCAATTGGTTGAAAATTGTCTGAGTTATGAGTCCGGCCAACTTAAAAAATGCAGTATTGAGATAAACGCGTTTGAAGTTTTGAGTTGTAGAAAATCATGAATAATTTTGCAGTACCTTTAATCTGCGATGCCTGCACCATACGACTGGCCTTCCAGATTATCTTCCTGCTCTTGCATTTCTTTTCTGCTTGATCTTGAAGCGATTCTTGCCTCTTTTACCCGGTCAGATAGCGATCTCTCTGCAAGCTTTTGTTTGTTTGTTTGTTTGTTTGCCAGACGGCCTTGTACTAAAATTCGAAAACCGAGTACTTAATGGTTTTTCCCGGCCATAATCTTTTGGGACATCATTTTTGAGGTCCTAGGGGACCATATAAAATTAAAAAAAAAAAAATCGATTTTTGTAAAATTCTAGGGTGGCCTAAGGACTTAAATTATGTAGGTAGCTATTTGCAATTTTCTTAGTTTAATTTTATTGGAATGTATAAAAATTATTTTTATGCGACCCGTTGTTTGAAAGTTCACTTTTTGAGCATTGGATTAAGACCGCAAAGTGACCAATTCCGGGTCACCAAAATATAGTGAAATATTATAGGACAGAAGCCTATAATGAAATATTATCGGACGGGATAAATATGTTTCATCAAAATAAACATAGTCAGGTTACTTCTGACTACGTTCACACTTTACAAAACAAAATGTCTGAAAATGTCAAATGTCTGAGTCAAAATGTTTTGATACAGAAAACCGCAATAATACCAGAAATTTTAGAAACTCGAGTAAGTATAACACTTTGAGCGTGCGATTTTCCAAAAAGTGAACCTTCAAACAACGGATCGCCTAAAATATTGTATGCGCCAAGTCCGAGAAGTGTCGATTCCGGTATGGGTAATTTCCAAAATTCGCCTCTGAGTGTGCGCGAGGGCGATAATCCACACGAGTTCTACTGTGACACAGCACACTTGATCGGCTCATATTAGAAATAACCCATACCGGATTGTGACACTTTTCGGACTTGATACATAAATAGCTATTTCGTCATGCTCTGACCTAAATTCCATACGATTATACATATACCTATATCTTTATAGTGTCATATTGAGTAATGATATTCCGCTCTTTTACCATAAGATTCAAAATACATATAATCATTTATGAATATAAATGATGTGTAGACAAATGTCTGTATTTAAATATTTATTCATATAATATGGGGTATATTTTATTAAAACATGAACTTGTTTTTGCTTATCAATTGAAATTCGTTTTTCACCTCTGTTATCACCCTGAATATTGATTTTTTTACGCAAAACAAATCGTCCCACAGGATGACATACATATCTTAACTCTAAGAGCAGGCGTAAGCCATTTGTATATATTTATTCAACTTTTTGAAGCCCAAATTTTTCCTGACATCCAAAATTTTCTTAACTTACTTGGAACGGGTCCAATCATCGAGTTTTGCATAGAAATGGATATTTTGAAGTTTTCGAAGCCGCTAATTTCACATCCAAATTAGTAAAGAAATCCATCGAACCTCTGAGTAGCAATTCTCATGTGACTCAGCCTACTTTCTACAATTTGGGTCCAATCTTGAATTTTCGTATCGTGACTTCATATTGAAAATGAGCGACCCCAAAAACCGTTGTGTACTAATTTCTTATAATTCGTTGTGTAATAATACTCTTCATAATTTCTCGCCGCCATAATAAGCTCACTTTAATTTCCGTATTCTGATTTTAGATGCAGAATGATTAACCCATGTGAGTTCCGAAAAATGTGCACTCAAGGAAAGTGGTAGGTTTCAAAAAGTTTAATAAACATGGAAAAGTGGCTTGCGTCACCTTTCGGAGTTAAGATATAAGTTGATTTTGTGAGAGTAGGGTGACAGGTCCAGTAGCGGAACACTAACCAGTAGGTGGACAGAACGAATTTGTTACCACACCTGCAGCGAGAATACGACTTTCGGCTCCTCACGTAAGTGGGAAGTCGTACTTTCCGATGCCAGGGGGTGGTGAAAAATAGTATACGTCACACGGGAGTGAAAAACGCCATCCCAAACTGCGTATCCGCTACCCTCGCCTTCGGCTCGGGTGTCAATTTCACACGCAGTTTGGCATAGCCTACTTTCCCTCCATAGGTACGTAATATACTATTTAACTCTTATTTGGAAAAAACAAATAATTTTACTTTCACCAAATTAATTTCATCGACAAAAAAAAGCCTTGAATATTACACATACATTTAAATACTCAGTTGGATTATCTTTTCTACCGCCGAAAAAAACACATAATAGGACGGTTCTGTCAAAGCAATCGCTAATCAGTCGATCTTACTAAGAGCTGCAGCATGTCAACAAAGTTTGATTCAGTGAATAAACCTTTTTATCGGTACCAGGTCAAGGTGAGTTGCATATCAAACTATTCAGTTCCTGTTAATTTATCACCCCTGGTGCAAAAACCTTTCGCCAAGTACATTAATGTGGTCACTACCCCTAAAAAACCCACCAACAAAAATTCCTCCTAAAAAAAAAAAATGGTACTATCCAAATGTCTACATACAAAAGCATTGAAATCAGATACAACTGCCAAGTACCTGTAGAATAATGAAAGTTTGGAATTGAAAAATTTGTTCAAACTAAATAACGTTGTACTCGTTCGCTCGCTGCGCTCGCTCACTCGATTGGCTTATGATTATTGGTTGAAAAAATAATTCGGATGAAGAAATTGATAATGACAATATTTATCAAAAAATATTCACAACGAAAAAATAATTTGAACAAAATTTTAAACAAAAAATTTGGAGTCCGTGGTATGTTGGTGGGCCAATGTTTGAATGGCTATCAGATGACATTGACATGGTTCGCAATTGATATTTCATAATTCTGTTTCTACAAAAGGCCCACCAAGTACCACTACCTCCAAATTTTTTGTTTAAAATTTTGTTCAAATTATTTTTTCGTTGTGAATATTTTTTGATAAATATTGTCATTATCAATTTCTTCATCCGAATTATTTTTTCAACCAATAATCATAAGCCAATCGAGTGAGCGAGCGCAGCGAGCGAACGAGTACAACGTTATTTAGTTTGAACAAATTTTTCAATTCCAAACTTTCATTATTCTACAGGTACTTGGCAGTTGTATCTGATTTCAATGCTTTTGTATGTAGACATTTGGATAGTACCATTTTTTTTTTTTAGGAGGAATTTTTGTTGGTGGGTTTTTTAGGGGTAGTGACCACATTAATGTACTTGGCGAAAGGTTTTTGCACCAGGGGTGCTTTTTGGGGTTGATATCACCACTTTTTGTACAATTTCGCTTGACTACCTAATAATTGTGCTCGCTCGCTACGCTCGCTCGAATGGGTTTTCTTATATATATCCTCACCTGCGAGGCTTGCTCAGTTGTCAACATTCTGCCAATTGTTCCTATGAACATCTCAACGTATGTACGGTGATGCATTTTGCATCATCCGAATCCCCCAAAAAGCAGCAATGTTGAATGTGGTAGTATAATTTCAAACGAATGAAAATAATGTTAAAATATACACGTATGCTCATACTTTTCTGTGAGCCTTAAATTTCTGTGGATAGACGTAACATGTGTTCTTTTATTAAGTTCTACGAATTGTTTCGTTAGAATCCCGTATAATTATATATATATGCGTGCAACGTGTGACCTTACGCGCAGCCCTCCTCCTGTCTCATCTGGGCTTGGGACCGGCAATGGCGGAGGTACTTGCGTGCAGAGTTATAGTTGCTGCTCATGAATAAATATATATATAAATATTAGATATATGTATTGCAATTCTTAGGTAGTTTTTTTTTTTTAATGCAGCTAGGTCCTCTGCAAAAAAAACATGTACGCGTCCCGTACTCATAACGTCAACTTCAACTTCGAGTCTGAACAGAAAGTATCGAAAAATATAGAATTGGGCCTATTGATGCAAGACTAGCGTAGAGCATAAAATGGAAGTTTTTGAAGTCAAACACTTGCATTCTGCTCTATTCGTTTGACTCTACCCCTTTTTTTTATCAAATCACACCATCCCGATATCTTGCAACTTCAGCGTTTTCTCTCATCATCCTCTCTTCTCAAACGACGGCCCGCTACAAAATTGAACAATCCATGAAAAAGGTTTTCCTCCAATAATTACATTCATAAGTAAACTTACGCCGAGTCTGAAACGAATGAATAAATATAGATGAGAATCATCTGACAAAGAGGGAGTCGATCGATCATTTCTTTCATAGCGAATAAGTATTTGCATTCAATTTATCTTGCTAGCACTAATCTGAATCCATAAAAAAGGTTTTTCTCCAATAATTACATTCAGAAATGAAATTACGCCGAGTCTAAAACGAATAAATAAATATGGATGAGAATCTCTATCATCTGAAAACGAGGGAGGCGATCGATCATTTCTTTAATAGTGAATAAGCATTTTCATTCTGAATATCTGTCGTGATAGCACTAATCTGGATTTGAGAAAAGCTCAAGAGAGACGAACATACAAACACAGGTTGCATACCAAAATCAAACGAATTTATGTACAGTAGACTCTATAATTCGCCGCATGATAGATAGTAGGACCGAGAATACACCGGGACCGAGACCAAGAGACATATTAGAACGTGGGTATCGATATATAGTTTGTACTATTAATTTACATGTAATCATAGATGTTTATACAGACTTTGAGATCGTTCTGAACGGAGAATCTAAGCTGTTTGTAAATCATGGATTAAAAAATCATCTCCACCGAAGGTCAAGGCACTACGTTGACGTGGAGTGTAGAATAAAGCCTATCGGAGTCCGAAACACAACGTCGACTTACAGTCTCGTTTTGACTAGATGATACGGATACAGATCATAAAACTCGTCGGAATCCTACGTATAACGTTGACTCAAAATTTGAGTCTGAGCAGACGGGCCTTCGGAGATAAGCTTAACATGGAGCTTGAAGTGAAATGCGTTGCAATCCAACGCTTGAACTCAGCTTTATTAGTCTGGCTCCATGCCGTTCCTTATATCAAATCATGCTATCCTCATATTTTTAAACTTCAACATTTTCTCTTGATTTTCTATCGTCAGACTTCCTCAGGCGGTAACTTACTACCAAACAACCGTTTCCCCCGATAATTGAATTCATAAATGAAAATAAACCAAACCTAATCGTAAAATTATCCGATCACAATTGTTATTTTTTTTATGTATCACCATGAATTTTACACGTCAGTTGATTCGCATAACCTCAAAATGTCGAGATCGTAGGATTCAAGATTAACCTATCGAAATATTTTTGTTGGTGACTATCACATTAATGTACTTTGCGTGAGGTTTTCGCACTCGAGGGGCTTTTAGTGGGTATTCACTAGTTTTGATTAAGCATTGCTCGTATGTTTTTATTTTATTTCCTTCATTTGGATTTAAAAATATGAAATAAAAACACGCGTCTGCTAGTGTTGCAGACGCTTTTTGTCTGCGATAGTAGCGCCGACTACGTCGTGACTCTCCTACTTACGCCACTCTATACAACTTTTGTGTGGATTTATCCCTTCTATGTCATGTTTCCAGATGCGTAAGGACGTATGTTCTGTGTATGAGCATAGGACATACGCCGTGCGTTTAGCGACGCGATGTGATTTTATGGGAATGGTTTTAATGGGATGAATCTTGGTCTGAATTTTTGTGTCGAGTTTCCTTTCTATGTCTGTTCCCAGATCCGTAAGGACGTATGTTCTGTGTATAAGCGTAGGACATACGTCCTGCGTTTAGCGACGAAATGTGATTTCATGGGAATGGTTTGAGTTGGCAGAATCTTGGTCTGAAGAACAGGAAAGAGAAAATTTGATACGAGGAAACGAGGTTTCAGAAACGGTAGTTACTTATATCTCAGCACTCCGGACACCGATTTAATCGATTTAGGGCTCAAATGAAAGCTTTTCATGCCCACATCTTGGATAAAATTAGTTTCAATTCGTGTAGTATGTGAGGTGAAAGAAAACGAGGATACTAATTCGCGTTATAGGTTAGGGTAGTTGCCTCTCGGGTATATAGACTCGTTGAGTCTCGCGCTTGAAAAAAATTTTTTTTTAATGTACTTGGCGCGAGACTCTACCGAGTCTCTTGATTACATAATCGAATATAATGAGAAACAAACTCAAAATATTTAAAAACCGTCTGTCCATGTACTGGTATAGATTTCCTAACCTTGGACCAGTAGATGGACAAGTTTGATATCATCAATCTTGATAGTTTCTCGGTTGAGAACGAATGTTACATTATAAAAATTGTAATGAATCGAAACCTTCTACACTTTTATTATCAATAATGTTCTTGTGGAGTTGGAAATCTACGAAAAATGAATGTTCGAATGTAAAATCAGTTTTTAGACTCTATTTTCGCACGAAACGAACATTTTTCTGGACGTATGTGTTCGGAATTGAGTTTGAATTTGCGCAGCGTTGGCCTTTTTTGCGTTTTCGACGCCTGGGCCCGGATAATAATTAAAACTAGCTGATAATTTTGCTCGTTCGCTCGCTCACTCGTTTGGTTTTGCGCTGTCGTATAAAAAGTTTGATAAAAAAATAATAAATAATAAAAATATCATGAGAACAGGTGTTATTATTACTGTCCCTACTATACTTTTTTTATAATCTCGAAAAACTCATGCATCAACCCTGGAACGTTCTTGATAATAATATCACATCATATGTAACAGCGAAGTCCGAGGTCAGATAGCATGACAGTGAGAAGCACGTAGACATGTACAGTCAAGCTATAGTGCTCTGAAAAAAAGTGTGACATCCGGACATCTCTTTTCGAACTTTAATATTATATATATGATGTGTCTTTTTCGAACGAAAGGAGGTGGGCGACTAGGGATTGCCCTTAAGGTGCTTGCCTACGCAATTCCACCAGACCTGACAACATTGGGCAAAAAGGTGCTATTAAACGGAATATCTCTGCCTGGGCACCGAAATCGATGAAAAAAAATACGTCGCGCAATTCTATGTGCGACTCCGAACACGTACGGCCCAGAACATATTTTTGCGTAGAAAAAACATGTTTTGGGCCGTACGTGTTCGGAGTCGCATATAGAACTGCGCGACGTATTTTTTTGCATTGATTTCGGTGCCCAGGCAGGAATATTCCGTTTAATAGCACATTTTTTCCCGATGTTATCAGGTCTGGTGGAATTACGTAGGGCAGCACTTTAAGGGGGGGTATACTCGATTTGTTACCGGCCTGTCTATTTTCTCGAATATCTCCGAAACCGGGCTATGAATCGACTTTACCTTTCGGCAGCCGATGTTTGACGAGTAATGAGTTCGAATGGCTACGTTTGATTGAATGAAATCGGGATTTTTTTTTTTGATCGAAAAGTGTTGGCGTGCCTTTTATATCGACTTATATCAAAGCCTACGCATCAAAAATGCAAAATCGGCTACGGGAGCCCGATTCTATAAGGAATTCCGAACACAACCATCCCAAAACATCTTTGTTTTCGACAACTATGGAGGGGCCAGTTGTGTTCTACGTTTTTGTGCTGATTTTCGCGATTGTCAGAGACTGGGAGCGGTAATGGTCGCTGAATGTCATGATGTTAGTTCTCCGAACGCCCGTCAGATGTCGCCCCGCTGTTACATTGATACACCTGGGTACTACGTCACTCGACATGTAGTCCAATCATCTCTGACTAATTATCTAAAAGTGTGCGCACGACGACATGTCACGGGCGTTCGGAGAACTAACATCATGACATTTAGCGGCCATTACCGAAAACAGAGATGCTTCGGCATGGTTGTGTTCGGAATTCCTTGGCTCATAGCATCGGGCTTCCGTGGCCGATTTTGCATTTTCGATGCGTAGGCTTTGATATAAGTCGACATAAATGGCACGTCAACACTTTTGGATCAAAAAAAAAATTCTCGATTTCATTCGATCAAACGTACCAGTTCGAACTCATTACTCGTCAAACATCGGCTGCCGAAAGAATAAGTCGGTTGATAGCCCCGTTTCGGAGATATTTGAGAAAATAGACAGGCCGGTAACAAATCGAGCATAATACCACCACCACCACCACCACCACCACCACCACCACCCCCACCACCCCCACCTTAACATGCTTACTTTTGTATTTATGTTTCTCAATCTTCTGTTCAGAAAATTCTATTTGAAACTTAGAATTCTGTTCAATTTCATGTCAACCTATTGTTCCTCAAACAATTTTGTCCCATAATGACATTAAATGTAGCAAAATATTAAAAAATATTCTAGTATATGCATGATTATTTTCACCCGTTCATGTACTGCTCTCGGACTGGGAAATCTAGTCACACGTGAGATTTTCAGTATTTTCAAATTTATCGTAATTTTTATGATCTGAACGCTGGTGAATTAATTCATTCAAGTATTCCTATAGAAGATATCGTTTTGTGTGAAAAACTAACGTTCGGAGTGAAGGGAGTACAGAGGGTCAAATTTCGAATTTTTTTTAGACATCCTGGTATGAAAACTACAGATTCTCATTCCAAACACATAAATAGACGAAAGAGATGCACAATTTCGTATAACGGACGTGTACATAATGGAACACATGAATTTTGGCCAACTGGATGTAAATTTTTAGGGCTGCGATTCCCACAGTATGAATCATCCCTCCAGGCACCTATTAAGAAACACGCGGCACCAGCAACTCGGCTAATATTCCAAAGCAACGATCTTCTCTCCGCGATGCAAACTTGTTCTTAGAATTGTATTAGGTATCGATTACTTTCAGGCACATTATGATTTGAGCGATCGGTGACACATGGAAAAATACTTACATATTCCCATACTCAGTATGTCAATAGGTATATAAGTATTTCCATTACCTTTTATAAACTCCTGTGCTGACTCCCATGTTGGAAAAAAATCCTAATTCGCACTTTGCCCGCCGGCCTGTTTATGCAAAGTATTACTGCAAATACATCCCTATATACAACGGTATCCCTGCCGTGTACGTCATTATCCTGGAAATACTTTACGGTCTACCTGTATTCATCGAGGTAAGTATTTCGAAGAAGGTATAACCGAAACATGGTGTATAATACCTACGCCATACGTTGGGATATTAAACAATGAACGAAACTATATCTTCAATAACGGTTCATTGTGAAACCAAAAGCTGTCTGTATATACTGCCACACCCTGTAAACGGCGAAAAGTGTATGTACTGTACTGTACAGCTAAATATCTACCTCAACCTCATCAAGAAACGTCAACCTAAATATACGTAACTGCAACTTGAACTATACGTGCTGAAAAATAAGAACATATATATATGTCATATGTCTTGGGTATATTGCGACGTCTGACTATGACGTGTGACAAGTTGAAGTGACCGTTCGAATCACCTATTTGTCGAAAAATACAAAACCTTATCGATAACTTATTGAATGAAGTAAATTTTCCAGGATATTCAAATGTGAATATCTAAAGCTAACGGGAGTTCGAATTCTGGCTATCATTTGCATAACATGAGTCCGGCTCGTGAGCTGAAAAAAAAAAAACAATCATTGAATCACATTATTATGTACCTTAGTGTTAAATATAGAATTTAGTTCAGAAATAAAAACCCCGAAGATTACTCGGTTGTATAGGACTGGATCTTATATTTGACCAAAATCTGAAATAATTCCGAACTCAGCTCCTGAATTATGAAAAATATATCAACGAATCACATTTATAAATGAGCCAAAAAAGTTTCAATCAAAAAAGTCAATATCCCTGATGTGAGGAGCTTTTCGATTCCATTTCAAATATTTTGGTTTTAAAAAACTCCTCATGTCGTAACATCTAAGTTCGTTGGATTGAAGTTTTCGGACTTATTTCTGGATATAATTCTAAGAGATTCAACTAGTCTTCAAAAAATCACACATTTCACATTAAATCATTCATGAATTCATAAAATCACACATTTGACAGTATTGGTAAAGTCGTGTGCCTTTGCCAAATGTGTAGTATTTGATTCGGGATCAGCCTCAACTCATCCCACAAATACCCGTGCGTAGATATCAATTATCATGCTCATTCTTTGTACAAGAAATTATTCATCATACACTTATGCCACAATGAACTACGGGCTCGCCAATCTGTATCAGATCGTCGAAAGCAAGCTTACTGACAAATATTCATACATATACCGTGACAATCACGTGAAACCGAATGGATCCATGCTACCGGACAGCGAATATTGGCGAATATGACGTCATTTTAGCGGGCTAACCACTCGTTGCGCTGAACAATCCCTAGGGTGATTTTGGCGCGCGGTCGATGCAACTCGGCAGCCATTGTTGATAGAAGCCGGCTGACTGTCAATACATCGCGGAAGGTAGACATGTGGGGTTATGTTCGTTTATTTTAAGCAAATGATTAATAAGGTGAATAAAAACTACGTGAATAAGCTATGAATATTTATCAAAAATCTATCAATTAGTTTTGAATGATATCTTAATACAATCAAGGAATTGGTTGTTCTCGATGAACTCTTTGATTCTAATTAATTTGCAGTTATAGCTTAAGTTAATTCGTTGATTGTACTATGATATTATTTAAGACTGATTGATCGATTTTTGATGTATATCAATAACTTATTCACGTAGGTTTTATTCACTTCATTTATCATTTGCTTAAAATAAGCGAACATAACCCCACATGTCTACCTTCCGCGATGTATTGACAGTCAGCCGGTTTCCAACAACAATGTCCAACAATGGCTGCCGAGTTTCATCGACCGCACGCCAAAATCACCCTAGGGGTTTTCAGTGCAACGAGTGGTTAACCTGCTAAAAATACGAAATATTCGCTTTTCGGTAGCATGGATCCATTCGGTTTCACGTGATTGTCACTGTATACTTATTAGGGTGGTCCTTATTTAGATGAATTTTGGAAAAAAGAGACAAAAATCCCCCTAAGAGTTTAGCTCTTAATTTTAACATTAACACGGGGCCCAAAATTTCGAAGTTTAATTCGGAAAATATAAATGTAATTTTTCCAACCAGTTACTTTTTTTCTTGTAACTCCGATAAAAATCGATGAAATAATTTAAAATTTGGCCCGGTTGTTGGTTATACTGTTTGGTAGAAACCCTGAAAATTACAAATTTTTATATTCATCATTTATTTACATATCAGGTCAATAAATATTTCCGTAATATTACTTTAGATATTCAGAATATCAACTGATTTTTTCTTTTTATACAAGTTCTATCGAAAAATATTTTTTTCCAGGTAGTTGAGGAATTTTAAAAATCAAAGACTCTTCAGATTTTTATTCATTAGGAAAATTAAGAAAACTATTTTCTAATTTTCAATTATTTTTTGATAGAACTTGTATGGAAAAAAAAAAATTAGTTCATATTTTGAATATTCAGAGTAATATTACGAAAATATTTATTGACCGGACATGTAAGGAAATAATGAATATAAAAATTTGCAATTTTCAGGGTTTCTTCCTTACAGTATGAGCAACAACTGTGCCAGTTTTCAAATTATTTCATCGATTTTTATCGGAGTTACGAGAAAAAAAGTAAGTGGTTAAAAAAAATTACATTTATATTTTCCGAATTAAACTTTCCGAATTTTGGGCCGCGTGTTAATCTTAAAATTAGGAGCTAAAGTTTTAAGGGGATTTTTTTCTATTTATTTGCAACGTATCCAGGGGGCATCCCGAATTTTTTTCGAAATTCATCGAAATAAAGACGAAAAAAAAAATTGTTTTTCGATTTCGGCTCTCAGAACTCTGAACATTAGTCTTGGGTCTAATAATGACTCTGTCCAAATTTGGGCTTCGTCGAATAATTCTAACAAGTTGCGCATCGAGTTCCAATATTCGCATTTGATTAACACGTAAAAAATAACTTTTCACCGTTCAAAGCCGTTCTAGAAAAATCGAAGCGATCAAGGGGGATGTAAATTGACGTGCGGCTTTATTTATTTTTTTTCCATTTTTTCCATTTTTTTTCTTCACAATTTTTTTTTTCACAATTTTTTTTTTTAATATAATTTTTTTTTTACAATTTTTTTTATCATTTTTTTTTCCATTTTTTTTTCTTCGTCTTCTGTCGGTAAATGCGATTCGAGGTGCGCGAAATTGTTTGAATTGCCATCTTCATGAACATTTTCTGCGTCATTGTAGACGATTTCAGTCTTTGATAAGGTCTAGTAACAAAAAATAAAAAATTGGAAAAAAAATGATAAAAAAAAATTGTAAAAAAAAAAAATTAGATGAAAAAAAAATTGAAAAAATTGAAAACTGATAAATGAAGCCGCACGTCAATTTACACCCCTCTTGATCGCCTAGATTTTTCTAGAACAGCTTTGAACGGTGAAAAGTTATTTTTTACGTGTTAATCAAATGCGAATATTGGAACTCGATGCGCAACTTCTTAGAATTATTCGACGAAGCCCAAATTTGGACAGAGTCATATTATTAGACCTAAGACTAATGTTTAGAGTTGTGAAAGCCGAAATCAAAAAACAATTTTTTTTTGGCCAGGCCTAATATACAGGGTGATCCAGATCTCGCGACGAATATTTAACCGAGTTCTTGGGCAAAAATGTGATCGAAATTTCCTCAGCCGATTTTTTCGATGATGCATGGATTTTCCGTTATAATTATTTTAATTTCAGCTAATGACACGCAACTAATGAACGGCCGTTCGTCGGTGTGATCACCGCTCGGTTGTGTGCGCATCTCTCAGCCTATTGTCACCACGAAAAAAAGTGCACACATCCGAGCGGTAAGCACACCGACGCGCGGCCGTTTATAAGCCGCGCGTCATTGACCGAAATTGAAATAATTATAACGGGAAAGATGCGCTTTTGATGAAAAAACGGCTGAGGAAATTTCGATCACATTTTTGATCAAGATTTACTCGGTTAAATATTCCTCGCGGGATCTGTAACACCCTGTATATATGTATATATATGTATATAGGTAGATATATATATATATTAGGGTGTCCGTTATTTCCCGAATTGACTTTTTCTACTTGGGTATGGGCCAAATTATTAGTTTATAGCGCAGAAACAATTATGCTATTTTTTTTTAAGCGCTATTGACCCCTGCCTGTAGGACGATACTTGTCCCATTTGATTAACATGAGATTTTTGCCCTTTTTATTCTTTAATTTTTTTTTCGCTTACTACTTTCATTACCTCATCAAATATTGTTAGTTCTACTACTGTGCTGACCTCTTTGGATAGACATATTTGTACATTAATGGAAAAAAAATTTCAAGTTTTGAAGCGGTAAAATTTTTTTTCCATAGATGTCCTCTTTAGTGATGCCAACAATACGAAAAAATATTAAACAAATCGGAATCGGTCGGGTTTTATACTGTGTGATTTAACATGGAATGCCCCATATATATATATTTCTTTTTGAGATATTCCCTAAAGTCATTCAACCCTGATGCTGTTTATGTTGGGTTATACTAGTGAGGTGAATATCCCAAATGAAAATCATTATTGGCTTGTTCGCCTGCTGCAACGCCATGTAATAATTGTACAATTTGCACAACCGATCTTCTCCGTCATTTGCATGTTATTCGTACTCCTACGCTTATGAGCCAGATTAAATTCCATGCGGGGACGACCAACCCAAAAATCTTTAGTTAATTGGACAGCTGGCGGTCAGCGACAGCGGTCAGATTTATTCGTGAACGCGTTCGTGAACGTGAATATGAACCTGAAAGGTGGTCAGTCAGCCATTGCTTGGAGGTGTGGACATTTGAACGGTCGGGTGCCAAGTCCCTGTCCTCTTTTCCTTATGGAATATTAAGCACCACTAGGAAGTCGTCAGTCTGGGCGAGACGCTACTACGATCAACTACCTGGTGACCGGTATAGGAATATGTTGGCGTTGTCTCATTGACCATGTCCGTGAAAAGTACATAGTCGATTAATACATTGCATAAGCATTCAATATTTGATTAGGAAAAATTTGAATCTGCAGAATAATCGCTAATCAGTAAATATGAATATATTGGTGAGGTCATACGGCTTGATAGTGATCGTGATGTTGATGGTCCATGTTCACGAGACACCGGTAAGTTGAAACTCTGATAATTTGCATTCAGCGCGAGTTGGATGATCAAGATAAATTTTCAATTGCTAGATAGATAGGCGTGTAAATTTTCCCATCTTACATGGTATTTGAAAGGGAGTCACACAGATGGCGATCTATAATATAAGCCTTTGCAACTGATCCAGCACCAGGATTTAGACGATTTCAAAGGAACAATTTCAGAGCGATGTTAATACTGTTATTTCACCTCGTTAGCCATCCATTCTTGACTGTAATTTGTATTCGAATTGCTGGTCCGTACCTGTAATTTATGTTTCCAAGTTCACAGCTCACCTGTGTGCATGCCATATTGATATACCTACACACCTTGAAATGTCAATGGGTGTAGGTATGTTCGAAAGAGCGGATGTAATTTGTGTGAATCGATACCACAGCTAACGAGCATTTCATTGACAATTACAGGGAATACAAGAAGTTAATCGAGGAAAAAATTTCTTTGGATTCTTCGGCAATAAGCCACCTGAATCCGACGAACCCCCAGAGCGATGTTACTGCAGTGAGTTAATCTGCGTATACCGTATATAAAGTTAAGAGTGCTTCAAGCCATCAAAATCAATCTAATCAACGGACATTGAACTTTACGACATCTTTGAGAGCATGAACTATTTGTCAAAAATATCATTTGTAATGAATTTATTATTCTCATGATCGGGGCGATGTATTGAAAAAATTTAAATGAACCAGGCTGCGGTCTACGGAATGAGGAGGGGCGGATTGTAGGAGGTCAAACGACGCTAAAGAACGAGTTCCCCTGGATTGCCAGACTTTCATATCTAAACAAATTCTATTGCGGAGGTACCCTAATAAATGACCGCTATGTACTGACAGCTGCTCACTGCATCAAAGGGTTAGATCTTTACTTCATAATGTTACCTTCGGTACCTACCTACCAATTCATTCCAAGTTATTACCCGAGAACGTCTGACTTGACGCGATTCACTCACCCTCATTAAATCCCTAGTAATTAACCAAATTCAAGACCTGTGACAGAATAAACTTTGATAAACGGGGCAAGGGGTACAAGATTTCTGGGGAACTGATGGTAAACTTTTATCCTGGAAAAGCGGTGAAGGAAAAGTTATCAAATTATCCAGTTGGATTTTCAGATTCATGTGGTTTATGATCAAAGTAACTTTCGGTGAGCACGACAGATGCGATGAGAAGAACAAACCGGATACGAAGTTTGTGGTCAGAGCTATTTCTGGTGAATTCAGTTTCTTGAATTTCGATAACGACATTGCACTGTTACGTCTAAACGAAAGAGTACCACTCACGAATACGATTCGACCCATTTGCCTGCCAACGGTTACAGGTAAGCTCATGAAAAATTTGAAAACACCATTACCTCGAATTAGTGGAGATGGTTGAAAACCATGTTTGAAAATAAAGTTATCAATCGTCGTAATTAATACACTTCATACAGGGTGGCTCAAAACAATCCGGTCCGATTCGAAACCTGAATAAAATTTGAACGCGTTAATCGATTTTCAAGAATTTATGCCTCCTGGAAACTATAAGAATAAACCGTTTTATTTTGCATTTGAAGATTTGAAAAATTTTCAACCGTTACAGAGATGCACGGACTTGAAAAAACAATTTTCGAAAAGTCACTGGGAAGTTGAATGAAAATAATATTCATAAATAACTAACTTAGCTTCCAGGTTCACTTGTGTTTCGGAGACTCATTCATTTCATTCGGATATTTGATTTCCGCATTTCCCTGCAACCACTTTTTGAAAACTCGATTTTCAACTGCGTGAACCTCTACAAAGAATGCAGATTTTTCCGATTTTCAGCCGAAAAATATAAGGCTCATTCTTCTAGTTTGCAGCAATCCAAAATCGTCAGATCGATGAATGCGTTCAGATTTTATGCAGGTTTTAAATGGGGCCGAATTCTTTTGGACCACCCTGTACCTACTATGGATCATCAAGGAATGTTATAGGTTGTTTGTTAATGATATTGCAAGAACCTGGATATGCATACTACATTCTGACAAAATTCATGCAAGAACGTATGCGTGTGTGAGCGGGTTTACACAAGCATGACGTACGGTTTTCAATTGCGTATATGCACATACATACGTCTGCGTCTGTCATATGGACAAGTCAGATGATACGCAACTAACTAGCTTCCACAATCAAACTTGTTTAACTGGTTTCAATCTCGCTTATGCCT
The DNA here is from genome assembly GCA_963978835.1 of Tenthredo scrophulariae. Classification (NCBI taxonomy): domain Eukaryota; kingdom Metazoa; phylum Arthropoda; class Insecta; order Hymenoptera; family Tenthredinidae; genus Tenthredo; species Tenthredo scrophulariae. The sequence continues at coordinate 17,800,242 of OZ022230.1, read as the reverse complement.
CAAGTGTGTATATCATATTGATCGTGGGCGAGACCTTCAAATCGAATTAGTACCACTGCACTGAACTGGAACCTGCAGCCACGATTATTTCACCCGCAAGCTGATTCCCCAGTTTATGATTTATGTCACGGTGAAATTATAGATAATTACTGCCCCCATGAAATAATCGTAATTGATATACAATTTCTTTCTTTCTAATTAACCTATTTGCCTACGTATTATACATCACGTAGCGAGTTAAAAATAATTATCATGAAAACTGACCATAAAATTAATTTTTGAACAGTTTTTTCTATACTGACAATCAGCTCAATCGAATAAGAGAAATTTTATTCAATGCTCGTTTCATCAACCTGCACAGCGAATCCCTCTCAATCGCATAATACTTGTTACGCAAATGTGCAAACAACCCACATGCAGTATCGATCCGAGTATTGCACCGACAGATTGACAACCGTTATTATATTACTCAATGGAAATACGGGTAATTTGACGGAAAATTATCTCACTCTGGGAAAACAATTTATTCGTGTGATTTGACCTCATAATTACTGCAGCAATTGCGTAATTAATCAAATAATCTACCTGTTTATGGCGTGACTGAAGCAACTTTCAATTCATTGGTGAAGCAGCATAAATGTAATAAATGTGCTGCATAGACCGGGAGTATTCGTGGAAACGCTCCAAAGGACGCCTGCACACAGGCAACTCAAACATCCATCGATTAGGTTTTGTTCCCATGTAGCCAATGGGCACGTAATATGCAAAATGAAAAGTAATTGTTTGACTTCTGAGTTGCCTGTATGCAGGCGTTTTCACTTTCCTATGAAACGTTTCCACGAATACTCCCGTTTTTCCACGCTGTTCGGCCAACGTCTGACGGTGACCATCTCACATCGGATTGATGTTTTTTCATATCAGTGTTCTAACTTGAAGATATACCTACACAGTTTTTTCGAGTAAGCCGTTATTTATCCCTCAATTTTTTCGGTTAAAAAAAAACAAACTCCCGTTTCGATTTAAAATCTACAAAAATTGGTGTTCCACGACGACGATTTTCACCCATATCCGAAGGTGGAACTATGATTTTTGTTTTATTTATTTTATCGATTTGATTCGCTTGTTGATAATCAAACACACTGATTTTAACTGGTAATAAGTCACAATGCCATTAACCAGAAGAAACAACTGCAATTTCCTTATTACTTTTCCGCCACTATCAGCGGACCTTTTCATTCCCTTTGTGCTTTTTCATCCAGAATTATGGTAACGATATCCTCCATTCGGTGATGTTCCGAAAATCGATTACATGAATATACGAAGGATTAGTTTCACGTTCAAATTCGGCTCAAAATTATCGTTATGGAACACAGAATTTCTGAGATTTTACTCAATAGAATCAAAATTGCCGCTTCAGTTTAAGTCTGAGAGATTCAAAAATGAATAACGATTTGTGGAGAAAAATTTGGAAAAATTTTGTAGTGCCTCTCAGAGTTCGAACAATGATATAAAAAAATACATGAATCAAATCCAAGATGGTCAAGGTCAGACGCGAAGTCAGACGTTGGTCTAGTTGGTATGGAATATCCCATATCATCTATTGCTTATCACTTTGCGGCTTGTTTGAAGACCCACTAGACCCACGCCACATGATGGAACCACTTTCTTGATGTTTTCTGAAATCAACAAAGGGTCTTCTCCTCGTTTATATTATCTTGAGGCACTCCGAGATAACCCTCACAAAATTATAACAAATCGGGTTATATGATACGAACAAATTCACGAAATATCAAATTTTTTGAATTTTTTTTGGACGGAATACTTAAGTTTTTTCATTTTTCATTTAAACAGTGATATCTCGGAAACGGTTTATCGTAGGGACAATGTTGAAAAACGGAAGCCTTCAAGGATGAAATTTATTTGGATTTAACTGAGTAATTTTGACCCGCATTTTAGGGCAGAATTATGGAATATTCTTATTCTTCAAGGGAATGACGCTCAATATCATCACATATATCAGCATATATGTATATGTGCTAAGTTGACAATATTTTGCGAGAATGATTATAACACTATGAAAGTTTTCGATAAAATTGGGCCACATTTCAAGCATCGTGTGACGTGGGCCTAGTGCGATCCAGTCTTTACCGTTGCAGAAGTGCGTTACGAGCTTCAATAATATATACGGGTACTCATTGAAACAGATAACCATTACGTGGACACGAAAGCAATTGCGGCTGGTTGGGGTACCCTGAAAGAGGATGGAACTCCGTCGTGTTTACTTCAGGAGGTCGAAGTCCCGGTTATGAGTTTGTCAGACTGTAGAAACATGAGTTATAATCCACGTATGATATCGGACAACATGCTCTGCGCCGGTTACCGTGAAGGCCTCAAGGATTCCTGTCAGGTAATCATACTAGCATCGCTCTATAGATGAATTTTTTTTTTATTTCATCCCAACCGTTAGTGTAAATAGAATGAGATTTTACTTTGATGATAATTTATTCGTATCCACTCATCAGAGTCCACCGAGATGAAAGATCTTGTGTATCGCTATGAACCTGCGCGACATTACATTCGAAAATGAACAACAAAACTGGTATTCAGGCGTCAGCCCACTCGAGGTTTTTTTTTCCTTATTTTTTTTTTTTTTGACTCGATCGTTCCATGCGAACTGTTGAATATTAAGTATATAATCAAGAGAATGACATTCAGGAACTTCGACGCAGTTTGAAGCATCGCTTATATGTATATCGATGTATCGGTTCTTATGTCCATAAGGATTATATTTATAAGAATGTCTGAAAAAAAATCGACATCCTATTTTTTCTATTTTCACCACTCTGAATGATATTTTTTTCACAGAAGACAAATCGTCTAACAAGATAGCTTCATGTCTCAAATCTAAGAGATTGTGCAAGCTGAACTGAATTTTCTACAATTTCGATCTACCGTCTTGACTTTAGATTGCAAATAAGTGATCTCACAAACCGTCGAGTCCTAATTATCATGTGAATGTGCCTACTTTTTATAAGTTTGTTTTGCCATAATGAGCCCACCATTATAAATGTGTTCATCCTAACTCTATACTTGGAATAAGTAGGCAAAAACACCCCTCCAAATTGACTTCCAAAGAAGTCAGATGCAGGGAAAAGTGCAGGCTGCACAAAATTTAATAAACATTAAAAATCGGCTTACGCCACCTCTCAGAGTTCGGATATAGAAAGCATTTTGTGGGAGGATTTGTTGTGTATCAAAAACTAACATTTAGAGTGGTCGAAGTCGTAGAAATAAAACGCCATTTTTTGGATACCCGAATATATGTACGCCTAATTGCAACTTTAGTCAAGGATCATAAGACACCTAACGATATATTGCAGCGATTGAAGTTTTATCATTAATTCTTCACGACCAGTTGGAATCAGAGTTACGAGCATAAAATGACATCACTCGATTACCGAACGCCATACTCGAGCAGAAATATATTTCTTCCAGGGTGACAGCGGTGGACCACTCACTGCTGAACGTGAAGACAAAAGATATGAATTGATCGGTGTCGTATCATGGGGGAATGGGTGCGCGCGTCCAGGATATCCCGGCGTATATACCCGCGTAACTCGTTATCTAGACTGGATTCTCGAAAATTCAAAAGAAGGATGCTTCTGTCAAGACTAAGGACCCGATTGGCATGATAACCACAAGCCGATGACCTTTATCTATCGGTTCATCGTGCCGTAACGGACAGCTGAACTTTTTTTGTAAAAATTCGAACATTTGATTTCTATTTTGTAGCAATATATATACACATATTTTTTTCTTTATCTTGTCGTTTTTTTTATCATTATTTCTACCTATATTATGTATACTAATTTTGGATCTATAATAGCCATTCATGTATCAAGTCCGAAAAGTGTCACTTTTCGGTATGGGTTATTTCTAATATGAGCCGATCAAGTGTCCTGTGACACAGCGCACTCAGAGGCGAATTTTGGAAATTACCCATACCGGAATTGACACTTCTCGGACTTGGCGCATACAATATTTTATGCGATCCGTTGTTTGAAGGTTCACTCTTGGGAAAATCACACGCTTAAAGTGTTATATACTTACTTTAGTTTCTAAAATTACTGGTATTATCGCGTTTTTCTGTATCAAAACATTTTGACTCAGACATTTGACATTTTCGGACATTTTGTTTTGTAATGTGTGAACGTAGTCAAAACTAACCTGACTATGTTCATTTTAATGTAACATATTCATACCGTCCGATCATAATATTCCACTATATTTTAGTGACCTGAAATTGGTCACTCTGCGGCCTAAATCCAATGCTCAAGAAGTGAACTTTCAAACAACGGGTCGCGTAAAATTATTCTACGGCTGTTTTTGTAGGACGGGTTACATTTTTTTTTTTTTTCAAATAAATGTGTATATTCAAAAAGTAATTGGTATCACCCCGTCGTTATAACCTGCAGATTTTCAAATCGTCAATGTCATTTATTTGTCTATTATTTACTTTCATAACAATATCTCTACAACATATCTGTTGGAAGAAATCAAATGAGATTGCTTCTTATAGGGGATGGCCGGGAAAAACGAAAGAGGGGGGGAGTCAAAATTGGGTACTCTCGAAATTTTATAAAAAAATTGAAAAGAGAGAAAAAAAGAGAATAAACAAAAAAAATTCTTTTTTGCAACTTTAAAATATTTGAGTCCCCGAAAACTTAGTATTTCCTTAAGTACCCCATCCCCCCCCCCCCCCCCCCCCTTTCTCACAATATTCTCAATTAACAAAGAGATGATAAGCAATTGAATAGCGTGACAGAAGTACTGTTCATCAATTTGTGAAATTTCGAATACACATGAATAAAACTCAAAATCGTATCACATATTGTAAGTACAACCGATTGGCACCTTTCTCTGCCATCTCACGATACTTTGCTTCTCCAGGAGTATCTCATCTGCCTAAATTTATCGTCTTTCACAATATTGATGTCCACACATCATAAGACCACGCAGACATCCACCCAGTGATTAATCTAAAATGACAAATTTTTCTACTAGATGCTGGCCAACAAGTTGCATGAACTTTGAATTTCCACAACACTGTAGTTTCTCCCCAAGATTAATAGATTACTAGACATCGAAGTTGTATGTGGGCAATATATAATTGCTTAGCAAGATCCTGGAATCGATTATGAAAATGGAACCAGAATTAGTTCCAGTTTTCAATGTCGCTCAGAATAATCGTTATGTAGCACAGAATTTCAGAAATTTTTATGAAGAGAAAACTAAAAAGGGTTATCTTCTTTCAGTTTGGAAATATTTCATGAGTAATAGTACCGGTCTGAGGACTTAATCTGAAAAAATGTAAATGCGTTTGAGGGTATACGAACAATAATGAAAAAAAAAAAAAACAAAACATAAACAAGCACGTATAAAATCCGAGAATATCATCCGGGTCAGATATTGGCTGATTTGGCATGGAAATCCCCGAATATCTATATCTATAACTCGTATGTGAATGTTTGTGGAAAGGCATAAATACGCCAAATAAACTGAACAGGTCTCTAGGCGGTTATAATTAACACATCAAGCCTTATGTTGTTCAATTCGTCGTGAGGCCTTTCCACAAAAATGCATTTTATCGGCATCTATCACACTACATAAATGAAATCTCAATTCAATCGCTATCGTAGAGAACGAGAAGGAGGTAAGTTTATATTTTAATCCACCTCCACTCTCCAGGCAGTAACAATGATTCACTATCGTCAATGAAAGACAAATAATAAGTGGGCTAACACCTCAAGGCTATAAGGTCAACGACTTTGGATTAAGGTGCTTGCCTACGCAATTCCACCAGACCTGAAAACATTGGGAAAAACGGTGCTATTCAATGGAATATCTCTGCCTGGGCACCGAAATCAATGGAACAAAATACGTCGCGCAATTCTATGTGCGACTCCGAACACGTACGGCCCAAAACATGTTTTTTAACACAAAAATAGAGAAGATATCCATGTAAAACGTTTTCAAAACCGTTTTATAGGCCGAGATATTCCGTTTAATAGCACCTTTTTGCCCAATGTTTTCAGGTCTGGTGGAATTGCGTAAGCAAGCACCTTAAGAAACAGAATTTCAATGGCAACTCTTTTTATGCGTCATAGCTGCTTCGGAAACATTCGTTAAATGTTTTTAAAAATTTCCGTTCACCAATTTCAACGGTAAGAACTTACTGTAAAACCTTCGTGATATTCGGGAAGCTCGCCTTTGCATATAAATGGAAATAAAAACTCGTTATCATATCGTCGAAGAAGGACCCCTCCTATAAGAATACATGCAGTTCTTTTTTTCAATTGGTAAACGAGTTTCCGCTCTCGACATTTTTACAGTGACTTTATAATATAGTGATATTATTCAAAAGTCGTTTTTTACGGATCTAATCACTGGTTGATTGTTATTATAAAATCGATTGCAATGAATTTTTTTTTAAATAAAATATGATCACACCATCACAGCAGACGCCCTATATTGACGTTTCTTTTCCAGTCAATTGAATTGCACAAACAAACATACTGTATCTGTGAAACGACCTGTGATGATTAAACTCTCTTCGGGAAGGATGGTGAGTTGTGAAATGTTGGAAAATTCGATTTTCACTTTTCAGCATTTATTTATAGCTGTATACTTCCTGTATATTTTAAACTAAGTTTCTCAATGATTGCTTTTTACTACCTAGTGATATCACAGAAGCCACCTCACCGATTTGTTTTTTTTTTAGTAGAAATTCAATAACTAAAGAGTGATGAAACAGCTTTTATGCGAGATTTTGATAAGCAGGTATCAAAAATAATATTGTAAAAACAGGAAAAAAATTACTTTTTTTTTTCTTGCGGCTAAAACCAGCAATTTTTTTTTTTTAAATCCCCTTCATCTTTTGTAGATATAGTCCAGTCAATAAAGCAATTTGGTATGTTCTAACTTTAGCACACGATGTGACATAGCTAATTTTGTCGAAAATAATGTGTAGAACAAAATGAGATGCAAGCGTGAAATCGAAATCGGTCGGAACATTGTTTATTTTGTAGATTAATGAAAAATTAGAGGAAAAATGCCCATTTTGCCGTGATTTTTCGAGAATAACTCCGTAAATATCGATCTTATCGCATATATCTATATGTAAAAATCGGTTCAGAATGAGTTTATCTTCGAAGTCCAAGTATTACAAAACTTGATTTTTTAATATTTTACTTTTTATTGCGAAAATATTGCAAAATCAACTTGTAAATATCGAGGGTGCTGAATTCATAGGATCAAAACATCCGTTCGACTTGAAATTTTATAATTAATGACTTTTTGATAACTTAAGAACGTATGCAAAATTTGGTAGCGATATCTCCAATAGTTATCGCATACTTCATTTTACAACTTAAAAACTCGCTTATTTTGAAAAAACGATTTCGAGTCCCCGCCGAACTCAACACGGTTCCTGATTTTTTTCACACATAGGCCAAAGCGTAAACTTTCATGACCAACCGTTATTTAGACTTTTTTTGCAATAACACGCGCTACAGAATTTTTTAAACGAAAAAAACAATTTTTCGCTTGAATGGAAATTCTTCATCCCGATGGAATTTCATCGAAATGATGCGTTTTATAGAGCAATCGGTATGTCTTCTCAAGACCTTCAATTTAAGAAAAAAAGACCCCTTTTCATCTATTACTTTCCGAGATATTCAACTTTGACTTTGGTACCGAATCGCAGTTAATAAACAAATCAATATTTCGTGGATTTCCCAACGCGAATTTTCTCGCTTGGCTATCAATTTTTCACGTATCTTATGTCCATCAGTTGAATATTGTTATTAACAAAGATATAAGTAGATAAAGTGAGCGCGGCGCTCGCAAAAACGAGTGAGAATGCAGCCAGCTGTGTGCGGGAAGTGGTGGGGGGCCGGCCAGCGGAAAGAGTGAAGAAAAAGTCAATCGATTTTCTAAAAATCGGAGCGTTCTCAGAATATGCCCCATCTCCGGTTCTATTGGGTGTATTTGAATGGTTTTTTTTCTAAATTGGGGTAGCAAAGCGAGAGAAATCCAATGGGAGCGTACTCAACTTTTCCTATTTTCCAAATTTTCCCTCTACGGACTTCTGAAAAAACATTTCTTCAGACATGCAGCAATTTAGGCATCAGAAATTTGCAATTATTATTTATTTGAAAAAATAATTATTCTCAAGCTGTAGCAGCGTTCTGAAGCTATAGTAAAGTGAATAATTTGAAGTAATTATGCATGCTCAATTAACATAATAAACTTTATGGCAATTATACATTATGAATATTTTCCGAAATATTGTCCATTAATATTCCAAGAAGAACGCAAATTCGTGTTAGGGGAAAGGTACAAATATAAAATTGTATTTTATGTTGTTAGTTGACTGTAGGTCGTCTGTAGGCCGTAGGGAGACTGTAGATAGATCAGGTATACGCCGGGGTCTGAAATTTGAACATAACATCAGTTCTGAAGGATTGTAAACGGCAGGGAGGGGGAAGACCAGGTATTTATTATTATTATTATTATTATTATTTTTTTTTTTTATTATCAGTAATTTTAGTAGATAGATATTTATTCTTCCAGTGCGCCTTGCGCCTGCGCTTTTTCTTCTCTCTATTTCTAGGTTATCCTACTGTTCTTTACTTTCCTTTTTCCGCTTTTTTTTTTTTTTTATTGTACTCCACCCTCCTTCCTACCCTTTTCCACAGATCTTCCTACCTTCCTTCCCCCTTTCCTCTTACTTCTTCCTTTTCCGCCGTACTGTGGTTGTCCGTAACTTCCACTTTTTCACCTGCCACTTTACTTTCACTCTTTATCATACGGAGCCTACGGCGGAAGTCCCTAGTAATTTTAGTAATAAGGGAATTATATTCATGTATATACCTATACATCTTACTATGTTATGAAAATGAAATTCATGTATTCTCGAAGTATCAATTTCGTTTATTTATGTGAAATGATAACTGATTGATAATTGCATGCCTAAATTGTTGCATGTCTGAAGAAATGTTTTTTCAGGAGTCCGTAGAGCGGAAAATTTGGAAAATTGGAAAAGTTGGGTGCTCCCATTGGATTTCTCTCGCTTTGCTACCCCAATTTGAAAAAAAAAACCATTCAAATACACCCAATAGAACCGGAGATAGAGCATATTCTGAGAGCGCTCCGATTTTTAGAAAATCGATTGACTTTTCCTTCACTCTTTCCGCTGGCCGGCCTCCAACCGCTCCCCGCGCACAGCTGGCTGCTTTCTCGCTCGTTTTTGCGAGCGCCGCGCTCACTTTATCCACTTATATCTTTGTTAATAACAATATTCAACTGATCGGCATGAGATTCGTGAAAAATTGATGGCCAAGCGAGAAAATTCGCGTTGGGAAATCCACGGAATGTTAATTTGTTTATTAACAATTCGGTACCAAGGTCAAAGTTGAATATCTCGGAAAGTAATAGATGAAAAGGGGTCTTTTTTTCTTATATTGAAGGTCTTGAGAAGACATACCGATTGCTCTATAAAATGCATCATTTCGATGAAATTTCATCGGGATAAATAATTTACATTCAAGCGAAAAATTGTTTTTTTCGTTTAAAAAATTCTGTCGCGCGTGTTATTGCAAAAAAAAAGTGTAAATAACGGTTGTTTATGAAAGTTTGGGCTTTGGTCTATGTGTAAAAAAATCAGGAACCGTGTTGAGTTCGGTGGGGACTCGAAATCGTTTTTGCAAAATAAGCGAATTTTTAAGTTTTAAAATGAATTACGCGATAACTATTGGAGATATCGCTACCAAATTCTGCATACGTTCTCAAGTTATCAAAAAGCCGTTAATTGTAAAATTTCAAGTCGATCGGGTGTTTTGATCCTATAAATTCAGCACCCTCGATATTTACAAGCTAATTTTGCAATATTTTCCCAATAAAAAGTAAAATATTGAAAAATAAAGCTATGTAGTACTTGAACTTCGAAGATAAACTCATTCCGAACCGATCTTTACATATAGATATATGCGATAAGATCGATATTTACGGAGTTATTCTCGAAAAAACACGGCAAAATGGGCATTTTTCCTCTAATTTTTCATTCATCTACAAAATAAACAATGTTCCGACCGATTTCGATTTCACGCTTGCATCTCATTTTGTTCTACACATTATTCTCGACAAAATTAGCTATGTCACATCGTGTGCTAAAGTCAGAACATACCAAATTGCTATATTGACTGGACTAATAAGGTTTTCGAATTTCAGAATTCACCGAATTTTTTGCTTCCAGCCTGCCGCTATATTGGAATCATATTTTCCATAAAAAACATTGAAATCGGCAGCCTCTCCCCAACTTTGTCAATTTAATAAAACACTGTACTAAACAGAAATTTCCGATCACTATTTATCTTCTTTCAAATTAACTTTGAAAAAAAGGTGTTTCGCAACCCGTCATCTCCCTCGAAGGCGTATCAATAGCGGATTCGTCATTGCAACGATTGATATCTATTTACAACGATACAGAAGCCGGAAATGACCATTTTCTTTCGATGAGATATATGTAGGATTAACTTCAAAAAGTGAACAGGCGCAGGTCACGAGACTAACTCATCGTCCAAATTCTGCTGAATAGCAGTACTCATTTTCCGTGGATCAGCAATTGTACATTGGACTTACAGGTGAAAAGCAGCCATGGATAATACACATAATGTATGAGATTTACATTTTTTCTTTTGTACAGAAAGGGAGGGCAATGCGGGTTGTTAGTACCGCTACCGTTGGATGTTCGATACAGGTTACTGTGCAGTTGTGCATTGAATCTTCAAGCATAATCATGAGTCTTCTGCAGGAATACGTGAAATTCCTATTCTTCATTTCTGTCGTGATTCTGGCAACTCGCACTGTACATCCTACAGATACGTCTAATCTCAAAGTAAGTTTAATTTGTGCGAAAACTATTTTTCCAGGTGATAGCTTGTCGCTGTAGTAATTTCAATGAGACTAAGTAAACCAAAAAGAGGATGGCTACAACAATAGTTATTGGTCACAGCTATACTGTTTCTTCGATTTACTGATCACTTGCGAGACATCACGAATAACTCCTTCAACTTTCACGGAATTTTTATGCAAGAAATTCTCCGAGGCAGGAACCAAGTTACGAACGATATCAACGTCGAAGATCGAATCCGGGGCTCATGTGACACATCAAACATCGAAAGCGAATACCTCAGTCGTGCCGGGAATTACTCAACTGTCTTCACTCAACTGAAAATCAAACGTTCGATCTGAAGCAAAGAAGTGGTGCAATACTGAATTGACTTGTTAAATTCCAGACAATTGACTGTTGTATCGTAGCATGTAAACCTTCAAAGATTCAGGGGTGAGAGTACGCCCATTCGGTTAATGGCTTTCAATTTCCGTAGAATTCAGATGAAGTTAAGGAAGTTCGAGAGACTCGTGGGGTATTGGATTTCTTGTTTGGAGGATTTAAGTCATGCGGTGGATGTCGTGGGTATTTTGATCAAACTTATTATAGTCTCAGTATTTTCAACCTTGCATTTGTAGTTTATAAATTTTCAGAATGTGGTCGACCAAATCGCAGTGGGGCTCGAATTTTGGGTGGCGAGTTTACGGACACTCATGAATTTCCGTGGCTCGCCAGCGTCCATGTGAAATCCAAAATCGTTGTCAGTGGAGTGTTAATCAACGATCGATACGTTCTGACAGCCGCCAGTCAACTAATTGCGTAAGCTGATTTATTTCACACTCTGAACTTTCTCTGATGTATGTCAAATCTTGATATTGGTGGCTCCGCATAGTGATCATCGGAAAATTTGCATCCCTTCGCCAAACTCATCTGTTGCTCAATTGACCTGCAAAATCTTTTAGCAGTAATGAAATTGAAGATTCAGATTTATTGGTGCTGGCAAAAGAGGTTGCGATAGGCGTTCATATCTTGTGAATAAATTTTATGATCAGTATACCTGTACACTCATCTAGAGCCACAGCACCAGAGATAAAAGTTTCCCTGGGAGAATATGACCGGTGCCACCTGGACGTTTCTTCAACAAATGTGAGCGTTGAGACGGTCATGCCGTATCCAGAATTTAATTCCGAATCCCGGGCCCATGACCTGGCCCTGCTTCGCCTCAGTCAGCCCACAAAATTTGAACGAAGAATTTCACCCGTTTGTTTTCCTAATCCGGGTAGGCGGTTAGAAAAATGTGCAGTATTTCCATGGCTAATAAGTTTAGTTGGTCTGAAATATTTTTCCCGGAACATTCTTCAATGAAATTCTTTGAATTTTCACAGGCTCCAGTTATTTGGGACAAGTAGGAACTTTGTCCGGCTGGACAGAAGGCGAGGCTGGGTATTCTGCCGAATCAAGAACCTGTAGTCCCAGGAAATTAGGGCTCCCAGTCTTAGGATATAACGAGTGCCTAAAGTCCGGAGTAAATCACAAAAACTTTCACGATGATTCTGGATGCATTGGTGTTATTGGCGGGAATCCACTCGTATGTGAAGTAAGCTGATAACTGCAAGAAGTAACATTTGGGTTGGCTACGCAAAACTATTTCAGGGTTGCGATCCTGTAACTTTTTGCTAACTCGCTAACTCGCTAACTTCTCGCTAACTCAGCGAAGACCGTTGATTGTCTGAGGAGCGTCCAATCGGAGATCGTTACGGGTCTGTCGTACGGTGGCGCCGTGGGCTTTACCAGCCGCTAGTCGTAACAAACGCGAGGCCCACTTACACGTGATATACATGCATTGATGCATGTGTACCACATGTAACACAAGGATAAATCGAGTAGATGACAAGAAAGAAATAGAACGAATGAATGAACTAAAATATTTGACTGCGGTAAAACTGCTTGTATAACATTATTAACTCAACTTTTGACTCGTAGGCTATATCGATGATAATTTTCTCCCACCAATCGAATATATTTAACGTCTCCCTAAATACGAAGCGGGTAAAAACGATTTTATCTATGAAGAATTTTTGTCCCGTATGTGCTTTTTCCCTGTGTTATAGTTAGCTAAATATTTCCACAATGAATCAGACAGGTATGTATTATCATCGATAGCCTACGAGTCAAAAGTTGAGTTAATAATGTTATACAAGCAGTTTTACCGCAGTCCAATATTTTGGTTTATTTATTCGTCCTATTTCTTCTTATCTACTCGATTTATTCTTGTGGTACATGTGATACACATGCATTGATGCATATGTATCAAGTGTAAGTGGGCCTTGCGTTTGTTACGACTGGCAGCCGGCAGAGCCCACGGCGCCACCGTCCGACCGGCCCGTCACGATCTCCGATTGGACGCTCCTCAGCCAACCAACGGTCTTCGCTGAGTTAGCAAAAAGTTAGCGAGTTAGCAAGTTATCGAAAAGTTACAGAATCGCAACCCAGGTGGTGCCCGCGAGCCAAACAATCACTATGACCACCCTCAGGGCATATTCGTTATTAGTGTGTCTAAGTCATTATATGTTAATGAAGTAGCTATGTTGGTTGTGTGACTCGCTACGGTCAAAGTTTTATTCAATATCAGTCAACACCGGTAGCCAACTACATCCTTTAACATTCTGTGGGTATGAAACTATTAACGATTCATTTGTGTCGTTTTTAGAATGACGTTGGCTCATCCATTCTTTATAGATCATACGCTGGTGTCTACGATCTTATCGGTAATATACGAATGAACATAGAAATTGAATAAATCAGAAACGTGGATCGGTAACTGATTTCCCAATACGTACTCATTCTAATTTTCCTCAGGTATCATGTCGGACGTAAATAAATGCGACGACAAACCAACTGCTGCTGTTTTTACACGAGTTGGGCCACATCTTGACTGGATTCTTCAGCAGACGAAAGAAGCGTGCTATTGCACAAAATAATGAATGAGTGTTGACACTTTTCATTGAAGCTTACAATTTATCTATCAATCATACGCTGCGATCAAATATATCATGGCACGAGTAATAATGTGATGAATACCAATATCGTTCTATTTTTCAGTACTTTACCTGATAAAGTATTCTTCTGCGCGTTCTTTTATCTCCCCTAAAATATGCGGTTCCATGCCAATATATTATCTAGATACAATACATCTTACTACGTACTAGAATAATAATATATAAATGTTTCAGACCCATGAATATACCTATACCCAAGTGACTAATTTATTTTTCGATGTGAGCATTTGTGGTACTTCTGTCATTCATTATTTTGAAATCGCATATTATTTATGTATCAGTGAGTGAGTGAGACGTAGGGTGAAAAGCAGAACTACCAAACCAGCTTCATAAGCTGAGACTACCACACTGCGATTACGTTTTTGAAGTCCAAATGTTGAGAAAGTTGGTACATCCGGTTTCCTTTAATGGCGCAATATGTATTATCACTATATGGTAAGCTACGCGTTAAAAGACAGCCTGAATTTTTTCATGAGGTGAAGATTATATCCTCGCATGAATGCGGATAACCTTTGCAATATACAACCTATTCGAACCCATTAGTAGACCATCATAGTACTCGAAAACAACAAGTTACCAGAGTAGACTAGAAACTAGATTCATCATTGAATCGGCTTTTTCGCGTGAATTAATCGACTTTTCAACAAATTTCTACATTCTAGAAGTGACAGCGAGCTCTCAACTTTAAAATCAAACAACAGTTCTTCAATACTAGAAAAACAAAAAAATTTCACTAAGTAGTCAAGCTTATTTTGATATTGTCACTCTGCTTACTCTGCATTCACCTTTAAAAAGTTTTCATCGATCGTCGAGGCAACTAGATAATTCCTACGGGAGTTCCAACTACACGCACTGCGGTAGGATGGTTAAGAAAGATAAGAAAGAACGAACGAACAAAATTTGGTTATAGACTTGAAATGCAAATTTTTTACGCCTTCACGCAGAATGCGGAAGATCAAATTCGCCCAGACTGCAGTCAATAGGCTACACGAGAGTCGTTGGTGGTGTCGAGACGTAACCAAACGAATCTCCGTGGATGACGAGGGTCGTAGCTAACGGTTCCAATCTCATCTGTGGCGGTACCCTAATAAACGATCGCTACGTCCTCACAGCAGCACATTGCCTCGTTTTAGGGTAAGAAATCACTTTTTTCTTTTTTTTTTCCTTTTAAATTATCCTTGCCATAGAGATCCTCTTACTTCAAGTAAATAGGCAGGCATCGTGCCGTATTTCACTGGCAGCGGGCTACAGTTTCATGAAAACCTCGCACGGAGGATATTCCAATAAATCATCTATGAAAGAAAAAAGAAAAACAATTGTTGGTCAATTTCAGCATTGCCGAGGCTGAAAATTGATCACATAAGATCTTCGTAATTTCAACCATACAGCACGAAACGTTGCAGATAGATTTTTGAAACGTTGAACTGAGGAGTATATCGCATAAGTGGAGACGTTCATCTTCATAACATAACATGTGAAACGTAAATGCAATATATTTTATACCCTGATTATTTCCTCCATGACGATCTTGGCCAATCAGAGTACAGTATTCTCGGTCACGTGGCCTGTTTCAATCTGATAATTTCCCCGGTCACGGGGAGATTATCAGACCGATAATTTTCCTGTAGCCTGCCAATTGTTTTACCCGATTGTGACAGATTTCATTTAAATATCTGTCAAACTGTCAAACTCGTGTCCCAGTTTGGATCAATTTCAAGACGCTGATCCTCGAATGAAACACTGGACTCCGTTCGGCCGAGATCGTGACG
This sequence comes from Tenthredo scrophulariae, assembly GCA_963978835.1. Classification (NCBI taxonomy): domain Eukaryota; kingdom Metazoa; phylum Arthropoda; class Insecta; order Hymenoptera; family Tenthredinidae; genus Tenthredo; species Tenthredo scrophulariae. The sequence continues at coordinate 17,784,463 of OZ022230.1, read as the reverse complement.
AAAGAAATGATCCTCTGAATACCCCTTGACCTACAAAATGAAGGTTATTCCACTCATGTTTTGATCCTGCGTAGCAACGAATGGGCCAAACTTTGCACAAAAATCATGAGCGCGCAGCGCAAAACTTAGCCCTCTTGATGCTACGCAGCAAAACAATCGGGAAATGTCCGATAATTTTGAAGGTCTTGTGGTATTGTTACGGACCAGCGTAAGCTAGCCCCTAGCCTTCTATTTCACTCATCTTTCATTCTTCATTTTCTTTTTATTTTCAATTCCTTCTCATTAAAATTTATATAATACATATATATAGGACTTGAAGCCAGACTCCCCTAGAATAAACACCGTCGCGCTTAGTGAGTATTGGGCCGAGGCATAAATAAATATATAGGTATGTATAAATGAATAGCGTGCGAGGGATGTTTAGGATCAGGAGATGCGGGGAAACTGTATCGATGTGGTCGGGGATGTATGTCTAGGTAGCAAACGTAATCTGAGGCTCAGCTTCGATTTCAAGTGCCGTTTCCGTTAAGACAAACTACAAAGTCACGTAGAGCAATGGTTCTAAGAATGCAAGACCTTTGCTGAGTAGGAGATCCTTAAGAGTACAGACTCGACTCAACCCGACTTTATCGATCCGGCGATCCCGAATCTCCCTAAGATACCAAAGAGATACCGGAGGACCCAAGGGCCGCTCCTTGTAGAGACATATTAATTCAGCGAGATGTAAGCTTAGATATCCAAAATCAGGAAACCATAATTATATTTTAAGTCAAGGAACGTAAAACAAGACGACTGTAAGTGGCGACCGTAAAACCGTTGGCGGATAAGAAATGGGACCTATGATGACAGGACTAGCCTATACGGAATTGGCTTAAGCTCAATTAGCACCTTGATTGGTTGAGACTCTCAGACCCGAACTGTTGCAGGCGCGCGGAATAAACATATAAGTGCAGCATCAGCAAATTTGGATCTCGGCACCTCGGGTCCGGCGATGCATAGCTCGTCGCATTCGTTTGTCAAATCGCAAGCCGCGAACATTGTCCGGAATACTGATTAGATCATTAGAGTATCGATGATTTTCATAATCTTAAAGTTCATGCCAAAAGACTCAGCGTTTCGTAAATTCCTTTAATTTCATATAACTTCGATTTTTCTTCAATTGTATTTCGCGAGCACTCATTTCTGTGATATCAGCCTACGTGAGAAAGAAACACAATTTTTCAAATTCGAATTCATTAAATCAAAAGCAGAAAAACCTCTATAATCTAATATAGTGTAGTAACTCTTTAAAAATCTAGTGACTTGAGTGAAACTTCAATATATTCAATGATACAGTTCATCATATTTATACCTCTAAAATTCAAAGAAACAACTCAACCAACCAGGGCCAGGAATAATAATAATACCATCAGGGTGGGGAATAAGAAGGAAGTCCAGAAATTGTAAGGGGTCAGGATTTATTCTATCCGTATTTTTCTCATTTCGGCCTCCACTTTGTTGAGTCTCCAGTTTACGGTATTGTTTCTCAAAATTATAATTATCAATTCTACATGACTTTTCTATCTGAACGAACTTCAAATCAGTTAAACGCGGAATAAGGTATGTCGTTTTGAGGACAATCCCTATTTCCGCAGGTTTGCTTTGTACACCCTAGTATTAATACATTTATATATTATATATATATATATTGTAACGGGTTTTCCCTGGGTTCGGGTGCCGAGGTAATTAAGCCGAAAACAAACCAGGCCCAACGGTAGGTAGGGGATGTTGTTGGGCGCCAGACTTCGTAGAAGTTCCCTCTCTCTCTCTCTCTCTCTCTGGGACCGTCCGACTAACTACTACGATAAAGGGATTTCGTGGGGGCGCGGAATAAAGACACCAACAGATTAGGAAATATAATTTTATTAAAAGAAAAAAAAAGAAAAGGTGGCGAATTTTGGGTATGCCCGCTACCTGGCGTTTCCTAACAATGATATTATTGACTCTACTTTAAATATTAATTATCAAATAAACTATATAAAATAATGACTCTAATAGACTAGAAGGGAAAAAAATTAATACTGGAAGAACGGTCAATTAAATTATAAATTACAGTACGCGGTCGAGCACTCCAACGGCTCTAGACTCGATAGACGGTAGGGAGGACCAAGTCTACTCTACCTACAGTCTATCACGCTCGTTCTGGCTACGGGACAGTCGGCTGTCGCCGTAGCGAGATTGCGTGCCTCGCTTCACGTCTCGTAAGCAACTGACGCGGCGCGCTGTAAGGCGGCGGCGGAGAAGTGGTGGGGCAGGCTTCGGCTAAGGGGAAAGCGACAGAACTCTGACCGGCAGCAGCTGAGTGCGACGCGTGACGTCAGAGGTCTGTGGCAATATGGCGGCGGTCTGATTTCGGCTGCGATCGGCGCAGCAGTGACTGATCCTGGCACGGCTACGCGCAACGAAAACAAACTTAACCGGTGTCCTCTGCGTTTGAATCCAACGGTTAGCGGGGAACGGTTGAGATTCAGACACGCGGCTTTCGAGGCTCGGGGAATATTTAAGGGGTGCGGGTTGGTATCGGGGTGGAATTTACTATGAGATGGATGGATACTACCTTGTAAGGACGCTCTCACGGCCTCGGTTGCGACGGTAATAATCCAAAAGTACGGTCGGAGAGCCGGGGGTATGCAGGGGTCAGAGTCCAGTCAAATCAGTAGTCCAATATCCAAGAACCCAAATCACAGTCCAAATTCCAGCCCGGTCGTTATATTCACTTTTACTTCACTCACTCACTCCGCTCCACACACTCTCTCTCTCACTCTTCAACTCTCTCTCTCTCTCTCTCTCTCCCAAAACACTTCGAACTTTTTAACTTTCTTCACGGCACGAGGCGCACGTGTGTTTTCCAAAGATGGGAGTGATTTCTTTTTCGGGCCTTTAGTACCAACCGGCATCACCCGGCCTGCGGGCGCTGGCGGCGACCGCTTCGCCATGTGCGAGGGTCTGCGGCCAATAGGCTCCGCAGGGTAGTCGGGCGGCACGATTTAAATCGGGCCGCCGGACTTAGGCACGTCCGTTAGTCTAGGCGTTGACTGAATATTATAAAGACAGCTCCCCTTATGGACCTTTGTGAGCCGACTAAAATTCGCAGCGAGCTAGCGCCCCCTCAGTAATTCTAGCGGCATATTCAGGAAGCGAGTAAAAAATACTGAAACGCGCTGGATCCGTGTTGCAATTACCGACTGGAATAAACCGTTTTCGTGATGATATGTCAGAGCGGTTAGAGTAGATAGTTGTAGGAATCGCAAATATCCCCGACCCCACGCGCGTGTTTTTACCGGTTCCGTCGCATTGTAGCTCACAGAAATTAAGTAAATAAAATAAAGATGATTGCTAGTAACTTAATTTTAATTGATAAATAATGCGAACTGGAAACACGTTTTCACGCAATCCCGTGCCTTCCTACGTAGACATTATGGTAATACGACGAATTGGCTCCAAAAAGAGTCACTGAGGCGTAAGTATACATTAAATCGAATTCGTTGAACTTCGCGGCAATTGAATAAGGTGATAAGAAGAAATGCTTTAATTTGAACAAATATGTTTTGCACTGTATAAAACATATTTGAAGCAAATGACAATCATGCAAATGACCAAAAGCACTACCAAAAGAGATATATATGGCTGTCTCTGGAATTGAGGAATTTCGATATTTTTGGCATCGCGGAAATACGCGCTCGAAACGTTCCTTTCGTTTCCGATATAACACCTGTTTTCAATTAATTACCAGAACATCGCGGATTGGAGATCAATATGGAAAGTGCTGTGAAGTTTACAGGTGCTTGTTGAGGACAACGGGAGATTATACTTGTATGCTTCACAAAGTCACATCTCACAGCTCTTGAATATTTTTCCATTGTAATTGCCCGCCGCACACTAGCGTATGCAGTTTGTGCTTCTGCATATTCGGACTTACACTGAATAATACGAGTTATTATTATTCTTCGAAGTTTTCGCAATACGAATATATAGGGCAAACCACGTAAACTCTTCATTCTCCGATCCTCACCATTACCGAGTTTCTCTCTTTGTTTTTATGTTTTTATAGATTGAAAATAAAGAAACGCGTCCTTTTTATCTTTCTACGTTTTACGACCCCTTCCGATTCTGCGGTTGCTTGAAATTATGCATTTCTTCGAATTATGAAAATTTCTCAATGCACTTATATATAAGTATATATGGCAAGCTCTTTCCCCTGTTATACCTAGGCATCTATAAAAAATGCAAAGTAAGAAGATAAAGTTTGAATGAAAAATTAGGCCACTCAATGTTTATTAATGATTTTTGCGGCTTAACATAATGATACAGTTTCCAAATGAGTTCGTTTGAAATTCTGCATCAACGTTATACATAATGGCTGGCCACCCGCTTTTTTATTTATTTCTGGACGAATTGATGCTTGCAGGAAGCAAAGTAGGTAGGTGAAAATAGTTCATATAATTAACGTTGTTAGCGAGTATATCGAATAGTTTTAATTAATTTTATTATGTTTAAAAATTTCTAAAATATCAATAATAATGATGATAATAATAAAATGAACAACAACACGAATATAATGATGATAATGATAATAAGAAGCAAAGTAGGTAAGTGAGGATAATTCATCTAATCAACCTTGTTAGTAAATAAATCAAATGATTTTAATTAATTTTATTCATTTACGGAAACCTCTCTGTTCTGTATCTTCGAAGCTGTAATCCAAGCGCGAGAAGGCCAAGCGGTGGTAAATTAAGACATTAACAATTTTTTAACCATTCATTCGATTAGAGTCAAACTTGCCAGAAAACTTATTTTCATCTTGATAAACAACTTCCTCACTGAAAGTTGTCGGTTGGTCGAAATTTGTTCGACTCCGGATGCGCTTGAAAATATCCATAACTGATTTTTGCAATGTCTCGGAAAATGATCAATAACTTTTTTGTTGACAGTCATATCCCCCGTTTTCTTCTTCAGTCAATAGTCAAACGCTATAATACATGATGTCTGAAAATTTCGTTGAAAAATTCCAAAATTTGGTTAATTTAACAGTAGTTGAAGTGAAAGACGGTGGAAATTTTTAATTTTACAACGGACACGTTTTTTGTAAATATTTTTGAAACGACGAAAGCCACAACTTTTTTTTACGTGGAAACAAAGATGCGGAATCAAATTTCCTATAGGAATGCATGCTTCAAGATTCGAAATTTGTAACTTTTTTTACAAACGGTCAGAGGCCACTTTTGCGAAGCGAAACAAATTTATATCTCTTGTCGCATTCGGCTACCCAATTGTTCATTGAAAATCGTTCATAAAATATTAACTAACAATACTTGGGTGCAAGATTTAAGGTACTTGCAATCAAGAGATCCGGAAAAGTAGTATGCAAATAAGTTATTCACAAGGCTTAAGAATGTTTACAGACTTGTCATCGGTGTGTAAACTGGAGAAACAAAAGAAATCACACCTCGCGCTATAGCTGTATTGTACGCCAGCGTAGTGGGCCAACCTAGGCTTCAGTCGCCTCACTGAAAGAAATTACTGTGGTTTGACAGCAATATATTTCTGGTTGCGAGTTTCTTGCTGAAGTTGAAAAAAAATATTTCTGAAACGACTGATTTGTGAGTTATGTTGACAATCGTACGATGCTATATTATCGATAAAATTATTGCTGACGCCATATGCGTAATAGTAGCATACGTAAGCTCACTGGTATAATATGCATCCAGGTATTCGAACAAATGGGCGTATTCCCAATCTTAGCGTATAATATAGTGGTACTGTAGCCATTTGCTTAGCCAATACGGTAATAACTTGTCGTGAATTGCGGTTATAAACAAATGCCTGATTTGGAGGCGTGTATGAATGAATCGACAAACCATGTCACCGTTGCTCAAAGTATAGTCCACATGCAATAATGAGCATTCGTAAAGCTGATCCATCTATACGTGTTTTTACGACCGATGCATATACGCATAGCTTAGCAAGTTCATTAACCCAATCTAGCTATAATCGTATCTAAATCTCGGCGTCTTTTTATAGTTTATCTGGCTAGAAATATGTCTCATTTTTGCTTGTATGTAGATGATCCAACTATACATTAGGGTGTCCGCTATTTCCCAAATTGATTTTTTCTTTGCTGCCGCCCTCTGAAATTTTAGTTTTTGCTCTAAAAAAAATTATCCAACGTAAACAAGTTCTTAATTTTTAATTTAAACCGTGCCGAAATCATGATACTTTTCCCATTTAAATAACATGGGATTTTCTGACCTTTTGCATTTTATTTTTTATCTCCAAAACACATGAACCTACAGCTTCAACAAAAACATATTCTGATACAAAATTTTACGCTCTACAAAAAAGGTCTCTTTGGTTTTTTCCATAAAAACGTTCCTTTAAAAGTTATTCGCGATTAAAGTTATGCATATAATTTATGATTAAATTTTTCTATCATTCTCTGCAAATTCTAATTGCACTTTTTAATTTTGACTAAAAAAGGATCTAGAGTCATACTTTTTTCAATAAAACAATATTTCTTTACCAACTTTAACATGGAAAACTTATATTGCGCCATCTCTGATTATTTGATCAAATCTCTAATTTATAAATTAAGGTTATTGTTTCATAGTCTTTTATTGTTTATAGATTTGTGTGTCAATTGAAAAGAATAAATAAATTGTGAGTGGTTTTTATTTTAAATATCACATGCATCGAATTAATTAAATTATTTTAATTGAAATTAATTGATTAAAAATGAATCAGTCAATGACTTTACGTGATCCAGTCTTTCTTTTGGGTGAAACGAGTGACACGATTAGTGGTCAATGACCACTAATGAGTAAAGTATGACTCTAGATCCTTTTTTAGTCAAAATTAAAAAGTGCAATTAGAATTTGCAGAGAATGATAGAAAAATTTAATCATAAATTATATGCATAACTTTAATCGCGAATAACTTTTAAAGGAACGTTTTTATGGAAAAAACCAAAGAGACCTCTCTTGTAGAGCGTAAAATGTTGTATCAGAATATGTTTTTGTTGAAGCTGTAGGTTCATGTGTTTTGGAGATAAAAAATAAAATGCAAAAGGTCAGAAAATCCCATGTTATTTAAATGGAAAAAGTATCATGATTTCGGCACGGTTTAAATTAAAAATTAAGAACTTGTTTACGTTGGATAATTTTTTTTAGAGCAAAAACTAAAATTTCAGAGGGCGGCAGCAAAGAAAAAATCAATTTGGGAAATAGCGGACACCCTACTATACATATAAAGCCAAATCAGCCATACGTATTATTAAGTCCCGTGCAGGAGCGTGGGCCCAACCGTATGTATAGCCGAACCAGCAGTATACCGACCGCAAGAAAAACAGTATAGCTGCCTGGGCCATACGTATAGTCGGTGATCTTATACTACCCCACGTAGCACTTATTCGGTATCTAAAATTCGAAGCTGCAGCTCTTCAATTACCTCAGTGTAGTGCAAAGTAGTGTGAAGGGTGGACCGTGGATATTGAATCTAACGAACATCTATTTTTACTCATTCCAGGTATGTACTTTTTTATTAACGAAAAAAATTAAAGTCTGCTTTGCTTCACCGTTCTTCTATTATTATTTACTTCTTGTGGGTGCAGCTACGTTATAATACAATGGACGAATTTACTAAAGAGATTTTAACGGAATGGAGAATGAGCAAAGAATTGCTTGCAACCTTCGAAGGTATGATATTTTTTCGACTTCGCCAAATACTGTATTTGTGTTTAGTAATAACATAATAAATTTGTAAGTATAGTAAATGTGATTCCCAGACAAATCAAATATTAGCATGAAATTTGTAATAATGCATCAATTTTTTATTAAGTAGAAGTAGGTACATACATGACGTTTTATGTGCACAAAGTGTAATGTGAAACATTGACTGTGTGCCTTCGAGAAAATCCGTCCAATTGTCGTTAAGGCCCGTCCCTAGTCGCCCACCTCCTTTTGACACAATGTGACACATGGTTTTTACATTCACGTTTGGTTTTTACATTTTTCAAATTCGATTTCCTCGGCGAATAATGTAAAAACCATCTGTAGGCTCTATTTTCGCATAAAACGAACATTTTTTTGGACGTATGTGTTCGGAATCGAAATAGAATTCGCGCGACGTTGGCCTTTTTTGCGTTTTCGACGCCTGGGCTCGGATAATAATTGAAATGTGTAACATTGTATCAAAAGGAGGTGGGCGACTAGGGACGGGCCTTAAAGTGCTTGCCTACCCAATTCCTCCAGACCTGAAAACATTGGAAAAAGAGGTGCTATTAAATGGAATATCTCTGCCTGGGCACCGAAATCAATGAAAAAAAATACGTCGCGCAATTCTAGGTGCGACTCCGAACACGTAAGGCCCGAAAAACGTTTTCAAAACCGTTTTACGTGGATATCTTCTCTATTTTTGCGTAAAAAAAACATTTTTTGGGCCGTACATGTTCGGAGTCGCTCCTAAAATTGCGCGACGTATTTTGTTTCATTGATTTCGGTGCCCAGCTAGAGATATTCCGTTCAATAGCACCTTTTTTCCCAATGTTTTCAGGTTTGGTGGGAAAAGAATGTACAGTATATAATTGCAAATTTTGCTTATATAATAACACATAGCTGTAATTCATCGATAACATTTCACTAATTAGCACTAATTCACCCCAGTTTTACCGTACACATATTTCTTGGGCATGATTGTAGAAAATTTTATTGATGAGGAGGCTTTCAAATTATTGACTCTAGAAGCGATCACTTCTCTCATCCCAAAAGTAGGTCTGCGACTGAAATTTCTCAAATACTGGGAAAAGCAATTTAAGAATGTAGATCCCCCAGTGAAAGAGGGAAGTTCAAATATAACAGACGTAAGACATTACTCTTCTTATATACAGAGTACTTTGTATCTATTCACTACAAAAAAATATCTATCTATTGTATACTAAAATGTGGTAACATCTTCAAAGATTTAGAGGAATCTAGTGGTTGATTGTTGCACCTCAATTGATTGCGGAATATGATAGGTTCAAATCAGGAAAACTTTATCATCAAATTTTAACATTCTCGGCATGTAGTCGCATATATATGGAAGAGCGGGGCAAAACCGGCACCTCGACGAAAAATAGAAATTGAGGGCAAACTTGTTTCAGTTTTCCGACGCTACTTACACAAAAGAAGTGCGGAAAGTAGGTCAAATTGTTCATGAACATTTTTTTCAAATCGAATCGAATCAATACTGTTCTGAACATTTTTTTAGAACTTCTTTTCGGAAATTTGTCGAGCAAATAATTTTTTTCAGTATTTATTTGATCAAATAAATTCTGTGGAAAAGTTTTAATCAAATTAATTTTAATTATTGTTTTTCAACTTGGTACCCGTTTTGCCCCTCATTCACATATATTCAGCCGAGGTGCCCGTTTTGGCACCCCTACTGTTTTGTTACCATGGCCCCTGTTTTCCAAACTTTTTTCAAGTGATAAATGTCAGAAGACTGAAACAAGTCGTTTTTAGGAAAGTTAAGACGGCGTCCGTTTTGCGACGCTCTCCCCTAATGTGAGACACTAGATTTTTTTATGCAATTGTCGACTATGAGTTATGCTCATCTGTCAATTCTTCTAAAACCCTTGTGTTGTTGAGTGAGCATGAAATAGTCAACCTCACGTTGCCTCAGGCCTTCAATGGTATCAGAGTATTCGCGTGCATATTAGAAAGTTCAGGTCGGATGCCGACAAATGCAATATAATTTGTACATACTTCAAATTATTAGAAAATCGATTAGGATTGATAAATTGATAAAGCTACTTTTTTCTAATAGATAATTCTGAGTGATACACACCTCCCAATAATAGATATATCAGATTTGGGAAATATCTTCCAAGAAGCAGGTACATTCACTATATATATAATTACAGAACTATTTGTATATAGTACAGCAGTTAGGCTCCATAACTGACATTTTTATAATAGGACAGAACAACATTCAAACTGATACAAGTATAAGCAGCTCTGTCATTAATACTGAAGACTGCATGAGCAGTACATGTACAAGAAGCACATGCAGTTCTACATCTGTTTCAATAGTACCGAAAAATTATAACGAACTGATATCTTTGCTGAACAAATCCGTTAAAGGAATTGGCGTGATTAAAAAATTCGAATTGGGCCACCGATTTGAGCAAGATACAAGATGAATTCTCGCAGATGCCATAGTATCAGAGGAAATATTACGGCATAAAGATTATAAGTGCGTGGATGTTGTTTTTGTTTATTCTCTGCTTACTTGGTCATTGTACATGCTTTTATAAGATTTCATATTATTTTCATTAATTTACACACATTTTTTCTCAAAATAAAATTCATAATTTTAAACTATCATGTGTGTATACTTGTCAATGTAGAATTCCCGCATCACGCATGCTCGAATTGGCTACACTGATTGAAACCACGTTCCCTCCTGAGACAGCGGCGACCTATTACATTCCGTACAAACTCAATCAGGTGACAAAAAAAAAGGTACTTGCAAAAGGTGAGCTGTACGATAAGTACTGCGGTTACAGATCGTTCTTACGAAGCACCGAGGTTCTTCCCGCCGCGAAGAAAATACGTCTGCAAACCGTACGAAGACCAATAATTCTCGGATGTAGAGAGAATTTGAAAGCCATTGGTAATTTTTGATAATCCGGTTGTTGTATTTTCTATTAGACCATTATTATTCACTTGTACTTGCTATAGTGATGATATTATGATTGTAGAAGAGTGCAGTAGTAGTGTACATATGAGAGTTCTGGATCCAGCCTTCTTTACCGGCCATCAGGCAGTAGGTAAGTTACCGACCGCGCCGATAAGTTATCGACGATCGGATGGTAACGATTACCGATCTTTGTTACCGATAGTCTGATGGTAACGATTTTGGATTGCCGATCTTATGTTACCGACAATCGAATGGTTGCGATTTTCTGCCATGCGATGGCGCCACTACCGATCCGTTTCTTGGATCATGGTAACGATGGCCGATCTTTGGGTTACCGATAGTCTGATGGTACTGATGTTGAATCATGGTAACGTGAATCATGGATTGGCAATGTTCCGTTACCGGCAATCGAATGGTTGCAATTTGCAACTGGGCGATGGCGCCACTTTCGTTATCGGTAGTCCGACGGTAACGAGATTCTGAATCAAAGATTGCCGATCTTCTGTTACCGACAATCGGATGGCTGCAATTTTTTCCGTTTCGCGATTGCAATTTTCCACCGTGTGATGGCACCACTTTCGTTATCGGTAGTCCGACGGTAACGATTCTGAATCAAAGATTGCCGATCTTCTGTTACCGACAATCGGATGGCTGCAATTTTTTTTTTTCGTCTCGCGGTGGCGCCACTACCGATTCGCCTTCGCATCATGGTAACGATTACCGATCTACCGACAATCGATCCATGATGGCCGCTCTGAAATATCTAATTCCTAGCTTACATATATATGCGAATTATACCAGCTGAAATGCTCAAAGAGTGGCAGGGTATGTTATATGCAAGCAGTGACGCGGATCATCCGATAATATATGTTTTTTATTTGGTATTTCTTAAGTCTAACCTATTCTAAAGTGACAATTTTCTTAAAACTAGTCTCAACTATATTTCTTAAGTCTAACATATTCTAAAGTAAAAAAATTTTTTCTTAAAACTAACTTAAGCTATATATTTACAAAAATTTCTTAAAAACTAACTTAAGCTATATATTTACAAAGAGGTGGCGATCATGCACCGAGGTTCACACATATCTGAAACATACAGGTGTTTCCTGTAATAACAATCGTTATTACACAATAACCAATCGTTATGTGATGAAAAATGATATTAACTTACCGAATAATGAGTTGAGGTGTCACCTCGGCATTCACACCACCTTCTCCTCCTACTCTCCATCCTTTTTATTATTCTCCTTGTTTTCCCTCTTCTCCTCCTCCACCCGCTCCTCATCGTCATCCTTCTCCCCATCCTCGTCATCATTGTTTTCCTCCACGTTATCTTTCTTCTCCTCCTCCGCCTCGCCTCGATTCTCCTCATCGTCATCATCCTTCTTTTCCTCCTCCCTCGTCCCAGTTCTCAACATTTCCCACGTCCTCGTCCAACTTCGGTGGTTTTCTCACCCTTATCCACATGGGCTCACCATCGTCGTAATACACCTCTATATACCGAGGTATGTGATCCTCGTCGTCACTCGAACTCTCATAGCCATTATCACCCTCATCGTCGCTATGCAGACGCTCATCCCAAAACTCGGCATCAAACACATCGGCGGGGTTTACAATTTGATTATTCATCTTGACACTTGGTTTACTAGTTTGACTGCTTCTCTCAGTTGTTTGCGGAATGTCTAAAACTCGGTGCAAACCCCGCTTTATACCCAACTAGAAATCTGAAATACACCCCAATATTGGTAGTGGTTGGCCAATGGTAAACTCGAATAATATTTTTCACGAAAAGGTGCAAACCCCAGGTACAAAACCCCGCCCAGACTATGGTTGGAAACGCTTGAATTTTCATGGTATTTGAATGGTGGTGGGGTGAAGGGCGTCTGCATATAAAACCCCAAAGCTCATGGTGGGTGTGAACATTTGCAAGGTGTGGGTTTGAATGCGGAGCTGTAAACTCATTGGAAAAAAATGAACAACGTCAGGTATATGAATCTTGTCGAGATGATGGAAGATGCATACAAGTTATTGTGTACACTCCCCCCAGGAAATGCAAGTGAAGATATTTTTATTCGCTGGCGTGATATCGCACTTGAAAATGTTCGATTCTTGAACAACATTTTGATGCAATCAAACCCAAGTGTGAGTGAAAAACAGCGACTACAACATATAGTATCACTCCTCCAATCGTGGGTGGTGAAATTTGAACGACACCACGCGACTATTGTTGGAGGTAATATTGGCGATGATATTCAGAATCGCGTTCGATGGGATGATATGGAAAGTGCCTTCAAGTGCCGTATACACACTGGAGCCGTGACAAATCTTCGACATAAGGATTTGGCGAGATTTTTGGCTGACGCTGAGGTGGTAACGATGCAACGCTTGAAAAATGTGCTACGTGAACAGGGATGTATTAAGGTGAATGTGGGGGTTTCGTGTAAATTTGAGAACGTGAAAAACGATCAGATCAGCTTGGAAGTGAAGAACTTCAATACACGCAACGCTACGATTCTTCCATCAACGAACCTGGAGACCTTGTTCAACGATAACATAACGAATCCGCTGCTGACCATGGTGGAGGATTTCGAACAACGAGATTCTGGTTGGAGTATGATTGAGATTATAAATGCAGTGGTCAGCATAAACCGATACGAGCCTCTTCGCGGTGGACTCTCAACATATACAGTGCTACCTGAGGATATTCGGCAAAAAAAGGCGGTGGTCAACGTGCAGAATGATGATGATCGGTGTTTGCTGTGGTCCGTTGTCGCAGCTCTCCACCCCGCAGACGTTAACGCAACCAGACCACACAGCTATCGACGGTATATATCAGAGCTAAATTGTACAGGTATTAAATTCCCAGCGACCCTGCATAGTGTACAGAAATTCGAAAAATTGAACAATTTGAGCATTAACGTATATGGAATCGAACCGGAAAATTTTCAGAGCGAGAAAAAGTCCAAAAATAGTGTAATTACCCCGCTTTATTTGAGTAAGAATATAACTAAGAGCAACACAATCCACCTAATCATGATAGAAAGTAAGAGCGAAATAGAAGATGATGATGATGATTAAAAACCTTAAACCACGATTTCACTTTGCTTGAATTAAGAATCTTTCGCGTTTGATTAGCAAACAATTATCAAGCCATAACGGTGAACAATTTTTGTGCGATAGATGCCTGTGTCACTTCAGCGTACACGGTGCGTATGAAAGTCACAGGCAAGATTGCATGCGAATGAATAGAATCCGAATGGAATTTCCAGAGAAAAAAGATTTGGAATTTTCAAATTTTCAGAATAAGGGAACTGTGCCATTCGTTGTTTATGCCGATCTCGAGTGTATATTGAAACCAACCGCAAATGAATCTCAAGAGCATATCCCACACAGTGTCGCCTATTATGTACATTGCTCATATGACGGAACATTATCGGGATATGAGAATAAACGCGGGCCCGATTGTGTTGAATGGTTTATCGGACATCTCCGCGAATTATCCATCAAAGTAGAGCCACGCATAAAGAATATAATTCCAATGGAATCTCTGAATCAGGCACAACGCGATCATCATATGCGCGCGAAAAATTGTCACATCTGTGAGAAGCGATTTTTACCCAAAGAAAAAAGATGTTATGATCACTGCCATTTCACGGGTAAATATCGCGGTGCCGCCCATAATCGGTCTAACTTGAATTTCAGAGAGAGACACATGATTCCGGTGGTGTTTCACAATTTGTCGGGCTATGATTCGCATTTCATAATTAAATCTTTAGCTTCAAATTTTTCGGGTAAAATCACACTATTGCCCATTAATAAGGAAAAGTATATATCATTCACCAAGAGGGTTGATGGGACTATGATGAGCTTGAGATTCATAGATTCGATTCGATTTATGGCCAGCAGCATTGACAAATTAGCATCATACGTGCGCGATGCGGATAAAAAAATAACTCGAAATTTTTACAGTGATCAGGGAAAATTCGATTTGATGATTCGCAAAGGTGTATTCCCCTACGAATACATCGATTCTTGGGAAAAACTCGATGAGCCGGAATTATCCATTGAAAAATATTTTTATTCGAGACTTAACGATTCCCATATTTCCAATGAGGATTATGAACATGCGAAAAATGTTTGGGCCAAGTTTGAGCTGAAAACTCTGGGTGAATATTCCGATTTATACCTGAAAACCGATGTGCTTTTATTGGCCGATATATTTCAAAATTTCCGTGATAGCTGCTTCAAAACGTATAACTTGGATCCTCTGCATTATTACACCGCACCGGGGCTTGCTTTTGATGCTATGTTAAAGCAAACGAAAATTAATCTTCAACTTTTAGACGATCCGGAAATGATATTATTCATCGAAAAAGGCATAAGGGGTGGTGTGGCACAGTGCTCAAATCGTTATGCCAGAGCGAATAATAGATTTATGGGTGAAGATTTTGATTCCTGCAAGGTGGAATCATATTTAATGTATTTCGATGTAAACAATCTCTATGGTGCAGCTATGAGTGAGCATTTGCCGAGTGGAGCATTCGAGTGGGAAAATGATGCCATTGATGTATTGTCCCATCCGGATAATTCATCAACCGGTTATATTCTAGAGGTAGATTTGGATTACCCCGTAGAGCTGCATAAACAGCATGCGGACTTACCTCTCTGTCCCGAGCATTTCATACCGCCAGGTAGTAAAATTCGAAAACTCGCGACAACGCTTCTACCCAAGGAAAAGTATGTTCTGCACTATCGTAATTTGAAACAATGCATTAAATTCGGTTTGAAGCTCGTGAAAGTGCATAGGATTTTAAGGTTCGCACAATCACCATGGTTAAAATCATACATCGACCTTAATACAAATATGCGAAAGCAGTCAAAAAATGAGTTTGAAAAAAATTTCTACAAGCTTATGAATAATGCTGTATTTGGCAAGACCATGGAGAATGTGCGTAACCATAAGACCGTAAAACTAATCACAAAATGGGAGGGTAGGGGTGGTGCGCGTGCTCTCATTGCAAGACCCACATTTCATAGCTGCACCATATTTGATGAAGATATGGTGACTATTGAGCTAAATCGCACCAAGGTTTATTTCAATAAGCCAATATACATCCGCGCAGCGATTCTCGATCTTTCGAAAATCTTCTTATACAACTTCCACTATGATTATGTAAAAAATAATTTTTCAAGTAGTGAGGCAAAATTAATGTATACCGATACAGATAGTCTGATATATAAATTTACCGTACCAAACATCTATGAAATCATTAGACGGGATGTCGTTACCATGTTCGATACATCGGACTATCCACCAGATAATGTCCATGGTATTCCACTAATGAATAAAAAACGTCTTGGTCTGATGAAGGATGAGAATAATGGGAAAATCATGACTGAATTTATCGGTCTGCGTGCAAAACTCTACACGTTTAGAACTCGTGGCGATACCGATAAGAAACGCGCAAAGGGTGTGAAGGGTTCCACATTAAAATCTATCACGTTTGATGATTACAAGCGATGTCTTATTGGTCATCAAAATTTAGTTGAGAAACAGTGTATGATAAGAAGTAGTCGACATGCGGTTAGCACTATTGTACAGAATAAGTTAGCTCTAAGCTGGTGTGATGATAAGCGGAAATTGATACCCGGTAAAACCGATACTTTACCCTGGGGTTATCAAGATTCCGCAAACTAGTAAATGTCTTCAAATATTTGAAGAGAGTTTTCTCACATTTTCTCACATTTTCTCACATTTTCTCACATTTTCTCACATTTTCTCACATTTTCTAAAACAGAATAAAATAATTTTCCATCTACTTTACATGTCAATGTGAGAAAATGTGAGAAAATGTGGGAAAATGTGAGAAAATGTGAGAAAATGTGAGAAAATGTGAGAAAATGTGAGAAAATGTGAGAAAATGTGCGATGATGTGTGGAAATGTGAGAAAAATGTGGGAAATATTTCTTTCCCTCGATGATCACGCAAACTAGCATTAAGATTGAGGAGGGTTGAGGAACAAATGTAAATATGTTGATAACAAATTTATTCATAAAATTATATTACACATCCGATTTATTTATCCAACTATTATGTGAACTGCCGAATCCCAACCATTTTACATAGAGTCGATCACCACGCCTCCGCAAGACCTTTTCTACAAGATAGCCTTCGGGATATTGCACCCTGCTGAGCTCCTCCTCGTAAAAACCGCCCTCGATGGGTTGGTTCAGGTAGTCGATGAGTTTGTATGTTGAAGGGTTGGTATTTTTTACGGCATCAACTATAAATATTTCCGTTGTCCAATTCGGCGTATACCCCTTTTCGAACACATTTTTATATTTGCTAATGCGAACTTTATCGCCAACCTTAAATTTGCGTTTTCGTTCGCTTCTTTTGATTTGACGCGGCTTATACACACGTCGATATATCTGTTTTTCATTAGCTATAGTTACATCTTTCGGCTTCATTTCAATCGTACGGTGTTTGGTGGTATTATACGATGCGATCAAATCTGGTAGAATGTTAATCCATATATGAGAGCCTTGAAGAGTAAATTGCTTCCACATTTTATTCTTCAGTGTTCGATTGAAGCGTTCGCATATCGATGCCTTCAAGTTGCTGAATGTCGAGTACATGTTGATCCCATTATGCTTCATAAGAGTTTTAAATTCTTTGTTGTAAAATTCCTTGCCCTGATCAATGTGTAGATGTTTCGGTATGCGGCCTAGAGTTAGCACAGATTTCATTGCCGCTGTCACGTCTTTGGCATTTTTACTCTTGATCGGTACAGCCCACGCAAATTTTGAAAATATATCAATCACTGTGAGCAAAAATTTTGAGCCCTTGTTGACGGATGAATATGCGGTCATATCGACAAGATCAGCCTGCCAGGTCTCATCCAAACCACGAATATCGACATAGCGTCGGGGATAATTACGTCGAGCGGGTCTATCTCCAACATACAAACTCAAACGATGCGATGTATTTCGACAGTTTTGGTGATTTACAACCGCCTAGAGATCTCATGAAATATCTCGGTGTTGGTAGCGTAAAATATAATCATAAGAGATATCAAGAATATAACACAGTAATTTGCGGTCACTTGTGCCTCAAGTTTCTCAATGGACAACTATAAAATGTATGCGTATTGTTGATGTGGTATTAGTCATGGCTGATTCGTTCACGTTGACACTCTCCGGGGAATCGTCGGTCTTGAGGACTCAATATTTTTCCCCTATCGAGCTATCACCGACAAAGACGTATGTTCTCGGACTGATAGAGCTCTTGACATTCAACGCAATACCCAATATAGATGAGGGGTGTAATAAGTTTTATGCATCGCCCGACACAATAATTACCATACCCACTGGGAGCTATGAAATTGAAGATATCGCAAATTATTTGAAAAGAGCATTACCTGATGATATAAAATTGAGTCTAAAAGCTAATAACAATGAGCTACTCAGCGAAATCAGATGCAATCAACAGATAGACTTTCACCCAAAAGATTCCATCGGTCATTTGCTCGGTTTCACCCCCGATGTTCTCCAAGGTGGTATTACCCACAAATCCAAGTCACCCGTTCGCATACTCAAAGTCAACGCTTTGCGGGTTGAGTGCAATATTACCACGGGTGCATATATCAACGAGCATCAAGTACATACGATTCATCAATTTTTCCCAACCGTACCACCTGGATATAAGATCGTGGAAGTGCCGACAAATGTCATTTACCATCCAATCACCGTACGGTCAATACATGATATACAGTTGAGAATAGTCGATCAGGACGGGAAATTGATCAATTTTCGTGGTGAAACTGTAACTATACGATTACACGTGGAATCTTTGAGATAATATGGGAATTGTGTTTGAGGGGGCAAGAAAATCTGGTAGTAGTTATAAAAGCTCGATAACATGCCCAAACATCATCAGTCATCGTGCAGCTCCGATTCGGATGACACATCAGAACGCTCAGTTTCTCCAGAGCCTAGGACTTCGACTTCGTTGTGGTGGAAAATAAGAATTCGTTGCTATATCTGCATATGCCCGGCACGAGAATGATAAAAATCCAAACACCTGTAACCTTCGACGAGTCGATTGCCCACTGTGAAATACATGCGCATCAACCGTATGCCGCGTTTACATTCAAAAATAACGATGAGATCCGCATAGCTGTGCAGAATCAAGATGCGTGTGTATTACCCAGCAGAAGTTCGCTCCACATCTATGGCCGGATTACAAAATCAGACGGCAGCCTAGTTGGTGAAAGCACTGAATTGGTCAATATGGCCGTGTGTCACATGTTTAGCGAGATGCGTTACGAGCTGAATGGTCATGAGATTGACCAGAATAAGAATGTCGGCATCACGAGTATTATGAAGGGGTACTTATCAGTCACCCCAGGACAACGATATCTCTTGGAGAACACCGGCTGGTTGGAGGATAATAATAAGCTAACCAACGCCGATGGGTACTTTGATGTTGTTATACCACTGAATTTTCTACTCGGATTTGCCGAGGATTATAATCGAATAATCGTCAATGCAAAGCATGAGCTGATTTTGACCCGATCGAACAATGATATGAGCGCCATTTATCAAACCACCGTGGATGGAATCAAAATTTCGCTCGAAAAAATTGAATGGTTATTACCATACATCAGACTGTCGGATCCTGCAAAGATCAAAATGCTCAATTATATAGCCAAAGATCCGGCTGTATCTATGAGTTTCCGCTCGTGGGAAATGTACGAGTACCCGATGCTGCCTGCAACAACGAGACATGTATGGGTTGTCAAGACATCTACACAACTAGAGAAGCCAAGACACGTCATACTAGGATTCCGAACCGCACGACGAAACGATCCGAAGAAGAATGCCAGTCAATTCGATCATTGTATGATTAGAGATGTAAAACTTTTTCTAAACTCGCAATGCTATCCCTATGGAAATTTGAATCTTGATATTGCTCACAATCAATACGCTATTCTCTACAATATGTACACTAACTTTCAAATTTCATACTGTGATAAAGAATCCGAGCCTCTTTTGTCGAAAAATGATTTTTTGAACAGAGCTCCGCTCATTACGATAGACTGTTCCAAGCAAAATGAGTCGTTAAAGAGTGGTCCGGTGGATATTCGTTTAGAATTTGAAACTAGTCTCGCATTTCCGGCAAATACTTCAGCCTACTGTATGATTATACATGATCGCATTGTTGAATACAATCCAATCAGTGGCACCGTCAAAAAATTAGCTACATTTTGAGGATTCATCATGCTTGAGAACTATGGATTAAGCTTATTCTAAATAACTGAAGGAACAATAAATAAATAAATAAATGTAATTGCAAATTCATTGTTATTTATTCAACCCTAACCTATTCCCATTACATATATATATACATGTGTGTGTGTGTGTGTGTGCGTGTGTCTTTAGATTTTGCTACAGAATTCAAATTTATTGTATGGGCCTCCAAGATAGAGTATCTGCAAGCGTTCTTGATCCGCCTCGTTGTTCAACTGATCCAGCTGAGTAGAATCATTCTCTAGAGCCTTTCCAACTCTCGCAGGCAGGAACACGATATATTCGTTGGCAATCGTAGCGATGATTCTGCAACCAAATTTCGTTTTCACAAGCCTCAGTTTTGTGATGTCGTACTTTTGTCCAATCTCCAGCTCCGACATCTTTTTCATCTGCATATCATTGTCCATACGGCTAGTGCTGTTCAGGCTGCTGAAGTCCATCTGCAGGGAGGTGAATATTACGGACTTAGTTTTTATATATATTATAATTGAATATGATTATCATGTAATAGGATTCTTACCTTGCTCGAGAGAGTTTGCGGGTTCGAATATACGTGGAAGATGCGTTAATGGTGAGAATTCTAGACGTACGAATGCGGCTCCCTGCGAGCTCTGGACTTTTAAACCATCATCCCCCGCCCTCGAGACATGTGGGGAGGGTTTTTTATGGCCCTCCTCCAAATACCAGTTTTTCAACCGTTGAACGTTCTCGAAGGCGCAATGGTAGCCTCTCGGTACATCGCCATGACAGTCTCCATGCCAATGAAATACATGCGATTCCAATCGTAGTATTCGAAAATTCGGACACCCCAGCTCATCCAAATCAATCACCGCTTTTGAGTCGTCATTGAGGATTTTTTCAATCCAACGTTTCTTCTCCAATCCCTTCACATAAATGCAACGCGCATCATGCATAACCTCTCTCACAGTTTTCTCCGCATCTCTATACGGCGTTTCTCCAGCAATCCAGGGTATTCCATGATGATGCCGTGTCAACCACGAATTAAGATTTCTGTACCCGCTTGAGAGAGTCACCCAGGAGCATGGTGCTTTGAAGAGGATGCGTGTAATACCCTGTCTATATTCCTCATGCGCGTGAATGCTTATTGCAGCCAGCTCTTTTATCACAAATTTATCACTGAATCGCCCAAACCCTTGTACATCCAATATTAGCTCCATATTAACAGCTCCGTGTGTGGTCTCAGGCAAAGCCGAAGATTGACTGAGCTGCTGATTTATTGCGCGAGATCGGTATGCATGCAGGTGTGCAGACGGTATCGCGTGAACGAATGTGGAAAACCCATTTTCCTATTGCAATGTTTATGTTAGACTGATTTTATCTGCATGATATATATGAATTGGTGGTTGTGCACCAACCACTTGCAGATTAACAAAATCCTAGAGCTCTTGAGCGGCCAAAATCATGCTGATTTATTGCGTGGGATCGGTATGCATGCAGCTGTGCAAGCAGTACCGTGTGAACGAATGCGGAAAACCCATATTTTCTTATTGCCGTGTTCATCTTTGACAGATCTTATCTTAGAGCAGCGAAAATCACATTGATTTATTGCTCGAGTCTTGAGACTAACCGATTTTATGGTGTGGGAGGATGTCTTGAGAGCTGTTCTCTGGTTGGTTGGGCCCCATTTTATTTCGGGGGTGGTGTGCAGCCAATAGGATGCAACCCAACTCTCCCAGCCAGGTCAGTTTGAGAAGAAGGCGGTTTCCAGTTTGAAAAGATCGGTGAATAGCGAAAGTTCATAGAATCGGAGTGAAGCATCAAGAAGAAGAAGAAGAAGAAGAAGAATTTCCGAAACTAAAAACGCGTAGAAGAAAAAAAAAAAAAAATAAGGTATGTTGTTGGTATTGAATACACAAATTTTAACGGATTCTAATATAAGAATGTGTGTTAAATCCAGATGAATCGGACTCACGGAAGAGTTGCACAGCGGGCAGCGCAACTGCGGCGAAGGGCCGAGTTGAGGGCGCGATTCCTTCAGAACGCGCAGGTGGTGCTGCGTTTTTTGCGCGACAGTCATGTGGATGAGAACTTCATCAATGAAACCGCGAGCGTGCACTACGAAATGATAGAAAACATTACGCGGCAGTATCAAATTAATGATCATTGGGCGATGCGTGCGGCCACTACTGAAAATGCCGCAGCATCACCCATTCAATGCTTGGATATTTCGTCTTCCGTGCGGGAAGATGCGGCGGGTTCGGATACAGAGACGATCCAAACAAATATGGAACGAGGCCGATCACCATCACCCAGTTCGGCCTCATCGGAGTATTCACGATCGAGTCCGAGCTCGCCGTCATCGTCGTCGAGGTCATCATCCCCCGACATACCGCCACCGCAACCGATGATGATTCCGCTCGAACGACAATATCCCCTAGTTTAAGTTTGTGTTAAGAAAATTTTCTACTTTAGAATAGGTTAGACTTATGAAATATAGCTTAAGTTAGTTTTTAAGAAATTTTTGTAAATATATAGCTTAAGTTAGTTTTAAGAAAAAAATTTTTTACTTTAGAATATGTTAGACTTAAGAAATGTAGTTGAGGCTAGTTTTAAGAAAATTGTCACTTTAGAATAGGTTAGACTTAAGAAATACCAAATAAAAACATATATTATCGGATGATCCGCGTCACTGCTTGCATATAACATACCCTGCCACTCTTTGAGCATTTCAGCTAGTGTAATTCGCATATATATGTAAGCTAGGAATTAGATATTTCAGAGCGGCCATCATGGATCGATTGTCGGTAGATCGGTAATCGTTACCATGATGCGAAGGCGAATCGGTAGTGGCGCCACCGCGAGACGAAAAAAAAAATTGCAGCCATCCGATTGTTGGTAACAGAAGATCGACAATCTTAGATTCAGAATCGTTACCATCGGACTACCGATAACGGAAGTGGTGCCATCACACGGTGAAAAATTGCAATCGCGAAACGGAAAAAATTGCAGCCATCCGATTGTCGGTAACCGAAGATCGGCAATCTTTGATTCAGAATCGTTACCGTCGGACTACCGATAACGAAAGTGGCGCCATCGCCCAGTTGCAAATTGCAACCATTCGATTGCCGGTAACGGAACATTGCCAATCCATGATTCACGTTACCATGATTCAACATCAGTACCATCAGACTATCGGTAACCCAAAGATCGGCCATCGTTACCATGATCCAAGAAACGGATCGGTAGTGGCGCCATCGCATGGCGGAAAATCGCAACCATTCGATTGTCGGTAACATAAGATCGGCAATCCAAAATCGTTACCATCAGACTATCGGTAACAAAGATCGGTAATCGTTACCATCCGATCGTCGATAACTTATCGGTGCGGTCGGTAACTTACCTACTGCCTGATGGCCGGTAAAGAAGGCTGGATCCAGAACTCTCATATGTACACTACTTGCAGTGACACAAATGTAAAGGTGGATTGGCTTAAAAATTGCCTTGAACCGTGGCCAACGGTCGAAAAATACTGGCGGGAAACAGCTAAAACCAGAATCGAGCTTCTGACATCATCTGAAGCTATCACTTCATATGAATACTGCATGGCATTCAGAGCATTGCAGCAACCGCTTGGTTTAAATTTGGTGCAGAGCAATTTGAATATTTTTTTATCATTGAAATTTTAGTATTGGAACTTTGTGCGTCATACAGTGATTTGATTTTCAGGTAAAGATAGATTTCGAGATCTTTCATCCGGAAAAAACGTTGTCCTTTTATGCAAGCTGGCCGGAGTTTCAAAGTAATATTTTGAGATACTGCTATACAAAGAAAACGAGGGATTCGTCTGTGAATGCGTTATTGGAGTTGATTCCAAACGACATTTTGTCTAATAATAGTGATGACAGTGCCGTTCAAATCACTTCGGGTAAAATACCATGATGCGTCTTTGTCAGTTTACTAATAACCTGGCTATTACATTTCTCTGAAGTGCATGAAGTCTATTACAGTACGATTATAATATATCATTTCTACAGATCGTTTCACAGTCATCGCGCTCAGACTTCTCAGTTTGCTGTTGCCCTGCCCATACATCAAAGTTGCAAAAAAGCCATGCTGGAGACCAACAAAAGTTGAGGTTCAGAACGAATTTCTTCTTCACGTTACGGTAAATTTACATTTGTGTACATATAATATGCGAGGTGCCACCATCTTAGCCCCTAATAAGTTTGTTTGTGATTATTACAGAGCATCGGCGAATTAGAGACGGAATTAGCTATGCGAAAACGGAAACACCTAAAGTATGGTTTAACAGAGCAACCGATCACCATAGTAGTTGGCGAAAATCTATTAGCAATAGAACAGTGCTTTGTGGCTATTAATGATGTCAAGTATCCTGCCGGCAGTATCATAGCTGCAATCGACGCTACGTTCCAAAGTTTCTTTGCTCTGCAGCTGGAGTATCCACGCGAGGCCGAATTACCTTGGTTGATCATTCAAAAACGTATTTATAATATCGAAGATGAAGCTGCGAAGAATTTCCCCAGCGTGAACACCTTGCTTAATGACCTAGCCTGTGCGACTAATTAACACCGTAAAATCCTTATCATTATATCAGAGTATAAGCCTAACAATTGCGAGTTTCGGGATCATTTTTTTGGTCTTGTTTTCATATTTATTCGTCGATGTGCTTTTGTGTCATACGTAATATTTACGTACCCAAATAATAAACATATATGAATTCAGTTAGACACCATTATTCATAATCAAAATACATTTTTATCGGTACCATTGCGCCAAAAATGCCTTTGTGTGGTATTTGCCGTAAATCTTTTCCGAAATTCAATGATATTTGGAAGCATTCGAAAATGTTTCATCATCTTCATGCAAACAGTAAATTCCATTGTGGAGAAGCCGATTGCTTCCGTATATTTCACTCTATCAACTCTTATAGAAAACACTGGTCAGCAGTACACAGTGATCAAATCAGACTGATTTCGAAAACTAGTGAGAATATATCTAGCCTGCCGATTGACGCACCATCCTGTTCTTCTCAAGCACACGTTTCACTTTCGAATGATGAAATCCGTACCACAGTGTCAGAAGCAAACGAACCAATTTCCGTAATAAATCTAAGCCAGTCTAAATCCCTCACAGATTTCAAAAGCAAGATGAAAAAAGATGTTCTTAAATTGATCTCTGATTTGTATGCTTTACCCACCTTACCAAGAAGCCATATTCAGACCATTCTGGAATTATTTGATACATTTTTAAAAGATAATGTCCATATGGTAAACAATGATCTTAAATCGGACTTGCACAGTTCCGAAAACGCATTGTCAAATATTATTTGCGAAGTGTCTGACAAATTGAATCTATTCGAATCTGCATTCGATAATGTTCGAACGGAGTATCAACGCTTCAAAATGCTAGAGAAGGAAGGCTATTTATTTTTACCTAAACCATATGTCATAGGACAAACGTTCCAACGGGTTCAATCCCACAGTGGTCATGCTAATGCTGCTCAAGTTCCAGTATCAGGGCAAATTTTTCCTCTGAGGAGAGTCTTAAAAGCTATATTTGAAATCCCACAAGTTTATAATGAAACAATGGCTTATAAGGCAGAATTGGAGAGTGAAAGTGGCGTTTTATCAAACTTTATACAAGGAAATTTGTGGAAATCTCAAGTAAAAAATCTGACAGGAAAAACGGTATTACCCTTGTTTCTTTTTTATGGCGACTATGAAGTAGGAAATCCGTTAGGTAGTCATGCCGGTGAAAATAAGCTAGGTGGCGTTTATGTTAACATACCCTGTTTTCCTCCTAAATACAATTCATCTATTGCATCGATGTATCATGCACTACTTTTTTTCGCGAATGATCGGAAAAAATACGGTAATTCTGCTGTTTTTAGAGAGCTCATTGAAGAATTGATCGTGCTTGAGAATGAAGGAGTCGAAATCGTATCGGAAAACGAAACAAAGGTTCTCTATTTTAAACTAGGATTAATTGCAGGGGATAATTTGGTTTGAACACAATACTTGGATTTGCTGAGAGTTTCAGCGCTAATTTCTATTGCCGCTTTTGCATGATGCATAAGACTGACATGCAAAAGAGTTGTATCGAGGATAAAAAGTTGCTCCGAAATAGAAAAACATATGATAATGATGTTCTTATAGATAATGTCACTTTCACTGGCATTAAAGAAAGGTGCGTATTTAACGATCTTCCAGATTTCCATGCTATTGAGAATTTGTTAGTCGACATCATGCATGATTTACTGGAGGGGGTTTGTGTGTTTGATATGGTGGAAATACTTAAATACTTGATTGAAGTTATGAAATTATTCACGTTAGACGATTTAAATGCTCGTATCATGTCATATGATTATGGCCCATGCAGTAACATTCCGCCAGAAATTTCGGAAACTCATTTAAAAAAAAATAACATTCATATGTCAGCCGCAGAGATGTGGACTTTCGTCACACATTTTGGATTAATGTTTGGTGATATGGTTCCTAATAACGATCCGGTGTGGAAATTTTACCTAACGCTGCGTCAAATACTTGCTATTGTCACATCTCCTTTAGTTCAAATCGAATGTGCGACACTACTAGAAACTTTAGTTGAAGAACACAATCAAATGTATATTTCCTTATTTAGCAAGCATTTAAAACCAAAAAATCATAATCTAACACATTATCCTAGGATAATGAGAGAGTGTGGGCCTTTGATTCACCTATGGTCAATGCGGTTTGAATCTAACCACCAAGATTCCAAAGTGACAGCGACATCCACTAAGTCACGCCGAAATGTTAGTTTGACAGTTGCGATCAAAAATCAGTTAAAATTAGCTGCTCAAATCATGTCTCAAAACATGTTCTCTAATTTATCTAGCTATGGTCCGGGCGACTATGCTACGCTGAACGATTTACCTCTTGAATTTCACGATAATGTAGAAATACTTAAAGATAAAGAACTTCTTTGCGTAAAATGGGTTAAAAGGTTTGGCACTACTTACAAACCGGGCATGTCTATATGTATAGGAGATGATGATGGCGTACCATTATTTGCTATTATCAAATACATTATAAAGGCAGCAACTGACGAGACGTTGTTTATATACAATCTACTGGAAACTGAGTTCTCCGGTCATTTATTTGCCTATGAAATTCTCTATTATAACTTGCGCAGCGAATGCGTGAATTTAGAACATTTGATGCATCATACGCCATTTCACGTAACAAAAATGTATGGTCAACAGTTTATTGTTCTACGTAATTACTTATAAACTTTCACAAATTATAGCATTTATCGACGAATCAACCTGTATATTGTACGCTTGTTAATACGTCCTATGTATTTATTATGCGGCTGTATGATCATATACTATACCAATGTATAAATAGTTATATTTACATAAGCAGAAACTTGTAAATTTTGCAATCATATTCAATAAATCAGTTGATCGAACGAAAATATATTTTTTTGATTAGGCGAGTATAGTTAGACGCGTATTTGATTACAGCAACAACGAATATACCAGGTATACAAGGATTCGGATAAGCGCCATAGAGCAGTTATTCATATGAACTAGAACCGTCGTTCTGCCGGACACAGCAATATAGCTAACAGAGCTATACCCCATATATCTAGATGAATTAGAATTAAGGTTTGATTCAACAGTCCAATGTACCTGGCGAGGCCATTTTGAACCTTGTGTGAATCAGCGCAAACGTCTGACGAGCAAGCCGGTATAGCTAAATCAACTATAATATGTACTGACTTGTAGCAATACTCAAAGTTTTCACAGCATAAGTGAATTACCTATCTGCGGATATTGTTTGCTGACTTTAACTAGTCTAAGTGGGTGTTGCAAACGTACGAGTCGCCACCATATGCTATGATCCGCGGTGCTACCACAGCAAAATTTTGTACGTCGTACGTTACTATATTTGATTTACTGAAACGAGCTATACGAAAAATGCGTTATGCTTTCATCTTGGAATTATTGCTTCAGGTATCTGAGCCGAACCATAATCGGATAGGTATTGCAACTATATTTCTGGCTGTCACTATGCTGGGCAGAAATTCTAGCCAATACGACCAGAATTATTGTTGAATTCCATGTAAATTTCTTTCAGTGCTGCGAGATTCGAGTCAGCGAGCATTCGAGGGACATTTTGATTGTAATTGAGGAGACGGATGCAATAAGGAGATATAACTTTTTCTCGCTCCCCAGAGTTGGCCCCCGAGCAGTTAGAAAAGAAATCACGAATTACGAATTTTCAAACATGCATTCTTGTAGGAAATTTTATCCCGAATTTTTTTTCCCTTCGAAAAAAGTTGTAGCTTTTGTCGTTTTCGGGATATTACAAAAAAGGTATTTTTTCCAAGGTGAATTTTTCCCGCCTCTTTGACTTCAACTCGCTCTCGTTTACCCGATTTTTAGAATTTTTGAACGTAATTTGCAGGAATCATATATTATAGTGTTTCATGACTGATTAAAAAATAAAAAGAATAATATTGTTGTTAAAAAGAAAGTTTTTAATTTTTTTCCGAGATATTGCAAAAATCAGTTATGGATATCTTCAAGCGTTTCGGAAGTCGAACGAATTTCGAGCAACTGAAAACTTCCAGTGAGAAAGCTGCTCGATAAGGTCCAAATAGGTCTTCTGGAAAGTTTCACTTGAATCGAATGAATGGTTAAAAAATTGTTAATGTTTTGAAGCACCACCGCCTGGTTCTCTCGCGCGTAAATCGGAGCGAGAGTATAATGAGAAGCGACTCGCACTTTGCAAAAGATGAAAACTGCACAATTAAGACTCGTTAAAAACGAATTTACATAAATTAATGTTAGACAATTCATCGAATTTTCCGAATTTAGACCTTCAGAAAAGGTGGCCACGTATCTGCCCAGCACGGAGCCGCCAGGCGCCACTGAAATCTCTACTCGCAGCGCCGCTGAAGATAATTCAACGCTCGTAGTTGATCATCGCGGCTTATGTTAGTTGAATCGAAGTAATATTATATTATGTGGCATGCCCGTAAACCAAGTTTTTTTAGCCTTTAGCTCGTACTGAAATCATTATTCGAGTCAAAAATGGTTCACGGGTGCGCCCCATACTTTCTTTTTTTCGGAATAGGCATGAAAAGTCACTTTGACGCCAGTTGAAATTCGTAGACGGAGAGTGAGATTACGGTGCGATCTGTTGCGCACTTCGAACCGTACATCAAAACTGCGGTACGGAGATTTTATACGGCAGTTTTGGAATGTGCACTTCGAACTGCGCAACCAGACTGCCGTATAAAGACTTTATAGTTTGTTTTACCTAAAGTTTTACCAAAGTTTATGATTACCTAAATTTGCGTAGATAGAGCGATTGAAAGTAGTCAAACGTTGTTTGTGTAATTATTGAAAAAAAATGGATACTTTTTTTTATTCCATAGTAGATGAATTTCAATCACTTCACCAGCTTGAGAAGAGTTAGACACATAATTGCTTCAAATCTAGAGTAAAAATTTCAAATAAGAGCGCGTTTAAGTGAAAAAAGATGAACATTTGTTTGAGAGGCGAAAAAGATGCGATCAAATTGCAGATAAGGATGTTCGTTTGAAGAATTTAAATTAAAATTTGTTTATTTCAAAGTAGCCAGGGGCCACCTCGAAGCGCAGAAATAATTTTATACGTTCTTCTACGATCCAGAGGTCCAATTATACGACCGATTCCATTTTCACACCCCATTTCCCGTAATATGGACACCTTTTTTTTCGCTCTAGGTATACCTATGGTGATCCATGTGCTTATATTATCATAAATATTTATTTTCGAACGCAAAAATACATCTATTAATCATGACATTGAAATAATAACATTTTCTGTGCAGAAAAAAAGAAGTAGTGAAATTCCCTGTATAATAGAAAAAAGAAAATTAAATAGTAAGTTTTCATTCATATAGTTTGCTTAAATAATCTTTCATTTTTTATCAACAACTACCTCTAGATGTGTTCAATCTGTAATATAAACGATTTTTCACCGTCCTATATTCACTATGCCAGCCGGTCGGTATAACCAGATAATTTTAAAGTCGCAGATTAATGGACTACCTCATAATAATAAATAATAATAATAATAATCACTACTGTCGGCGCAAAAGGGCTTGGCACCTCTGTTTGAGTGATCATAACTTCTACAAAAAGAATTGATCGAGTCAAAAAAGATCGTAAAGCGCCAAGTTTTCTGCGTCTGATGATTATTCATACATTTCTAACCAATAATCGTGAAAACCGTTATGATCTCCGAATGGTTAAAAAGCGTAGTTTTTTCGGAGTTCATTGCCGTACGTCAACTTCAACTCGTCATCTTTTGTCTAAAATAAGTGTAAGAAATCTGGAAACATTCGTAAATATTCCCTGAACATTACCGAACATGGTAGCGCTGTGCAATTTTAAGAATGTTCAAAAACCTGGACACCAGTTGCAAAAAGGTCCAATGATGCGATTTGGGGAACGGATTGGTACGCGTGAACCTGAGCTAGCTCAAAATTTTCGTTAAAACATACACTCTTTAATTCCGTGATCAATGTTTGGTTCGCAATAGTGAGCTTCCAGTAAACGACGTTAACAATTTTTTAAATTTGCGAGCGTGTTCCCAGCCGCGATATTCGTCCCTACATTTACCCCCGGCCGCGCCCGGCGCAGACCATACATTGTTGCTCAAAGCTTTCATGCTGTGGAGAAAGCGTTCGGAACTTCTTGTCTCTTTATAATTATGTGAAATATTTATCAATTCCTGTATACTTCGATACTGACGCCAGGGGCTCACCGAAATTGCGTTTCACTATTAAAAAATTATAATTTACATCGATTTAATTTGATTCATTTCGATCGTAGAGTTTTTATTTTTCTTCAAATCATTATTTACGGTCGCATGCACATTGTATATCAGTGGCCGCATAAGCGAGCAACAATTGAGTCGGCGGCGGGCGCGGCCAGGGGGAGATGCAGCGACGAATATCGCGGCTGGGTGACACGCGGCCGCGCAATAGGGCGAGGGGAGCAAAATGGGACCTACCGGGCAAAATGGGCACCCCCAAAGAGTTTTCGTACTTTTTCAAAATTGAAAAACATTTTGAATCTCATTAATTACATTACTGTATCTTGACAACTTAGGGAGAGGTAGACAAAATGGGCAAAAAAATGAATAAAAATTAAAAAGTAAAAAAGTAGAAAGTATTCGAAAGTAAAAATACGAAAACAAATTCAGAACATTTTTTAATTTTGAAAAATTTCGATAAATGTTTAGGGTGCCCATTTTACCCGCAATTTTCTAAAATGTTTCAGGTAAGGGTGTTCAACACTCGACATCGTTCAGGCCATCGTTTTTCGGTAAAAATTCAAAGATCCATTGATTCAAACCTCTATTTGAAGCGTTAGTTTTTTATGGTGCCCATTTTGCCCCCCTCGCCCCTGCATATAATTTTATGAAAACTTTCAGAGCTAAGTCACCTTAATTATTAATCTGCGAATTAATGTGGAAGGTCGCGAGAGTATGCAATTTGTATGTATCAGAACATTTCCCGAAAACATCACAGCTGCTACGTGCAGGTTTTCGGCATAGTCGATAGAGTGGAGAAAAAACACGTGCAGTAAAACAGTGTGTCTGATAGTATCTAAGATTCCTACTGTTATCAATCTGAATTTACCCCACGAGTCAGCTCGCAGCCGCTTGAAGGAGTAAATTTCAGTCGGTATTACAGATACCGTTTTCAACGCCAAGCCCACTTCAAGCTCACTTGGTCGGCTCACAAATTAACCCAGGGTGAACCGTCTTTAGAATATTCAGTCAACGATCAATGTAACAGCGGGCGATATCTTACGGGCGTTCGGAGAACTAATATCTTGACATTTAGCGGCCATTACCACTCCCAGCCTCTGACAATCGCTAGAATTACAACAAAAACGTAGAATACAACTGGTCCGTTCCTCGTTGTCGAAAACAAAGAAGTTTTGGGATGGTTGTGTTCGGAATTCCCGATAGAATCGGGCTCCCGTCCGCTATTTCGTATTTTCGATGCGTCGGCTTTGATATAAGTCGACATAAATGGCACGCACAAACTTTTCGATCAAAAAAAAAAAAAACCCGATTACATCCGATAAAACGTACCAGTTCGAACTCATTACTCGTCAAACATCGGCTGCCGAAAGGAAAATTCGATTCATCGCTCTGTTTAGGAGATATTCGCGAAAAAAGACAGGCCGGTAACAAATCGAGTATACCCTCCCCTTAAGGTATATTAAGTCAGAGCAGCAAGTGGCTGATATGTTCACAAAGCCCCTTGCCAAAAAAAAATTCAGAAAATTTGCATCGTTACTGAACGTATACAGGGTGTCCCAGTAACCTCGGACCACCGGGCACTGGCGGAATCCTTGCGAAAAAATAAGACAAAAATTATTCATCCTAAAAATTTTCTAAAGCCACCGTATTCGAGTTAGAGCCGATTCAAGTCCGCCAATCACGAAGCCCCTATACTATTCGCGCGGGGAGGCGTCGTGGCACAGCTCGTGCGGCGAAAAGCAGGACGCGGGGTAAGAGCCCGCGATCGCGTTCACGATGATGAAGAGACGATCGGGCGGATCGCAGCCGTACTCGCTTGACAATGGGCTGTTCAGCCCGATCGTCTTTTTATCATCGTGAACGCGATCGCGGGCTCTTACCCCGCGTCCCGCTTCTCGCCGCACGAGCTGTGCCGCGACGCCTCCCCGCGCGAATAGTATAGGGGCCTCGTGATTGGCGGACTTGAATCGGCTCTAATTCGAATACGGTGGCTTTAGAGAATTTTTAGGATGAATAAGTTTTGTCTTATTTTTTCGCAAGGGTTTCGCCAGTGCCCGGTGGTCCGAGGTTACTGGGACACCCTGTATATACAGTTAAAAGAAAAAAAAGGGGCATGTACGAAATAAAGAAATATGTAGAGGAACTTTATTGAGGGGGCGTGTAGGCTGGTCAATAAAGTTACTAGCCATGATGTGGGGACTTTCCGCTGTTCTAGTCTCTCGTCAGATAGCCAAATAGCCTTACCTGTATGAACCTAGATATAGCTCTCTCTCCTCTATGTGAAGCGCAAGAAGACACACGTGTCGTGAGTATGTAGGATAACTCAAGTGATAATAAAATATACGGGGAACACTGAGCTCAAAGAAAGAAAGACTACAGTGTTTTCTATCCACCCTCTATTCATATCCTTCATAGAAAATCGTGTCTTACCTGGTGATCAAAACGTTCTGCCAGCAAGGACCATGTTTTCTTGATAGGTGCCACCATTTCAACCATCCGATGTGGTCGTTCCGTCAGGCAACAGGTGTTCAAGTGATTTTGTTGGACCATCACCATCTTTACGTCATTGATTGCGGCAAAATTGAAGAGCTCGCACAGTACAGACGTGGATGTTCAAATACTTGACCATTTTACTTTTTTCAATCCAATAATGATGAGTTTGTTATTCGACCATTAGTGCTACTACACAGCGTCAAGGAATTATTGAAACACATGAATATTTTCATTTTGAACTCGGGCTTCGTTACTTTTGTCATTTGGTTCAGGGGAATAGGTTTCCGGGTCTTTCATTGAAATCACAGAATAGGTTTTGCTGGCCAAACTGATACAATCGAAATCCAGGAATGTTCAATACTTTCAGTTGAAAATGCCTCTAAAGTTAGTTTTAGTTTATAATATCACCTCGCTAGCTAGTTCCAACTGTCTAAGTTATCTCTGTCGCTGTGTCTGGACTTGTGTCTTCTAGAAAATACCCAGGTAAACCTCATCAAAGGCTACAAATGCATTTATGTTACAACCCGAGTATCAAGGTGTTGCAATCCACATGTTTCAGCCACAATTTGGTAATACTACGGAATGTGCAAGTACGAAGCCTTAACGCAACTAACAACAACTGCAGGCGCAGCGCGACCTCCTTAACGTAATAAACAAGCAATCACTGTAATACTCATGGTCAGAACATCAAGACCGAGATATTAGAGCAGGTTATGCCAGATCTCTGCTAGACGTAGTGAAGCCTTTGTAAAACCCTTCATATAATAATAATACTTTATCACTTTTTTACGACTGAGTTCTAACTCTTAATTCGACAACGAACCTTCAATGAATTGTAGTTGTATAAGAGATCACAAGATCCCGATTACAACAATTTGCTAATACTTGTTTCATTGCAAATAAGCGCTTGTTCAGCAATAATTTCAATCAATCGAAAGTTGATACATTTTTAATTACATTACGGGGCCCTCTCTATTTAGTAACTTGAACACTGTCGATGATTTACAGATGTACTCTGCTTATTATTAGAGGATTTTCATGATTTACAATAATCTGCTTTGGTATGAGGAGATTCAAGGGAAACTTAATTAAACTAGACTTGTGAAAGAAGAAAATTACAATTCAATCACAGATGATAAAATATTCAAACTTCCTAAACAATCGATTTCATGTTTTTCTTAATTAAACTAGACTTGTGAAAGAAGAAAATTACAATTCAATCACAGATGATAAAATATTCAAACTTCCTAAACAATCGATTTCATGTTTTTCAATTTAAGAACTCGTAAAATTAATGTTCCTTCCTGTCGAGAAAAATATTTAAAAAAAACATTGCATGAAAAATATTTAAAATTGAAAGAAGTCATAACAATTTCTTCGGTCAACCGACAAAAGTGGCGATGATCTCCGCATTTGAGATGAAATTAAATGGAAGATATCAACGAAACGCGGAGATGTAATCATTTGGCTGTTGCAGACTCATTCTTGAATTTTCCAATCAAACAGCATTCATTCACCAACATTTCCTGTTAATAAAGAGAATTCAGATTATTTCTACTGTATTGAACTATCATGATTGAATAAACTGTTCCCATCTACCTGCTTCGTTTTTTCCAAGCACCCATCATTTAGACCACTAGTTTTCAATTTTAATTGGATAAGCAAATCCTCTCAAAATGATCCGATACATCGAATCCTCTTTTCAATCAGTTGTCCGGAATAAATTTCGACTGCAGTTCTTTCAGAACATCAAGTTTTAATCTCGACAATAAAAGCTTTCTAAGCCTTTCCGAATCACTACCGCAATTAATTGAAATTCTAACCTCAAAAATTCGTATCAATTACATCGCCGTCAAAAACGAAGTTTGACAGCTGGAACTCGAGGTGGCCAGCCCGCCTCAGCGGACGACGAAACTCGCGCGTGCGCAGTCACTGTATACTTTCTAGATTTCCTCTTGGTATATTCTCTCTTCGCAGAGTTTTTTAAATTCGTCCTTGTCAGCGAATATTGTGAAGGATGTCAGCATTTCAGAATTAGTGGCATCTAAATCACCTGTGGTATCTCCTGAATTCTGCTCGAAACTAGAGTCGCCAACGTCGGTGGGATTTTTGGGTAAGCCAATTGCTTGATCGCGGAAATTTTTGTCGCATAATAACGAATATATTGTTCGTCCAGCTATCCGGTTATCCAGGTCTGCTGATATCACTTCCCATACTGGACTCGTCTTAGATGGCAATTTTCCATCTTCTTTGGTGATATCGACCTTCCTTATCTGGATTGCACTAATAATTTCGTCTCTTGTCGCTTTCGGTGGTCTTCCTGGACGTCGAATCATTGCAAAAGCTCTACGTCTATTCGCAAACGGGATCGCTGGTGAACTGATTTTTGCTGTTGGTTTTCTGTAGACGAAGAAGGGGTCAAACGATGCCGAATTATAAGAATATTCGGAAACGAATATCCCTAACATGATAATACTACATTGTCGCGCGCGGCTCGTCCAACTCTGAGCTTATTCATTTATTTCACAATACTCTAAGTGTAAGCTTGATATTCAGGTTGATGAACTTGGGGATCATGTTTTTTACGATTAAACTGCATATAGTATAATAAAATTGAAATGCACATAAATGAATTCGAACTGGAAATTCTTTAATGGGACACAAATCCACTGAATTTAGAGTGAGTTATTATATGGGTAGTAATAGGACAGTAGGGTACACTGGGCGAATTCCGTGGTATTAGGTTTTTGGCGTATTATAGTCGTAATTAGTTGATTTGACTCTGTTACTTTGCGTTATAATTATCATGTAAACCCTTGTGAAGAACA
The DNA here is from genome assembly GCA_963978835.1 of Tenthredo scrophulariae. Taxonomy (NCBI): domain Eukaryota; kingdom Metazoa; phylum Arthropoda; class Insecta; order Hymenoptera; family Tenthredinidae; genus Tenthredo; species Tenthredo scrophulariae. Next base: position 17,748,319 of record OZ022230.1, on the reverse strand, counting down.
TGTGCTTTTCGTTTTGTGATAAATATGTCTTACAATATTAAAGAAGTAATTCAAACAATCATGAAATGAATAGCTCAGCTTATCAAATAAGTATACGATACCTGAATGGGAAATAAATTAGCCATCTTCAATATCTATTTGTTTGTTCATTCATTTATTTGAGCCCAGCAGGTAAACCCGTAGTAGGCGAAGTAGCCAGGCAACAAATACAACAGACCAATAACATAAGTAACGTAAAGAATTACACCCAATAAAAATATCATTGTTGAAAACCAATAAGTACCTACATAAAGAATGATCTTAAATGTAGGATGTATTTCGTAAAAACTGACCAATATAGTATAGTATTCAGAGATGGGCACGTTTAATTACTTTCCAAAGTCATTGTTTGATTATTTTCCTAATATCTTCGTCGGTAATCATTATTCTGCAATCACAATTCGGAAAATCTGTAACCTATTGTCTTATACCCTTTAGTATCAAACGAAAAAATACTGATTTTGGTTCGAAAAAGGATAAAAAGAACCAGAAGATTGATAGGAATTAGCTAATTACTTTTTCTAATTACTTTCGATCTCCTGGCTCCTTTGATATTTTCTCGAACAAGACTCAGTATTTTTTCGTTTGGTACTAAAGGGTGAGACAATAGGCTACAGATTTTTCGAATGGTGATTGCAGAATAATGATTGCTGACGAAGATATTAGGAAAATAATCAAACAATGACTTTGAAAAGTAATTGAACGTGCCCATCTCTGATAGTGTTCAGAGGTTTAATAATTAATGTGTGCCTGAGCGCAGATCTTGAATTGAAGTGATCCGCGCTGAGTCGGTCGGTTATACCTAGCCATCGTTAATAAATCAACGGCTCCTTATTGTAAAACTAATGATTGAAACATATAGTATACCATGCGATTATGTGGAAATTACAGGCTCCAAGCGCGCAGGCGCTGATTTATTCGAATATTACGAGGGACGCCAATTTCAGACGTGCCACGAATATCCCTAGAGTCCGTCTGCTATTTGTTTCCGATTGTTGTCAAATATAAATGGCGTCAGACCGTGGCAGGAATAGGTTATGTTTGTGTGAATCTAGCAGACGACAGAACTAGGGATGTTACTGAAAAGTTGGTAGAGTTGCTAGCGCGATTCTGCCGGCCAATGATATTCGAATAAATCAGCACCTGCGCGCTTGGAACCTGTAATTTCCACATAATCGCCCGGTATAATATACTTTCCCTTTGTTATAAGACAATGTTTGAGGCATTTTCTCATCTATCACCTTTCCCAGAAATATCTCACATAGTCAATAAAATTAATGGTAGAAGGCGCAGATATGTGAAAAAAATTAGATCTCAAATAGTACGGCATCAAATTGCATCTGTTTATTCTGAACTGCAAGAGATTCACAGACGCGGGGCCAGATAGATAAATAACTTGGTTGGAACAGTCACACATAATAATATACAGGGTGTTGCAAAATTCGCGCACCATCTGCATACCAGCGGATTCCTTGCGAAAAATTAAGACGAGTGGCCTTTGCAAAAATGTCCGCGAGAACTTAGTTTTCCCGTGAAAGCACTTAACAACGAACCAATCAGCGTTCGTCTTTAGAAAAGCCTGTCTAAAATCTGCATCGCCGTCTGCCCCACTACGGAGAAAAAGACAATAATGTGTGGTGTTCCCCGCTCCGCCTGTCTAATGTTAAGCGCTTACGGTGGCTGCGAGCGCGGCGGGAGGAGCGGGGCACACCACATATGATTGTCTTGTTATCCGTAGTGGGGCGGACGGTGATGCGGATTTTAGACAGTCTTTTCTAAAGACGAACGCTGATTGGTTCGTTATTAAGTACTTTTACGGAAAAACTAAGTCTCCGCGGACATTTTTGCAAAGGCCACTCGTCCTAATTTTTCGCAAGGAATCCGCTGGTATGCAGATGGTGCGCGAATTTTGCAACACCCTGTATAGATGTGAGACCGAAGAGGCAATTGCAGCTGAGGAAATTGCAGCTGAGACATGTAACAGTATAGAATGCGATTTGGCACGAGAAGTGGCAATCAAAAATTTATCTCGGTTCAATCAACGTTGAACGGTATTAGGCGCGAAGCCCTTGATTTTCATAAGCATATGCAGAAATGTATCCGAGTTTAACGATCGTGACATTCATAGATCAGAATTAATCTAAATGGAACCATTCTTCTTTGGAATTAATTTATCAAAAATCGCATTTTGATTACTGAGACCAGTGTCGTAACAATCTAACTCTATGGCTGAGCCAAGCCCGACACGTTATTTCGATGTTTCTGGGATATGTTTCGAGAGCGCCAAGTTCGGCACCGTGGCATTCAAATAGCCTGAAATGAGCCTGAAATTCCCGTGCAATCAGTTTCCCGAAAATATTGTTCCTTTCAATATTTTTCAGTGTGGTGGTGCGGACTGGACGTTAGGCCAGCACCGCCACTGGTTTAAAATAAAAAAATAAAAATTCGGAAATTCGGCACCGTGGCATTCAAATTGCCTGAGAAGAGCCTGAAATTTCCGTAGAATCAGTTTTCCGAAAATATTTTTCCTTCTTATTTTTTTGAGTGCGGTGGTGCTGACTAAGCGTCAAGCCAGCACCGTCACTGCTTTTTTGGGCATTTTCGAAATTCGCAAATTCGGTACCGGGGCATTTAAATAGCCTAAAATGAGCCCTAAATTTCCATAGAACGCGTTTTCTGAAAATCACTTTCCCACCTATTTTTTTCGGTGTGGCGGTGCTGACTCAACGTTAAGCCAGCACTGCCACAGGTTTTCGGGTTTCGTTCAACAGCCTAAAATTCAGCGCTGTGGCATTTAATTAGCCTGAAATGAGCCTTAAATTATGGCATAGGTCGCTTTTTGATTTGACGTTGTGGCGGTACCAGCTTAACAGAGGTAAAAGAAAGAAAGAGAACGAATAAATCAATGAATAAATGCAGTCCAATATTTTGATTCATTTATTCGTCCTCTTTCTTTCTTTTTCCCTCTTCGGTTTATCCTTATGGTACATTTGTGACATGCATGCAAATCAAGTGTAATTATGGCCTCGCATTTGTTACGACCAGCGGCCGGGCAAAGCCCACGGCGCCACCGTACGACTACCGATCCGAAACGATCTGCGATTGGACGTTCCTCAACCAACCAACGGTCTCCGCTGAGTTAGTGGAGTTCGCGGAGTTAGCGGAGTTAGCGGAGAAGTACAGAATCGCAACCCTGGTTGTTGATGACGGACAAAGGTGGAGCTCCCACATTCGTACATGTTTCGAGTTGCTGGGATAAGTATATGAAGGTTTCTTTTTTCTGAATTCTTTACCCTCTATTCTCACCATGTCAGGATTTTTTTATAGAATTGTCATTATTTTTATTTGTATTATTGACTCATCCTGTAGGAAAACAACGTTGTCTGGTACTTTATTTGTCTATATGACTTGTACTTTACTCTTATTACTTGTTCAGTCCCGGTCTCATTGATTTTGGTTTTTATTATTTCGATTTGATTTGGAATGACTGCTTTTTTCATTTTGATCAGTTGGGCTTCGTGTAGGCGCCAACTTACTTGAGATAAAGCAAGATGAGCTGATCGTCCAGATTTCTTGATTTTATTGAGTAGGCTCTCGAATGGATAGGCACTGATGCAGTTCAAAGAGCAATTCATATTCCTGACATCATCAGCGACATGAATGAGATTATGATTGTTTAAGGATTGTGAATTAGTACCGTACAACTTTTTTAAGACAAGGAAAAATTTCTCTAAATATATTTCAGCATGCTGATTATATCTAAGCGCAAAATCGTTAGAACAGAGAATGCGAGCAGCCACATGGAGCAGAAGAAAAAGCTTATAGAGATTTTCTTGTAAAATGTTCTTCAAAATAATGGGACCGATGTACAAAAGAAAAAGCCTAAATTCGGTGCATTTCCATTTTGCTACATAAATGGTACTTCTGGGTTTTCTTTGGAATTCCAATGGTATCTGGCATTTGATGAAAGCTATTCTTCGGTTGAGTTCCAATTTACTCCTTCGCCCCAGCCGTACCCTTAAATCTCCAGAGTGCCAATCACCTATGAGCTTCTTTATTGCTCCGCCATGGAACAAATGTAACTTAGTAACAAGAGTGTGATCACGTCTATCGGAGGAAATATATCTAGCAGTGGACTCACACCATTATGGTGGTTTGGATCATCAAAATTTCTGAACGATTCATTAGTTCTTGGTTGTTTGTCTACATCAAGATATACTGCACAGAAATCTTTGCCTTTTTTTACACGCTCTCCGACAACAATACATCTTTCACATGCACTGAAGCCCCCATGGCCTTTCACATCTTTCAATAATGCACGAGCTGGACTATCACATATGAAGCATTACAGATATACTTCGAACCTTTTTGCATGTAAGATAATGCCATCTCTCTTTGTAGTAAATTGATTTCATGTATGAATTCGTGAAAATAGTCAGCCGTGTCATGAGGTTCAGAATCCCCATAATAACATCCTGCAATAAATGGTGTATACCTATCCATTTGCAGGCTATGCGCCTTGCATAGTATGGGCCAAAATTGTTTTGAACTTAATTTGAAAACCGACATCCCATCTACATTAACTTGTAAAAAGATTTGGTTTTCAGGATGCAAGGCTTTGATTATACAAGCTCGAAGTCCACTTCCATCTTTCACATGAAAATGTATTTTTCATTTAGATTTTTTCATTCGAATATGAGGGTTTCTTCGTCAAACGGGCCACCCATATTATCTGAGGTATTCGAAAATTCCATAAAATGTGAATTTGGTAAAGAATTTGGGAATTTTTTTGAGATTTTTTGGTCATTGGCTGCCAGAAATATTTTTACTCAATCATTTTCACGTAGCATGATAAATTGGGGAAGGTGAGAAAACTTGTTGGGATGAAATTTCTTTGTCTTTTCACAGCTTTCCGATAAAATTGAAAAAAACAATTCCGACTCGTTTAAACCCCTTATATTGAACCCGTGAGAATGATTGAGTGAAAATATTTGTGGAATGCAATGACCAAAAATTTGAAAAAATTCCCAAAATTTGTTTTCACCCTCAATAACATTTACGAATTATTACGGAATTTTAGAAGACCTCAAATTAAATGGGCCTGTTTGACAAAGAAACCCTCATATGTCAATAGATGATAAAATCCACCTGATACTGAAGTTAGTATCCTTTTTGAATAATAATGTAAATTCGTTTGATATCAATTAACGCAAACAAATAGTATAGTTGGCGTTTGACGCTTCATATTTAATCATTATTACCTGCATGTTAATATCACGGGCCATATTGCTTTTGCAATTTGTCGTTGTCTTCGCCGTGTTTTGTTGATCTTGTCTCTATTCAATGTTCGTTTGTCACACATTTTTGGTTCGTTTCTTTTAAATCCAGAGCATTTGAAAAGAGAAGGAAGCGCTGCGCATACACGTGCTACACTAGTTCATTGTTTTATACCTAGAGGATAATTGCAATGGTACCGCTGTTATCGAGGATATGTAAATCCCTCCACACAGACTCTTTGAGGTACTGGTTGAATACTGGATGAAATGAAGCTCACCGCGTTTACAAGATGCAAAGTTTGGTTATGTAAGTGCCCACTGGCCATATGGGCAGCCTAAGGCGAAAACCCGATCAGTCGAAATAAATTCAATTACACATAAAATTTATAATGTAATGAAAAAAATTAAATAAAACATGACAAAAATAGTGGTCAATTAAACATGGGGATGTAATTGAATAACAAAACCCAATACCGCTTCAATGCCACACCGGGACCATGACATGAACAACACTCTGGCGGAAGTGAGGCTATCCAATTTCAGCCGAAGTACGATATTCGTACTGCACCACTGACGCTATTCTAGAACCCGAATAGTACTGCGAAACTGGCAGCCACAATGAGCCCGAAGTAGCGCCATGACACGTATGATCCGCGTAATGTAATACAATTGTTTGAAATAGAATATTTTAAACAGATTAAAGACGGAAAATCCTTCTCCATCCATGAGCGCACATACAAAAACAATTATCGGTGTATTTTGAAACAAATATGGCAAGCCATGAGATCGCCAGATGTGGCCCATTTTAGAGTTATGGCATGCTACAGTACATTTCTACATGGGTATATTACCTGATTATTTCTAACTGTAAGCTCATAACGCCAATGTATTAGGTGTATCCGGCTGATAGAGTCTTATCAAGAGACTCGGTAGAGTCTCGCGCCAAGTACAGTAATGTTCATCGATGGTGTCCCCGTGGCTCAGACTATTTTTTTCAGAATCGAGTTTAACTTCTACGAATATTTTACTTGCCCGTGACCAGTGGAACCTTCAGGTTGTTAGGAATATGACAGCTGCGAGGTGGAGCAGAATCACGAAGTAAGCCACTGGTCATTGGCAAATAAAATATTTGTAGAAGGGAAATTTGATTTGAAAAAAAGCTAGGAAAAATAGTGAGCCACAGAGACATCATCGATGAACATCACTGTACATTAAAAAAAAAAAGTTTTTCACGCGCGAGACTCAACGAGTCTATATACCCGAGAGGCAACTACCCTAACCTATAACGCACATTAGTATCTTCGTTTTCTTTTACCTCACAACATACACGAATTGAAACTAATTTTATCTAGGATGTGGCCATGAAAAGCTTTCATTTGAGCCCTAGATAGATTAAATCGGTGTCTCGAGTGCTGAGATATAATTAACTTCAAATTCTGATAACCCGTTTCCACGAACAATGTTTGTCTTTAGTCTTCTTCAGACCAAGATTCAGCCTACTAAAACTATTCCCATAAAATCACATTTCGTCGCTGAACGCAGGACGTGTGTTCTATGCTTACACACATAGCATACGTCTTTACGCATCTGGGAATATGACATAGAAAGGAAAATCCGCACAAAAGTTGTAACCTACTATTCCCATGCGCATAAAATCACATCACGTCGCCAAACGCAGGAAGTACGTTCTATGCTTATACACAGAACATACGTTTTTATGCATCTGGGAACATGGCATAGAAGGGATAAATCCACACAAAAGTTGTATAGAGTGTCGTAAGTACAAGTGTCACGACGTAGTCAGCGCTGGTATCGCAAACAGAAACCGTCTGCAACACTAGCAGATGCGTGTTGTCATTTCATGTTTTTAAATACAAATAAAGGAAATGAAAGAAAGTACAAGCAATGCTTAATACAAAATTTGAAGGTACAAAAACTAGTGAATACCCACCAAAAGCCCCTCAGGTGCGAAAACCTTACGCCAAGTACATCAATGTGATAGTCATCAACAAAAATATTTCGATAGGTTAATCTTAAATCCTACGATCTCGAGCTTTTGAGGTTATAGAAATCGACTGACGTGTCAAATTCATGGTGATAAATAAAATAACAATTGTTACCGGATAATTTTACGATTAGGTTTGGTTTACCTTGCATGACACAAGACAGTAAAATGACTATTAACTGACTATTACCTCTAAATTTAATTCATCTATACATGGTAAATTTGGCTTATTTTCATTTATGAATGCAATTATCAGCTCTAATACCACAAGACCTTCAAAATTATCGGATATTTTCCGATTGTTTTGCTGCGGAGCATCGAGAGGGCTAAGTTTGACAGATTTTTGTGCACAGCTTAGCCCACTCGCTGCTACGGAGGATCAAAACATGAGGGAAATAACCGATTTAATTTGAAGGTCGAGGGGTATTCGGAGGATTATTTCTTCCATTACGATCTCGACCAAACAGAGTGCAGTATTTCATTTTGGGATCAGCGTCTTGAAATTGATCCAAACTGGGACACGAGTTTGACAGTTTGACAGATATTTGGATGAAATCTGTCAAATTGGCAGGCTACAGAGAAATTATCGGTCAGATTGAAACAGGCCACGTGACTGAGAATACTGTACTCTGATTGGCCAAGATCGTAGTGAAGGAAAAAATCGGAAGAATTGGTTTTTCGGGTTCAATTATTTAGCAAGTTACCGCCTGAGCAAGTCTGACAAGAGAAAATCAAGAGAAAATGTTTAAGTTGAAAAACATGAGGACAGCATGATTTGATATAAGGAACGGCAAGGAGCCAGACCAATAAAGCCGAGTTCAAGCGTTGGATTGCAACGAATTCCACTTCAAGCTCTATGTTAAGCTCATTTCCGAAGGCTCGTCTGCTCAGACTGAAATTGTGAGTCAACGTTACGCGTAGGATTCCGACGAGTTTTATAATCTAACTCTGTATCATCTCGTCAAAACGAGACTGTCAGTCGACGTTGTGTGTTGGACTCCAATAGGCTTTATTCTACACTCAACGTCAACGTAGTGCCTTGACCTTCGGTGGGGATGATTGTTAAATCCATGTATAGTGAAAATACATGATGATTGACCGTTAAAAATAACCTTCCAAAAATGTTGGTCAGAACCTAATTGCTTATCGAAGTCTAATATAATAATATTCGAATTTTGAATTTTGAAATACTGTTATGATGAGTAACATATAACCCTGTGTGCAAGTAACCCCGCCATTGCCGGTCCCGAACCCGGATGAGAAAGGAGGAGGGCTGCACGCAGGGTAAGATGTTGTATAGGTATGAAGAATTATTGTAATGGAACAATTTGTAAGCGCAGTGAAAGTATATTACGCGTCAGTCCACAAATTTGAGACTTGGGGAAAATTATGAGCACACGCGTGCTCGTTGCTGTTGACGTTCCTGCTTATCTAGGGACTTCGGGTAGTTTGAAATAGTATAAAACAACCGAATTAGCGTAGCGAGCGAGCACAATTATTAGGTGATCAAGCAAAATTTTACAAATAGTAGTGAAATCAACCCCAAAAAGCACTTTCGGTGCAAAAACCTTTCGCCAAGTCCATTAATGTGTAGATCACTCCATCAAAAAGTAATCAAAGGTTGTGCTCGTTCGCTCACTTACTCGGTTGGTTGATGATTATCAACATACAAAAGCATTGAAATCAGATACAACTGCCAAGTACCGGTCGAATAATAGAAATTTGGAATTGAAAAATTAGTTCGAACTAAATAACATTGTACCCGTACACTCGCTGCGCTTGCTCATTCGATCGGCTCATGATTAGTGGTTGAAAAAACAATTCGGATGAAGAAATTGAAGATGTCAACATTTATCAAAAAATATTCATAACGAAAAAATAATTGAAACGAAATTGTAAAAAAAAATTTGGAGTCCGTGGTACGTTGGCGGGCCAATGTTTGAATGGCTATCAGATGACATTGACATGGGTCGGAATTGATATTTCAACTTCTTTTTCTATAAAAGGCCCCCCAAGTACCGCTACCTCCAAATTTTTTTTTACAATTTCGTTTAAATTATTTTTTCGTTATAAATGTTTTTTGATAAATGTTGACATCTTCAATTTCTTCATCCGGATTGTTTTCTCAACCAATAATCATAAGCCATACAATGTTATTTAGTTTGAACTAATTTTTCAATTCCAAACTTTTATTATTCTACAGGTACTTGGCAGGTGTATCTGATTTCAATGCTTTTGTATGTTGATAATCATCAACCAATCGAGTAAGCGAGCGAACGAGCACAACATTTGATTATTTTTTGGTGGAGTGATCTACACATTAGTGGACTTGGCGAAAGGTTTTTGCACCGGAGGTGCTTTTTGGGGTTTATACTTTACTTGATTGAAGTGGAACCAACATCCATGGATGCAGGCCCTGGAAAAGACTTCTCGTATGGCCCCCATTGCGGCTCGCTCATAATCTTCAAGCACGAACCGCAAATTTTAGAGTACATTTGGTACCAGGTCAGCGATCTTTGACAATATCGCCGAATAAAGCGACCTGCGTTGCGATTCTGTACTTCCGCGCTAACTCCGCTAACTCAGCGGAGACCGTTGGTTGGCTGAGGAACGTCCAATCGGAGATCGTTTCGGATCGGTAGTCGTATGGTGGCGCTGTGGGCTTCGCCCGGCCGCTAGTCGTAACAAACGCGAGGCCCTAATCACACTTGATTTACATGCATGTCACAAATGTACCATAAGGATAAACCGAGGAAATAAAAAGAAAGAAAGAGAACGAATAAATGAATTAAAATATTGGACTGCTTTCATTCACTTATTAATTCGTTCGCTCTCTTTCTTTTCATCTCCTATAGGTTCATTTTTGTGGTACATATGCATGTATATCAAGTGTCAGTGGGCCTCGCGTTTATTACGACTCACGGCCGAGCCAAGCCCACGGCGCCACCTTACGACTGTACTGACCGATCCGAAACGATCTCCGATTGGATGCTCCGCAGTTAACCAACGGTCTCCGCTGAGTTAGCGGAGTTAGCGGAGTTAGCAGAGAAGTACGAAATCGCAACCCTGGTTTTCGCACTACATAATGCGTACACAGCAGCAATCCCCGGTAAGACATGTGGCATTATGATTCATCTACATAAAAAAATGTTGGTCACTAGCGGTACAGCATATGAGTAATACGAGAATTAATACTGAAACATACAGTGTCCCAGATGGCAAGGTGCGACCTGAAAAAAAGGATTTTTTTTAACCTGAAGTCATGGTATTTCTCAAACTTGGACCGTATTATGAAATACGATGGGCGTCAATTTTTCGAACCCACAGTAATTATAATTTCAATGCACAGCTGTTGATGAGCTACGCGCATACTCATTACTCATGACATTTGCTCACAAACGAATTATTTGATCCATTCAATATCAAACTGTGCTTATGAAATCTGACCAAATATGAATAATACATATTCAAAATGTTGTTTTACGTGCTGATACAGCTTACAAATTTCAATCAGAGCCATATATAACATAGGTACTCTCTCAGGGGGGGGGGGGGGGGGGGGGGGTCGCTGGGTTCTTAGCCTAGTTTTTTTCAAATGGCCGAAGGAAGAATGAAATTTTTTCACACCTAATTTTTTATCAGGAATCCGATGGCACACTCATAAAAAATCAAAAAAATCATTTTTCACCATTTGTTGTTTGTAATCATCTCAGAAACCTGCAGAAACAATTTCAGCTCAAAATACGAAAGCCTGTGGAAGAAGTTCAATTTTTAGTGCGTCAAAATTTCATATTTTTCCAATTTCGACGACACAAACTGAGTGATCGAACAACTCATTTTAATGTTTTTTTTTTGTCATTCGTTTTAATCCGACTTTATTTCCAAGATAGCCGCCGCGCCGCGCCGCGCCGCCCGCCCTGTATGAACGACTCCGCACGTCTATAAAGCTAGGACCACCAGATCAAATTTTGGCAAGGAGACCTGTATCATGATTAACGGCTCTTAAAGGGCTATTTAAGTGCTCCTATCCCGATTTTACGGCTTCACCCCTTTAGTGGGAATTAGTGGCGGTCCCAGGTTAAGATAGAGCGAGGACCGACACGTGGAAAAAAAAAAAATTAAAAAATTTTTCTTTGCAGTGAATTCAACGGCTATTTAAAGGCTCACGAAATATTTCTGGCACCACCCCCTGGCCGGAAAACCACCCCCTCGGACGTAGACCACGGTTGGAATGACGAGAAAATTTCTTACGAAATTTCTATCCATCCCGCAATTAACGGCTATTTAAAGACTCGCGAAATACGTGCCCAAGAATTTTCTGGCACCACCCCCTTGCCGGAAAACCACCCCCTTGCCGGAAAACCACCCCCTTGAACGTAGACCACGGTTGGAATAATGAGAAAATTTGTTAGAAAATTTCCTCAATGGCTTTCTCAAGAGATTAATTCCGCTAGTTCTTCTAGACCTATACGAAATTGACTCGCGAACTAATATATCCCACGAAAAACATCCAAAGATGTAAAAACAGCCGCCAAGTACCAACACGAAAATCACAGTTGCTTTATAAGCAAAACGTTTCGCCAGTCTCTGTCGTGAAATCAAGAAAAAAGCCAAGTACCGAACGTACCCCTGCGATCTCTTAGCGAGTCTACGTCGTGATACAAATAATCAATCAATCGATCAATCGTGAAGTCGGGAGTTTCGTGTGAGGATATCGAAACATCATTCCAAGAGCTACGTACTTGGCGGGCACATTCGGTTTGTTTCCTTTGTGTTTGTTATTTTCGCTTTGGATTGATAGTACTTTATCGTATTTTGCAAACGATTTTTTTTTCCGACTGTTTCCCATATTGTTTATTCATCAAATCTGGCATCTAAAATACATTAATTGATAGGATAGAACACGACTCCTTGCAATTTTATTTTGAGTTTGGCTGTTTGTCTTACAGTTTTTTCTGAATTGTGCACAGCTACTTGTATCGGTACTTGGCGGCTGATGGATTCTCAGAGTACTATGCGCCCGGTCGCTGGATATACCTTACATGTCATGAATTTTGCATCGACTGACGATTGTCTGATTTACAGATAACATACACACTTATTTAGAATGAATCTTCCAATCTTGTGGGACGTCATTGTCGTGGCAGTTGGAATATTAGCGCGTGCGAGTTTACGATAGCGCTTTAGCACTCCCGTAAACTCGCACACGCTAATCTTTCAACTGCCACGAATATGTAGTTGCGAATGATTATTCTTCACAAGCGAATGAGCAACAAAATATTTTTGCACTCACGTGAGGCCGAACTGTTACGGGGATGAGTTTCAGGTGTTAAAATTAATCTTTCCCACTACGTATATACGCTAGTGCACTCGCACATATACGTATGCATCGTGAGCAAGATTGTATGACATAGTATAGGTACACCAAAGCAATCATTAACTGAATTTGATATTCATCAAACTGTCACACTCTATGCTACTTATAGCATACACGTATATCCGAAATAGGTTCTATACCGAAATAGCAAAGTAGAGTTTTCTTGATAATTCAACAGTTTTGCAAGTGAATAAGTTTATTCTTACATTATTAATAATATATACTCAAGCTCTACGGTATGTCACCTATCATGGGTGAAATTAACGTAGTATATCGCTCATTGGCTTCATAGTGAGGTACGTGATTCCAGCAGAGCGATTCTCGATCTTTTGGCGTTAGTTAACGCCGGTCGTTAACTTGATCGGGCGTTAACTTGGACGTTATGTTCACGTCCCAGATCGCTTTCTTGTTTATAACAATCGAACGGCGTTTGACGAGCCCCGTCTATTTGGCCAATGAGAACACTGTATGTGTTACCAACTTCAGAGTGTGCATACGTTCAAACTTATTGTTATCGGTCGTTACCTAGCGATAGCGTCCAGGTGCTAACGCTCATATTAGATGTAAAGTTAACGTCGAATATCGATAGAGCCAGGCGTTAACAAAAGGCGCTAACTTGAAGTTAACGACCGGCGTTAACTAACGCCAAAAGATCGAGAATCGCTCTGCTGAGTTCCGAGTCTGATCTGATAATTTAATGACAGTGGAACGACGACGATTTTTATTTATTATACAAGGTATTTACTTCTGTAAGTTTATACACATAATTAAGGATACGACGAAGTATTTTCTGATACGATTATTGGTTGGAATAACTAGTTCTTCAGTGTATTTAATCGCTGTCGCATTGAAAACTCAATTTTCGTGTGAAACGAAGCCGGTTGTCCGTATAGCTTTAAGAAACCGAATGTGACCGCCAACTACGTAGCTCTTGGAATGATGTTTCGATATCCTCACATGAAACTCTCGACTTCACGATTGATCGATTGATTGATTATTTGTATCACGACGTAGACTCGCTAAGAGATCGAGGGGTACGTTCGGTACTTGGCTTTTTTCTCGATTTCACGACAGAGACTGGCGAAACGTTTTGCTTATAAAGCAACTGTGATTTTCGTGTTGGTACTTGGCGGCTGTTTTTACATCTTTGGATGTTTTTCATGGGATTTCACTTCTTTTTGCAAGTACAAGAATTGAGAAGGGTTGCTCATTTCATTTCAGCAGGGTTATATACGTTATTATAGTTTGATCGTCACAAGAAATACATTCGGATTTTGGGCAAGGGAAGAAACATTCAGTGAAAGACGAACACATTCACTTCAATTGTCAACTGTGACAAACATAAATAATTTATTAAGTCGAACTTGATTTCGTCTTATGTACAGTACCAGGTTGAAGTTTGTAACGTTATTTCAACAAAATATTCGCTAAAAAATTCTCAAACTCAAGGCTCAAACGTTTCAAATGGATCAAGAACGGTGCATAATTCCTCAAATTGTGTGAAACATGTTTATCTCGCATATTTTACAGTTATAACAACATTTGAATCACGAAATACTGCATTTCTTCAACGAATATTGTGTTACGTTAACGTTAGGAACTTCAACCTCATTATACAGTTTTAACTTAAATTTAGCACTTAATCAGTAATTTTTCAGCCATAGCTTGAAAGACTGTTTTGCCTGACGCAGTAGCAGGCTCATATGTGTTCTGCAACGTTGATTGTTCGGAGCTTGCATGCTTGTCTGCTGCAATCCAATTCAAGTCTCTGTGAGAATCATGCATACAAATCAGTAAACGATCAATCATCTGATAGAAATGTCACAGTGATCACTAAAATATATCCCATGTTACTGTGGTGAAGGTGAGCTGAGAAATATCGACTCGTACAGCATACCTTCTAATATGTGATATCCACCAACAAGAAATGGCATGAGGTTGTTTTATACAGATACAGGCCAGTGTGTACGGTATGAAGTGATTGGTCAACAATTTATTATGTATAGTGTATATAAGAGCTTCAAATATCTCATAATTGCCTGTATGGTTAAATACTGCAGTTAAATTTCGAGAATTTGAAAGGTGCTACATAATTTGAAAAAATGCATCACATTTTACTGATAATCTAACGGATAGCATAGTATCAACGATTTAACTAGATTTTTAGAGATATTAAGTGTTCCAACTCATTTCATAGACCACACGAAGCGTGGGTAGAACCCACGTTTTCACTCCGTATAAAGTAAATTTTCTATAATACCCAACGGAAAAACTTTTTTTGACTTCATGTGATTGCACACTCTCCTTGGGCTCGTGTTGCCAACTCACACTAGACAGAAAAAGTCTTACCGCACTCGCATCATAATGTACCATTA
Organism: Tenthredo scrophulariae; assembly: GCA_963978835.1. Taxonomy (NCBI): domain Eukaryota; kingdom Metazoa; phylum Arthropoda; class Insecta; order Hymenoptera; family Tenthredinidae; genus Tenthredo; species Tenthredo scrophulariae. The sequence continues at coordinate 17,733,247 of OZ022230.1, read as the reverse complement.
CTTCGCTCAGTATGATAATGAACGTTTTACGCACGCTTCGCGTCTGTGAGACCCCCATTTTCACACATGAAGTAAAATTTTGTAGAATACTCGACGGAAAAACTTTTTCTGATCTTGTGTGATTGCAACACCCGCCTTCGGCTCGTGATGCAACCTGACACTCGTCAGAAAAATTTTCGCCACTCTCGTATCGTACTGTACTGTACTATTCTCAACTCAGTGTGTGGTACTCAATTTCTTATGCCTGTTGGTAGTGTGCGAAGTGCCCGATTCACACACTCTCATATGTAAAAATAATAAAGTTCCATTCGTTTGAAAATAATGATTTCTAAAATGTTTTTCTTCTATTCAACTTTCTCAATTTTGTGTCAAGTTCTGTTGACACATACATATTTACTGATTCAATAATCGCGTTACCAATACGTCAAATTAACATTACATGTTATTTATAAATGATAAGAAATATATGACAAATAATATAATTCTATCAAAATCGAATGAGCCTTGCTTTTCTGATCAAGATAACTTGTATCTGGAACTTGCGTTTCTATCGATAGACTACGAAGAGGGATGTATAGAAGTGAAAGAAAAAGAGTTTTTTTTGTCTTTGATTTCCTCATTTCTTTAATTTCGAAGACTAATAAAATTTTATGCTATTGAAAATCATTTTAGAAAGTATTTTGTTTTTAGTGGGGGGCTTCGCCCTCCCAACCCCCCAGCAGGGGCTTCGCCCCCTGCGCCCCTACCAGGGGCCCTGCCTCTGGACCCCGTCCACACCCTGCCTCTCGCACTTATATCGCAATATATATACTATACTTTCCTATTTTCTAGAGTTCTCTACAGGTCAAGAATTTCGCACACTGAGTTTAAAAAAATAGTATATGACACGTGTGTGCGTACTTGTATCGTACTGTACTATTATAACACTTTTAATGATTAGCAATTTTCAAATATGTTAGTCTGTTTGGTAATCAATTCGTGGTGCTGATGTATAGGTAGGTGAAGCTAGTGGTTGGTAGGCTGGTAGAAGTTGGTTCATTTGAAGAAGATACGTAGAGTGTTATAACTTTGGAGCAGCTGTGGGCTACCTTTGTTTTAGGACATCGTCTTGCCGAAATGTTATCTTCATCTATTCCAATGGATTGATAATAGGATAGGAATTGTCCAGGTGACTGTAAAAGATATAAGATAACATAAAACTGAATGAGAGGTTTCAGTATGTTATTACTAATTTTCTTAGCATTGTTATTACTTTGGAGCTATGAGCTGTAAGCTACCTTTGTCTTGGGACGCTGTTTTGCCAAAGTGTTATGTTCGTCTATTTCAATGGAGTGATAATCTGAACCTTCTTTTTGGGACATCGTTTTGTGAAGTGTTATGTTCGTCTATTCCAATGGATTGATAATGGGATAGGAATGGTCCGGGTGACTATAAAAGATAGAAAATAACAAAGAATTGCAGGAGAGCTTTCAGTATATTACTACTAATTTGCCTAGCATCGTTATTATTTTTGAGCTATGGGCTGTGGGCTACCTTTGTCTTGGGACAATGTCTCGCTAAAGTGTTATGTTCGTCTATCTCAACGGATTGATAATCGGAACCTTTGGTTTGGGACGTTGTTTTGTCAAAGTGTTATCTTCGTCTATTCCAATAGATTTATAAGAGGATAGGAATAGTCCAGGTGACTGTGAAACGTACAAAATAACATAGAATTGAATGAGAGGTTTCAGTACATTACTACTAATTTTCCTAGCGTTGTTATTACTTTTGAGCTATGGGCTGTGGGCTACCTTTACCTTGGGACGTTGTTCTGCCGAAGTGTTATATTCGTTTATTTCAACAGATTGATATTTGGAACCCTCGTTTTGGGACGTTGTTTTGTCAAAGTGTTATCTTCGTCTATTCCAATGGATTGATAATAGGATAGGAATGGTCCAGGTGACTGTAAAAGATACAAAATAACAAATAATTGAAGCAGAGGTTCCAGTATATTACTACTAATTTTTATAGCATGTGTCATCACAAGGGACCATTCTGAATCTTGGACGTAACATAATCTCTAGCGCCCGTGTTATCGTTGCGCTTCCCCGTGAGTCCCTTTCCATCTCCGCTACCGCCTATATTCTTTGTTTTTGTGTGTCAAATACGAGGTCGCTAAGCAACTTGAAGGTTTATCATCGACAATCATCAATTGAACTCAGGCAAAATTCGACGCTGCGATGATGCTAACTAGTAGACAAATGGCTAGCGTTACCGCAGGCGCTAAAAACGCTCGTCAGTAGTGCCTGATCGGTGGGTAACGTTATCATAGAGCACGGATTTCCTCGTCACCAATTGTTGATTGTCAAAACATATAGGGGGTCTGCGGAGATGAATAGGTGTAGCAGGGAAACGCGGACGCCAAAAGTTAACGTCGGCGGTATGTTAACGCCAAGACATCCAGAATCGCACCTCAAGTGATGGTAGGAAACATACAAAGCAATAAACAAATAACGAGTTATGCATTTAGTAGAAATAAAGAGGTCGAGGCTGTTCTATTCATCTATTATTGTGTGAACGAATGTAAAGTCTAGTGAAAATTACTGTTTGATGTGAGTCATCGTAACCTTTTGTTCACTTGCTTCGGTTAGTAGTGATAAAATAAGATTTTGCCAGGTTCGTTGGTTTATTCTCTATATTTGAACCCAGCTGAGAGAATCTGTTCCGTGCAATTACAAGAGGCCACCATGCAGATGTTAATAATTATTATTAATAACAGTGATCGGCATGCAACCATGAACTCGCACTATTTCACTCTTATTATTATTCACTGATTCACTGATTCACTGATATAAAACCATTAGCATGGCCGATAACACATTATATACTCAGATAATATGAATATATACCTATATAATATGATTATATATAAAATTATGAATATTTTAACTGTCAACAGCGCGATCCGACAGCCATCCGACGGCCATTTTGATTTCGTCGACCCTTTGTAGCTCACTTGGTAAGTTTATCATTACATACCGACCGAATGCGAATTCAGATTCATGCCAAAATCAATAGGGGTCGAGATTTCAATGGCTTGTACCCACGTTTCGAACTTCAAGTCGATCCGTGTCACCGTTCGGTCGGAAACGTGGTCCCAAGCAAGCGTCTAGCGAAAATCTGTGACCAGGAAGAAGGAGAAGAAGAATTTTTTTCATCAACTTTCGTGACTAATATGTCGGAAACCAGTGTACCGATATCGATCTAATTTGTACAGCGAAGTCGTGTGGTGGGGGAATATCTATTCTGAAAATTTTATCGATAAATAATCACGCGTTCCGAAGTTATGACCGGGTGCTTACAGGTATAAGAGTTTCCCCGAGAAAATAGTCTCGTGGCTAGCTCTCGCCTGCCTACGGGTACTTGGCGGCGATTCGCTGCCGCGAATCTTGACTATGCAAATCTTTTTTTGTCCGTAACCATCAATAAATTTTAGGCTCATGGAAAAGATTGGCGGTAGTAATGAAAGTCTTATCCTCATAAATTTCATTTAACATTATCAAATTATTAATGTATTATAACGCTACATGCTATCGAGAATTTCACACTACTTGAACAAAGCTACTCTTTTTTTTCAAGTCTGGGGTCTCATCGAAAATTCTGCAGATAACTTTCTTATTCAGATATCCAAAATTCATTAAAAAATGATGAGGAATGGCCAGATGTCGTCACTTCTTTATGAGTTACTCGATAACTATTTTGTGTTGTCGCGTATATATGCTATTTAGATATTTACTTTTCTTCGCGGATATAGCTCTTCGCCAATGTTCAAAGGCTGAATCCCACTCCCCTAATCTATTCTTTCGCGCGTTCTCTTATGGAGGCACGCTTATCATTTCACCGCGAAAGTTCGCCGCGGTTTGCGGCGGGATAATGAGCGCACCTCCATAAGAGAACACGTGGAAGAATAAATTCGCCGTGCGGCGCAGCGGATCGCAACGCAAAGGTGGGATTCAGCCTTAATGAGACCAATGTGATTCTATAATCTTGGCAAAGCTAGTGAATTCGTCGAAAACGTGTAAAATTTTCGAAACCATTCAATTTTCATGATACATTGGCGTATAACACAAGTCAACATGCATTTTGGGTTTGAAATCAGGGTATGCAATTACAATGGGTTCATCGACAGTCATCCGAAAAAATGTGTATTTCATAAAAAAAAGTTTGCCTTTGTAGCCAGGAGAACGTTTGTACAATTTTTAAAAAAATCTATGATTTCAATTTTTATCTGTCGAAAAACCGAAACAAATATATTTTGTATATCATTTTCATTAACTTCGACTATATTGACTGACCAAATAATGGAAATAAGTTTAGAAGTGAACCCTGTTACTTTTTCTTTTATGTTCATGAGTAAAAAACAAAAGCAAACTTTAAAGGGGATGTGGAAATGTTTCCTCATTTTGGTGCATGATGAATAAGAAAATCATGAAATGAAACCAAACACAAAAAAAAAATTTCATTTTGTCGAGTTGTGTGATTAGTGATGAGTGATTTAAGATGAGATGTATGAAGCGTAAATGTTCATCTTCACCTCTTATTTTTCTAACGAGTCTATGATTTATATGCCTATCGAGACAAAAATTTAATGAGATTTTGCCGCTTCACCCTACCTTGTATGAAAAACCACGCCACTATGAGGAATTTATTATTGTTTGGTGTGATTTTTTGCAAGAGCGCTGGAATCGCTCGTTAATGGGTCTTGAGGCGTAAAAATAAAAAATGTACAACAATGATTATCAAATTACTGTACTCGTATTACATAATATTTACTTCAATAACGACGAGTCGAACACATCCCTAATCTGTGGCGTATACTAAGAGGTGCCAAACCACACCCTGTTTCTCAGGGAGCTTCGTAGCTCTATCCCAGAAATCGTCATATTCTATCCACGATTTTGATGATCGTAGGCAAACTGCTGTGTAATGGCCAAGTGGCGCAGGCCCTAGCGGCACAGAGCTAAGGGGCAGAGGACCAGCCGAGCTTCTGGTTTTTGCTTCGTGGAAGTCGACTAATCCGACTAGCTCGTACATTTCTGGACCCAACGGGTTTTTGAAATGTCGAGGAAACTTTCGCAAAGCGGTACTGGTATTCGCCCCGTATAAATCGCAAACTTCGAAAAATACAAGTTCACCTGGAACAATCAGCAGTTATTGTTATAGAAGCTTAATGATGAGTCATCATAGACTGCATTAAGCTGGTCTATTATAATCATCAAACATCCCACACACAATGAATACCGTTTGTCTGAATAGAATATTCTTCACTCGTTTATTGTGTCTATAATTGATGGCATAATTTATAAATGTTTGTTTTTCACAGAATAAAGCTGAGGTGAATTCACACAGAATATCTTACATCGATGTTATGAAACGTAATGAAATTTTCTTGACAGACAACGCTTATCATTAGGGCTCAGATTTTATTGAGACGTACATACTCAGATCGTTCGTTTTAATCAAATCGCGTAAAAAGTATAGCCACTACGGGTAGAAATTACTAATATAATATTCAATGATCACTCCAGTGGAAGTTACGTTGCAGCTGATCACTGCAGATGATCACTGCAACTGTGCACATCCGTTTCGAAGTTGTAAACATCTTGGCATTTATACTGGCTCTCATCTTTCAATTATGTTTACAGCTTAGCCATACTATTCAACAGCGATTTGGAGGAAATACCTCATCTCACCAACGTAATTAATAACAAATCTATCCTGCTAAAATACCTGTCTCTGTTTAGAAGTTATTTGTCAACAAAATTTCGTCACTTCTGTGATAACGAATGTAAGTGTGGTTATAAAGCTTCTTTTGGCTTCGCTTTAAAGAAGTGCCCTCGGTAAATCGATTAACAAACAGAAAATTACGAAAATTTGCAGATATGTCAAAACCTTTCCAAAAATGACTCAGTTCAGTTTTCTTGATCTTTGGTTGACTTTGAAAGAAGATATTAATAATTTCGTTCCGCAGCACTTCATCATTTATCAAGTGTCTTTTGTCAAATTCAACCAAAGACTACAAAAATTTAACTGAGTCATTTTTGGAAAGGTTTTGACATCTCTGCGAATTTTCGTAATTTTTTGTTTGTTAATTGATCTACCGAGGGTACTCCTCTAATCGGTTTGAAACGCTTATCCATTTTCACGATACGCGTTTTCACGGTTCCTGAACAGCCTTTTCTATCACACGGGCGTGCTTCCAAAGCTACACGGTTTTCTATATTGTTAACGAAGTCTGAGTCCTCGATCATTTTTGGCCCAAGTGTAGGAACCGCTAGAGGTTTCTCTTTTACGTAATATCCTGCAGTGCTGCACTCCGAAATTTCCGTCAAGCTAGGTGAGCCATTCAGTAGAGATATTGCTAGAGCGCCAACGTTGATTCAACAATCTAATAGGTAGTTACCCTCTTCTGGTATATTTCTCCCCCCAGTAACATTTCGGTGCCTCTCCAGCAATATATTGGTTCATAGACGGTATGTGTGAGCACTTATATCTTCTTCCGCGATGTTCAACACTAGGTTCAAGAGTGGATTGTTGCATGCTTGCAATTTGCATTTTAAGCCAGAGCGATCGGTAATACAGGCGAGTACAATCTGTACTATGCTGTCGAATGCACAGGTACACTGTACTGACACTTCGACTGTGTCTATCCTTACGGCCTGCAATTGTTTCAGCAATGTCAGTTAATTTCACAAAATCAAAAGTAATGTAAGCAATGTAATCCAAGTCTAACGATCAAAACAATATGAAATAGTTGGGGTGTTAAAGAGGAACCAGTATCCTCGAGTCGCTAAAATAATATATTGTGCATCAAGGGAAGAAAATAGGTAGAAATCACCTATTCTTCCTTGATGTACACGAAATTTTTTATTACACCTGCCCGAAATCACCGATTTTCCTGAAATAATAACTATAGTATTGTGGTGAAATTAATATTATGTGATAATTTACAGGATTTGTCAACTGCTAGTGTTAGTATTGGAACTGACCATGTATTCAAAATATTTCAAGTAGGAGCAGTCTTCAAATTCACCAAATGAATGTTGTACGAGTGATAAACGACGAGCAGCAATATGTCAATAGGCGCAGAATGAAGTGATTTTCTACAGCTGGGATGTTAAATTTCAACAACCCGATGTACAATAATGACTGTATTCAATGTATAAATATTCAGTGCGATGTAAAATTTCATAACGCGGCACAAGAACTGGTTATTTAATGGCAATTTTCAAAACCCAGGTTACGCTGATTTCTATTGTACATTCAGATAAATTGATAGAGTAAAGGCCCATTCCGGAGAGTTATTCAGCAGGTACTTCATATTTTGGTTCAAGGAAACACCCCTATAAGTTTGGTCAAGATCCATGACCCGGAGGTGCGATACTCTCCTAGTGAGTTCGTTTCTACAGAAGAATTATCTGCCACAGGCTCGTTTCGACAGAATACGTACTCGGAGGTTCGTTTCTACAGAATACGCACTCGGAGGTTCGTTCCTACAGAATTCGTACTCGAAGGTTCGTTTCTACAGAATACGTACTCGGAGGTTCGTTCCTACAGAATCCGTACCTGGAGGTTCGTTTCTACAGAATACGCACTCGGAGGTTCGTTCCTACAGAATTCGTACTCGAAGGTTCGTTTCTACAGAATACGTACTCGGAGGTTCGTTTCTACAGAAAAATTATTTTACATCGCGAGGTTCTACACAATAAATCTAACAATGAAATTATCTGTACAGAGCGCTGCGTACCTTTACCACGAGTATATAGTTGTCGAATGTTTGTAGCCACTCTATGCGTCTCCGAATTCAAGTTGATTCCTTTTATCTTATGTTTCATAATTTACAGGGTCGTGCCAATAGTGGTCGACTTGAATTGAATCGAATAATTCGATTTGAATAGTTTAAATAATTGGGATAATTGCAATAGTTCGGATGGTTCAAATCATTCGATTCGATTCGGATTCCTTCAACCGTATGCATTTTGAACTTCCGGTTGTCTGCGGTGCATGAAAATATTTCCAATGAAAATAGCGGAAAATTTCCATCGAAAAATGTGTTAAAATTTTTCTGTTAGACCATCAACTTCTCGGGTATTCTCAAAAAACCGTTGAAAACGCGAAATATAAAAAATGCCATGAGCTGCACTGATAAAAATTAAATTGCAGTGGCCTTCGACTTATTTTCACGGAAATGACCCATTAATGATAAAAAAAAAAAATGATCGAAAATTTTGAGGTACAAAACCACACCGGGAATTTGTGAATTAGCTCATATATATATCGAGAGCTACGGAACAGAAAGGCGTAACCCACAAAAAACTGCGGATGCTGCCAGAAGGGTTCACGTTTTAAATTTTCAGATACACGCCCTTGTAGCAGCAAATTCAACCGAGTCGAAAAAATGTGGGTTACCCCCTTCTGGTCCTTAGCCCTCGATATATACCTACCATAGAGCGATTCTGTGGAAAGGAACGCGCCTAAAAGGTAGGCAAACGGGAAACGCCTGCATTGAGCAGCTCAAACATCGACGATTGGGTTTGATTTATTACGTGGGAAATGAAACCAAAAAAAAAAAACAATCAGGAAATATCCGATAATTTTGAAGGTCTTGTGATATTATAGCTGATAATTTTACGTGTGATAATTTCACTGGTGATTTCACGTGTGATTTCACCGGTAATCTTGCATGTTGCCTGTATACCGGGACAATCACGTGAAACCGAATGGATCCATGTTACCGGACAGCGAATATTTCGTATTTTTAGCAGGTTAACCACTCGTTGCACTGAAAACCCCTAGAGTGATTTTGGCGCGCGGTCGATAAAACTCGGCAGCCATTGTTGTAGAAGCCGGCTGACTGTCAATACATCGCGGAAGGTAGACATGTGGGGTTATGTTCGCTTATTTTAAGCAAATGATAAATGAAGTGAATAAAACCTACGTGAATAAGTTATTGATATTTATCAAAAATCGATCAATCAGTTTTGAATAATATCATAGTACAATCAACGAATTAACTTAAGCTATAACTGCAAATTAATTAGAATCAAAGAGTTCATCGAGAACAACCAATTCCTTGATTGTATTAAGATATCATTGAAAACTAATTGATAGATTTTTGATAAACATTCATAGCTTATTCACGTAGTTTTTATTCACCTTATTAATCATTTGCTTAAAATAAACGAACATAACCCCACATGTCTACCTTCCGCGATGTATTGACAGTCAGCCGGCTTCTATCAACAATGGCTGCCGAGTTGCATCGACCGCGCGCCAAAATCACCCTAGGGATTGTTCAGCGCAACGAATGGTTAGCCCGCTAAAATGACGTCATATTCGCCAATATTCGCTTTTCGGTAGCATGGATCCATTCGGATTCACGTGATTCTCACGGTATAAAAAACAAAAGATTTTCCAATTCAGTTAACCCTCTATCGAATCTGACAGATTGATTTATAATTATAATTCTGTAACTTTTAAATCTCAATTTTCAACTGTGGATTTTGTGTCATGGTGCAATTGTATTGGCCGAAATTTGGATGGAAGAATAATCCGCCGAATATCACTTGAGCTTTAAAATTAATCGGGTATTTCCCTCAAGGTTCCCTGCAATCAAACGAAGTCGTCAAGTTGTTTGAAAAAATCACTTGCGCTTCGCGCTCGTGATTTTGTAACCTGAACAATTTGACTCTTTCATTTGTTTACAACGAATCTATCGGGAAAGACCCAATAATTTTGAAGCTCTTGTGGTATTACATGTGAAAATTATACCGATTTCTACCGATATTATTTTTGAAGCTGTAGCGCACCAACACTCATTTAACATGCGAATGATATGCGAATACAGAATAGTAATAGTACATTACGATACGAGTGCGGTGGAACTTTTTCTGACGAGTGTGAGGTTGCAGCACGAGCTGAAGGCGAGTATTGCACAGAAAATGGGAGTTTTGTCTCATCATCCACATCATTTCGACCTGTTCAAAACCGTCGACCCCTTCGCACAAATGCAGACTGATGTCCTCAGTTCTGAATTCATTTTCGATTCGACGGTAGCGCGCAATGTGCCTTGACCGAAGATATAAGCTGTAATGATATGTTATTCGTTATATATTTTTATCTTATATATGATATTTGGGAATTCATTTTGAAAAAAAATCCAGACTATCTCAACGTAATTTCGTAGAACTTCTTCATCATAAAACACACTCGTGATGAACTGAAATACTAAACGAACAAGTCCCCTAATAATTGAGGTGAAGAAGATGTTCTCTGTCAAGCTATAGTTCTAAAAATTAGATCTGTACAAATGTGTAAAATTTTCATAAAATATCTACTATGGGTGGACTATGGATGAGAAGTGAGCCAAATTTCAGATTTTCGAGAGCCATACTGCGAAAGGAGAACAAAGTTAACCGCAGCGTGTCAAAAATCGTACGTTTCCAAATGAAAGAATTCGAAAGCTTAGGGGTAGTACTTAAGATCAAGACAGTGATCTGAAGCTTGGGCAATTCATTTTAGAATATATTTGGAGACACTTTCACCGATCGGAGCATAGAAATTTGAATTCGACAAAATTAAGGACCACTTTTAAGTACTACATACACAGTAATGGTGACCGTGAATTACCAGCCCTAGAATATACAAAGCACAATGCCAGCAAAAGTAGGTAGTATTATGACATTGTGGATAACTGATAATACAAATAGTTGGGAACAGTCGTGTGACAGTATATAGGTAGGGGTGAAATAATCACAATGATAATGAAAACTGTGAATGATATTTTTAATGTTTTTCACCAGTACTTCTATTTGAAATCGTGGGTTCCGGTATAATTATGTGTCACGGGTTTGGCCGTATGCGATATACACCAACAGAGTCCTCCCGACATAGATGACAACGCAAGCCGTGTTGTGTCGCACAACCCTCACAGCCGCACTGATGGCCGCAAGAAATGTAGGCGTGCGTCGCAGGGTCATCGAAGCACACAGAGCATGCTCCTACAGGGCGCACAGTTTCTGTCGGCGGATACTGACCGATTACGGCAGGATAAAACGGTACCTCAACTTGGGGTGACGGTATCTGCTCGAAGTCATCTTCGGGTGGACGGAAGACATCTGGAATTGGAAAAGCATAGTACATGAGTAGACTGCTATGTGCATATCTGAAATGTTAGGAAAAGGCATACTCCCGTGTATGGGCGTGTTCCCCATCAAGGTACAGTTGGGCAATAAAGTTCTTATAGGGTCGAAATTTAGGCTTATGCGTTTTAGCGTCTACGCTGTTGAGCAGATCCTTCACATCGCATACCCCGCTCCTCGAGCTCATCGATGCGTCACGGCCTATCGGTCTAGCTATGGATGTTTCGGAAGTATTTCTTACTTTACTTTGAGTAGGTAATCTTATGCCTTCTCGCCTACCGATTCGTCAAACGTCGTCGACAAATGCGTATGTCGTATAGGTAGAATATATCGTCACCTGATTTCAACTTCTTTATTTTACTGAAAACAAAGTTAAATTCGAACTCGATTTTGATACCATACAGAAGTAAGTTTATGTGATGAGTTTAGAAAAATGTTATCTCAGAATATAATTGCCAACTGATCGAAATTCGCGATTCAGATGCAGCAGTGATCTACTCAATTTTCGATTACAGCAAAGTCTTAATTTCTTGCAGGTATTATTCTCTGTAAGTTTTCTGTTAAATGTATATTTAACGTTGAAGGAAAAAAAATGAAAAATCGAGTATTTTGGATAAAATCGTATATTCTTATTAAATAAAAAAACCAAAATCCGAAATTGGAACTCAGTAAATAATAACAACACAACATCAATGAAGTATAAATAAATTATGATAGAGGTGATTTGTGATATACTTAAATATAATAATATGAAAACTTACAGATTTATAGAAGTATAATCATCCACTACATATAATGCGAAAGCCATAAAAAACCATGAATAACATCATATGCATATTTGCAAGTTTGGGACAGTTTGCGCAATCAGCCGGGAATTCGCCAAAGATTAGTTACCTCGAATCTCGATGCCTCGGCGACACAATATTAAATAGTAGTTAATATTATTTATAAATCGTGCGATAAATATGAGGTATTCCATGCCAACTCGACCAATGATTTTCCCTCATCATTTTTTATTTGATTCATAATTTTTCAAACGATAACCCCAACTTTAACACCTACTCATAAATTTTTCCAGATTCTTCTTCCGAACCGTTATTCATTTGTGAATTTTCGAAACTTGCAACAGAAAGAAACTTTTGATTTTTTCGAAAAATATCTTGAAAATTCTGTGTCCGAATACGATCATTTGGACCCCTATTCGAAAGTGGAAACTATTTTCCTTAAATTTATTTTGCTGATTCAAGAAAAAATTATTTCGTAAACGTGGTGGATAATGGCTCCCAGAAAGTTTTCAATGCAGATGAATTGTATCTTGAGGATAATGGGTCGTAACCATCAGAGATATGATTGATTTTACTTTCGAAAATTGAAAAATTGTAAGAAATAGTATACAGAAAATGTGATTGGAAAAAAAATTCAATGAAAAATAGAAGTAAAAAAAAAAATTACAATCAATAAAAGTTTCGGTAGTAGAATCGATTGTATTTCTGATTATTACAGAGGTTACTTCTGTATATCAAAATTTTTTTTCAGTGAAATAAAGTAGTTTGAAATCAGGTGACGATATCAAGGGACTTGGTAGAGTCTCGCGCCAAGTACAATAAAAAAAACAAAATATATACAGAGAGATTATGGCTATGGTTTACACTCAGTCAAAGCCAACTCGGCACACTCCAGATTTTTTGTCTGTTTATTGCAAGCTGGCCATCCCCTTTTTTTTTTTTCTTCGAATCGATGTCTTCCGAAAGCAAATCTATTCAACCAGAGAAAAAATGCAGATGGTCGGCCTGCAATAAACATACGAAAAACCTGGAGTGTGTCGAGTTGGCTTTGACTGAGTGTAAACCATAGCCATAATCTCTCTGTACAGGGTGATTCTTTTTGCGCGCACCATTTCGTAAGGAGAGATTCCTTGTGAAATTCTAAGACTAATTTTCCTTTACCAAAAAGTCCTGGGTCTCATATTTTCCGGGCTACAGAAGGTCTTAGTTGAACAATCACAGAGCTTACAGCTGCTCAAGTTAGGGCCGGGTCAAAAGTATAAGACTAGCAGTGCCCACGGCGAGTCGAATTCCAGTGAAATAAAAATAGATGATTAAATCTAGTGATAAATTTTTTCACCATATGGCATTTGGGTTACAGTCATTGTCGCCAGGAGTCACCAGGAGTTGTTTTCGTACAACATACACTTTCATTATCTGTGACCAGGACAACCACTACGTTGGCTTCGTCCTCCGGGTACACCGCCACGTAGTTTTTGTCCTCCAGGTCGACCGCTACGTAGTTTTCGTCCTCCAGGTCGACCGCTACATAGTTTTCGTCCTCCAGGTACACCGCTACGTAGTTTTCATCCTCCAGGTACATAGCTACGTAGTTTTTGTCCTCCAGGTCAACCGCTACGTAGTTTTCGTCCTCCAGGTCGACCGCTACATATTTTTCGTCCTCCAGGTACACCGCCACGTAGTTTTCATCCTCCAGGTACATAGCTACGTAGTTTTTGTCCTCTAGGTCGACCGCGAGTAGTTTTCCTCATCCAGATCCACCGTTACATAGTTTTCGTCCTCCAGGTCGACTGCACCGTAGTTTTCTTCGTCTAGTTCGACCGCACCGTAGTTTCCCTCATCCAGGTCCACCTGCAGGACGAAAACTATGTAACGGTGGTGTTCAGTCGAACAAGTATTTATAGGGGTCCAAAAACTTCGGTTGGTATCAGCTACCAACGATCGTTCGCGCATGTATACGAATACATGCGCCACGCGGTCGACTATGTCTTCCAGCATAGTCCCAGACCGAGCCGAGAGAGTCGAGCGGTCGTGGGACTCAAGCCAGTCGTCCTTCTGTGCGCACTCCCGGAGAGACGAACATTTTGAGGTTAGGATTGCGAATTCGATCACTAATCGGATCTCGTGAGGTCTCAGGTGTTAACATTTTTCAATTATCTGCATGCTGGTGAGCTGAACATTTAGCCCGTAAGTACACTGATAATTGCGGTACGTTCCGCCAGATACATCGGCACAGCCCGGTTGTACCAGCAAGCAAGCGCAACGCTTGATGATATGTCGTCTGCCGACTTATTTACGCACTCACATGTTCACATGAACAAAATATCAAGTGCACCGAACCAGACGGTGATACTCAACCATAAGCGCAATGCTTACGAAGTCGCCAGCGACTTACACACATAACAATCAGATTGCATGAAAGAATTGAACATATAATATGCATACTTTGTTACCCTTTTCCGACTGTAGATTTCATCTTTACAATATTTATCACTCGAAATGTATCTGATAAAACAAAGAACTGTGTCTATTGTAAAATTATAATTTGCGAGGGGTTTTTTCTCAGAGATTCACATCTCTGAGATTTTCCTCTCTGAGCCATAATAAACATAGAATTGTATGGCTCAAAAGATGTGTTGATTTAATTTTCCCTACTCCTTTAATCCTTAATTATAGAGTCAGAAATCGTATCAAGTTCAATATCTATTGAGAAAAAAAATACGCGGAATCTTTTTTGTTAAAGAATTCGCGCCCCACAAAACAGGTGGACCTGGATGAGGAAAACTACGGTGCGGTCGACCTGGAGGACAAAAACTACGTAGCTATGTACCTGGAGGATGAAAACTAGGTAGCGGTGTACCTGGAGGACGAAAACTACGTAGCGGTCGACCTGGAGGACAAAAACTACGTAGCGGTGTACCTGGTGTACCCGGAGGACGAAGCCAACATAGTGGTTTTTTTTTTTTTTTCAACTCCTTTTATGTTCTGGTCACAGATAATGAAAGTGTATGTTGTACGAAAACAACTACTGGTGACTCCTGGCGACAATAACTGTAACCCAAATGCCATATGGTGAAAAAATTTATCACTAGATTTAATCATTTATTTTTATTTCACTGGAAATCGACTCGCCACGGGCACTGCTAGTCTTATACTTTTGACCGGCCCTAACTTGAGCAGCTATAAGCTCTGTGATTGGTCAACTAAGACCTTCTGTAGCCCGGAAAATATTAGACCCAGGACTTTTTGGTAAAGGAAAATTAGTCTTAGAATTTCACAAGGAATCTACCCTTACCAAATGGTGCGCGCAAAAAGAATCACCCTGTATACAGGTAATACGCCGCGCGAGACTCGACGAGTCTTTATACCCGTACGGGAGCTGGCCGGCGTGGTGGGGAGACAGTATTTCCCTCATATCTTGCACCTTGCGAAATCCATGGGATTGGAATATTTCTCTCAGATTGTGGGCAGAAAGAGCTTTCATTCGAGTCCGACTCCGATTGAATCAGTGTACGGAGAGCTCAGATATGATTATTTCAAGTTTCGGAGTACCCGTTTCGGTCGAAATTTTTGTTCATCATCAGCGCCTTCAGCCAGACTCAGTCCACTAAAGCCATGCGGATGAGAATGAGGAAAGAGTAGCCACCACTAGACAGCAGAGATATAAGTACTCAGCATCAGTTGTCAGATGGCGCTCTTGTCGATGCTGATGATGTAAGATCGAGAATCGATTGCCCAAAACCACGGACAGGACCACAGACGGACTACCGAGATTCGATTCTAGGTCCTGAGACGGAGCTGTCAGTTCTGACAAATTTTCATCTCTTTTATGCTTCGTATACTTACTTATTATCATAAAATTCGCATTTGAAGTGGAGAGCGAAATTATAACAATCTCTCAAAAAATGATGTAACGCGCAATTTTGAGGTTGGGTTATAGGTACGGTTATTGAATCGTATGAAGTTCAGTCTACAACATGAATAAATAAGTGACAAAGCTTTCATTGAACATGGCACGTCTTCAATATATTATTATTCATTTCCAAATATTTTCGTATATTTAATGGGTCAAATCTATCACATTCAATTCATGCGCACGAAAACATACCTTTACAGTGCTTGAAAATCAGCAACGCATGATAGCGTGTGTCATTATTTCAGGCTCCTGTGCTTTCAACACATTTATATTATACTACTACATTTAACATTACTGCTTATCAAGAGACTTAGATGGTATAAAATGCATCACCGTACATGCATTGAGATACTCATAGAAACAATTGGCAGAATGTTGACCAGCGAGCAAGGATATAGGGAAACCCGATCGAGCGAGTGTAGTAAGCGAGCACAATTATCAGGTAGTATTTATATTATAGTACCATATTCAACATTGATGCTTATTGAAGGATTTAGATGATATAAAATGCATCGCCGTACATTCATTGAGATACTCATATGAACAATCAGCAGAATGCTGACAACTAAGCGAGCCTAGCGAGCTAGGGTATAGGAAAACCCAAACCAGCGAGCGTAGCGAGCGAGCACAGTTATTGGGAAGTCAAGCAAAATTTTACAAAAAATAGTGAAATCACTCCTAAAAAGTACCTCTGGTGCAAAAACCTTTCGCCAAGTACAATCATATGGTCACCACCCCCGAAAAAATCCATTCACGAAAATTCCTCAACAAAAGTGGTACTACAAAAATGTCTACTTACAAAAGGATATAGAAAGACCCAATCGACCGAGCGTAGCGAGCGAGCATTATTTTCAGGTGGTCGAGCAAAATTTCACAAAAAGTAGTGAAAACAACCCCAAAAAGCCCCTCTGGTGCAAAAACCTTACGCCAAGTACAATAATGCGGTCAATACCCCCAAAAAAATTCCTCCTCAACAAAAGTGGTACTACAATAATGTCTACTTACAAAAGGATTGAAATCAGATACAATTGCCAAGTGCATGTCTTCTGTATAATGGTATATGATGATACATACTTGTAAAAAAAGGATCCGAAATTAATCCGGAAAAAATAAAAATTTGGAGGTAGTGGTACTTGGCGGGCCTTTGTAGACGAGTACGAAAGAACAACCATGTTGATAATCCTCGAGTAATTGAAATATAGGCCCGCCAAGTAACACGTACTCCAAATTCTTATTTTTTCTGGATTCATTTCGGATCTTTTTTTTTACAAGTATATATCATCATATACCATTATACAGAAGACATGCACTTGGCAATTGTATCTGATTCCAATCCTTTTGTAAGTAGACATTATTGTAGTACCACTTTTGTTGAGGAGGAATTTTTTTGGGTGTATTGACCGCATTATTGTACTTGGCGTAAGGTTTTTGCACCAGAGGTGCTTTTTGGGGTTTATTCTATACGACATACGTATTTGTCGACGACGTTTGACGAGTCGGTAGGCGAGAAAGCAAATCAGGCAGATTACCTACTCAGAGTAAAGTAAGAAATACTTCCGAAATATCCATAGCTAGACCGATAGGCCGTAACGCATCGATGAGCTCGGGGAGCGGGGTATGCGGTGTGAAGGGTCTGCTCAACAGCGTAGACGCTAAAACGCATAAGCCTAAATTTCGACCCTACAAGAACTTTATTGCCCAACTGTACCATCCAATTGCGAAGATGATTTAATTTTTCAAATTCATAAGAAAGTTTTACATTTCGGAACAAATAAAGTTCTTGCCTTCATGAAGGAAAGGTTTTATTTTACAAATATGGAAAAAAAGTGAAAGAAAGGATTAGAACTTGCTCTCTTTGTCAGAAAAGCAAATTTTACCAAAGAAATGAAACCGGAAAAGCCATATCAATCTTAACAGACAAACCTTTAGAGAAGGTAGCTATCGACTATTTTGGACCCCTTCCTACAGGGAAATCCAACTTGAAATATTCGATCGTATACATGGACTTATGTACCAGATTAGTTAAAATTTATCCTGTTAAAAGCTTAAATGCGGAAACACTAATAAATAAAACCAAACATAGATTTTTCAAGGACGTAGGAAAACCAAAGTGCTTTTTAACAAATCATGGGGGTCAATTCGTATCAGACCGTTGGAAAGATTACTTGAAATCTCAAAAAGTTATTCTTAGTTTGACATCAGTCTATCACCCACAACCTCCCATACAGGAAGCAACGATGGGCCCAGACTTGGCTCAGGCTTGGCCCAACTCTAAAAAACTCTGGCCGGGGCTTGTGAGCCAGTATTGGCCCAGCCTTGGTGGAAGTCTGGAATGATAACGTCGTCCCAAGCTTGGTTACCATGACTGGGCCAAGCTTAGTTGCCATGACTGGGCCAAGCATAACTGCCAAGACTGGCCCAAGTGTAACTGCCAAGACTAATCGACTAATTAGTTGAAAATAATTATAATTATGACATGGATAAAAAATAATATCCAAATAAATAATTACATTCATAGTAGATTTATTTTTGTTATCTGCAAAATTTATGAAGTTATTTATATTTTTGTATTTATATTTTTATGGAGTTGTATTGTTCTTTATTGATCCCCTCGGGGTTACAAGTGCTTCCGCCCTTCTTCTTACATTTCCAATACATTACAGTCTAACATTCGCCTTATTATTATCTTAACCCTATCTTAACATTACAATCTTACATTCGTCTTACAATTATCTTAACCCTATCTTAACTCTACTTCTCTCATTGCTTCTCCTTACTCTACCCATGCCTCTCTCTCTCCCTCTCCCCTATCCATTCTCCTTTCCTCTGTCTCGCTTCAACCTCTACTTTCTCTCTCTTAACTATCCTTCTTATTCTTATCTTAATTCTACCTTATCCGAACCTATCCTACTTAACTTATAGTTCCCTATCGCACTTCCGTTTTGCACTCACACTCCATCCTTTCTCTCCTTCCTTCCTTCCCTCTCGTCCTCCCTTTCCCTCCCTTCCATTCTTCTTTTCTCTAGTCCCCTTAACCATTCTTCCCCCTCTCCCTCCGCCCCTAGTATCTTTACTACTGCCTCCTGCCAACTCTTTGCACCCCCATTATTCCCCGTGCGTCTTTCCCACACATGCTCGCATGACTCTTCTTCCACCTTACACACCCTGCACTTCTTCCGTTCTTCCTCCTTCCAGTAGCGTGCCTCTCCCACCTCGTTCCCCAGCCTAAATCTCGCTATCCTTCTCCATCTACTCTCCCCCCCACCCCTTCTTCAGATACCCTGGTATTTCCTCGCTCTTCACCACCCTACACCATCTATTGTACTTTGATCCCACCACTCGCTCCCACCGTTCCCTCTCTTGTATCTCTCTGTCCCTCTCCTCTATTTCTCCCCACCCTATTTCCCCTCTCTCCCTCCTTTCTATTCCATCCCACCCATCCATCCCACTCTCCTCGTAGAAGCTTTCCCTTTCCCTCTCCCACCTTGACCCTATTCTCCCTTCCCTTACTCTCTCCCTCACCTCCCCCCAAGCACTTCTGGCTAAATCGTTGCCCCCCCTTCTTCTAGCTTTCTTTCAAATTTCCATATTCTTTTCCCTGCCCTTACCCTCAGCTTGTCTCTCTGCAGCTCCTCCCTTACTGCGTACCCCGGCGTCCGCCAGTCTACTCATAATGTTCGTCTGAGGAACCTTTCTTGCATCCCCTCCATTCCCTCCCACTCCCTTACCCCCAATATCTCCGCCCCGTACTCCATCACCGTCCACACTAACCTGTCGAACATCCAAAGCCTTCTTTCCCAGTCCCTCCCATACCTCCTCTTCCCTATCCCCCATACCTGCTTCATTACTACCCCTGCCTTTCTCACTCTTTCCCTTACGTGCGCCTCTTGTTCCCCATTGCTTTTCACTCTATACCCTAGGTAGCTAAACTCCCCCACCTCCTCTATTCTTCTCCCTTTCCATCTCCAATCTGTTTTCTTCTCCCCCCCCCCCCCCCTTTCCTGAATCTCATCACCTTTGTTTTCCCTACATTTATCACTAACCTATTCCTGTCCATATACCTTTCTAGCCTTCTAATCATCGCCTCCATGTCCTCCTCTTTTTCCGCTAACACTACCATGTCGTCTGCATATGCTAACGTTCTCACCCTGCCTCCTCCCAGCCGCACCCCTGCTACGCTCCCTCCCTTCGCCATCTCCTCTTCTAGATCCGCCAGCAACAGGTTAAATAACCCTGAGCTAAGCGGGCATCCCTGCCTCACCCCTCTTGCTGTCCAGAAGCTTTCACCCACCTCTCCCCCGCTTCTTACCCTACTCTTCGTTTCTCTATAAATCTCTTCTACCCTTGCCCTCAGCCCTTCTCTTACCCATCTTCTTTCCATCGCCTCCCACAGCACGCTTCTATCCACCGAGTCAAACGCCGCCTTCAGGTCGGCAAACAGTGCTACCATCTTCCCCTTTTCCTCCCCAACCTGCCTATTTATTAAGTAGTTCAAAACATACACATTGTCCATCGTTCCTATGCCCCTCCTGAACCCCGTTTGGTTATGCGGGATCATCCTTTTCCTCTCTACCTCCCCCTCTATCCTACTCGCCAGTACCGTTGCGTATATTTTGTACAGAGTCGGCATTAACGTTACCCCCCTGTACTCCTCTACTCGTTTCCCCTGCCCTTTCTTTATTATCGGCGCTATCAAGCCCTCCTTCCACTCCTCCGGCCATCCCTTCCCCCTCCATACCCTGTTGCAGATCTTCCACACCCATTCCCCTATTTCCTCCCCCCCGTAACGCCACACCTCGTTCACTACCCCATCCCCTCCCGGCGCCTTTCCGTCTTTTACCTTCACGATCGCCATCCTAATTTCCTCTCTCTCTATATCCCCCTCCCCGTCCTTTTCTCTCCTCTCTGCTACTCCCCCACCCACTACTTTCCCTTCCACCCCGCCCAGCAGTCTCATAAAGTACTCTTTCCACTCGTCTTTTCCTATCCCCTCATTGGCCCTTTTTCATCCCCTTCTCTCCCTGTTGATAAATTTCCATACCTTACTTTCTGTTCTCGCTTCCTCCACCTCCCTCATAAATTTCTCATTTTGCTCTTTTTCCTTTTCCTCGCATATCTTATTGTACCCCCTCCTACTTTCTCTGTATTCCTTTACATCCCCTTCTCCTCTGCGCCACCTTCTTAGGCTTGTTCTTGCCTTCCTTTTCTTTTCCCTGCACTCCTCGTTCCACCACCCCTTCTTTTTACTCTCCTCTCTTCCCCCGGCCTCTATCGCTCTCCTAAATTCCCTCATCCTCTCCTCTATTTCTGTCCCTACCTCGATATTCCCCCCTCCTTCCCATCTCACCCCTCTCGCAAATCTCTGTCTCCCCTGTTCCGAACAGTTTCCTCTTTCTACCCTTTTCTGTCCTCCCTTCTGCTTTTCCCGTTCTACTTCCCCTTTTATCCATACTACGACTGGGTAATGATCTGAGTCCACCCTCGCTCCTATCTCTAGTCTCTCTACCTTCTCCCTCACCTCTCTTCCCCTTATCGCATAATCTATCACAGTTTCCCCCACCGCCCCCACATATGTGAATTCCCCTTCCTCATCCCCCTCTGTGTCCCCATCCATTATTGACCATCCTTTGGCTTTCTTCCCTTTTCCTCATCTTCCCCCCCCCCCCCCCCCCCAATAGCTTTCCCCCTCTTTCCCCGTTCTAGCGTTAAAATCTCCCCCTACCAGCACACTTACGTCGCTACCCCCTTTCTCTGCCCGTTCCCTTATCTCCTCTATTTTTTCTCGGATGTCTCCGCTGACGTCTATCCCCAGGATCATCCATCTTTCACCCCCTACTCTTACCCACCTTTCACTCACCCGCTCTCTTCCCTCTGACCAGTCCCTACCCTCGTCCTCTATTTCCCTTCTTACCCCTGTTATCATTCCCCCCATTGCTCTACTTTTCCTGTTCCTTTTCTCAGCGAACTGCACATTCTACTCGTACCCCTTCGGGAGTTTGTTTTTAACCTTATCCCAACCCTTCTCTTCCACCCACGTCTCTACTAGCACTATAACATCCCACTCCTCCAGCCTTTTCCAAAACCTTCCGTCCTTCTTCCCCACCCCCGCTACATTCCAGAATGCTGCTTTCCATCCCTCTTTTCCCTTTCTATCTACCCCCTTCCTCTTCCCGTCCCTCTGCCTCCACCCCTCCATCCTCCTACCGTGTCCCCTTCCCAGCCCACTACTCCCCCTTCTTCCCCCTGTCCAGACTCCTCCGGTTGCCTATCCCATACCTTTCCTCCTATCCCCCTTGGTACTTCTTGCCTTTCGTCCCATCGCTACAGTTCCCCTTCTATCACTATCTTTCCATACCCCACTCTCACTTTCCTCGCCCTGCGCCCCTCTTCTTCCGCTATTCTCTCTAGCTTCCATTGCATCCTCCTCTCCCCCCATGTTGAGTCATCCTCTATCTTTTCTTTCCTCCCCCTTAACTGCCGCTTATTTCTCATCACCTCTATCTTCTGCTCCACGTCTCCTAGCTCTACTACTACCATACTTCCTCTTTCCCCATCCTCGGCTCCTACTTTTCTCACCCTCCCTATTTCCACCTGCGCCCCTGTCGCTCTTATCACCTCTTCCACGCTCGCGCTTATCCCCCCTTCGCCTATCCTTATACCCTTTATCACTATATTCCTTTTCCTTTCCTCCCTTTCTTTCATTTCCACTCTCCTTTCTATTTCCCCAAATCTTTCCTCCCACCCCCTCCCCCCTCCTACCGTCTCTTTTTCTCTCCCCCTATCTATCCGTAATCCTTTGACCTTCGCCTCCAAACCCCTTATTTCTGCTGTCCTCTCTCCGTCTCTGCTCTCTATCACCTCTGCTCTTTTCCTCAATTCTCGCATGCCTTTCTTAATTTCTTCGCTTTCTCTTTCCCAGTTCTCCTCCCTTCTTTTGTTCTCCTCCCTCAGTTTCTCTATCTCTTTCCTTAACTCTCCGTTCATTCTCTCCATTTCCTCCCTTATTCCCTCCCCCTACCCTTCTACCTCTTCCAGTCCCACTGTGACCTCCCCTCTAATTTGCATTAGCAGCTGTATGACCCCCCCCCCCCCTCTTTCTCCATCGCCTTCCCTTTCTCTACCTCATCCTCTCTTCCCTTATCTTCCTTTTCCTTCGCTTTTTCTTTTTCTTTATCTTTTACCGGCGATCTGCCTATTTTTCTGCTCTTCGCAAAAGCCTCACCTCCCCCCCCCCTACCCTCCCCCCACTCCTATTCGTCAATTCCCCCATCCCCCCTCTCTTTCTTTTAAATAGTTCATCCAACGACCCGTACCCCGCTCCCCCCATTGCCGCTAGCCGTGCCGCATTCGTCGGCCCCCCTGCCTTCCCTCCAGCTGCCTCACCCGCCACATCACTGCCGCTCATCTCTTTCTAACTGTTACCTCTCTACTGTCTACCTATTCCTATTTCTGCTTTATCGACCTTTTTTCTCCCCCTGTCTCTGTCTACTAGATGTCGCTCCCACCCCACTCTCTTCCTTTCTTCCGCGCGTACCTTTCTCGCCTCTTTTCTATCTCCTCACGCCGCACCTAACCTCTCTATCTTTCCCCTCCCGTTTCTACGTTTTCCCTGCCCTTTTCCCTCTCTCTTCACCGCTCCCTGCGTTCTTTAGACCCTTTGCCCTCACCTACTCACCGACTCCCCTAGTGCTTTCTCCTATTCTTACGATTTTCTCGCAAATGCTCAGACACTCTTCTCACACACCTGTCACCTTTCACTCCGGAAACGGAAGCCTATTTTTATAAAGTTATATTCATATTTATTTATATTTATTTATATTTTTGTAACGTCCGGGACGAAATCTACGAAGAATCTACTATGCGAGTATCATGAGAACATCAACTATACTTCTGTGTCAACTATTGAGTGTCTGAACGAAAATCTAGAGTTTGGTAATGTTGAATAAACGAAACTAGTATAATGTCAAAAACACAAGCACACTTATCATGTCAACCTACACATTTCCGTCTATCTTCATTTCATTGTATTTGCAAGATCGATTATATTCACCTCTACTGCTACATTCCTAATTACTATTTGCCCTTAATGACAATCACGGAACACAATGCCTAAAAACTTGAATGAATCACGTAAGAAATTTCGAGTGAACAACGAGTCAATAAACCCGGGAATTTGATCCTGACACCTACCTTTCAGACGGTCAGTGATAAGCACAACCTTTGTACACGTACACTTACTATACTCCTCACTATTACTATTACTATTACTTTCATACGCTTTGTTATTTCATTACACTACGCTTGAACATTATATTGTACTTCTTTTAGACCATAAGCTTACCCTATCTTATTGCCAATATTACAGAATTCAATCCTGAATTTAAGAATAATACATACCATATTCAACACATTATCATATGTACTAACGGACTAAATAAAGGTTTATACCACACTGCTTGGTCCACTTATCATGCACACGTACATTCACAGTAAACAATAATTATTATAAAACACACTGAACGTTGTATACTACCATGAATTATACCTATAGCAAATAAGAATACAATATCATACTGAATAAGTTGTTACAAAAAAACCCGAACAACCATATTATACAAACATCTTCACATACACACTCCATACGTTCAAGGGGAACATGCCCCTTAAAATTAAGCGGTATATTCCCTCTAACGGAGGGGGTGTTGCGTCCGGGCTTGTACCCCAAACGTACCTCCCTGCCTCCCTCTACAATCTCTCCATTCCCACGTAATATGACTACCTCTGATCTAACCGTCTGCTTTTATCTTCTCCCGCTCCTCACCTGACTCCTGGACTACCATCACCCTGGGAATTACGCCAGAACTGCATCTGCACTTTTGCCTCCCCACCTTGCTTAGAACCAACCTTTCCTCATTACTCTATTCTAATTGCCAAGACACTCTTCAGTCAACCTTCAATCTCTTCACATCTTCTCTCCTTCGTCTATCCCTACATCCTTGTTTATATTCAACTTCTACTTCCAAGTCAACTCTCCAACGACTTCTTCCTCAATCCTTCAACCATACAGATCACCATATACATCCTTCCATCATATTCATCTCATCCTACTACACAACCTCACTCTTTAATCAATAAATAATTATCAATTGAACTTATTCCAATCACTCATTAACCTTTCCACACTCTCCTCTCCAGTTACTTTAAGTATAAAATGGGGTTGAACCCATAAGAACAGCGTCCCGGACGTTACACTGGTGTCAGAAGTGAAGCCAAATCCACAAATCATCTACGTTACACTGGTGTCAGAAGTGAAGCCCGTTTCTGGAGTGAAAAGTGAGAAAGTGAAAAAAAAAAAGTGAAAGAGTGAAAAATTTGAATCCATAGCGTGTGTACAGATCTGACGATAACAATTTTTATACAAAGTGTTCGGTGACTACATAAGCAATCTACAACTTACAAATAATCTACAAATCTACGGAGCCACACGAGCCAAATCCACAAATAATCTACGTTACACTGGTGGATACCGATCACTCGTGAAAAACTCAAATCGTCAACGGTGACTTTTGAACGAGAACAAAAAAAGTTTGTGATAATTGTGCTCATAAATCATCAACTATCAAATAAGAGACGACACTACCAACACGACCGTCGACACATCTACAAATAGACATGATCAGCATAATCTACGAATATTTACGAAGAATATAATCTACGAATCTACAAATCTACGGAGCCATACGAGCCAATAATCTACAATCTACGAATCTACGGAGTCATACGCGCCAATAATCTACGAATCTACGGAGCCATACGAGCCAAATAATCTACGAATCTACGGAGCCATACGAGCCAATAATCTACGAATCTACGGAGCAATACGAGCCAATAATCTACGAATCTACAGAGCCATACGAGCCAAATAATCTACGAATCTACGGAGCCATACGAGCCAAATCCACAAATAATCTACGTTACACTGGACGTTAAGGAGGTACGTTTGGGGTACAAGCCCGGACGCAACATTTTTATGAATTTATATTTATATTTATTTATATTTTTATATTTATATTTTTATGAAGTTAAATGGCACAAATAGAGAGTTTTTAAAATTATTTAGTATCGCGATGAGCTCTCCCTACCTCACGATCTTTGGCTTCAGACAGGAAGCGGCTCACCAGAGTCACCGTTGATATTTTCTCTTTTGTATTAACGTGTTTGGCCAGCAGAAACTCTAGAATTGAATAATAAAAATCGCAGTTAAATCATTAGAAATAAAGTGTAACCGAATAAAGCTTGAACTTACCGTTAATATGTATCGTATGTATTTCTGAGTGTTTTCTGGGCGCTCAGTCCATGCGGACCATTGTGCCCGAGCCCGCGAGGGCACCCTAGTTCGAGGGAGTTGAGGTTAGGTTGGCCAGTCTGGCGAATCGCATCAGCCCACCCACCCCAATCTCCTCAATCGTCATGTCTTCGCTGTAGGTCACGCCGAGGGCCCTCTTCCGAGGTCCCTCGAGGCCCTTACACCGTGCAATCAGGTGGAGCAGGGTCTCCTGCTCCTCCTCGCACCTAGTGCAGAGATGCCCGGTTCTGAGCCCCATGTGCACCAGGTGTTTGCCCGTGAACCAGTGACCAGTGACGAGTCCTACCAGGACCCTGAGACTGGCCCTGTCCATGTTGGTTAGTGTGGCACCTAGCTCACGTGAGGGACCTCGGAAGAGGGCCCTCGTGTGAGCCATGCCAGGTGCCCGCGCCCAGAGGTCCTTGAAGCGGCGGCCCGTCCAGTCCTCCGCTAGGCACCTGGCATATGCCGAGGATAGACCTGTCAGGCACCCATTGTCGGCCTTGCTGCGTGCGGCGCCTGCCTTGGCCAGGCAATGCGCCATCTCGTTACCCTGTATGCCGCTGTGACCCGGCACCCATAAAAGATTCACGCGATTCGCACGTGATAACTGTGTCAGCAGTTCTGTGCAGTCGCTGACGAGCCCGGATCTTATGACGCAGGTGCATAAAGATTTGAGCGCCGCCCAACTGTCACTGCAGATGTATATGTGTTTGCCCTTGGGGTTGTGAGCCAGGATCGTCCTGGCACAGGTCCATATGGCAAACACCTCGGCCTGGAGGACTGAGGCTGTGGGCCCCAAAGCAAGCGAGATGTTCGTCCCGGGTCCCTCGCTCCACACTCCGGCTCCAGCTCTGATGCTCGTTTTGGAGCCATCCGTGTACCAGACGAGTCCCTGTGGTGTCAGCAGGCTGTTCCGGTCATCCGTCCAGGACTGCCTGCTCGGTGCCTCCACCTTGTGATTCGGATCAAACTGGTAGCGGTTGGGGCAGCGTTCCCCGCCTTGGGATAAGTTCACCTTAGGTGCCCCTTCCCTCAGCAGTATCGTCGTGTGTCCCACTCCCGTCCTCTTCCAGTGACCCTGTTGCCACAGGCGTAGAGCGGCTTTCCAAGCCTCCGCCTCCACCGTAAGGTGGGGGGGGGGGGGGGGGGGGGGGGCGGAAGGTTCAGAAGTGCCCCTATAGTGAGCGTCGGCGAGGTTCCGAGCGCCCCCGTTATTCCTAGACCCGCTAACCTATACACCCGGTCAAGTATCCTGCGGAGTGTGGCTTTGTCAATTGCTGGCCACCACACCACGGAGGCATTTGATAGCTGGGGCAGGAAGATAGCTGTGTATATCCACTTCACCACTCTTGGTTCGAGTGCCCAGGTCTGTCCCACTATTCTCTTGAGTAGATAACATATGAGAGTTCTGGATCCAGCCTTCTTTACCGGCCATCGGGCAGTAGGTAAGTGACCGACTGCGCCGATAAGTTATCGACGATCGGATGGTAACGATTACCGATCTTTGTTACCGATAGTCTGATGGTAACGATTTTGGGTGGCCGATCTGTTTGATACTGATCTGTTTCTTGGATCATGGTAACGATGGCTGATCTTTGGTTACCGATAGTCTGATGGTACTGATGTTGAACCATGGTGACGTGAATCATGGATTGGCGATGTTCCGTTACCGGCAATCGAATGGTTCCAATTTGCCACCGAGTGATGGCGCCACTTTCGTTATCGGTAGTCCGACGGTAACGATTCTGAATCAAAGATTACCGATCTTCTGTTACCGACGATCGGATGGCTGCAATTTTTTCGTCTCGCGATGG
The DNA here is from genome assembly GCA_963978835.1 of Tenthredo scrophulariae. Classification (NCBI taxonomy): domain Eukaryota; kingdom Metazoa; phylum Arthropoda; class Insecta; order Hymenoptera; family Tenthredinidae; genus Tenthredo; species Tenthredo scrophulariae. The sequence continues at coordinate 17,705,204 of OZ022230.1, read as the reverse complement.
CGCCACTACCGATTCGCCTTCGGATCATGGTAACGATTACCGATCTACCGACAATCGATCCATGATGGCCGCTCTGAAATATCTAATTCTTAGCTCACATAATTATACGAATTATACTAGCTGAAATGCTCAAAAAGTGGCAGGGTATGTTATATGCAAGTAGTGACGCGAATCATGCGATAATATATGTTTTTTATTTGGTATTTCCTAAGTCTAACCTATTCTAAAGTAACAATTTCTTAAAAGTAGCTTAAACTATATTTCTTAAGTTTAACATATTCGAGGGTAAAAATTTTCTTAAAACTAACCTAAGCTTTATATTTACAAAGAGGTTTTCTTAAAGTACCTTAAACTATAATATAAATTTCATAAGTCTAACCTATTCTAAAGAAGAAATTTTCTTAACACTGACTCAAACTAGGGGATATTGCAGTTCGAGCGGAATTACCCTCGGTTGCGGTGGCGGTATGTCGGGGAATGATGACCTCGACGACGATGACGGCGAGCTCAGACTCGATCGTGAATACACCGATGAGGCCGAACTGGGTGATGGCGATCGGCCTCTTTCCGTATTTATTTGGATCGTCTCCGTATCCGAACCCGCCGCATCTTCCCACACGGAAGATGTAATATCGATGGGCGATGCTGTGACATTTTCAGTAGTGGCCGCACGCATCGCTCAATGGTCATTAATTTGATACTGCCGCGTGATGTTTTCGATCATCTCGTAGTGCACGCCCGCGGTTTCATTGATGAAGTTCTCATCCACATAACTGCCGCGCAAAAAACGCAGCACCACCTGCGCGTTCCGAAGGAATCGCGCCCTCAACTCGGCCCTTCGCCGCAGTTGCGCTGCCCGCTGTGCAACTCTTCCGTGAGTTGGATTCATCTGGATTTATCACACATTCTTATATTAGAATCCGTTAAAATTTGTGTATTCAATACCAACAACATACCTCATTTTTTTTTTTTTTTCTTCCACGCGTTTAGTTTCGGAAATTCTTCTTCTTCTTCTTCTTCTTATTCTTCTTGATGCTTTTACTCTAATTCTATGAACTTTCGCTATTCACCGATCTTTTCAAACTGGAAACCGCCTTATTCTCAAACTGACCTGGCGTGGAGAGTTGGGTTGCATGCTATTGGCTGCACACCACCCCCGAAATAAAATGGGGCCCAACCAACCAGAGAACAGCTCTCAAGACATCCTCCTACAACATGAAATCGGTTAGTCTCAAGACTCGAGCAATAAATCAATGTGATTTTCGCTGCTCTCAGATAAGATCAGTCAAAGATGAACACGGCAATAAGAAAATATGGGTTTTCCGCATTCCTTCACACGGTACTGCTTGCACAGCTGCATGCATGCCGATCCTACGCAATAAATCAGCATGATTTTGGCCGCTCAAAAGCGCTAGAATTTTGTTATTCTGCAAATGGTCGGTGCACGGCCACTAATTCATATATCATGCAGATAAAATCTGTCTAACATAAACATTGCAATAAGAAAATGGGTTTTCCACATTCGTTCACGCGATACCGTCTGCACACCCGCATGCATACCGATCCCACGCAATAAATCAGCAGCTCAGTCAATTTTCGGCTTTGCCTGAGACCGCACACGTAGCTGTTAATATGAAGCTAATATTGGATGTACAAGGGTTCGGGCGATTCACCGATAAATTTGTGATAAAAGAGCTGGCTGCAATAAGCTATCGCGCGCATGAGGAATATAGACAGAGTATTACACGCATCCTCTTCAAAGCACCATGCTCCTTGGTGACTCTCTCAAGCGAGTACAGAAGTCTTAATTCGTGGCTGACACGGCATCATCATAATATACCCTGGATTGCTGGAGAAACGCCGTATAGAGATGCGGAGAAAATTGTGAGAGAGATTATGCATGATGCGCGTTGCATTTATGTGAAGGGATTGGAGAAGAAACGTTGGATAGAAAAAATCCTCAATGACGACTCATGAGCGGTAAATGATTTGGATGAGCTGGGGTGTCCGAATTTTCGAATACTACGATTGGAATCGCATGTATTTCATTGGCATGGAGACTGTCATGGCGATGTACCGGGAGGCTACCATTGCGCCTTCCAGAACGTTCAACGGTTGAAAAACTGGTATTTGGAGGAGGGTCATAAAAAACCCTCCCCACATGTCTCAAGGGCGCGGGATGGCTTGAAAGTCCAGAGTTCGCAGGGAGCCGCATTCGTACATCTAGAATTCTCGCGATTAACGCATCTTCCACGTATTTCCGAACCCGTAAACTCGCTCGAGCAAGGTAAGAATCCTATTACATGATAATCATATTCAATTATAATATATAAAAACTAAGTCCGTATTATTCACTTATTCACCTCCCTGCAGATGGACTCCAGCAGCCTGAACAGCACTAGCCGTATGGACAATGATATGCAGATGAAAAAGATGTCGGAGCTGAAGATTGGACAAAAGTACGACATCACAAAACTGAGGCTTGTGAAAACGAAATTTGGTTGCAGAATCATCGCTACGATTGCCAACGAATATATCGTGTTCCTGCCTGCGAGAGTTGGACGGGCTCTAGAGAATGATTCTACTCAGCTGGATCAGTTGAACAACAAGGCGGATCAAGAACGCTTGCAGATACTCCATCTTGGAGGCTCATACAATAAATTTGAATTCTGTGGCAAAATCTAAACACACACACACACACACACATGTATATATATATATATATATATATATATATATATATATATATGTAATGGGAATGGGTTAGGGTTGAATGAATAACAATGAATTTGCAATTACATTTATTTATTCATTTATTGTTCCTTCAGTTATTTAGAATAAGCTTAATCCATAGTTCTCAAGCATGATGAATCTTCAAAATGTAGCTAAATTCTAAACGAATATCCACCGGACCACTCTTCAACGACTCATTTTGCTTGTAACAGTCTATCGCAACGAGCGGAGCTCTGTTCAAAAAATCATTCTTTGGCAAAAGAGGCTCGGATTCTTTATCATAGTATGAAATTTGAAAGTTAGTGTACATATTGTAGAGAATAGCGTATTGATTGTGAGCAATATCAAGATTCAAATTTCCATAGGGATAGCATTGCGAGTTTAGAAAAAGTTTTACATCTCTAATCATACAATGATTGAATTGATTGGCATTTTTCTCCGGATCGTTTCGTCTTGCGGTTCGGAATCCTAGTATGACGTGTCTTGGCTTCTCGAGTTGTGTAGATGTCTTGACAACCCGTACATGTCTCGTTGTTGCAGGCAGCATCAGGTACTCGTACATTTCCCACGAGCGAAAACTCATAGATACAGCTGGATCTTTGGCTATATAATTGAGCATTTTGATCTTTGCAGGATCCGACAGTCTGATGTATGGCAATGACCGTTCAATTTTTTCGAGCGAAATTTTGATTCTCTCTACGGTGGTTTGATGTATGGCACTTATATCATTGTTCGATCGGGTCCGAATCAGCTCATGCTTTGCATTGACGATTATTCGATTATAATCCTCGGCAAATCCGAGTAGAAAATTCAGTGGTATAACAACATCAAAGTACCCATCGGCGTTGGTTAGCTTATTATTATCCTCCAACCAGCCGGTGTTCTCCAGGAGATGTCGTTGTCCAGGGGTGAGTGATAAGTACCCCTTCATAATACTCGTGATGCCGACATTCTTATTCTGGTCAATCTCATGACCATTCAGCTCGTAACGCATCTCGCTAAACATGTGACACACACCCATATTGACCAATTTAGTGCTTTCACCGACAAGGCTGCCATCTGATTTTGTAATCCGGCCATAGATGTGGAGCGAACTTTTGCTAGGTAATACACACGCATCTTGATTCTGCACAGCTATGCGGATCTCATCGTTATTTTTGAATGTAGACGCGGCATACGGTTGATGCGCATGTATTTCACAGTGGGCAATCGACTCGTCGAAGGTCGCAGGTGTTTGGATTTTTATCATTTTCGCGGTAGTCATATGCAGATATAGCAACGAATTCTTATTTTCCACCACAACGAAGTCGAAGTCCTAGGCTCTGGAGAAACTGAGCATTCTGATGTGTCATCCGAATCGGAGCTGCACGATGACTGATAATGCTTGGGTATGTTATCGAGCTTTTATAACTACTACCAGATTTTCTTGCCCCCTCAAACACAATTCCCATATTAACTCAAAGATTTCACGTGTAATCGTATAGTTACAGTTTCACCACGAGAATTGATCAATTTTCCATCCTGATCGACTATTCTCAACTGTATATCATGTATTGACCGTACGGTGATTAGATGGTAAATGACATTTGTCCGCACTTCCACGATCTTATATCCGGGTGGTACGGTTGGGAAAAATTGATAAATCGTATGTACTTGATGATCGTTGGTATATGCACCCGTGGTAATATTACACTCAACCCGCAAAGCGTTGACTTTGAGTATGCGAACGGGTAACTTGGATTTGTGGGTAATACCACCTTGGAAAACATCGGGAGTGAAACCGAGCAAATGACCAATGGAATCTTTTGGGTGAAAGTCTATCTGTTGATTGCATCTGATTTCGCTGAGTAACTCATTGTTATTAGCTTTTAGACTGAATTTTATATCATCAGGTAACGCTTTTGTGAAATGATTTGCGATATCTTCAATTTCATAGCTCCCAGTGGGTATGGTAATTATTGTGTTGGGCGATGCATAAAACTTATTACGCCCTTCATCTATATTGGGTATTGCGTTGAATGTCAACACCTCTATCAGTCCAAGAACATACGTCTTTGTCGGTGATAGCTCGATAGGGGGAAAATATTGAGTCCTCAAGACCGACGATTCCCTGGAGAGTGTCAACGTGAACGAATCGGCCATGACTAATAACACATCGACGATACGCATACATTTTATAGTTGTCCACTAAGAAACTTGAGACACAAGTGACCGCAAATTACTGTGTTATATTCTTGATATCTCTTATGATTATATTTTACGCTACCAACACCGAGATATTTCATGAGATCTCTAGGTGGTTGTAAATCACCAAAAATGTCGAAATACGCCACATCGGTGCCGTTTTTTGTGTATGCAACCCAATGTGTCCCTGGACCGTCTTTATCATCAAGATTTATGATCGCAGACGCACGCTTTCTAGGCCCTGAGCAGGGTAAATCATTTCGCATAAAAACACCACGAAAATGTGGAATTTTTATAGCTCTTGCATAGTTGAGCAAATCGGCATCTGTGAGGGCTCGGCGTGGTAGCTTCATTAGTTTTTTGCTGGCTTCAAATACAACCCCATACCCTTCTTATACGGTTTCAGGTATAAGCCCTTTTCCAAAGCAATCGCCTCCATTGTTGCGTTGTGACGCTTGGATTCTTGTAACTGATGTTTGTTTGCATTAGCTTCATTGACAACCTTCGCTATGCCCGCAGCACCGCCCGCTAAAGCACCTGTGGCGCTAAGGGCCGCAAATATTGGGATAAGAAACGGTAATAAACCACCAGTTTTCTTAGGGACGGGTAAAATACGAGGCACGTGCACTTTTCCGTTAGACATGGCCGAACGGGCACCAGCTAGAGCGGACTCGATAGCTTTGGAACCAGGCTTAATGGATTTCTTCGCTGCCTGTATAATAAATTTCAATGTCCTTTTCCTGTTCTTGAGTGATACCTGTGTCTTGACCCTCCTCATACCCATACCCAGTTTGGATTTTGCTTTCATGGTCTTGGTGACCGCCCAGGCGACAGCTTTTTCAGCTGCACTTGCGTCTTGAGCCAAAACCCGATTCCAAGCCCTCTCGGCAAGCACTTTATCAGCCTTATGACGTTCCGCAATATTATCGTGATTCTTGGAGTATGCGATATCGTGATGTTTGCATGCAGCGTCCAGAGCATTGATGCCTCGATCACCACGAGCTAACCTCTTTGCCAATTTCGTGCCAGGTCCACAGTACTGATGACCAGGAACATGTAATTCGACGGGGAGATTGTTGATGATTTTATTTATTAATCCACAACCGCTCCTTTGTCTACGTGTGTGTCCAACCATGGCTGACCATGAACTAACATGAATTCTTTAAAAGCACGTATTTTATGCATGAATATATTAGTTCGCATTGCGACGTTTGCCAAACATCATGAAATTTCTGGATCAAACAATTAAACTACCTATCGCCCATTTCGATAAATTGGTCGAGCGAAAAAAGAAGAAGGGGAAACGACACGGGGCCCTTCTACTGAATAGTGTAAGGGCTGTCTTTTGCGGGCCTTCGAATTGCGATAAAACCAATGCTCTACTCACACCACTCACCCACACTAATGGCCTTCGATTTGAGAATGTGTACGTCTATTCAAAATCCCTCAATCAGCCCAAGTATGAGTTCTTGAAGAGGTTGTTGGAACTGGTCGAGGGGATGGGTTATTTTCCGTTTGATGAGCACAAGCAGGTTGTAGAGCCGAAAGATGCGCACCCCAACTCGATTATGATTTTTGATGACGTGGCCTGTGAGAAGCAGGATAATATCAGAGCCCATTTTTGCATAGGGCGACGCAGAGATGTCGATAGTTTTTATCTTTGTCGAACATATGCTCGAATACCGAAGCATTTGGTGCGTAATAATGCAAACTTGCTGGTTCTTTTTCGTCAAGATGAGATGAATTTGAAACACATCTACGCTGATCACGTGAACACCGATATGACCTATCAAGAGACTCGGTAGAGTCTCGCGCCAAGTACATTAAAAAAAAATTTTTTTCAAGCGCGAGACTCAACGAGTCTATATACCCGAGAGGCAACTACCCTAACCTATAACGCGAATTAGTATCCTCGTTTTCTTTCACCTCACATACTACACGAATTGAAACTAATTTTATCCAAGATGTGGGCATGAAAAGCTTTCATTTGAGCCCTAAATCGATTAAATCGGTGTCCGGAGTGCTGAGATATAAGTAACTACCGTTTCTGAAACCTCGTTTCCTCGTATCAAATTTTCTCTTTCCTGTTCTTCAGACCAAGATTCTGCCAACTCAAACCATTCCCATGAAATCACATTTCGTCGCTAAACGCAGGACGTATGTCCTACGCTTATACACAGAACATACGTCCTTACGGATCTGGGAACAGACATAGAAAGGAAACTCGACACAAAAATTCAGACCAAGATGCATCCCATTAAAACCATTCCCATAAAATCACATCGCGTCGCTAAACGCACGGCGTATGTCCTATGCTCATACACAGAACATACGTCCTTACGCATCTGGAAACATGACATAGAAGGGATAAATCCACACAAACGTTGTATAGAGTGGCGTAAGTAGGAGAGTCACGACGTAGTCGGCGCTACTATCGCAGACAAAAAGCGTCTGCAACACTAGCAGACGCGTGTTTTTATTTCATATTTTTAAATCCAAATGAAGGAAATAAAATAAAAACATACGAGCAATGCTTAATCAAAACTAGTGAATACCCACTAAAAGCCCCTCGAGTGCGAAAACCTCACGCAAAGTACATTAATGTGATAGTCACCAACAAAAATATTTCGATAGGTTAATCTTGAATCCTACGATCTCGACATTTTGAGGTTATGCGAATCAACTGACGTGTAAAATTCATGGTGATACATAAAAAAAATAACAATTGTGATCGGATAATTTTACGATTAGGTTTGGTTTATTTTCATTTATGAATTCAATTATCGGGGGAAACGGTTGTTTGGTAGTAAGTTACCGCCTGAGGAAGTCTGACGATAGAAAATCAAGAGAAAATGTTGAAGTTTAAAAATATGAGGATAGCATGATTTGATATAAGGAACGGCATGGAGCCAGACTAATAAAGCTGAGTTCAAGCGTTGGATTGCAACGCATTTCACTTCAAGCTCCATGTTAAGCTTATCTCCGAAGGCCCGTCTGCTCAGACTCAAATTTTGAGTCAACGTTATACGTAGGATTCCGACGAGTTTTATGATCTGTATCCGTATCATCTAGTCAAAACGAGACTGTAAGTCGACGTTGTGTTTCGGACTCCGATAGGCTTTATTCTACACTCCACGTCAACGTAGTGCCTTGACCTTCGGTGGAGATGATTTTTTAATCCATGATTTACAAACAGCTTAGATTCTCCGTTCAGAACGATCTCAAAGTCTGTATAAACATCTATGATTACATGTAAATTAATAGTACAAACTATATATCGATACCCACGTTCTAATATGTCTCTTGGTCTCTGTCCCGGTGTATTCTCGGTCCTACTATCTATCATGCGGCGAATTATAGAGTCTACTGTACATAAATTCGTTTGATTTTGGTATGCAACCTGTGTTTGTATGTTCGTCTCTCTTGAGCTTTTCTCAAATCCAGATTAGTGCTATCACGACAGATATTCAGAATTAAAATGCTTATTCACTATTAAAGAAATGATCGATCGCCTCCCTCGTTTTCAGATGATAGAGATTCTCATCCATATTTATTTATTCGTTTTAGACTCGGCGTAATTTCATTTCTGAATGTAATTATTGGAGAAAAACCTTTTTTATGGATTCAGATTAGTGCTAGCAAGATAAATTGAATGCAAATACTTATTCGCTATGAAAGAAATGATCGATCGACTCCCTCTTTGTCAGATGATTCTCATCTATATTTATTCATTCGTTTCAGACTCGGCGTAAGTTTACTTATGAATGTAATTATTGGAGGAAAACCTTTTTCATGGATTGTTCAATTTTGTAGCGGGCCGTCGTTTGAGAAGAGAGGATGATGAGAGAAAACGCTGAAGTTGCAAGATATCGGGATGGTGTGATTTGATAAAAAAAAGGGGTAGAGTCAAACGAATAGAGCAGAATGCAAGTGTTTGACTTCAAAAACTTCCATTTTATGCTCTACGCTAGTCTTGCATCAATAGGCCCAATTCTATATTTTTCGATACTTTCTGTTCAGACTCGAAGTTGAAGTTGACGTTATGAGTACGGGACGCGTACATGTTTTTTTTGCAGAGGACCTAGCTGCATTAAAAAAAAAAAACTACCTAAGAATTGCAATACATATATCTAATATTTATATATATATTTATTCATGAGCAGCAACTATAACTCTGCACGCAAGTACCTCCGCCATTGCCGGTCCCAAGCCCAGATGAGACAGGAGGAGGGCTGCGCGTAAGGTCACACGTTGCACGCATATATATATAATTATACGGGATTCTAACGAAACAATTCGTAGAACTTAATAAAAGAACACATGTTACGTCTATCCACAGAAATTTAAGGCTCACAGGAAAGTATGAGCATACGTGTATATTTTAACATTATTTTCATTCGTTTGAAATTATACTACCACATTCAACATTGCTGCTTTTTGGGGGATTCGGATGATGCAAAATGCATCACCGTACATACGTTGAGATGTTCATAGGAACAATTGGCAGAATGTTGACAACTGAGCAAGCCTCGCAGGTGAGGATATATATAAGAAAACCCATTCGAGCGAGCGTAGCGAGCGAGCACAATTATTAGGTAGTCAAGCGAAATTGTACAAAAAGTGGTGATATCAACCCCAAAAAGCACCCCTGGTGCAAAAACCTTTCGCCAAGTACATTAATGTGGTCACTACCCCTAAAAAACCCACCAACAAAAATTCCTCCTAAAAAAAAAAAATGGTACTATCCAAATGTCTACATACAAAAGCATTGAAATCAGATACAACTGCCAAGTACCTGTAGAATAATGAAAGTTTGGAATTGAAAAATTTGTTCAAACTAAATAACGTTGTACTCGTTCGCTCGCTGCGCTCGCTCACTCGATTGGCTTATGATTATTGGTTGAAAAAATAATTCGGATGAAGAAATTGATAATGACAACATTTATCAAAAAATATTCACAACGAAAAAATAATTTGAACAAAATTTTAAACAAAAAATTTGGAGGTAGTGGTACTTGGTGGGCCTTTTGTAGAAACAGAATTATGAAATATCAATTGCGAACCATGTCAATGTCATCTGATAGCCATTCAAACATTGGCCCACCAACATACCACGGACTCCAAATTTTTTGTTTAAAATTTTGTTCAAATTATTTTTTCGTTGTGAATATTTTTTGATAAATGTTGTCATTATCAATTTCTTCATCCGAATTATTTTTTCAACCAATAATCATAAGCCAATCGAGTGAGCGAGCGCAGCGAGCGAACGAGTACAACGTTATTTAGTTTGAACAAATTTTTCAATTCCAAACTTTCATTATTCTACAGGTACTTGGCAGTTGTATCTGATTTCAATGCTTTTGTATGTAGACATTTGGATAGTACCATTTTTTTTTTTTAGGAGGAATTTTTGTTGGTGGGTTTTTTAGGGGTAGTGACCACATTAATGTACTTGGCGAAAGGTTTTTGCACCAGGGGTGCTTTTTGGGGTTGATCAACAATTCAAAGATTTGTGCTTAGCATGTTGGAATGACGGTAGATATAGTTTTGTAACCATCGACAAAGACAGCGAGATTAACGCTGGACGATATAGGAGAGGTTTCGACTGCTTTATAAGTCTGAATCATCAATAAGCCGCATACAGTCACAGCACATCGATCAAACTGGCAGCATGGAGAGCTCCAAGATACGTAAGCAAAACGATGTGCTGCGAGAAATAGCAAGGGCTAGCGACATCATTCGACGTAAACACAAAATGATCAAAATGGGGAAAGACACAAGTGAGCAGGCTATTAGTGAAATCTTCAAACCTCTGGTTACACCACTGCACAAGTTGGTAGATTCATCGAAGCAGCAGCAGCGGCTACTGATAAAGCGAGAAGCGAAAACGGAGTCGGGGGGTTCGGTTAAGACAGAGAAAACGGAAGATTTTGTGAAAACAGACGATTATGAGAATTCTTCTGATGATGATGAAGATAATGATGATGATGATGATAATGATGCATATAAAAGTGCGGCTGAAGGGAGCCTGGCAGCTAACGTTGCTTTTGGAGACAATGTTACAGCTATCGCCGCTGTGGGTGATACAGATGATGCCCATGATGATGACGATGATAACAACCAGGATGGTGCGTTTGCAGTCGCTTCTACAAGCACACCGGTGTCGAGAAAAGTTGTCAAGACGGCGCGCTATTTGAGCATGTTTACCTCATCCAAAGAGCGCAAGAACTTGGACACGAAATATGGTGTTCGAAAGCTAGTCGGTGGAATGAAGATCGGTGATACGGATATCGTATTTGGCAAAGATCAGACATATGTAGGCGATAAGAGCCATGAGAACACACCGGGATTGATTGAATTGTTATTCAAAAAGTTTCCCGATCCCTCGATTGTAAATAAAAGCGACAAATTAAATTATATCAGAATCGTGAAGAAAACGAATGCATATCGGAAATATTACAAAGCCGAAAAAAGTCCTCATCATGATCGGGAAAAAAGTTCGAAGTATAGAGATTTCATTGCCCCATACATCGACCCGCCGGTAAAAAAACCCCGAGAAAGATCCGGTAGAGGCTTATCACCCACCCATAAAATTGCGCAGGGGCAAAGCATGGATTATGTTTATTGGGATGGTCCTAATGAGCTCGTTGATCGTCTTCGACTACTCATGGCATCCCAAGCAGCCGGCAATACTAGCCATACCAATGAAATATCCTTCATTATTGAGGAGCTACGCGAGGTGGGAATCATTTATTAGCATGAGATTAATCATAGAATGATCATTCAGTCATGGATCGTTGAACAATGAGCATAGACATATTTGGACGACAGCTGACGAGCAACGGCTTTGAAAAAAGTGTGATTCGAGGCCTTCCAGGTGCTGGATTCAAATTCACCGCCGATAAGCAGTACGATCTAGACGGCAAACGATTATGTAATATAGCCGATCCACAGGAACCTAACGACACCGTTTTTCTGGAAAGTTTCGAAGATATTACATGGCGAGCCTTGGGTGTCCTCGAGCATTCCATGGAAAAAACAGTTGCAAACTCCACGCTACAAGCACTTCGCGAGTTTGAATCTCAACTTACCGCACGACTAGATCGAGAGCATACCAACAATTTCGGTGGAAATCGACACATTCAGGCTCTTGTGACAGAAGAGATTGACGCTCTAACGGTGAAGAAGGAAGTTCTGGAGATTCGGTTGGCTGCCGTAGAATCTGATCTTGAAGTGTTCAGTCATAACGGACTACTTCGAGGAATTCGCTTCGAATCGAGCTAGATCATTCAACAATGAGCATAGACATATTCGGTCGTCGGTTCGCTAGCAAAAAATCAAAAGTGTGTGTAGTCGCGGACCTCCCGGTGTTGGGTTTAAAACCACCATCGATAACCAGTACGACATAGACAATAAACGATTCTGTAATATCGCGCATCCACAGGAACCAACCGATGCCGTTTCTCTGCAAAGTCTTGAGGATATTACACAGCAATCATATATTGCTCTTGAACGATCCATAAAAGAGACATTCGAGCAATCCATGCAAATCTAAACCTAATGCTTGCATGGATCGGGAGCACAGCGAACGTTTTCAAGAAGATCAACGTATTTGGCAAAAGAAAGGATTGAAGCGCTGAAGGGTGATTGTGAATCTCTGGATAAGCGGTTGGAGATAGTGGAGAATAACGTTGAAAAGCTCAGCCAACACTACATCCAGGGAATTCCCATTCCAACCAACTCATTGAACAGCAAACAGAATAAATACAATAAACATTAAGTACGGATGCGGGAGGATGAAGGCGGTAATAGCGAGTGAACTTCATAGACCCGCTCGACGTAATTATCCCCGATGTTATGTCGATATTCGCGGTTTGGATGAGACCTGGCAGGCTGATCTTGTCGATATGACCGCATACTAATCCGTCAACAAGAGCTCAAAATTTTTGCTCTCAGTGATTGATATATTTTCAAAATTTGCGTGGGCCGTACCGATCAAGAGTAAAACCGCCAAAGACGTGACAGCGGCAATGAAATCTGTGCTAACTCTGGGTCGCATACCGAAACATCTACACGTTGATCAGGGCAAGGAATTTTACAACAAAGAATTTAAAACTCTTATGAAGCATAATGGGATCAACATGTACTCGACATTCAGCAACTTGAAGGCATCGATATGCGAACGCTTCAATCGAACACTGAAGAATAAAATGTGGAAGCAATTGACTCTTCAAGGCTCTCATATATGAATTAACATTCTACCAGATTTAATCGCATCATATGATAACACCAAACACCGTACGATTGGAATGAAGCCGAAAGATGTAACTATAGCTAATGAAAAACAGATATATCGACGTGTGTATGAGCCGCGTCAAATCAAAAGAAGCGAACGAAAACGCAAATTTAAGGTTGGCGATAAAGTTCGCATTAGCAAATATAAAAATGTGTTCGAAGAGGGGTATACGCCGAATTGGACAACGGAAATATTTATAGTTGATGCCGTAAAAAATACCAACCCTTCAACATACAAACTCATCGACTACCTGAACCAACCCATCGAGGGCGGTTTTTACGAGGAGGAGCTCAGCAGGGTGCAATATCCCGAAGGCTATCTTGTAGAAAAGGTCTTGCGAAGACGTGGTGATCAACGCTATGTAAAATGGTTGGGATTCGGCAGTTCACATAATAGTTGGATAAATAAATCGGATATGTAATATAATTTTATGAATAAATTTTTTATCGACATATTTACATTTTTTCCTCAACCCTCCTCAATCTTAATGCTAGTTTACATGATCATCGAGGGAAAAAAATATTTCCCACACTTTTTCTCACATTTCCACAAGTCATTTCACATTTTCTCACATTAACATGCAAAGTAGATGGGAAATTATTTTATTCTGTTTTAGAAAATGTGAGAAAATATGAGAAAACTCTTTTCAAATATTTGAGAAATTTACTAGTTTGCGGAATCTTGATAACCCCAGGGTAAAGTATCGGTTTTACCGGGTATCAATTTCCGCTTATCATCACACCAGCTTAGAGCTAACTTATTCTGTACAATAGTGCTAACCGCATGTCGACTACTTCTTATCATACACTGTTTCTCAACTAAATTTTGATGGCCAATAAGACATCGCTTGTAATCATCAAACGTGATAGATTTTAATGTGGAACCCTTCACGCCCTTTGCGCGTTTCTTATCGGTATCACCACGAGTTCTAAACGTGTAGAGTTTTGCACGCAGACCGATAAATTCAGTCATGATTTTCCCGTTATTCTCATCCTTCATCAGACCGAGGCGTTTTTTATTCATTAGTGGAATACCATGGACATTATCTGGTGGATAGTCCGATGTATCGAACATTCTAGCGACATCGCGTCTAATGATTTCGTAGATGTTTGGTACGGTTAATTTATATATCAGACTATCAGTATCGGTATACATTAATTTTGCTTCACTACTTGAGAAATTATTTTTTACATAATTATAGTGGAAGTTGTATAAGAAGATTTTCGAAAGATCGAGAATCGCTGCGCCGATGTATATTGGCTTATTGAAATATACCTTGGTGCGATTTAGCTCAATAATCACCATATCTTCATCAAATATGGTGCAGCTATGAAATGCGGGTCTTGCAATGAGAGCACGCGCACCACCCCTACCCTCCCATTTTGTGATTAGTTTTACGGTCTTATGGTTACGCACATTCTCCATGGTCTTGCCAAATACAGCATTATTCATAAGCTTGTAGAAATTTTTTTCAAACTCATTTTTCGACTGCTTTCGCATATTTGTATTGAGGTCGATGTATGATTTTAACCATGGTGATTGTGCGAACCTTAAAATCCTATGCACTTTCACAAGCTTCAAACCAAATTTAATGCATGGTTTTAAATGACGATAGTGCAGAACATACTTTTCCTTGGGTAGAAGCGTTGTCGCGAGTTTTCTAATTTTACTACCTGGCATGAAATGCTCGGGACAGAGAGGTAAGTCCGCATGCTGTTTATGCAGCTCTACGGGATAATCTAAATCTACCTCTAGAATATAACCGGTTGATGAATTATCTGGATGGGACAATACATCAATGGCATCATTTTTCCACCCGAACGATCCACTCGGCAAATGCTCACTCATAGCTGCACCACAGAGATTGTTTACATCGAAATACATTGAATATGATTCCACCTTGCTGGAATCAAAATCTTCACCCATGAATCTATGATTCGCTCTGGCATAGCGATTTGATCACTGTGCCACACCACCCCTTATGCCTTTCTCGATGAATAATATCATTTCCGGATCGTCTAAAAGTTGGAGATTAATTTTCGCTTGCTATAACACAGCATCAAAAGCAAGCCCCGGTGCGGTGTAATAATGAAGAGGATCCAAGTTATACGTTTTGAAGCAGCTATCACGGAAATTTTTAAATATATCGGCTAATAAAAGCACATCGGTTTTCAGGTATAAATCGGAATATTGACCCAAAGTTTTCAGCTCAAACTTGGCCCAAACATTTTTCGCATGTTCATAATCCTCATTGGAAATATGGGAATCGTTAGGTCTCGAATAAAAATATTTTTCAATGGGTAATTCCGGCTCATCGAGTTTTTCCCAAGAATCGATGTATTCGTAGGGGAATACACCTTTGCGAATCATCGAATCGAATTTTCCCTGATCACTGTAAAAATTTTGAGTTATTTTTTTATCCGCATCGCGCACGTATGATGCTAATTTGTCAATGCTGCTGGCCATAAATCGAATCGAATCTATGAATCTCAAGCTCATCATTGTGCCATCAACCCTCTTGGTGAATGATATATACTTTTCCTCATTAATGGGCAATAGTGTGATTTTACCCGAAAAATTTGAAGCTAAAGATTTAATTATGAAATGCGAATCATAGCCCGACAAATTATGAAACACCACCGGAATCGTGTGTTTCTCTCTGAAATTCAAGTTACACCGATTATGGGCGGCACCGCGATATTTACCCGTGAAATGGCAGTGATCATGACATCTTTTTTCTTTGGGTAAAAATCGCTTCTCACAGATGTGACAATTTTTCGCGCGCATATGATGATCGCGTTGTGCCTGATTCAGAGATTCCATTGGAATTATATTCTTTATGCGTGACTCTACTTTGATGGATAATTCGCGAAGCTGTCCGATAAACCATTCAACACAATCGGGCCCGCGTTTATTCTCATATCCCGATAATGTTCCGTCATATGAGCAATGTACATAATAGGCGACACTGTGTGGGATATGCTCTTGAGATTCATTTGCGGTTGGTTTCAATATACACTCGAGATCGGCATAAACAACGAATGGCACAGTTCCCTTATTCTGAAAATTTGAAAATTCCAAATCTTTTTTCTCTGGAAATTCCATTCGGATTCTATTCATTCGCATGCAATCTTGCCTGTGACTTTCATACGCACCGTGTACGCTGAAGTGACACAGGCATCTATCGCACAAAAATTGTTCACCGTTATGGCTTGATAATTGTTTGCTAATCAAACGCGAAAGATTCTTAATTCAAGCAAAGTGAAATCGTGGTTTAAGGTTTTTAATCATCATCATCATCTTCTATTTCGCTCTTACTTTCTATCATGATTAGGTGGATTGTGTTGCTCTTAGTTATATTCTTACTCAAATAAAGCGGGGTAATTACACTATTTTTGGACTTTTTCTCGCTCTGAAAATTTTCCGGTTCGATTCCATATACGTTAATGCTCAAATTGTTCAATTTTTCGAATTTCTGTACTCTATGCAGGGTCGCTGGGAATTTAATACCTGTACAATTTAGCTCCGACATATACCGTCGATAGCTGTGTGGTCTGGTTGCGTTAACGCCTATGGGGTGGAGAGCTGCGGCAACGGACCACAGCAAACACCGATCATCATCATTCTGCACGTTGACCACCGCCTTTTTTTGCTGAATATCCTCAGGTAGCGCTGTATATGTTGAGAGTCCACCGCGAAGAGGCTCGTATCGGTTTATGCTGACCACTGCATTTATAATCTCAATCATACTCCAACCAGAATCTCGTTGTTCGAAATCCTCCACCATGGTCAGCAGAGGATTCGTTATGTTATCGTTGAACAAGGTCTCCAGGTTCGTTGATGGAAGAATCGTAGCGTTGCGTGTATTGAAGTTCTTCACTTCCAAGCTGATCTGATCGTTTTTCACATTCTCAAATTTACACGAAACCCCCGCATTCACCTTAATACATCCTTGTTCACGTAGCACATTTTTCAAGCGTTGCATCGTTACCACCTCAGCGTCAGCCAAAAATCTCGCCAAATCCTTATGTTGAAAATTTGTCACGGCTTCAGTGTGTATACGGCACTTAAAGGCACTTTTTATATCATCCCATCGAACGCGATTCTGAATATTATCGCCAATATTACCTTCAACAACAATCGCACGGTGTCGTCCAAATTTCAATACCCACGATTGGAGGAGTGATACTATATGTTGTAGTCGCCGTTTTTCACTCACACTCGGGTTTGATTGCGTCAAAATGTTGTTCAAGAATCGAACATTTTCAAGTGCGATATCACGCCAGCGAATAAAAATATCTTCACTCGCATATCCTGGAGGTAGTGTACACAATAACTTGTATGCATGTTCCATCATCTCGACAAGAT
Source organism: Tenthredo scrophulariae (assembly GCA_963978835.1). Taxonomy (NCBI): domain Eukaryota; kingdom Metazoa; phylum Arthropoda; class Insecta; order Hymenoptera; family Tenthredinidae; genus Tenthredo; species Tenthredo scrophulariae. The sequence goes on along the minus strand of OZ022230.1, from coordinate 17,687,623 downwards.
TCATATACCTGGCGTTGTCCATTTTTTTTTCCAATGAGTTTACAGCTCCGCATTCAAGCCCACACCTTGCAAATGTTCACACCCATCATGAGCTTTGGGGTTTTTATGCAGACGCCCTCCACCCCACCACCATTCGAATACCATGAAAATTCAAGCGTTTCCAACCATAGTTCGGGTGGGGTTTTGTACCTGGGGTTTGCACCTTTTCGTGAAAAATATTATTCGAGTTTGCAATTGGCCAACCCCTCCAATATTAGGGTGTATTTCAGATTTCTAGTTGGGTATAAAACGGGGTTCGCACCGAGTTTTAGACATTCCGCAAACAACCGAGAGAAGCAGTCAAACTAGTAAACCAAGTGCCAAGATGAATAATCAAATTGTGAATCCCACCGATGTGTTGGATGGCGAGTTTTGGGATGAGCGACTGCATAGCGACGATGAGTGCGATAATGGTTATGAAACCTGGTATGCGAGTTCGAGTGACGATGAGGATCATATACCTCGGTATATAGAGGTATATTACGACGATGGCGAGCCCATGTGGATAAGGGTGAGAAAACCACCGAAGTTGGATGAGGATGTGGAAAATGTGGAGAACTGGGACGAGGAGGAGGAAAGAAAGGAGGATGACGATGAGGAGAACAAGGATGATGAGGATGGGAAGAAGGATGACGATCAGGACCAAGTGGAGGAGGAGAAGAGGGAAAACGGGGAGAATAATAAAAAGGAGGGAGAGTAGGAGGAGAAGGTGGTGGTGGAATGCCGAGGTGACACCTCAACTCATTGTTCGGTAAGTTAATATCATTTTCATTACATAACGATTGGTTATTGCAACACCTGTATGTTTCAGATACGCGTGAACCTCGGTGCGTGATCGCCACCTCTTTGTAAATATATAGCTTAAGTTAGTTTTAAGAAAATTTTTACTTCAGAACAGGTTAGACTTAAGAAATATAGTTTAAGCTACTTCAAGGAATTGTTACTTTAAAATATGTTAGACTTAAAAAATATAGTTCAAGCTACTTTTAGGAAATTGTTACTTTAGAATAGGTTAGACCTAAGAAATACCAAATAAAAAACATATATTATCGCATGATTCGCGTCACTGCTTGCATATAACATACCCTACCACTTTTTGGGCATTTCAGCTAGTATAATTCGTATAATTATGTGAGCTAAGAATTAGATGTTTCAGAGCGGCCATCATGGATCGATTGTCGGTAGATCGGTAATCGTTACCATGATCCGAAGGCGAATCGGTAGTGGCGCTATCGCGAGACGAAAAAATTGCCGCCATCCGATTGTCGGTAACAGAAGATCGGCAATCTGTGATTCAGAATCATTACCATCGGACTACCGATAACGAAAGTAGCGCCATCACTCGGTGGCAAATTGGAACCATTCGATTGCCGGTAACGGAACATCGCCAATCCATGATTCACGTCACCATGATTCAACATCAGTACCATCAGACTATCGGTAACCAAAGATCAGCCATCGTTACCATGATCCAAGAAACAGATCAGTAATGGCGCTATCGCATGGCGGAAAATCGCAACCATTCGATTGTCGGTAACAAAAGATCGGCCACCCAAAATCGTTACCATCAGACTATCGGTAACAAAGATCGGTAATCGTTACCATCCGATCGTCGATAACTTATCGGCGCAGTCGGTAACTTGCCTGATGCCTGGTAAAGAAGGCTGGATCCAGAACTTTCATATGTCATCTACTCTCTTGCAGGCCCAGTATGTGGCTGTGGCCTTCTGTGCCTGCTTAGTGACGTGGGCTTTCCACGATAGTTTGCTGTCCAGGGTGAGCCCCAGGTACCGCACTATGGTAGTTGGCTCCAGCTTCGATCCGAAGACCTCAATGGGTCCTACGTCCAAGCGGCGTTTCTTGGTGCAAATTACTATCGCGGTCTTGCTGAGGTTGATCCTCAGAGACTGACTAGGGGACGACCATAACTCCGGGTCATGGATCATGACCAAACTTATAGGGGTGTTCTTCCATACCAAAATATGAAGCACCTGCTAGATAACTCTCCGGAATGGGCCTTCATTCCCTCAATTCATTGAAATATATAATAAAAATCAGCGTTAAATGGGTATTCCGAATTTGCCTGAAATAATCTGTTTTTGCTTGACGTATTGACTTTCTGTATTACGATGAATATTTATACATTGAATTCGGTGGTCATTGTACATCGAATCCCTGAAATTCATCATCCAAGGTATAGAAGATCACTTTATTCTGCGTCTATGAACACATTGCTTTTTGTTGTTCATCAATCGTACAGTATTCATTTGGTGAATTTGAAGACTTCTTCCCACTTGAAAAATGTTGAATATGGTCAGTTTCAATCCCCCAACTGGCAGCATACAAAATCCTGTAAATCACCGTGAAGTATCAATTCCATCGCAATATTATATTTATTATTTCAATTTCAGAAAAATATATATGAGGTATTCTCTGCCAAGTGAGACCGGTTCGGTTCCTCACCCTAATCAATATTTTTGATAACTTTTTTTTGTTATCGGCAACCCAAAAGGAACCTAGGTGAAATATTTCAAATTTTTCTATCAAATACTTTCTGAGTTGGAAATTTTTATTTTTTATAATCAAATAATTTTCAATTAATTATATCTCGGCCGGGTTGGTCGAATCACAAAAAACAAAAACATCAAAATGACTCTCGGAAATTGTACTTTTCGGATAAAATATTATTGAAATTTCATGACGTATCGTTCGTCATTATTTCTAGGTTAAAGTGCCACAGCTTGATTTTCGCCAAGTATGCCACTTTCGATTTTTTTGAAAAAATTTCCCATTATTCTACATTTGATTACAAAATTTTTGAGCCATGTCTCATCGTGGGCAGAATTTTATTTTTATTTTTTTTCAAATTTTTTCTCAAATTTATCGGGATTTTTTCGACTTTTTAATTTTTTTCATTGGAACTTCCAGAACTTCAGCTGATTACATATTCTGATCCGATTCCGACCGCATTAGATACCTCCGTTTCACTTCCGTTCGGTTCGGTTCGGTTCGGATCGGATCACTTCTGCATAGTACGCGTACAAACCTTCGCTTTGGTTCGGCTCGGTCCGGTTTGGTTCGGTCCGGTTCGGTTCGCTTTTTCACAATACACGTTGCTGATAATGAGAGAAACTTTAACGGTGTGGATTCATATGTGAAAATTTGATAGTATTTAATAGTGTGAAAAATGAAAGTTATTATTTTTATTTATCTCCGAGCGAAATGAACGATAAATTACTGATTATTTCTATTGTTATTATTTATCCTTCCAGTTCCAATTCGTTAAGAAAAAAAAAAAAAATTAAAATCGGAAAAATGTATATAAATGTATGAATAAGAAAAAAAAAAAATAAAAAGAAAATTTCTAAAATTTCCCCGTGCACGAGAAATCATTTTATTTTTGGACACCATTATATACTATCAAATTTTCACATATCAATCTACACCGTTAAAGTTTTTCTCATTATGGTCAACGCGAATTGTGCAGAAGTGAATCGAACCAGACCGACGCGAACTGAACCGGACTGAACCGGACCGAACCGAACCAAACCGGGCCGGACCGGACGCGCATCAAAAAATGTAATCTGCTGAAGTTCTGGAAGTTCCAATGAAAAAAATTAAAAATTCGAAGAAAATTCCGATAAATTTGGGAAGAAATTGAAGAAAAAAAAAAAAAAGAAAGGAAATTCTACCCACGATGAGACATGGCTCGAAAAATTTGTTATCAAATGTAGAATAATTAGGAATTTTTTCGAAAAAATCAAAAGTGGCATACTTGGCGAAAATCGAGCTTTTGCATTTTAACCTAGAAATAATGACGAACGATACGTCATGAAATTTCAATAATATTTTATCCGAAAAGTACAATTTCTGAGAGTCATTTTGATGTTTTTGTTTTTTGTGATTCGACCAAACCGGGCCGAGTTATAATTAATTGAAAATCATTTGATTATAAAGAATAAAAATTTCCAACTCAAAAAGTATTTGACAAAAAAATTTGAAATAGTTCACCTAGGTTCCTTTTGGGTTGCCGATAACAAAAACAAATTATCAAAAATAACGATCAGAAAGTCGCTCGGTCCGTAGAAAGAGAGAAAAACAGATGCGGCCAAATCTGTTTCTTTCTAACCAACAAAGTTAAATGCATAGAAAGAGACAGACATTGGCCGCGTGTGCTTCCTTCTCTTTCACTTTTGGCGTTACCACAAGCAGTATAGAGAAAGCGCAGTCCATGCTCTATGTCTATGGTTGAGACTATTCAGATTGCGAGTGCGGTTCAATCACAACCTTGTAGAGGTTAGTATGGAGAAACAAAGTGTTTGTGATAAAACAAAGGCCTGGAAATTAGATGACGACGAACGATAGAACAAGAAGAAATGAAACGGAAAAAGAAGCTGATAGTGAGTGTTGATCTACGTTTTAAACAACGCTCTTACAAACATAGACAAAAGTCGGTAGGCAAACGAGCAACTAGAAGTTGCATTCTCAAATCGATGCGTGAATCTGTAGCACAGAACAATTTTATACGTTCTTTTAAAAGATTTTTGGTAGCTCTGAAAAGTGCTGATTATTTTTGGCGTAATATTTTTACGCCACTTATAGTTATTGTTGTTGTTATTTATTCGTCGTTGTTACTGTCATTATTGTTATTCTTATTGAAATTGATATTTTCGGTTGTCAGACGTTAATGTAATATTTCGTGCATTGATGAGGATGGTACAGCTCGTAGAAGCAATGAAAGCACAAGTATTCTCTACACCACGAACACTTTATAAAAGTGGTGTACTTTCCTGTACCATCGCCTATAGCCAATGCGCACTTGCACCTACTTTTAAACGGCTTCTCTGGAAAGCACACCTCCTTGACATTCATAAAGACGTCTCGGGTCTGGATTAGCTTGGAAGCAAACCAAGCGTAATCTATCATCTCATTGAATATATGAGCACAGAGTTGATTTGTCACGCGTGACTGTATTTTGATGGCATCTTCCAGACTGTTGATTTGCCGTTGTTCTTGCAACAAATAGGTGCTATTTTGCAGTTCTTTAATGAGGATTTTGGCTTGTCTATGGAAGTACACATCCAATGGTTGACAATATGCTGTGCAGCCAGCTGGAATCACTTGCAAATTAGAAGACGATTCCCCGCAGTGATTCTCGAATTTCCTGAACAAATTTTTGTGTGATTGACCACCTCAGCTGTCTACTATCACGCTGAAGTTATTGCCCTCTACATACGGCTGCAGAACGTTGACCGTGTAGGAGTCGAATAGAGCCGTTGTCATCTTGCCGGATTTGGAACATGTCACATGAACATTTTTGTACGCACGAGTGAGTGCCTCTACCTGTGCGCTGACTCTTGGACCAAATGTGCCTTTGGGTTCTTAAACACAAATGAACACCTTGGGCAGTAATTTTCTAGCGGCAGTGATCGTGTATTGGACAGTATACGTGTGAGTCACTTTGTTTAGATCTCCTGAATGTACCTCAACACTTTTTTGTCCAATGTGCTCCATTGTACGATGCATATCAGTACGGTATTCACAGCCCATTTGATCTGTATTCAACACATACTTGGGATCAAATCCGCAGATCGAATTAGAGCAGTCAGTTTGAAACTTCTCAGCTGATTGCAGAAGTTCCTCCAATGATCTGTTCTCTGTGGATTTGACACGTCTGGTCACTTTTCGCTGGCCGATGCAAAATTCTTGTTTAAATCGAGTCACCCAAGTTGTTGAAACGGTGAAATCGAAATCTTCAGACCTATACTGCATAGGAGTCTGCAAAGCCCACTCTTGCAGATTCCTGGTGGTTACAGGTGAATGTTTTTGACGAGCTTCACAGAATCTCTTGTAAGTCCAATTTTTTATTGCACTGCTCTTGTCAAACTTTGTTCCACCCTTTTGAATTTCCTTCTTCCATCTCCCTAGCTCATCCATTCTCGTTAAACAAGCAGCGCCTTTAGCTTCCAAGGTTTTGAAGGTCCACTTAGGATGTTCTCGAGCAAGATTTACGACTTTTATTCTCTTTTCTAGGTCAACGGTCTGAAATTTAGATTTCTTCGCTTCTGGCTCGTAATCACTTGACATCGGCTGACCGATCGATGGAAATGATCCTATTGGAAAAACCAATTTATATTATTCTAGTTTTTAAGCTTTAAGAAATTAATTTTTTTGTTTACCTATTTAGCTTTAGTTAGGTTTAATCTATTCAATATTATTTTTCACTTAATTAGCGTAAGTTTATCCAATCTAATTTTCTAGTTATTTAGCTTTAGTTCGTTAGTAGTAGGGTAGGTAGTTATAATAGCTTTAGTAGTTGGTAGTAGGGTCTGTCAATTCGAAATATCTTTTTTTTCTTCTTGTTTAGTTTTCGTTAAGATTCGTTTTATTAATTTTGGTGTAGTTATTGTTTTTGATTACTATTGTATTCAGAAAATGTATGAAATGAATTGTTAATTTTTACCTGTCAGAGATGATTCTTGGCTACACCTTGACTTCCAACATTTTGGTGATCATCAGAGACACCTTCCGTAAATTCATCTTTCGTAAATAATTCTTCTACTTCGACCAGCTCATGATCTCCAACTAGTTCCAGTAATGCATCCGCCATTTCATCACCCAAAAGCCAAGCTTGCTCAGAAATTTCTGTCACCGCTTTTTCAGTGATTATTCCCTTACGCTTGAGAATTTCAACGCAAGCATATAAAATCTCACTCAGCAATTGTGCTGAAGATTCGTCAAAATCTTCATCACAGGGGTTACAAACAGAACTTGGCCCGCTAGCCATCTTTCCCCAATGTATGGAAGATTGACAATAACGACGAACAAAATAACAAGAACAGTGAACAATAACAGTAGTAATAACAACAACAAATGAACAATATTTATAAAAATGCAACGGATAATGGAGGCGCAGTAGCAAAGACAGATGAACGAATAAATTTTTGAAAAGTTGTTATTCAAATAATAATCCATCAGATGGCGTTCTGTGACTGCCGAATGTGTTACCTTACCGACATGGCCTGTTTTCGTTTATCGATCAAGATCTGTCAAACGTGTAGAGCCGTGTATGCACTATGCATGTCGGTTGTAAGCCGGGCAAAATTAATTCAAACCAGACAGTAATATGTAGCGAAAAATATTTGCCAACTCTTATTATGGCAGGCTCTTACGCAGCAGTCTGCTTCTAAATATGGCAGTAGCCCGAAGATATCTAATCGTACGAACTAACCTCACTTATCGTGACAAAATACCGTACCATGAGATAAGTATATATATTTTTCTGAAATTGAAATAATAAATATAATATTGCGATGAAATTGATACTTCACGGTGATTTACAGGATTTTGTATGCTGCCAGTTGGGGGATTGAAACTGACCATATTCAACATTTTTCAAGTGGGAAGAAGTCTTCAAATTCACCAAATGAATACTGTACGATTGATGAACAACAAGAAGCAATGTGTTCATAGACGCAGAATAAAGTGATCTTCTATACCTTGGATGATGAATTTCAGGGATTCGATGTACAATGACCACCGAATTCAATGTATAAATATTCATCGTAATACAGAAAGTCAATACGTCAAGCAAAAACAGATTATTTCAGGCAAATTCGGAATACCCATTTAACGCTGATTTTTATTATATATTTCAATGAATTGATGGAATGAAGGCCCATTCCGAAGAGTTATCTAGCAGGTGCTTCATATTTTGGTATGGAAGAACACCCCTATAAGTTTGGTCATGATCCATGACCCGGAGTTATGGTCGTCACCTAGTGAGTGGTGCACCAGTCCTGAACGAGGTCCAATGCTTTCTGCATTATACCCGCCATGTGTTGTGGGTGGTCGCCCGCGACGACCAGGGCCACGTCATCTGCGTAGCCCACGGTCGTCACCCCTAGCTTGCCGAGCTCGGCCAGGAGCCCATCCACGACGAGAGTCGATAGCAGGGGGGGGAGAACTCCTCCCTGCGGGCTCTCTCCCCCCTGCGGGCAGTCCCTGTCGACCTGAGCCCTGGCAGCCGTCTCTCCAAGCTCTGCGGTGACTATCCTGGATTGAAGCATCTGCCTGATCCAGCCCACCACCGTGGTGTTGACGCCAAATTGGGTGGCGGCACCACATATTGCGTTGAAGGAGGTATTGTCAAAGGCCCCCTCCACGTCCATGAACACGCATAGCGCTGCTCTCTGCCGGAGAAGTGGCCCCTCTATCTCGCGCACGAGGTGGTGGAGCGTCATCTCCGTAGATTTGCCGGCTTGGTATGCGTGTTGAGCCCGTGAGACTGGTCCAGCGACCAGGACACCGTGCCTAATGTACCTATCTACCAGTCTCTCCATGGTTCCCCCCCCCCCCTTTCTGTTTGTATTTGAGCTGCCCCATACCTCATGGTGCGAGTTGCCGTCGCACCCAATCAGCAGGTTGAGCCCCTTCTTGCTGCAGTGCTCGACTTGCTGTTGGTGGAGGTACCTCAGAGTCGTAGGGTAGGTAGGCCGAGCAGACAACCACGTCGATCGTGCCGCCTTTGGCCAGCCTCACCCTGAGCGAGACCGCCACCAGGTCCCTGCAGCCGAATTGGCTTAGTGTAGTGGCGCAGTGTTTCTTGCTAACGAAGACGCAGGCCCTAGGGCCTGGTCCTCCAACAGCGTACACTAGGGCCCCAAGGCTGGAATCTATACCCCTAATTTGCCCCCCGACTACCCAGGGTTCCTGTATTAGTGATATGTCTGTTGTTTCCACCGCCAGGTCCCGGCTGTGTACAGTCGAGGCCGCCTTGCAGTGTCTCAGATTTATTTGCGATATGCCGAGTCCGTTCGCAGTTGTGGGTCTAGCTTCGCCTACCCTCGTTGCTCAGGGAGAGAGAGAGGGGAGCCCGTTTAGCGAGCCCCCTTGTCCTCCCTGGTCGCCGATGCGAAAGCTCCCGTCACGGAGGGCTCTTGCCCGGGTTTGTTTGGCCCTGTTAGCGCGCCGATCAGGGTCATCTGGACCCCGGCCCGTACGCTTTTCTTTCCGGCCCTCACTAGCTCGCAGGCCCTCGAGGGACGACCTCTGGACCCGCTCTTGCCGCCACCCCTGTGCAGTCCGCTGCCCCTGTTGGGGGGGCCCATCTCTCCCAGCGAACCCGGAGTTGCCCCCCTGAATCGCTGGGGTTGGCGGGCCCTGTCCCTCGCTCCCCACAGTGGCTTGCGGAGCCGCTCCCTCGGAGGGTCCCGCCACCGTTGCCGGTGTCAGAGTCTCCCTCGGGGTTGCCTCCTTGTAAGCTGCGGGGCCAGGAGCCTCCCGTCCCTCACTCGGCCTCCGTTGGGCCTCCCTGAAGAGAACCCTTCCGAGACCGTAGTGGGCCAGGTGGCCTCTCGCCCTCAGCAGGTCCCTGGACGCAGCGTCCACCCCCAGCACAAGCTCGACCGACTTTTGCCCTTCTTTCCTATCCCAGACCCTCCATAGGTGAATCTGGAACCCGACGTTTTGGCGTCTAAGCCTCTTGGGGATGACCTCGTTCCCCACTGGAGTGCCAGGGAGGACCAGGACCATCCTGGTGAGCCTAGGCAGTTGCCCCTTCTTCAGCAGCTGGAGAGAGGCGCCCGCCCAGAGCACCAGTGTTGGGACCATAGTCATCAGCCAGGTCAGGGCCTTCTCGTCGGAGCAGGTCACCCATAGTATGCCCTGGTCGCACCAGTACTGCTCGAAGCGAGGTACCTCCCTCCCTTCCGGGATGGAGTCCATGGCCGCGCACAGCGCCTGGACCACCAGGTCACCTTCCCCGGAGCCAAGGATGGCTTCGGGATAGCCGGAGGGTGCGACTACCATTCTTCTGCTTACCTCGGCCGCCTCTTTGTAGCTCACAGGTCTCAGGTGAGCCTCCCCTTTTTTGGTGCGGAGTACACCTCCGGTGGGGTGCTGTCAGAGGGTCTGGGCCTTTTCGTACCCGTGCCTCCGGCCCCGTCCGGTGTGGCGCTATCCGGCACGCCAGCCACAGATCGCCCAGTTTCTGGGCCCTCCGTTTCGGCGTGCTTTCTAGCATTGGCTTGGGGGGTCCCCTCTCGGGCCCGGCTCTGAGGAGGCTGCGGCGGCCTGCCTGGCCCTCCTCGCCTGCATCTTCGCCGCTCCCGAGCGGTTTACCCTTTTTGCCTTTGCGTTCGTGGCTTCAGAGGTCCCGGCGGATACCGAGCCCATCTCCGCCCTTTCGATTTGTACTGGATTCGGGTTCGGACCGGTTCCCGAGACCGACAGGCCACCGCGTGTCATGGAGACAAGTGTCTCCACATCAACTGCCAGCCCGCCTTCCCCGGAGCCCCGTCCTGTCGGTGAGTCCACCTCCATGGAGGCAGCCTCATCGCCCGTACCGGTCCCCTTCGCGACCACTTCGCCTACATCGTTTTTGTTTTTAGTTAGATTATGATCCATGCTGATCCCACGAGTGTGCCGGAAGTAAGGGTGCACCCCCACAGAGCCTGCCGTGTGGGGGAAAGGCTGGATACAATGGGGGGCCGCCTGGTACCCCAAGGGCATCGTTTGCGACACCGTGCCCCAGTGCCATTAAGCCCTCGGCACGATGGCTTACACCTTAGCTTGGGAAGCCATGGGTCCGCGGTCGGGGCCTTAGTTCCCCTGGGCCGGTTTTTACGCCAGCCGGGTCCCCTATAGCCTCCAACAGACCCGGGGTCCTGCAGCCCGCAGTCTCACTTTCCGGTTGCCTTCCGGCTCCCCGGTCTACGAGACCGTCGATGCCGCGTCTCTCACTGGCCCTCTCCTATCCGCCACGTGAAGACGCGCTCGGTCGGAGCTCAGCCCACGTTCCCCTTGCTCAATTTACGGAGTTCGGGGAACCCGAGTACCGTCCATAACTTTCAAAGTCTCCGTATTATGTGAATAAAACTTTAATAATTTGTAAATAGTATTTTAATCATTTGTATATATGTATATATATATATATATATATTGTGACGTTGTATTTTGCGAGCGTCACAGTTGGGACACTTAAAACGGTGACGACGTGAGGACGGACAACTCCAGAAAGTAGCCAGGTTTTAGGTTTTGATTTCATTTGCTTATTAATTATACTATTCGCTATATTTTGCTTTATTTCACGAAATATGTAAAAATATCGACGCTCGGGGAGACTACGCCAGGACGTCGAGGGACAACATCGACGTCTGAGACGAAGTCCTTCCCGAACTATTAGTTCCCGTCTTCTTCTACCAATCTCAAGGTCGTGGATGCCGCAGGAGCGGCCGAATAAGGATGACTCGCTGAGCCATTTCTTCCGTTCCCGCAGACTTCTCAGCCTGGTTCTGGACCACATCCCGTCAACTCTTTCCGGACGTCTCGGCAGTGGTCGAATAGAGCAGGGAGTAGATAGGCAAGGGGGGTTCTGGACCAAATGTAGGTCACACTGCTGGTTCTGGACCAAATGTAGGTCACACTGCTGGTCCAGAACCCCCCTGTGTTCTGATTGGTCGAAGCCCCCTCCCACTTGCTGTAAGGACATCCCCCTAACGGTAATCTATAATTTCGCAATTCTAACGGGATCCGATGATTTCGCAATTTTAATGGGTTCTTTCGCAACTCTAACGATTCGCAAGTACCCCGCCCGTGTCTGAATTTATGCGATCTGATTTCTGAATTTATGCGACCTGATTTCTGAATTCATGCGAGCTGATTTCTGAAATGATGCTGATCTGATTTCTGAAATGATGCAAGCCCGATCGATCGATGCGAGCCCGATCGATGCTGGCTTCGTGTCTGAATCGACGCGTCGTCGTCGTCAAGACCTACTTTACCCATCCGTGAGCGCGCGCTCTTACCGACCGTCGATCGTCGAGAACATAACCTCCAACGATCCCGATGACGTGATCTGAAACAATGCTTGTTTTGCAATATCCTGGAATAAAAAAAAAAAAAAAATTCCACAGACTGAAAGTTTTAGAACTAGGAGGGTAAAAAATTATGGGATAAAAATAATTTTTATACCATAATTTTTACACAATTATATTATTGATAAATAAATTCATATAATTCATACATAATTCATATATTTAATTTATATATAATTTCAAAATAAAAAACAACGTGCATAATTTTACACAATTATATTATTGATTAATAAATTCATATATATATATATATATAAATTTCAAAATAAAAAATAACGTATATGAATTATGAGCATTTTCGCTTCCTTTTCTTCTGCTGTGTGGGTACCACATTTGTCGCTGACGCAGCAGCTTCTATAAACAAAAAACAATGATAATAATTAATAAATTGAACAAGAAATACTTTTGAATTTAGTGTATACTAATTAGTTGGAAGCTTTTTATCTTGTGTCTTTTCGACATTCAATGCCATAGCCACCACTTGAGCTAAGTCGAGGGAGGATACTTCGGTTTTTACTTCATTTTGTTGATCTGATTCAGCCTCTTGCGAGTTAAGGTTAACTGCTTCCTGCGATTTTTTAATTTTACCATCCTCGTTGTAATGATGTTCTCGGTCGGCGGTAAGATACAATCTAAATGCTGCCTTACACCGATGACACTTCTCCCAGTTTATCTTAACTAACGCCGTGCCGCAGTGTTCGCAAAAGTAAATCGCCGGCGTGTGATTGCTGGGCAGCAGGTGGTGGTCTGTTTCAATGCCCCACGGTCCGGGTCGCTTTTTTACGCAACCCTCACAATACAAACCCGAATTCGGCGCATTTTCTCGGAGGACGAGGGTTGTGTAACACCTTGCGTGGGTACGGAAGGCTCCGAGCATTGCGATCTCTCGCATGACCCAGGTTTCCTCGTGGGGCATCGCCCACCCCTCTGCCAGCGTGACTATCTGCTTCACGCAAGGAGTTAGAAAGATGTTTGGAAGTGCTACAATAAAACCAGAAAAATCAACGAATCAAAAACCTGAATAACGCGAAAGAACTACTTTTTCACTAAATCACAAAATTCACAATGATACTCACACATTTTTTCGTCGCGAATTTCTTACTGTGATTTTAAAAAGTTTGAATAGTAAAAAGAAAAAAAAGGATATTTTTTTCTTTCATACTGGTGCACTATACTTTTGTTATTTTTGCTAGTCGATAATTTTTGATGTACTGAGTAAGTAAGTCACGATGCTTCGCTCTCAAACTCTAAGCTGCGAATGAGCTCGGTACGTACCCTCCATTAGTATGCGACTTCTAAAAACTAATGTACAGCGATAAAATTCAATACCTAGAAGTGATCATTATCTTAACCCATGATGCAGGAACGAAATTGATATCCAAACCTCAGTGTTGTTATAAACATATTAAATAGCTAAAATAGCACCCCAACTAAGCTAGCGCACTACAAAGGCTAGGGAGTTATATAAGCTACGGAAAGGAATTAGAAATGATTGTGTGTATATCCCACATATAGACTGTAAAATTTACAGTGAATTCTTTTTATAATTCAAATTAGAGATCATACAAATTACAGAAAGCTTTAAATTTATCGAATCATTTGACATTGTGAGCAGTCACTGATCATAGGAGTAGACTCATCGAATTCCCCGCTCTGCGATCCATAATGTATTCGACATCTCCGACAGCCTGCGATGTCTGCATCCTTCTGCATAGCCTCCGATAGTTTGTCCCACACCTCATCGATGATACTCCAGCCGTAAATAAGAATGAAATCTTTGGTCAAATAGGCGATGTCTTCAGCCTTCATTTGTTGCAAACCGCCTACTTCAATGAACATGATCAATGATTTATAAAGTGATGGTTTGCACTCCTTCAAATACTAAGTTTTCAATCGCTGAACGTTTTCGAAGGCGCAATGATATCTGGGAAGGTTTCCGTGCCAGTCCTCGTGCCAATGAGTCATTTCGTAGTCTCGCATCCGTGGAAGACTTGGACAGTCCAATTCTTCTAAATCGATGACAGGCTTAGACTCGTCGTTGATAATTTTTTTAATCCACTCTTTCTTTTCCTTTCCCTTGACGTAGATATAACTTGCATTCTCGACAACTCTTCGTACAACTTCTTGCACCTTGTCATAAGACATATTGCCGGCATCCCATGGTATACCATGATGGTTCCGGATCAACCAAGCATTGACAGCTCTACATTTAACAGATAAGATTTTCCAAGCACACGGCGGTTTGAAAAGAATGCGCGTCAGGCCTTGCTCGCCTGTCTCATACGCTTGAATGGTAATTGCAGCGAGTTCTTTCAGTACAAATTCGTTGATAGGATGTTGGAAACCTTGTACATCCAATATCATCTCCATTGTAACAACTTATTTTTTCTAGAATGGTACGATGTGGATTCCAGAAAAATCGAGCGTAAACTAATTTCAAAAAGTTTTCAACCTCACTTTTTATATCGTATACCCCCTCTTAACGGCTACCGTTCAAATAGCTGAAACTGTGAAAAGGATATTGTACAATAAACTAAACATCTTTTTTTATTATATTTTTTAATCGTAGTAGAGTAGAGTACAGTTTTTCATAAAATAAGGTAAAGTACAGTTATTTGTGAATTATAGATTATATAATCATAAAACGTAGGATGACCTAGTTTTCCTTAAGTTAATTTCTTTACACCACCGCTGATTGGGTTGTACTCAATGATACGATCGTGTAAAATCATACAATAAACTGAAGTTTGCGGCGGAAAGGGATACGTTGACTCGAATTCAAGGCGAATATCCACGGGTCCGGATTTCAGGGAATCGTTTTGCTTCGAACAATCGATGACGATGAGCGGTGCGTATTTCAGAAATTCGTTCCTGCTCAATAACGGTTCGGGATCTTTGACGTAGTACGATGTCTGGAAGTTTGCGTACATATCGTAGAGCAGAGCGTACTGGTTGCGAGCAACATCGAGATTTAGGTTTCCGTAAGGATAACTCTGCGAGTTGAGAAAGAGCTTCACATCTCGAATGCTGCAGTGATCGAAATGACTCGCGTTCTTAGCAGCATTATTTTTTCGATCTGTCTGAAAGCCTACTACAATGTATCGAGGTTTTTCCAGCTCAGTGGAGGTTTTCACGACCCAGACATGCTTCGAGGTAGCGGGTAGTAGTGGATACTCGTATAATTCCCACGAGCGGTAGCTGATAGGGATGGGTGCGTCTTTGGCAATATAGTTCAGCAACTGGATTTTTCGTTGATCGGAGACCTTGATGTACAGAATCATCCACTCGAGTTTGAGTAGTGAAATTTTAAACTGTTCCACAGTACCATCGGCGGCTGTCTGTATAATTGCATTCGTGTCGGTGTTCGTTCTTGTAAGAATCAACTCGTGCTTGGCATTGACGATTATTCGGCGATAGTCCTCAGCGAAACCCAGCAACCAACTCAGCGGTATGGAGATATCAAAGTAACCGTTCTCGTCAACTATTTCATTGTCGTTGTCGATCCAACCGGCGTTCTCTCGCAGAGACCTTTGGCTAGGACTTTGTGATATGTAATTCTTCGTGAGGGTTGTGATACCAACGTTCTTATTTCGATCGATCTCAACAGCATTCAGCTCGTAGCGTATATCCTCAAGCAGATGACAGATGGTATTGTTGACTAACTTTGTGGTAGTGACTGGAGTTCGTCCATCAGCCTTGGTCAATCTACCGTATACGTGCAGCGAGCTCCTACTCGGTAACAGGCATGAATCTTGATGTTGAACGGCGATCCGAATTTCATCGTTGTTTTCGAAGCTCGTTGATGGGAAGGGTTGATGCGCATGAGTCTCATAGTGCGCTACGGACTCGTCAAAGACAATTGGTCTTTGTATGGTTAGGATCTCCTCCATGGTACAAAGCAGACGATTGCGATACAGCAGAATTGTACTCTTACTTTTCGGAAAATCCTTTTCCACGAACTCTGAGTCCCAGACTCTTCAGGAACTTGATGTTTTGACGTCTGAGCTCTCCGGAAGGTGTGCGACGACTGCTCGTCCCCCGACATGCCGGTTCTATTTTATAACTCCGTCCGACTCTAGTTTCAAAAACGATACCCATCACGATTTCACGTGCAGTCTTATCGTCACCACTTCACCTTGGAAATTAACCAATCTTCCGTCTTGATTGACTAGTCTGAGCTGAAGATGATCTATTGCTTGAACGGTGATCGGAAGATAAATGACGTTCGATGGTACTTCGATGATCTTATATCCAGGTGGGACGACGGGGAAAAACTCGTGAATGGTGTGCACTTGTTGTCCGTTGAGGTATGCACCCGTAGTGATGTTGCACTCGACTCGTAGGGAGTTGACCTTGAGAATAGCCACAGGCAAGTCAGATGTGTGTGTATGTGACATCTGCGTCAAGGGTGCGTGGAGTAAAACCCAATAGTCGGCCGATAGAGTCGGAGGGTTTGAAATTTATCTTACGATTGCATTTGATTTCGCTACACAGCGTATTGTTGTTTGCTCGTAGATCGATGGAGATGTCACGATCGGCTAATACTTTTTTCACATAACTCTTTATGTCCTCAATTTCGTAGCTTCCGGTGGGTATGGTTATAACCATCGATGTGAAGCTTGTTGTTGCCCTCATCGATGTTGGGAATCGAGTTGAAGGTTAGCAACTCGACAAGTCCTAACGTGTAATTTTTGAACGGTGATAGCTCGATGGGTGGGAAATAGTAGGCTTCTATTACGGATGATGTGCCCGATAGTGTTAACGTAAAAGAATCACCCATGATGATCCGCGCTCAACTGATGTTTTGCGTAACGGAGGAAAGCGTTTTATAGCAGTCCGCTGAGGAATCTGAGGCACAGATGCCCGCATACCACCGTATCATAGTCTTGATATTTTTTATCATTATACATTACAATGCTACCACCACCGAGACATGTCATGAGATCTTTGGGTGGTTGTAAATCACCAAAGCTGTCAAAGTAAATGACTTTGTTGTTCTTCTTTCTGTACGCAACCCAGTGTGTGCCAGGACCTTCTTTATTGTCAAGATTCACTATGGCAGCTTCGTACTTCCTCGGTCCACCTTTCGGCATTTCGTTTCTCATGTACACTCCGCGAAACCCCGGAATTTTCATAATCTCAGCGTACTTCAGCAGATCGAAATCGGTGAGTGCTCGGTGTGGTAGCCTTACATGATTTTTGGATTCAACTGAAGACCTAAACCTTTTCTGTAGGGTTTCAGGTACAACCCCTTTCCCAAAGCGATCGCCTCCATTGTCTCGTTGTGACGTTGCCGCTTGTCCAGAATCTAGCTAATAGTTAGACATAACGATTAGATTCAAATAAGTTAGACGGAAATGACGGCACTAGGATGTATAGAGGGGAAGACAGAGAATAAGAAGATGGCGTCCCGACGAGGCCTAGTCAGCGTCGTACAAAATGTATAATGAAAATTTACAAGTATAAGCACAATAATAAAGCATATTATATCAGTTTAAAGAACATGGTCCTTCGAGCCGGATCAATGGATCCACAAGTTTAGTAAAAACCGGAAAAGAAAAGTGATGAACCTCAAGCCACGTGAGATCTGAAACAAACAAAAAGAACATTATATAGATAAATACCAAACAATGTAAGTAAAAAACAAATGTAAAAACAACATACAAGAAGTGCGCGTCTCTCAGGCACGCATACATACAAGAAACTTGCATCTCTCAAGCACGCATACATACAAGAAGTGCGCGTCTCTCAGGCACGCATACATACAAGAAACTTGCGTCTCACAAGCACGCATACATACAAGAAGTGCGCGTCTCTCAGGCACGCATACATACAAGAAACTTGCGTCTCTCAGGCACGCATACATACAAGAAGCTCGCATCTCTCAAGCAAGCATACATGCAAGAAGTTCGCGTCTCTCAGGTACGCACACATACAAGAAGTTAAAGTCGATCACACACGCACACTCAAGGAGGCAAGACTCGCACGTAAAAGAGAAGAAAGGAAGAAAGGCTGAAATTCGGGCAGGATAGAGGCAAAAGCCCAAGCGACAACAAGGTAAGTGAGTCTCATCCAGTCCGTTCCCCATTCCTATCCAAATACTATCTTATTAAAAATACAAAATGGAAGATTTAAAAACTCTGATTACAAAACGTGGTCAAATAAAAGGACAACTAACCCGCTTTAACACCTACTTAGACACACGTGATCCCACAAAGTTAACACAATTACCAACGAGATTAATTAAAGCCGAGGAGCAGATGACGGAATTTGAAAATGTACAGTCAAGCATAGAAGCAATTACAATAACAAGGGCCACTAACGCGGAAGGCGTCCAAGACCCCCAGGCAATGCAGCAATTCGGAGAAGAATTTAATGAAGAAAGAAACGCCTTTGAAGAAATGTACTACGAAACAATTGATAAGGCAAAACAAAGGTTACCGCAGCAAGTAAATCCAGGAAGAGGCGGCATAGTCAATCCACCGCCCTCGGAAGACTCGACAAAAATAAGCGTGAAGCTGCCTGTACTAACGCTACCCACTTTCAATGGTAATTATGATCAATGGTTGTTGTTCAAAGATTCATTTAAATCATTAATACACACTAATTCTAAACTAAATGAAATTCAGAAATTTCAATACCTAAGAAGCTCTCTTAAAGATGAAGCTCTCCAAGTATTACAAGCCTTGGAAACGTCCTCAGAAAACTATGAAATAGGATGGTCGTTGTTAACCAAAAGGTATGAAAACAAACGACTAATCATAAATACACATATGAAAGAACTATTTGACCTGGCTCCGGTGCCCAAGGGTAGCCTAAACCCGTTACGACAATTTATAGACTCCATCCAGACACATATTAGAGCGTTGGAGTCTCTGGGGCAACCCGTTGATCAATGGGATACTATAATAATCCATCTTCTAAATAGCAGATTAGATTTTAACACAAGAAAAGATTGGGAAATTCACATTGGCAACAATGAAGAAGACAGTCTACCAACGTTAGCACAATGGATCGAATTCTTAACAAATCGTTGTCACACCCTGGAACTAGTCGAAGGTACAAACTCAAAACAAAAGGATACGAAGCCAATAACCATAAGGAAAAATGAACGCAGGATCGGCTTAGCAGCAACCACAACACAAAAATGTGGATACTGTCAAGGAGAGCATTACATAAATAGATGTGAAGAATTCATAAGACTACCTGTCAGCTCCAGGCAGAGCGAGGCAAGAGAAAAACACTTGTGTATCAATTGTTTGAAAAAAGGACACTTCTCTAAAGACTGTAGGAGTTCAGCATGTCAGAAGTGCGAAAGACAACATCATACTCTATTACACCAAGACCGAGGGACTCCCTCCAGCAACCAAAGAGAAGATACTACCGACAACGGTAGTACAAAATCCACTAAGACAACCAAAGAAACAAAAAATAACCCAACGGTTACAGCACACTGTTCACAAGAACAAGACGAAGAGATACCAATAGTCACACATGTACAAAGGGGAACCTCTCAGGTAATTCTATCAACGGCGCAGGTCTATGTGTTCAATAAACAGGGAAGCTCAAGGAAATGAAGGGTCCTGCTAGACCCAGGATCTCAGTCCAACATGATAACAAAGGCATGTCTCGAAAAATTGAATTTGCGAACAACGAAGGTAAGAATCGACACTCAACTGCTCGACATACCCAAGGACCTAAGACTGGCAGACCCCAGTTACGACCAACCCGGAGAAATCGACTTACTCATAGGGGCGGGACTTTTCTGGCAGCTCCTTTGTGTTGGAAGAATCGAGCTTGGAAAGAACGAGCCTCTTCTTCAGAAAACACTCCTAGGCTGGGTAATTGGAGGTGAAATGAAAAGGGAGCCACAAACGAGAAATACCATAGCTTGTTGTTTATCGACAGAACAACGATTAGACAGAGCATTGGAGATGTTATGGCGAATGGAAGAAGTAGAGATCAAACATTACCCCACTGCAGAAGAAAAAAGATGTGAGCAATACTACCAGAACACAGTAAAGCGTGCTCCGGATGGGAGATTCATAGTACGTCTACCAATAGACACCGCAGTAAAGCTAGGAGAATCAAAACGTGGCGCTATGAGCAGATTGTACTCTACAGAAAGAAGACTTCAGGCTGAACCTGAATTAAGAAGAGAATATATAAAGTTCCTAACTGAATACGAAGCAATGGGACACATGACTCCAGTACCAAGAGAGTCAGAGTTCAAATCGAAAGAAATATATTACTTACCGCACCAACCAGTAGTGAGAACCACGAGCTTGACAACAAAGGTGAGAGTTGTATTTGACGGATCAGCACGAACCTCTTTAGAAACTTCACTGAATGATAAGTTATTGTCAGGACCCAATTTACAAGAAGACATAGTAGACATAGTCCTAAGGTTTAGATGTCATCAGTACGTATTAACAGCCGATGTGGCTATGATGTACCGCCAGATCATGATAGCTGAAGAAGATCGAGATCTGCAGCGAATACTATGGAGACCAGATCAAAATAAACCAGTACAAGAATATACCCTGAATACAGTTACATATGGCACGTCATGCGCGCCATACTTAGCAATGCGTTGCCTGAAGCAGCTCGCCAAAGAAGAAGGCTTAGATTTACCCCTAGCCTCAACGGCCCTACTACAAGATTGCTACATGGACGATGTGTTGACCGGATGCAACACACGCGAAGGAGCAATAGAGCTACAGAGGCAGCTATACGAACTACTGGCAAGAGGAAAGTTTCCCTTACGAAAGTGGAGAAGTAACGACGAGAGAGTATTAGAACACATAGCACGAGAGCATCGATCAGAAGAATTGATGGTCATTGAGATGGGACAGCCATTGAAGACATTAGGATTGCTATGGAATGCAGCAGAAGACACTCTACAATACTCAGTAAACGTCCAGGGAGAAAGTCGCCCAACAAAAAGGAGCATCTTATCACAAATAGCTAAAATCTACGACCCATTGGGCCTAATAGGTCCTGTATTGATTAACGCCAAGATAATTATGCAAGAGCTGTGGAAATTGAAGATAACATGGGATGAATCGGTACCGCAATCACTTTACATAAAATGGTTCGAATACTACGGAGCGTTGCCACAACTGAATCTGCTAAAGGTCACCAGAAACGTGAACCCACGAAACTCCAGTCAAAGAGTAGACCTACATGGTTTCAGCGATGCTTCAGAAAAAGGGTACGGCGCTTGTATATACTGTACTTACGAAGACAAAAATGGAGAATTTTCATCGCACCTTTTGTGTTCCAAGTCAAGGGTAGCACCCTTGAAATCAATATCGATACCCCGACTTGAACTAAGCGCCGCATTAATATTAGCAAGATTGATGAAAGTAGTCCGGAAGGCTCTAGGAGATAAAATAAGGAACTCCTACCTTTGGAGTGACTCTACGATTGTTTTGAGTTGGGTAAAAACGGAATCTTATACTCTAAAAACTTTCGTAGCCAATCGAGTATCCGAAATACAAGAGTTAGTTCCAGAGATCCAATGGTTCCACGTACCAACGGCTCACAATCCAGCGGATCTACTGTCGCGAGGAGTACCAGTAAACACCTTATTGGATAACCAACTATGGTGGCATGGGCCTCACTGGCTGTCCTCTCCAGACGACTGGCCAGACCAGCCCCAAGAATATGAAGAAGAAGCAACAGAACGACGTACGCATGTATTAGTGGTCGCTTACATACCCCCAAACATCCTATACAAGTTCTCACGATATGACAAGTTACAAAGGGTTATGGCCTACTGTTACAGGTTTATGAATAACGCAAGAGGCATCCCCAACCATGGACCGCTAACAGTGGAGGAGATGCAAAACGCGGATAATTCCATACTGCGTATGATTCAAAAAGAAAGATTCGAACAAGAAATCGCGCATTTGAAGTCAGGCCAGCAGTTGAGCAGTAAGAGCGTACTGATCACTCTTAAACCGTTCATAGACGAAGACGGACTAATGCGCGTAGGCGGGCGGTTGAAAAATGCTGAAATTCCAGAGAATCAACGTCACCCCATCATTTTACCATCAAGGCACTTCGTGACCACAATAATCATGCAGCAAGAGCATCAACGACTGCTACACTGTGGTCCAGAACAGCTTCTAAGCTCCATCAGACAACAATATTGGCCGTTATCCGGAAGACGTGAGGCTAGAAAGATCACTAGAAACTGTCTACCGTGCTTTCGATATAAGCCAATACCCATGAAAACAATAATGGGGGATCTGCCGAAAGCAAGGCTACATGAATACCGCAGACCCTTCGACCGATGTGGGGTGGATTATGCGGGGCCATTTCTAATAAGAGAAAACAAAAGGAGAGGTAATGTGCCAATGACTAAAGCATACGTAGCAGTTTTCGTGTGTTTTGGCACTAAAGCAGTACACCTAGAACTTGTTAGCAGTTTAACAACCGAGGCGTTTCTAGCTACGCTAAGGAGATTCGTATCAAGAAGAGGAACGCCTACACATATCTACTCAGACAATGCTACAAACTTTGTGGGAGCAAATAGGGAGCTCACGGAACTCTATAAATTCTTAGCTCAACAGGAAAGGGATATAGCAGAAAAACTGAGTACCCAGAAAATAAGCTGGCATTTCATACCAGCTCGTTCCCCGCACTTTGGAGGCCTATGGGAGGCGGCGGTGAAAAGCGTAAAAAGACACATAATCATAGTAATGAAGGATCTAAAATATACATACGAGGAGTACAACACTATCCTCGTTGAAATTGAAGCAATATTAAATTCTCGACCTCTCACCCCTCTATCCTCAGACCCAAATGATATGCTAGCTCTAACTCCTTCCCATTTCCTAACCGGAGACTCACTTCTACAAGTTGCACAGAGTGATTACTCTGATATTCCCGATAATCGTCTGTCAAGATGGCAGCACTTACAGAAATTACGCCAACATTTCTGGAAGCGCTGGCGCCAAGAATATCTGAGTCAACTACAAGCCCGAACCAAATGGGTAAAGGCCGAAGCAATACTAAAGCTAGGGGCCCTAGTCCTATTAATCGATGACAACTCACCTCCGTTACGCTGGCCAATGGGTCGTATCTTGAAGATCCATCCTGGCGATGACGGCGTGGTACGGGTCGCTACAGTTCAGACTGCACTCGGAGTCTTCAAAAGGGCTGTGAGACAGCTGTGCGTCCTTCCCGATGAAATCTAAAATAACAAAAAAAAATGTACTAATAACTAGTTTAAGTATAGAATTAAGTTACTTACCTACTAGACTTAAGTCAGACAAATATGTTTATTTAGTATTAATATCAGAAATCCCTTACTTAGAAAAATGAGATTACTTACCTTACCGTTATTAATCATACAAATACGTACCTCACTAGCACCTAGTTATCAGCTTCTTATGTGATGTTTGTTAATTATTATTAAGTACCTACTATTCCAAATTTGAAAAAAAAAACTCTTTCAAGGCGGGCGGAATGTCCAGAATCTAGCTAATAGTTAGACATAACGATTAGATTCAAATAAGTTAGACGGAAATGACGGCACTAGGATGTATAGAGGGGAAGACAGAGAATAAGAAGATGGCGTCCCGACGAGGCCTAGTCAGCGTCGTACAAAATGTATAATGAAAATTTACAAGTATAAGCACAATAATAAAGCATATTATATCAGTTTAAAGAACACCGCTCATGTAATACGCGTTTTGCTGCGCTTGCCTCATTCACAGCTTTTGCAATACCAGCAGCCCCACCTGCTAGAGCTCCGGTAGCACTCAAACCGGCGAATAGGGGTATGAGAAAGGGTAGGAAACCTCCAATTTTTGTTGGTATAGGGAGAATGCGTGGAGCTTGCACCTTGGTCCTACCACCCGCATTTTTGACAGCTTCGCGTGCTCCTTTGAGAGCCGCCTTGACGGGGTTGGCACTGTTCGACCCCATAGAAGCTCTTGCCGCCTTTGCTATTTGTTTCGATGAGATTTTTTTCTTGTCACAAGATTTTTTCCTCGTGGAGCTTTTCTTCCGCATCCCCATACCTAACTTTCGTTTCACTTTCATTGCGTTGGTTACACCCCAGGCGGCTGCCTTTTCCGTAACGCTCGCGTCTTTGGCGAGCACGCGGTGCCAGGCCTTCTCTGCGAGTACTTTGTCCGCCTCGTGTCGAGCAGCAAGATTATCTCGTTCTTTCGAGTACGCGATGTCGTGTTCCTTGCACGCAGCGTCGAGAGGATTGACGCCCGGATCACCGCGCGCGAGTCTCTTTGCTAATTTGGTGCCGGGTCCGCAGTACTGGTAGCCCGGTATATGCAATTCAATGGGAAGCTTGTTGATGATTCTGTTGACGAGACCTTTTCCCCTTGGTCGCTTGCGCTCTCTGTCACGTTTGTGTACGATCATGGTTCCGGCACAACTGACTCGAATCCTATAAATAGCGAGTATTTATAGTTTTTGGAGGCAGTCAAGATGCATCAGCGGAAAGCGGTCTTTGGTTACACCCCTCGTCTTGGGTTAAGCATCATGAAGTTCAAGGAGCAAAGTACCAAGTTACCGGTGATCAATTTCGATAAACTGACACAAACGAATGTGAAGGAACGGGGTGAACGTCACGGTCCGCTACTACCGAATAGCGTGCGCGCAGTGATTTGTGGACCATCCAATTGCGGCAAGACCAATATCCTCTTATCCCTGATCACACATCCGAATGGTCTAAAATTTGCAAATATCTACGCTTATTCAAAATCGCTCAATCAGCCCAAGTACCAGTTCCTCAAAAGGCTCCTCGATTTGATTAAGGGTGTTGGATATTTTCCGTTCAGCGAACACGAGCAAGTGATCAGACCGGAAGACGCGCGACCGAACTTTCTCATGATTTTCGATGACGTAGCCTGCGAAAAACAGGATAACATCTGAGCCTTCTTTTGTATGGCGAGACACAAGACTGTCTCTATCTTTGTCAGACTTATGCTCGTATTCCCAAACACCTCGTAGGTGACAATGCTAATATGCTGATACTCTTCCGACAAGATGAAATGAATTTGAAACATATATACGATGATCACGTCAATACGGACATGTCCTTTCCGCAGTTCAGGGACCTGTGCTCAGCCTGTTGGAGCGACAATGAGCATAGTTTCTTTATGATAGATAAAGATAGCGATCTCAACGGGGGTAGGTACCGCAAGGGTTTTGACTGCTTCGTAACCATAAATATGAGGCAAGCGTTGTGACGACAGCAGTCATATTTCAAACTTAGAAGCATCAACATGCAGAGTGCTGATTTGCATCAATAGAAAGATGTGCTGCATCAAATTGCGGAGGCGAGCGATGCTATTCGACGCAAGCATAAAATGTTGAAGATGGGCCAGGATACCAACGAAAAGGCTATGATTGAAGTTTTTAAAACTATAACAAAACCTCTTCAGCAGCTGGTGAATCAGTCGCTGAATCAGGAGACCATCAAGAGCGAAATTCAAGAGACATCTACGAAACTGGAATTCCCGCAGAAAAAGACTGCGAGGGAGTCGGAAGAGTACTCTTTTGTAACGGCTGACGAAGAATCCTCCGACGAGAATGAACCTGTTACCCCCTCGAAGCATGAATCTTCTACCGTTGGCAACGATTTGTCTCAAATGTATCTCCAAATGTTCGAAACAAACGCAGCGAGAGACTTGGATACTTCGTACGGTGTTCGTATATTGAAGGGTAACGTTCTCAAGGTTGGAGACTCTAAATTGACCTTTGACAAGGATATAATTCATATTGGAAGCATGTGTTACCAATCAACACCAGGCTTACTCGAACTACTGTTCACAAAGTCACCCAGTGACATCACAGTGAACCAGACTGATTTGGAGAATTACAATAAAATCGTGGTCAACACAAACGCGCATCGAAAGTTTTACCGAAGTGATACAGCTATTCGTGCTGAGAATAGCGATAAATTCAGAAAAATTATTTCTAAAATTCCCACCTCTGTGGGACAGAAGAAGAAGAAGGGTGAAGCCTTACCGCGTCTCAAAATCGTCGGAGGCAAGAAGAGTCGAATGGATTACGTGTATTGGGACGATCCCAATGAGCTAGTCGAACGACTTCGATTGCTCTACGCATCCCAGGCGGCCGGTAACACGAGTCACTCCAATGAGATTATTTCCATCATTGAGGAGTTGCGTGAGGCTGGAATTGTATATTAGACTTCTTCAACAATTGTCAGGCTCAGTTTTAAAATGAGCGTTGACGTGTTTGGTAGGCAATTGACGGGGATGAAGGGAGGTAGCCTGTCGGGAAATCGCGGTCCTCCCGGTTATGGATTCAAAAGGACTCTCGACGGGCAGTACGATATGGATAACAAGAGATTAAGCAACCTTGCGGATCCTGTGGAAGAAAATGATGCAGCCTCCATGAGAGTGGTGCAAAGCGCTGTACGGCAAGAAGCTCGACTCTTACACCAAGTCATATCATCTTTGCGAAACGACGTGGAAAATATCGCTAGGAGGATCGAATCTCTCGAAAACCTTGCCACTCACCATTCTCAACTCATTACACAACTGGAAGAGAAGCTGACAACATCGGAGAAAATCAACGATAGTGAAACCAATTTTATGATAAGAAGCCTGGAATCGAGCGTGAACGCAACTCTGAAACGTCTCGAAGCAGAAAACAAGAACGGACAATATTTGGCAGTTCATAATTCTGGAATAATAGTGCAATTGGATGAGCGTTTGACCAGACTGGAGGATGGAAGACAAAAAGCTAGCGTTGGTGCAGGAACTTCATAAGCCTGCACGAAGGAATTATCCGCGTCGCCGCGTTATTATGCGAGGAATAGATGAGACCTGGCAGGCTGATCTCATGGATATGATTGCTTACGCGAAATACAACAATGGTTACAAATACCTACTGACGATCATAGATATTTTTTCGAAATTCGCCTGGGCAGTGCCGATTAAGACCAGGAGTGGAAAGGATGTGACAAATGCTATGAACTCTGTTTTCAAGAAGGGTCGCGTACCAAAATATTGCACGTTGATCGCGGTAAAGAATGTTATAACACCGAGTTCAAGGCTCTGCTACAACAACACGGCATTACGCTATATTCAACCTTCAGCAACCTGAAAGCCTCGATCTGCGAGCGTTTCAATCGTACGCTGAAAAATAACATGTGGAAGCGTTTTTCTCTCCGAGGAAATTACGAGTGGCTAGATATTGTACCGGATTTGATCCTGACTTACAACAACACCAAGCACCGTACAATTGGAATGAAACCGAGTGAGGTTACAGCTCAAAACGAAAAGACTATCCTGCGCAACGTATACGGGAAATTTCGAATTAATCAAACACGGAAGAAGAAGTTCAAGCTCGGTGATAAAGTTCGGGTTAGTAGGAATAAACATACGTTTGACAAAGGTTACACACCCAACTAGACAACTGAAATATTTACTATAAGTAAGATAGAGAATACTGATCCTGTCACATACAAACTCGTCGACTATCAGGATCAACCGATAGAAGGTGGCTTCTACGAAGAGGAACTCTCCGAAGTCAAACACCCTGATGTTTACCTGGTGGAGAAAGTGCTGCGAAAGCGTGGAAGTAAACTGTTTGTAAAATGGTTAGGTTTTGATAATTCACACAACAGCTGGATAAATAAAGCGGATATGTAATTTTTATTCAATAAAGATATACATAAAAGTGTAATACATGTTTGAGTTTTTATTCATCTACAGTAACCCCATGGCACGGTATCGGTAGTGTTGGGAAGAACAACCCTTTTATCATCGCACCAACTGAGTGCTATTTTCGTTTGTAATACGGTATGAACCTAATGTTTCTTACTTCTAATGAGGTACTGAGATTTAACTAAATTTTGATGTTGCATGAGACAATTTTTGTAATCATCGAACATGATTGTTCTCAACGTCGCTGCTTCGATACCTTTTGCTCGCTTTTGCTCTTTGTCTTCCTCAAAAATTTTAAAAGTATATAATTTTGCTCGTAATCCTACAAATTCTTTCATAATCTTTCCGTTACATTCATCCTTCATTAAACCTACCACTTTCTTATTCGCTAAGGGGATCCTATAGATATTATCGAGCGGGTAATCGGATGTGT
The DNA here is from genome assembly GCA_963978835.1 of Tenthredo scrophulariae. Classification (NCBI taxonomy): domain Eukaryota; kingdom Metazoa; phylum Arthropoda; class Insecta; order Hymenoptera; family Tenthredinidae; genus Tenthredo; species Tenthredo scrophulariae. The sequence goes on along the minus strand of OZ022230.1, from coordinate 17,659,601 downwards.
CGAATTTATGTGAATCACGTTTGATGTATTCGTATATGTCGGGAACAGTGAAGTGATACAGAAGACTATCTGTATCCGTGTACAATAACTTGGATCGATAAGCAAAGGTACGTTTAACGTAGTTGTAGTGAAAATCATAGATAAAAATCTTAGACAGATCGAGGATGGAAAATCCAGCGTAAATAGGTTTATTAAAGTGTATTTGAACCCTACTGAGCTCGATAATTACTATATCATTATCAAATATGGTACAGCTATGAAAATTTGGTTTTGCGATGAGTGCTGTCGCTCCGTATCTCCCCTCCCACTTTGTCACTAATTTAACATCTTTTTGCTTTCTTACGTTCTCCATAGTCTTACCGAATACCGCGTTATTCATCAATTTGAAGAAATTCTTCTCAAACTCGTTATTAGACTTTTTTCTCAAATCAGTGTTCAGATCTATGTACGGTTTCAACCATGGAGATTGTTCAAATTTTAAGATTCCATGAATTTTCGATAATTTCATCCCCAGGCTTAAATATTGTTTCGAATTCTGGTAGTGAACAACGTATTTCTTTTTTGGAAAAAGAGTAGTCATTAATTTGGAATTTTTACTGTGCGAGGGTGCATAGTGCTGCAGACAAAGAGATAGGTCCTTGTGTGTTTCGTGAAGCTCCAAAGGATACTCCAAGTCCACCTCAAGAATGTATCCTACATGTGAATCATCGGGAAGATTACAAACATCGATCGACTCGTATTCCCACTGGAAAGATTCACGAGGTAGGCACTGACTCATCGCTCCACCGTACAGATTGTTTACATCGAAGTACATAAGGTAGGATTCCTCTTTGCTGGAATCAAAGTCCTCACCCATATATCTATTGTTACTCTCAGCGTGCCGGTTTGAGCACTGAGCTACACCACCCCGAATCCCCTTTTGGATAAACAAGAGCATCTCCACATCGGTGAGGAGTTCTAGCTCAACGCGCGTGGACCTGAGCATCGCGTCGAAGGCGAGTCCAGGAGCGGTGTAATAGTGCAGAGGATCCAGGCTATACGTAGAATGACAGTTACGACGAAAATTCTCAAAAATGTCCGCTAACAGTAGAACATCCGTTTTCAAATATAAATCAGAGTATCCGCCCAGCGTATCAATATTAAACGTGTCCCAGACTTTTATTGCATGTTGATAATTCACTTCCGAGACGTTGGTATCGTTCAATTTTTAATAGAATTTTTCAATCGGTGGTAATTTTTTCTCATCAAGCTTTACCCAACTATCTACATATTCGTAGGGAAATACCCCCTTTCTCGTAAGCAACTCGATTTCCTCTGCGCTATTACACAACCTTCGAACAATTGTTTTATCATTATTATTTAGATATGATGCCAGTTTATCTAAGCTACTTGCCATAAACCGACACGAATCGATAAATCGGAGGCTTACATTTGTATCTTGAATCTTCTTTGTAAAGGAAATATACTGTTCTTTGTTGACAGGAAGGAGACCCAATTCACCGTCGAACTGTGTAGCTAAAGCTTTGATTAAGAAGTGTGAATCATAGCCGGACAGATTGTGACGAACTACTGGAATAATATGCGAAGATTTATAATTCAAGTTACAGCCCGGATGCGCCACACCGCGGTACTTGCCTGTGAAATGACAATGATCGCGATGTTTTTTATCCGTTGGAGTGAATGGTTTCTCACAAATATGGCATATTTTAGTATTATCCATATCTTGTATTTCCTCACTAGTGAGTTGCATCGGTACGTTTCTTTTCAGGTAAAAATTTGTTAATTCTGCTAATTTTTGTAATTCGCTGACGAACCATTGGATACAATCGGGATTACGTTTAATTTCAAATTTTGAGAGAGAATCGTCGAAGGCACAGTGCAAATAGTACGCTGTACTATGTGGAATATGCTTTTCGTACAAGCTTTCATTCTCCGTCGGCTCGAGGATACACTCTATATCAGCGTACACGACGACGAACGGTACAAACTCCTTATATCTATAGTTTCTAAAATTTAAAATCTTATCTTCTTCTTTCGGTAATATCATCTCACACTTGTTTATATTTTCACAGTTTTGTTTATGTCTTTCGTATGAGGCTTGAACTTGAAAATGACATAAGCATCTATCACACAAAAATTTCGCGGTCTTATGCTTCGACAGCTGTGAGCTTAACAATCTGGATAGATTTTTGATCCAAGCAAAGTGAAAAACGAGCTGACCATTGATTTCTATACAACTATCTATAGCAACAAGGTGGATCGTAGGTTTATCTGTCTTATTTTTACTCAAATAGAGGGGTACTATTTCACTAGGTCTTCTTGATTCGGCTTCCACACCGTAAACGTTAATTGCTAGACAATTGATTCGTTCAAATTTAGAAATATCTTTCAAAGCTATAGGAAACTTGAACATCACAGTTGAACATCGTGCTGTGATCGGGGTAAGAACTTGTCCGATCAACATGATGATCTGTAGGATGAAGAGCTGCAACGATGGCCCACAGAAAGCAGAATTCATCGTTGTTCTTGACGTTCACCACAGCCTTTTTCGTCTGTATATCCAGAGGTAGACGTACGTAGGTGGACAAACCTCCACGTAGCGGCTCGTACCGATTAATATTAATCATTAGGTTGACAATTTCGATTAGTGTCCAACCCGAGTCCTGCTCTTGAAAATCCTCAACTTTCACCAGGAGACGATCGATCAGATTCTCATCGAACCATCTCTTAATATCCGTTGTCGGAAAGATAACTTCATTTTTTGTATTGAAAGATTTCATCTCTTCGACGGTTTCACAGTTTTTTAGGATGGAAAACTTGCAAGCCAGTATACCGTTTACTTTCAGATTACCTCCTTGCTGTAAAGAATTCTTCAATCGTATGACAGCCAAGGTTTTCGAATCCTGCAAAAAAGATCTCAGATCTTTGTGACGTAGATTTATAATAACACCAGTGCGTATTCGACCTTTAAATACAGATTCCAAGTCCTTCCACTGAACTCTGTCTTTTATCCTTTTCCTTGATGTTCCGATACCTTGACCACTTCGTTGTTTGTCTTTGAATTTTTCACCCAACGATTGGAGTATGGAAACTGTTGTAACGATTCTGTGTCTCTCTCCAACGGAAAGAGTAACTGTCCTCAAGATTTTATTCAAGAGTCTGATATTGCGATTACACAAATTTTTCCATCGCTCGATTTGATGAGGTGACGCACCATCCAACAGCTTGTAAGCACTTTCTACGACGTTGATTAACTTCAAACACTTTTCAGCATCCATTTTGAGTCTATACCTCACTTCAGGGTAAACAAATGAAAAGTTGAGAGAGGATAACTTTGACGTGCACAAATAAAATTTAAAAAATTTAATATCAATAACTCATTGTTGAACACCCCCGACTTTCAGTAAAAATCGGTATAGCAAAATAAAAAGATGTAACAGCTTTACACTGGGTTTTACATATAAAGAAATTCACACTGGTTATATTGCCCGCCGAGGAACTGCAAGCGTAGACGATCTTCTGCAGCAGCAGTTTCGTGTAGTTGTAACTGATCCTGGTCATCGTTGAATGCCTTCGATATTCTGGCTGGTAGAAACATCGAAAAACTATCCTCGGTCATAACCATGGTTTTAGACCCGAATTTGGTGGTAACAAATTTGAACGATGAAACTTTATAATCTTTTCCAACCTCCAGCTCTGATATTTTTTTTGTAGGTAAGAAGTCATCCATGCGACAGACTTTGTTTATTTTTTCAGAATCCATTCTTGAAGATAAATTCAAGATACACCTAGTTTCTCTTCTCAAGAGTGTACACCTTCTTGCACGACTAAAATTCGAATGACTGAGAAAACGCCATGAATGCACCGTTTTATAGGAGGCGAAATCAAATATGTGTACGTGCTTTATCTCGTAAGTGTCCCTATTCCTGGAAAGCTTGCTATTCGAAGGACTTGCTTCGAAAGTTTTTTCCGCTTTACATTCGTTCTTTTTACGTGGTAATTAGAGGTGGATTTAGTTATATGTGAATTTCAATACCGTTAGTAATACATCATATGCAGATACTGTATCGGTAGGTTCGTTATTCGTATCATATCTCTAGAATTTAACGTCCTGAGCTACTTATAAAATCACTCCGATTCGCCGAATCGCTCAAGATAACGTGTACACGTATTGTTTAGGATGTTCGGTGCGTTATATGCTTATTTAATTTCTAGATTATCTAACTATAAGCTACCAGTAACGTTCTAACTCGAGTGTATATGTGATGAATACGCTGAAGGTAAGTATGCATATATTATATTCTTATTGTTGTGTATGACTTTTGGAAGTACGCGCACTAATGAAGAGTCGCATACTGACCTCATTCGCGTCTTAGATTCCGAAGAGTGCGCCCACTTTAATTTAAAATGTGCGTATCATAAATCTTTCGGTGTTTCAGTGAGAGTGATTCTGAGGATTACTATGATTTTTAATTCATTGGTTTCTGATTTTAGCGCTTACAAAAATCGTGGCCATGGAATTCTGGATGAAAAAAGTTCTAGATTCTTTCTTCGAACGTTTGAAAGTGAGTACTTGTTTTCGAATTTATTATAGATTGCTATTTTCCATCATTGTTCATCGTCATAGGTTTTTATTAGACAGAATGTAATTCTAATAAGAGAGAACCGGTATACAAATGTATACATATTTTAATTAAGGTGTTTGAATCTATTTGTTATATAGGTCAGGCTGTGCGAAGAAGTGTTGAATGAAATGGACGAAATGATGAATGAAATAAAAGAAAAGCGGTTCCAGCGGGCGCAACACCGGAGCTTTTTAAATTCGTGGAAGGATGAACTGGCGACAGTTCGTCTGTATACTTATCAGGAAGACTTCGATCTTCTAGGAATCCGCTGGATGCAGGAGGGGCGGTGGGGGGAGAGTCACCCTATAGATAATTGGAATGATCCGGTTTGGCGTAGCCCGCGAGGGATGTTAAATGTCTACGACGTCTGACTGTTTTGAAACAAAAAAATTTTTACTTACAATTATTATAATAAAATTATAATTTTCATACCGTAATTTATGTGTGTTCGAACACGTCATCGGCATCGTGGGGGAGTTATGTTCTCGATCGACAGTCGGTAAGAGTGCGCGCTCACGGGTAAGGAGCTCTCGACGACTCATCGCTCTCTCTCTCTCTCATCGAGGCTCGCATCAATTCAGATACGAAGCTAGCGGGGCTTGCATCATTTCAGAAATCAGATCAGCATCATTTCAGAAATCAGGTCGCATGAATTCAGAAATCAGATCGCATAAATTCAGACACGGGCGGGGTACTTGCGGATCGTTAGAGTTGCGAAAGAACCCATTAAAATTGCGAAATCATCGGATCCCGTTAGAATTGCGAAATCATAGATTACCGTTAGGGGGATGTCCTGACAGTAAGTGGGAGGGGGCTTCGACCAATCAGAACACAGGGGGGTTCTGGACCAGCAGTGTGACCCACATTTGGTCCAGAACCCCTCTTGCCTATCTACTCGCGCTCTACTGGACTGTTTGCCGCCACGTTGAAAATTTAAATTTGATGAATTTCGCTGAAACTTATCTCTGTCGTTGTAGTTTGAACCTCTAGGTCTTCTTTCCGAAACGTATTGAATCGGATTTTCTTTTCTGCTCAGCCCTTTATTCTCTTTTCTCGATAGTTCCATAGACGAAGCGATGTTTATAGCCTTTTTCCAAGGTTAAGTTGTCTGTTTCTAACAGACGCTATCTCATGGCCGAATTCTCCAGCCCGTATACAAACTGATTCCGCACTGCCGTTTGAACAAAACTTCCGAACCCACATATTTGTGCTAACTTCTTCAAATCCGTCATGAAATCTTTGACCGGTTCACCTTGGTCTTGCTTCCTACAATGGAATTTAGAACATTCGGCCACTTCAACTACTTTTGCTTGAAATAATGATTCTAAATTTGAAACCAGTTCCGCATATTTCAATTTATACACATCCGCATCGTCATAAAAATCACACAACTTCGCGTAATTTGTAACACCCAAGTGATGTAACAGGAACGGAACCCTATCTTCACTTTTTTTTCCATGCATAAGCATCGCTCCTTCGAATCTTTGAATCCACCTTTTCCACGGCATTGTATTTGAATCGAAAAATTCCACAATTACACTCGGATCCATTTTGAAACTCAATTTGCACGTTCGGTGCTGTAACGATCCTTTGGCTTCTCGTTAGCGCAACTGTACACAAACTTGCTCCGCAACTGTACACAACTTTTTTTGGCTAGTAGATGAAATGTATTTTGCATGTGCTTCACCTACTTGAATTGAAACGTATCATGCACACTTTTTGCTTGTATTGAATTCACGCTCTATGCGGTACCACTTGAATTGAATTTTCATGCTCGGACTCTGGATTCTGTGGACCGCTCCTCACCATGTGGCCAACATGGCGCCTGCCTTTTTGCTCTTCGCCAACGGTTTACTTTCATTTCTCGATAATCGAACTATAACGACGCTAACTCCCGTGACCGTCCTCGTCGCCACTGTTATATTTGTAGGGTTATAGGTTCTGGGAGTCGCAAATGAAGGTCTCAGTCTATAACAAGAGTCTAACTTTATGAGCTTAATATACCTATATTATATCTATTACATGTCCACTCCGAGCGAGCGTGTCGCTAACGAACTGTGCACAGCACGCACCCCCACATATACGTTACACGCGACTGCGCGCCATCACGTAGAAACTCTCATTCGCGCATATATGACAAGCACCCTCGCTTCAAATCTTCAGGAAAAAATGCACACAAGAATTGTCTCGACTGTAGTTTCCATCAACAAAGTCCACATAATACGTGTTCTACCCCTTACTTGAGTAGATGTAATGCCCCGAAGTGTTTTGCCCGTATTAACCAGAATCAACTCTCGAATCATATGCAGTACATTACCAGAACATTATACCTATTACGTATTGAAGGATATGACAACTCTTCAAATCTAGCACGAGCACGATAAATCACTCTTATATGGATAATAAATGTTACACCCCGTGCAATCGCCATTGAATTGCTCAGCTTTTCATTCAAAAGTATAGCCACGTCGCCCGTGACGCACTCCAGTGGCGGCCTGCCGAATTATTTCAGCGACTGCGAATTGGGGTCCAAAATTACGGTCGAACGGAGGTAAGCTGGCCCTCGATATACCTGCGTGGTATCATGTCAGCGCGTCGTACGTCTTAAAATCGAAATTCAGAATTAGGCCACGTGGTGTTTTTTGTTGGTAGGAAATTTATCATTTTACCACCAGAATATTTAGATGATTCAAGCACACGGGTAAAATTTTTGACTATATCGATAGATGGTCTATCTTACCACCAAATATAGATGGCAGAATTCGTTGTCACTATTATTTTGTGACATGCTGCTATATGATTTCGAATTTTCTCAACTTGTCCAATCTACACGTTATATAATCTATGATACTACCAGCGCGAGTATCTGTATTCTTGTTCTTAAAATCATGCCTTTGCATATTATAATTGGCGGCGGGAAAACGATTTTAAAAACGTTTTACATGGATATCTTCTCTATTTTTGCGTAAATCGAACATTTTTTGGGCGGTACGTGTTCGGAGTCGCACATAGAATTGCGCGACGTATTTTGTTTAATTGATTTCGGTGCCCAGGCAGAGATATTCCGTTTAATAGCACCTTTTTTCCCAATAGTTTCAGGTCTGGTGGAATTGAGTAGGCGAGCACCTTAAGGCCCATCCCTAGTTGCCCACCTCCTTTTGTTCGAAAAAGACACATTTCGATTATTATCCGAGCTTAGGTGTCTAAAGCGCAAAAAAAGGCCAACGCTGCGCAAATTCAAATTCAATTTCGAACACATACGTCCAAAAACATGTTCGTTTCGTGCGAAAATAGAGTCTGAAAACCGATTTTACATTCGAATAATGTAAAAACTATCTGTAGACTCTATTTTTGCACGAAACGAACATGTTTTTGGACGTGTGTGTCCGAAATTGAATTTGAATTTGCGCAGCGTTGGCCTTTTTTGCGTTTTAGACACCCATGCTCGGATAATAATCGAAGTTTGTCTTTTTCGAACAAAAGGAGGTGGGCGACTAGGGATGGGCCTTAAGGGGGGGAGTATATACTCGATTTGTTACCGGCCTGTCTATTTTCTTGAATATCTCTGAAGCGGGGCTATCAATCGACTTGTCCTTTCGGTAGCCGATGTTTGACGAGTAATTAGTTCGAACTGGTACATTTGATCGAATGAAATCAGATTTTTTTTTTTTTTCGATCGAAAAGTGTTGGCGTGCCATTTATGTCGACTTATATTAGAGCCTACGCGTCAAAAATGCAAAATCGGCCGCTGGAGATCATATTGAAGTTAATAACGACATCGTAACGATTCATGATGAGGAAAAACCGTTATTTCGCGATTTCGGAATTGTCTGAAATTCAGTAAACTGTAATAAAACGAAACACACCCATATTTCGAAATCTTAGGTCCTCAAAAATCATTGTAAGATTAATAAAATAGTGATTTTTTCCACAATGTTTCGTTACGATAACGTTACTAACTTCAACCTCGTCCGCGGGAGCCCGATTCTATGTGGAATTCCGAACACAACCATCCCAAAACCTCTTTGTTTTCGACAACGATGAAGGGGCCAGTTGCATTTTACGTTTTTGTGGTGATTTTCGCGATTGTCAGAGGCTGGGAGCGGTAATGGCCGCTAAATGTCATGATGTTAGTTCTCCGAACGCCCGTGAGATGTCGTCGCGCTGTTACATTGATACACCTGGTACTACGTCACTCGACCTGTAGTCCAATCATCTCTGACTAATAATCTAAAAATGTGCGCGCGACGACATCTCATGGGCGTTCGGAGAACTAACATCATGACATTTAGCGGCCATTACCGCTCCCAGCCTCTGACAATCGCCAAAATTACGACAAAAACGTAGAATACAACTGGCCCCTTCATCGTTGTCGAAAACAAAGATGGTTTGGGATGGTTGTGTTCGGAATCCCATATAGAATCGGGCTCCCGCGGCCGATTTTGCATTTTTGATGCATAGGCTTTGATATAAATCGACATAAGTGGCACGCCAACACTTTTCGATCAAAAAAAAAATCCCGATTCCACTCGATCACACGTACTACCAGTTCGAACTCATTACTCGTCAAACATCGGCTGCCGAAAGGACAGGCCAGTAACAAATCGAGTATAACCCCCCCCCCCCCCCCCCCTCAATAGATCTGAAGATGGTCGGCCGTGCTCCGACCGAAACGTCATCAGCGAATAATAAATAAAACAACCGTCATACCCACGAGTTTTATCTTCTCCCACACCTCCACGGTCAAGAAATATACGACAACGTTAGGTGGAGAATATTTCTGACATCATGTCCAGGGCTTAGGACCAAAAGGGCGTAACCCCACTATCTTTTGGCTTTTAATGACCTTTCTGCGATAAAGGTGTGTCCCCAACTTTAACACGGAAGTTCCATAAGAGAAAAATTAAGCAACCTAAGCAGAAGGGCGTAAGCTCACCACAATACTGCCAAAAAGGCGTAACCCGCGAAAATAAAAAGAAAAATGGATTACGCTCTTCTGGCAGATTACTGATCATTTTTATCCGGATTTAAATTGCCTTTTTACTGCCAGAAGAGCGTGACCCTCAAAAATAGAAAACGTGATGTTAACCTTACTTATAGATCTGTGTAATATTGCCGTTTTTGGAATTTGTTAGCCTTATTACAGCCGGAAGGGCACAACTAGAAGTCACCGCGTGAGAAAAGAAAATATATAACAGAAAATAAGGAAAAATCGGAAATTATGATAAATTGAATTAAAAAAAAAATCGAAAAAATTTGACCGGCTATCTGCCAGAACGACGTGAGCATGAAAAATGAAAAAAAGAGGCTGACGCTCTTCCGGCTGTAAGAAGGCGATTTGAATCCGGAAAAAAATGATAAGTGTTCTGCCAGAATTAAGAGCGTAACCCATTTTTTTTTTAATTTCGCGGGTTACGCCTTTCTGGCAGTATTGTGGTGAGCTTACGCCCTTCTGGCCGTAGGCTGTTTAATCTTTCTCTTATGGAACTACCGTGTTAAAGTTGGGGATACGCCCTTCTGGCAGTAAGGTCATCAGCAGCCGAAAAACAGTGGGTTACGCCCTTCTGGTGCTAGGCCCTCGATATAGTGTTGGAAATATTCTCCATATAACGTTGTAGTATCCAGTATAATAAAGTATATCATACTATGTTTAGTTATAATCATATAGTATATGGGGAAATCTACAGAACCTTTGATTTTTTTCAAAAAAGTAACTTGATTTTTTATTTTGAAACACACTTGTCAAACCTTTTTAGGCATGTTTCTTGTAGACTAGAGGTCAAGAATATACTTGCGTTACTCAAGAAGTTACGGTGAAAAAATCGAAAGATGGTTTTTTTTTGACGAAAAAGATTCATTTATCTTAATTTCATTGTTATAACATCGTTTTTCATTTATCTTACTTTCATTGTTATAACTTATAACACTGTTTTTTTTTTTTATTTATTTTTGTGATTTTTAATTTTATTCTAATTTTTTTTTTTTAATAAGTTTTTTTTTTTTTTTCCACCTACTCACGATATAAATACGCGTTCGTATTGAGTGAATTTGAAAAATCGCACATTTCAATGCTATTTTTAACATTTCACAAAATTATTAGAATACTTATCGATTGAATGAAACTTCATAATATTAGAAGGACCAAAATTTAATGTGAGGATTTTCGTAGTAGATTTCTACAATAGAGGTTCACGAATCACAGGACGTTTTGACGAGTAAGGAATAACACTGCAGCTGTTCCAACAAAAAAACAAGATTTTAAAAAATAGTTACGCGGGTATACGTTCAAATACTTCGACTTCTAGCTTCATCGTTTTAGATAGCACATTCATTTTGGAACCACACCTTCTTTTGTTTTTTGAGAAGGTATCTGGACGTGAAATTAAAATGTCAACTTTCAGATTCCGCAAAACGTTATAGACGAAAAAGTAAAAAAAATGTTAACGACCAAAAATGGAGTATCGCTACTTCGAGTGCGAATCATGGCGAAACGTTGAATGGCACGCTTATATAAAATCAATTACTTCAAAAGTCATGATTATAAGAAGATTTTACCAAATTTTTCAAATCAATTCATAAACCCCTTAAAAAGTTAGAGGCGGAAAACGAAAAAAAGGATTCAGAGTATTGCTTGAAAATGTGCAATGTTTCAGCAATTTTATTTTTCAAAATCTCCCAGAAATATGTGGATCACTTTTCAACCGTTAGATATCATTGACTTGGCTGGTAATATAATTGAAATGAAGGCCCACATACTTGATACCCACTTTGAATTCCTTCTCTATAGGTAGATAACCGAGTATCCAAAAATTCAAAGGTTCCGTGGATTTCCCCATATACCGTGACAATCACGTGAAACCGAATGGATCCATGCTACCAAAAAGCGAATATTTCGTATTTTTAGCAGGTTAACCACTCGTTGCACTGAAAACCCCTAGGGTGATTTTGGCGTGCGGTCGATGAAACTCGGCAGCCATTGTTGGACATTGTTGTTGGAAACCGGCTGACTGTCAATACATCGCGGAAGGTCGACATGTGGGGTTATGTTCGCTTATTTCAAGCAAATGATAAATGAAGTGAATAAAACCTACGTGAATAAGTTGCTGATATTTATCAAAAATCGATCAATCAGTTTTAAATAATATCATGGTACAATCAACGAATTAACTTAAGCTATAACTGCAAATTAATTAGAATCAAAGAGTTCATCGAGAACAACCAATTCCTTGATTGTATTAAGATATCATTCAAAACTAATTGATAGATTTTTGATAAATATTCATAGCTTATTCACGTAGTTTTTATTCACCTTATTAATCATTTGCTTAGAATAAACGAACATAACCCCACATGTCTACCTTCCGCGATGTATTGACAGTCAGCCGGCTTCTATCAACAATGGCTGCCGAGTTGCATCGACCGCGCGCCAAAATCACCCTAGGGATTGTTCAGCGCAACGAATGGTTAGCCCGCTAAAATGACGTCATATTCGCCAATATTCGCTGTCCGGTAGCATGGATCCATTCGGTTTCACGTGATTGTCACGGTATAGGTTTATTAGCGCGGAGCGTAAATACGCCGGAATATGAATTTTTGCGAGAGTAAAATAGCCATACCTCCTAAGTCCGATGTCGGCCCAACTTCGGCCTGGTCTTAAAAATGCCGTCTTCCAACGTAGAATTTTGTTTACAAATTTCAAAAAGATTGATTATGGCAGCTTTTTGCAATTCACGATTTTGATTTTTGGAACGAAAATTTCGGTACTTCCGGTGTCTGAAAAAATCTACAAATATTTTCATTTCAAAATACGTCAGAAAACTGAACAGTTCTGTATAAGTCACTCCTCCAAGAGGTACCTTGGTTGCCAACTAGAATTGGATAAAAAACGAGCTGTTGCCGGGAGGTGCGATTTTCGAAAAATCGTAACTTCTGAGAGAAAAATTCGAATAATTCTGAAAAAATTCAGCGATCATACCTGAGTCAGGGTTACCGCGAGAATAATTTATTCGGAAATCGATGGGGGTCGGGGTAAATGACCGTTCAAAATATTTTGGAATACCCCATATGTTCCATGATACTTGCAGTCAAAACTTCAATCGCGTTTTTCTCGAAAGCATTTTTTTTCAATTTGCGACAGTAATATAAAATGAACTTTTCAGTTGATCGCGTTGAAATTTTTATAGCATTTTCTATACATCATTGACTCTCCTTGGAATCACAATCATCCTATTCCGATGGTAAATAATAATTTTGGCTTGGCTGCGAAGATCAGCTGTTGCTGCTGCGCACACTGCAGCTCACAATCAGAACGTAATGTGTTTGATTTTCGAATCGTCACGACAAACGATGAAGCTTTGCCTGTAGGCATCGTGAGACACCGTTCGATGCAAGATGAAGTCTAATGAAACGAAGTAACCTGGAGGGGGGATAGACCAAGATAAAAGCGAGGAGAGGGGACGAAGACTGGCCAGCCTTACGGGGGTTGGCAAAGTGAAACACATATAATTTGCCATATAGATCAAGCTATGTAGTACAGAGAGCTCAGTAGCTTCTGCAGATTAGCGAGAGTCGTCGCCCGGTGAAGTTACTCGCAAAATTCGCACCATGAAACTGAGGGTAACGCTGTTCGCGATCGGAGCTCTTCTAATACATCATGTTTGTTGAAATTGTCGTCTTAATGACCTCGCCGAAAAGTTTAACAATTAGTGGTGTAATGCTGCGATAAAATTACGTTCTTATTCCAGGTAGTCGAGTCCCGCAGCAATCACCATATCGAACGCCTGATTAATCCAAACTGTGGTAGATTCAATTACATCATTGCAACTATGCTGAACGCGTTTTTAAATACTAAATCTGATTTCTTCTACATTGATTTCACCTGCAGAGTGTGGAATATCCGGTGAAGGTGTGTCCAATCGTATCGTTGGCGGCATCATCTCGATACCACACATTTTCCCTTGGGTGGCAGCTATCTTCAATAAGGGATCTCTGTACTGTGGGGGAGCTCTGATCAATGACCGATACATCCTTACTGCGGGACATTGCGTCAAATGGTATTTTATCAACCTGATCTAAATCTCGATAATTTCACAGCGATTCCTCTTAAGCTCGGTTCTGCTTTATCAGGACAAGTCATAGTGACTTATCGATAGGTCTCGGAATGCAGGACCTCGAGAATCTAAGCGAAGGATTTGTGACACCGATTTCACAGGTGATTATCCACGAGGACTTTGAGAGCGATTATCTGCATGACACGAACGACATTGCCCTAATCAAGCTCAGGTATCCCGTAAAATATAGCCAAAATGTGAGACCAGTTTGTCTACCGGCCAAAGGTAGGATAAACACCCCGTCAATTTTTCAAAATCAATATTGAAACTGGGACTAATCTAAGGTTCTAAAAATCACGTGCATACAGGATCTAACTACACGGGTCAGAAAGTGAGAGTTACCGGATGGGGCAGAGTCACAACTAGCGGAAATCCGTCTAAATATCTTCGTCAAGCAGACCTCAAAGTTATACCATATTCGACGTGTAGGAATACATCATTTGGCGATCATCTTACTGAGTCTATGCTCTGTGCGTACAACGACGACACAGATGCTTGTCAGGTACTTATAGAACGACACTGAATGACCAGTGATTTAATCGAGTTCTTACTAAATATATGTGTGCATCAGGGTGACAGCGGCGGTCCCTTACTCTTTGAAAGAGTGGACGGAAAGTACGAGACCATTGGTAAGTTACTGCTACACGTATCTTGAACTCTCTTTTTGAGGGCTGAAGGGCGCGGGGGGATCACCCCCCGCTGGATCCACCACTGCCCGCACAGCACAGCGTTTCAGTCAGATATCAGAAACGTCAGAACGATTCTTGATCTACAAAAAATCACGTTTCACTTATATTACGCTCGTTACTACCATGGAACGTTGCGCAGACAGTTATTTTTCAGAAACATAATAAGAAGCTTGTGAAACTATATTTCGAGAAAATTATTCGCTCGTCGCAAGGTGCACGTTCGACCCGAGGCTCTCTTGCAAGTAGAAATATATGCCGCATGAGTATGAGGTGCGCCTGCAGACTGGACTCAAACCAACATTGATTAGATACTCGTACGACCTTTGATCTATCAGTGGACAATAATTCTATGTCAGATATACGCGATTACCGGGTTGCGGTTAATGCAATTACTAAAATATGGGTAATGGGTAATTACGGATTCAAAGAGGATCACCAGAGATCTCGCCGAATCAGTTTCATGAAACATGACCTGGATATATTTGAAATATTATTAAAGGATTCCATTCCACATACGTTTTACCGATATGTTGCTTTCATCCGATACATTCCTAAAATGTAAAAGTCATTAACAGTTATGTTTCTGAGATCGTAACAAGATTTCAGTGCAATGTTTCCGAAACCTATCTGAAACGTGCTATATTGTGCGGGATAAGTATTCCGTGCATCGCATTATCAGCTGCGACGATTCAATCGATAGAAATAAGTCGGTAATCAGTGATCATTTATCTGTGTAGGAGTTGTCTCTTGGGGAATAGGATGTGCTAAGCGTGAAATGCCGGGTGTTTACGTGAAGATTTCGGACTACCTGAACTGGATACGAAGCCACACCGAGAACGCAATTTATTGTCTAGACGATTAGCTGAGTATTTAGTGTCGATAAACGATGTTGTAATTGATGAGGCAGATAACAACAGCAATCAGTTCTAATGTCGTAATGAATGCAGATACCGAAGGTAATAAATGCAGTGACAATACTGACTATGAGTGGTTATTACGTGACATTCAGACGTGGCGCAAGCAACAACGGCGTACATGCAGACTTGTGTCTTTATGTGATAGTATTATGTATAGAGAGACAGAAAGAGGAAACGAAACGATTACTGAAAAGGATGCATGCTACAAATTAAATAATAATAAAAATGATTGTAAATGTAACGATAATGGCGTTAGTGATAACCATTAGAGAAAGCGAAGACAATTTTAGACGAATATACTGGGATTTTAAAGGTCACGATATGCACTTGCATAGCACAGCTGATTTTGATCCGAGTATCGTTTCTCAATCGTATCTGCACGTCGTTAACGCAATTGCTACGGTCTGTATTTTCAATTTTATTTTACGACCAAACGTCATTACTTCTGCTTCACCTTGATAACTCCTTCGGATACCTTTTAGAACAATAGTTATTGATTGAAAACATAATACCAAATACCGATAGTAATCTAAAATGCTGTTAAATAAATGAAATAAAAATTTATGAACCGTATTAATTTAATTATCAAAGCCACGTTGCATAAAACTGGTTCAAATTATACGCGCATTCTGCTTCCGTTCAAATTCGCTCCTGTAATACCAATCCCTTTGTTGACAACGTTGTCGTAGGATTTTCATTGTTGCCATTTTATTCCAGGATGAACAAATCTACTCCGATTACGGCGAAGCAGCTTTGATTTCAAAATAATCGACATTATTTCCAACACGCTGATATTTGAATGGATAGTAGATGACAAGTCTACGCTAAGAGTCATAGTCGTATATATTGGTATATTGATTATACGATCTGGTGCGATTTTGAGAACCATATCAAAACACAGCTACAATAATGATTATTATTATTTATTCAACTAGCCATCCAATGCAGGACGATTAGTTGAAGAGTTGGAGGCAATAAGGGCATATAGCGAAGTATCACGGTTTGGAACAATTGAATAAAACTCACTATTCATTCAGATATGGATATCTCGAAGCAACCTTTTTTTTTTTTTTTAATATGCTCTTTCAAAATACCAACCAGAGCTTATGTTAACTGCGAAAGCAAATGTCACCGATTGAGCTAAATAAATTGTTGAAATATGAGCTGTGTGCCTCTATTACGAAGAATTATATAAAAATACAACGTCCGATACGTTAAAGAATCGCATGGAACCACTATACTATTTATAAAGAATAGCACGTCGCAATTCCAAACACCGGGCTATTTTGCAATTTCACAGGTGAGTTTTCGAGCCGGGAAATTAAAGGCAGAATAAATATAGTATAGTCCTGTTATATTGTTTAATTGGACGTTGTATATGTTTTCAAACTAATTTCTCAAAATTCGTAATAACCATAGATTTTGATTGTATATGAGTCTAACACAATGTCAATTTTACCTATATGCCCTTCTTGCGAAGATTGCAGTATAAAGGCTCATTTCAAGGTGTTCTTCGGACTCCAGGAATCTTGTGCTTTTGTGGCCTATTCTTCAGTTTATCGCAACGAAGGCATACATATGATCACTATGCTCTTATTGCATTTAACTTCTCAACATATCACTGTACAATCAAATTTTGGGACCAAAGTGTCGTTAAGGATCGAGCATGCGGTTTTCCGACATGTTTTCGTGTGCTGAATCCAAAAATCACGGTAGTATTTTATCCGACGTTTTTTCAATGTGCGGTGATGCTTCACATACACCGCTGGCTGCATTCTGCCAAAAGTATGAATCTTGAGTATACTCTAAGAGCCGGGTCGAAAAAGTGGGTTCATAATGCATTAATTCTACGCGCCTGATTTTTTTTTCAAATGATAGAGCCCCCCCCCTCCGAGTGTGAATACAAGTTGAAGCGTCGGCGACGGGGGGGGGGGGGGGGGGATGCTCAGTCACCATCTTGGGAAATAGTTTTTCTGAAACAGCTCGCAAATGGTTGATTGATGAAAAATGATTTTTTCTTTTGATATGTTTTTTTTCTGACGAACGAATTTGTTTCAACGATTTTTTTTCTCTTCTTTTCATCATTTGTCAATTTAAAAAAAATCCCAAATGACGCCAATGAGTTTCATTTTTTCGATATTAGAGCGATTTCTCGGTAAAAGTTTCTCATTTGGAGGAAGATGTAAAAAAATATGTTATGGTTCCAAGGAAAAGAATCATTTTTCAGAAAAATGGTTGAGGAACTTTCGATCCCAATTTTAACAAGAATTAACCCCTCAAGACATTCGTCACTAATTCTGAATCACCCTGTACAGGGTGGTCCATTTAACGTGAGCATCCCAAATATCTCCGTTGCTTGTGAAGTTACGAATAAAATTTTAGGAGATAATTCACTTGATTTCAAGGGCCTGATACAGTGGTCGAAAATTCATTCTAGTGTCAACCGTACACCGTTTACGAGATATTTGAGAAGAACAATTTTCCAACATGGCAGCGGAAGCATACCCCCTCCCCCTTCGCGCACCATGGAAACTTGCAAAAAATGAATTTTCTTCTATCAAGTTCTCAGAGTAAACAAATTAGGCTTTAATCGTTCATGACAATTTTGAAAAAAATTGTCGATACCAGAGTGATTGAAAAAGTGAATCGAGGTTTTATTCCGAGAAACTTATGTGATAAATTGAAAGTTTCGAAAAATAAATTCATAAAATAAAAGTCCTTGAAACCCAGTAGAAAAGAAGTTACATAAACATCTAATGAATCCAGTGCGGATATCTGGTTTGAAAATTTCACCGTTTACGATTTGAAAAGAGTTTTCAACTGACTCTGTAAATTTATGAACAAACTCACTATATCGATATCAGGTTTAAGGTACAGTCCGGGCATCTGATTCTGAAGCGCCGTGTTTGAGGTAATCGAGCAACCGAACATACACGTTATTTTTAATTGTCTTCAATTTGATATGAAATTAAATCGACATCTGCTCAGGCGATAAATCAGCGATCTGCTATGCACGGTGTAGGGGACTTCGTTTGTTTGTTTTTGTTTTTTTTTTCAAAATAACGTCAATTCACATATTTTTTACAATTTTTCAGAGCGGATCGCTGATTTATTGACTGAGCAGATGTCGCTTTAATTCCATACCAATTTGAAGACAATCAAAAACAACGTATATGTTCGGTTGCTCTATTACCTCAAACACGGCGCTTCAGAATCAGATCCCCTGACTGTACTACTTGTCATTTTAAAAACATCCTTGCTTGTGTGACTTGATCTTGATGTTATACGCCTTGGCATAGGCAATCAAACATACATTATTGACTAACGAGTATGCCTTTACCTTCGTGTTGCGCACGCAGCTGAATGATATTCGCGCGAATGGTTGTCACTACTGAATATCATTTATTTCACGAATGAGAAAATCAATGTAAAATTAAAGCTTAACATCAAATACATTCAAATGGCAGGCCTGTTAGATTTGTGTGAAAAATATTTTGGCGCCCGAGACTTTTACGATGTATTAAACATTCCAACAAACGCTGATGAAAAACAAGGTAAGTAATACACATCACAGCTTACAGTCGGAAACCTAACCTCGAAATTTTATATCTATTTTCTCCAAAATGTTGGCACTAATAATTTTGAAAACTAGATACTGCCCAATATGTGTTATAATTTTACGACTCTGTCAATCATCTGCACTACCCAACTTCTGTGTATTCACAAGTTCATTCTGTGCTTGATGTAGTTTTGAAATATCTTTCTTTTGTTTTTCACAGTTAAGAAGGCATATCACAAACTCTCACTTCTTGTGCATCCGGATCGTGTCGAAGACGAAGTGAAGGCAGAGGCAACAGAAAAGTTCAAAGTACTTGGGAGAATTCATTCAATTCTCAGCGACAATGATAAAAGAAAGATATACGATGAATCAGGCCAATTTGACGAGGAGAGCGAAGAGGTCGTCATGCGTAACTGGGCCGATTACTGGCGCTCTTTATTCAAAGAGATCACTTTCGAGGATATTAACAACTATGAGAAAACCTACAAAGGGTCAGAGACCGAGATAAAAGATCTAAAACGAGCTTACATCGACAGTAAGAACTCTCACTTACTCTACCATATCGTTATATCATTGATAACTTTGAAACGAAAAGTATACATTGTAAATCACAATTTCAGAGCGCCACGGTTTCTCCTGCAACAATTTTTCAATGACTGAGTTTAATCATGAAGCTAAAGCTAGCAGCGAAATGCGCTATACTTCTTTCAAACTTCATTAATTACAGTTTTATACCTATGATTTTATCAGAATATTGGCTTTGATAAACTCTGGATGCCAGCTTTAGCTCGATAGTTTAATCAGACCAGATTACCAGTATTTTCAGGTATAATTGGCTCAAGAAATCAAGATTTCGCAGCCATTGCCTCTCACGGTTGGTGGCAGATAAAGTAAAAGCAGTTTTGGTAAAGACCCGGATCAACCGGTGATACTATCTTGGAATTTTCTGGTCTTTATTCAATCAGGAAAGAAAGCTTCATACGATGAAACGAACAAAATCACATCGAATGATGTTTCTTTACCTATTTCTTTGTCAGTTTTCCTTATGCACCAGTGTTTGGAAATGAAAGGATTGATTGAGTAGGAAATTGAAATGGGTTGACTTTCCAAATAAACAAGACCAAAAAATCTAGGAATCTCATTTCTTGAAAGGATTGATTTTACTTTACATGCATCTAACTGTGAGGAACTTCAGCTTGAGAATCCTGACATTGCTTGACTGAACTTCAACAGAGTGCTATAACACAAATTGCAAATTTTTTTTTTTCATAGACATTTGAGCTGTGATTTTGAGATCTATTCTCGTATTTCACATCTGATTCCACAGTAACAAGTTACAGACATCGGCACAAGATCGCCATATTTCTATAATTGAATTATAAGACATCATCTGGCTATCAAACTTGAGGGAACTCTCAACTGATTGACAAAGAGAGGGAAATTTTATTAAAAACGTGGAATTTATAATTTAGTAATGATATATTATATAAATAACGATTCAACTTGTATGTCGAAGTGGTATTTTCCACTCGGTCCTCAGCGCTAGACTTTTATTCGCATTTATTACTACATGATTCACGGATGATTTCATATTTCACTAAAATTAGACAACAGGAGAATTTATCATCTGCAGATTTCATTTAGGAGAAAATTCTCTGCCGCATAATACGAGCGAACAAAATCAGGGACCTTGAAACATCGAAGTTTGCAAAAACCCTGATAATACTTCCAAATATACCTTGAATGACTAATACTTCGACGTGACTGTTTCTCTGTACCAAATACATTTGGTTAATTCAATAAATTGTTTCAGTCTCTATGGGGAGGCACTCTGTAGATAAAAAAAAAAATTGAAGACGTACTTGAAATTCAGACTATTTTAAGATTTTTTTAGTCAACTAGCGACAGAAAACATAAATCACAGAAGCCCCATCTTTGAGGATGAGTCTGAAACATTTTTAGTAATCCCTGGAATATCTATAAGAATTCTGTGTGTCATTCGGATACCAACTAATGCGAGTTCCAAACTGTATGAAGCCTTCAGCTGTTATACTCGAATTTTCTGTACCTAGTACTGGCTTCTCAAGTTACACATCAATTTGAATATTCAATTATACGGCCCACATCTGCTCTTTGACATCACAATCACATGTTTGGCACCTTGAAAGAGAACTTTTTTTTTCACACCCTAGGTCTTTTTAGTTAATGGTTTTATTTCTGTTAATAAAATCAACAGCACATCAATACTATAGGGTGTCTGAAAGAAAATCGACACTCTACTTTTTCTACACCCACTCATCTATGCTTTGTTTTGGACACTAAACAAATCCTCTGATATGAGCTCTGTATCTCAGCTCTAGCAAGGATACCTTGCCGGGTGTACCTCTCTGATTTCAACGAGACTTTGGGAAACTGTAGAATGGGCGAAAGTATTCGACGGGTACATTTTTATATCGGCGGAATTCCACCCTAAGAGGGTGTAATCAGCCCCTGGCAATGTCAGGTTTTCTAGATTTACACTATTCGAGAGCTCCCGAAAATTATCCGTACGAAGCAGAGCGACGCTAGGGGAGTTCGGGGCCGCTGATTTCAAATCTGACGTAAAAATTGGAAAATTCAAAATGGCGAACTAACTCCCGAAAAAATGGCGCAAATTGCATGACATTTAGTGTGTCGGGGTTCTTGGGGTCGCTGATTTCGAATCTGAAGTCGGAATCGAAGAATTCAAAATGGTGAACGCACAATGACAGGTTCAAAATGGCAGACCAAGTTCCTCAAATATAATGCAAATCGCTCTAGTTTGGGTATCTCGGAGTTTCTGGGATAGCTGATTTTGAATCTGACGGTTAAATTTAAAAATTAATAATGGCGGACCAAAATGGCGAACCATCTTCTGTCCAAATGGTGCAAATTGCTTCGGGTTCGGTTCGGACTACGAAATCAAAAAATCCCAAATAGTGGACCGAAATTAGCGAACCAACTTCTTCAGAAACGGTGCAACAATAATAAATAAATATTTTGAATAAATAATCATAATAATAAATACTCACGTTTAAGGTTCACCAAAATTTTTGACAAATATATTTAAAAACTACTATATATGCATATTTTTCCGCGATTTATTCTTATTATGCTGCACAAATATCGATAAATATTTATTACGTGGGAAATAAAACCCAATCGTCGATGTTTGAGCTGCCTAATGCCGGCGTTTCCCGTTTGCCTACCTTCTATGCACGTTACTTTCCACAGAATCGCTCTGTATATGAAGGTAGTTTCGATAATACCAAAGTGCAGCAGTATTTTCAAGTACAGAGTAGAGTCAAATAATTTGTTCCTCCAAAGACAGTTGGATGAAAATGCAAGCATAGACCGTTGAACGTTATTCGGTTATTACTTATGGTGTTTACTGCTATGAAATTGCCCACATCTACGATCACGGAATCCGAAAGGAAGCTGAGAGCTTGGAATGATCATTGAAGATGCCATGAATCAGCCGGTGGAAATTGTATTGAATTAAGTTTGGATTTTAAGCAGCCGAATGAGGTGCAGGACTTGGAAATCATGAAAGACAATGACGAAAAAGAGAAATGGACTCTACAAAGAGTTTTGAACCCGAATATAGATACGTCAGACCAAGTATGCACGACCGATGACGAAAATTTCGATTCTGAATGTAAAAAACCAGCGATAGAATTTCAGAGGTCCGGTGAAAAAGGATAGCGGGAAACATTATCTGTTCAAACCATCTTGGGTCTGCCATATTGAATTTTCCCTTTTTTTTACCACAGATTTGAAATCAGCGACACCGAAAACCCAAGTGTCGCTTTATTAGCCAAAAAGTTTCGTATGAATAATTTTCGGGAGCACTCGAATAACGGAAATCAAGAAAACCTGGCATTTTCAGGGGCTGATTACACCCCTATAGGGTGGAACTCGCCGACATAAAAAAAAAAGTACCAGTCGAATACTTTCACCCCTTCCGTTGGAATCGTAGAAGTACACCTGGCGTGGTTCCCGAAGGTGGCACAGCCATTTTTCTATGTTTATTTAACTTTCCTGAAGCCCACAAATGGCTTACGCCACCTCTTGACGTTTAGACGTCGAGACCATCTCATGGGAAGTTTTGTTTCGTGCAAAAAACTAACGATTAGAGTGGTGGGAGTAAAGGTGATAAAATGCATTTTTTTTCAAACACCCCAATCAATCCAGAGATGTAACAAATTATAATAAAATACTCTCTGAAAAGGCAGACGAATAAGAATAGTAGTATACGAGTTACAAACTGGGAAATGATTTTATATTATAATTGTTATCTCGGCTAAGCAATGAAGTTATTTTCAGGCAAAGGAGATATGGACTATATTCTTGAAGCTGTTCCGTTTACAAACTGTGCTGAAGAGCCCCGATTACATGATATTATTCAGAAATTAATTGAAACCGGTGATGTACCAGAGTTTACAGCCTTCACCCAAGAGGATAGTAAGAAAAAACAACGTAGAAAACGAAAGGTGAGTTTGTATTTTTTGTCCTATAAAATGACCATGTATATGGACATTGGACCGGTTTTTTTTTTCAACTTTTTTTTTTACTTCGCACGCCCTTGGCAAAGTGAGTTTTGGGTGTAAGACGAAGCCTCATGAAACCAGAGCTCGGTAGCTCAATTTTAAAACGTGGCGCGGCGCATACGGTCTAAATTTTTTCCATCCGATTAACACAAGATTCTTGCTAGACAAAGATTCTAATCAAAATATCTCGAAAACTATGCAAGTTAGGAAGCTGTTTTTGGTCTCATTTTGTAGATAATTGAATTCTCTGCAAAAAAGGCTCGATCTCATATGCTAGAGCTAGAGATTGATCTTGTATTCGTTACGGACGCTTAAACTTGAGCTATATTTGATGAATAAATTTTTCATATTTTTTTTTCAATTTCTAGATCTAACATGGATCAGACCTTTTTTGTAGTGGATTCAATTACCGACAAAATGAGACCAAGAACAGCTGCCTCACTTGCATAGTTTTCGAGATATTCCGATTATAGTGTTTGTCTAGCAAGAATCTTGTGTTAATCAAATGGGAAAAGTTTAGACCGTATGCGCCACCTTTTAAAATTGAGCTACCGGAATCCAGTTCCACGAGGCCTCGTTTTACACCCAAAATTCACTTTTCCAAGGCCGTACGAAGTAGAAGAAAAAAAAAAAAAAATTTTACCGGTCTAATGGACATTCACGATTTATATATTTGCGAGTCTTCCCATGCGACAACTTATATATTTTCAAATCGACCTCGATGTTGCAATTTATCGAAATTTCTCTTATGGTCTCTCATTCTTTATCTCAGACATCAGTCTAGACTCTATTTTCGCACAAACCGAACATGTTTTTGGACGTATGTGTTCAGAATTGAATTCGAATTTGCGCAGCGTTGGCCTTTTTTGCGTTTTCGACGCCTGGGCTCGGATAATAATCGAAATGTGTCTTTTTCGAACAAAAGGAGGTGGGCGACTAGGGATGGGCCTGAAGGGGGAACATACACCTTTAATAGTACATTGTTTACCGAGCGAGAAAACGGTCGTTTGCGCGTCGAGTATACAGTTGAGCACCGAGGTAAAGCCGAGTTCTCAACTCAAAGAAAATAATTTTTTTCCAAATTACTGCTACGCTCCGAGGAACCATTCTAGTGACACAGTTTTTCCACAGTTGATTAGTGCTATTTTAATACATAGTTCATGATTTTTCCAGATTTTATGTCCTTCGCTGAACATAAATTCAGTCTATCGAAGAAAAAGCAGTTGTCGTAGGGTATAGGCTACTGCGTTGGATGAAATTTCTTCAACTTTAGAAAATATATTCTGTATGAACGTAATTTAGGGCCAAACCAATAATATTTGATGAATTCAATTTTCAGACATGGAAGTTTTTGATTTTAAAAGATTTTTTTCAAAACGATGGAAAAACCAGTTTTACAATCAAAAATTTCCATTTCTAAAAATTAAATTCATCAAATATTATTAGTTTGGCTCTAAATCACATTCATACAGAATATATCCTCCAAAGTTGAAGAAATTTCATTCAACGCAGCAGCCTGTACCCTACGACAACTGCTTTTTCTTCGATAGACTGAATTTATTTTCAGCGGAGGACATAAAATCTGGAGAAATCATGAACTATGTATTAAGATAGCACTAATCAACTGTAGAAAAACTGAGTCGCTAGAATATTTTCCCAGAGCGTAGCAGTGATTTGAAAAAAATTATCTTAAACGCGTATATGTACCCCCTTAACATACGTTAACTTTCAGTGCCCGTGCTATCGTTGCGCTTCCCCGCGAGTTCCCGTTCACCGCCACTACCGCCTATATGCTTTGTTTTCGGGTTGTAAATATAAGGGCTGATATGCATAAAACGAAGTACATGCTAATGCTTCAAGTAATAGCGTCTACCACGAAGTATTTGGGGTACTATATACGTGCATTTGGAGTACTATGTATGTGCAGCATGTACTTCCCTCGCATTGTAAATGCTAAGTGATGGAGTATCTACTCTGGCTATGATTCTCGATTTTTTCATTTTTTTTTATTTTTCATTCTCTTCTGCAATAAAAGTTATTTTATGGGAAAAACAAATTTTTTTTTCTTTTGGATAAATTTCAAAAATTTTAATTTCAATTTTTTTGTTTTTCGTTTCAGTTTTTCAGATACCCCGCTTTACCCCGCTTTACCCCATGTACTCCGCTCTGTCCCACTCTTCCTTATTACGTGTTCAAACATTCATTTTCTTACCTAGAATCCATAAAAAAATTTCCATTTTTGAGTGTGTGAAAGAGCTCCTCCTTTAGTTTCTCTAGTGTCGTCTGAAAATCAATCTGCCATCCGCTCAACGTTTTGTCTATCAAAACTGTATAGTGAGAGTCAAGTAAAAATATGATTTTGGAAAAGAAATTTACTGAAATAATTACCGAAATAATTTTCGGTATACGTCTTCGCCATAATTTTGCATATCACGATAATTTTTTCCTTCGCACGTTAAGGTGCTTGCCTACTCAATTCCACCAGACCTGAAAACATTGGGAAAAAAGGTGCTATTAAACGGAATATTTCGGCCTAGGCACTGAAATCAATGAAACAAAATACGTCGCGCAATTCTATGTGCGACTCCGAACATGTAGGGCCCAAAAAATATTTTTTTTACGCAAAAATAGAGAAGATATCCATGTAAAACGGTTTTAAAAACGTTTCACATAGAATTGCGCGACGTATTTTGTTCCATTGATTTCGGTGCCCGGGCAGAGATATTCCGTTTAATAGCACCTTTTTTCCCAATGTTTTCAGGTCTGGTGGAATTGCGTAGGAAAGCACCTTAAGGCCCATCCCTAGTCGCCCACCTCCCTTTTGTCAAAATGTGTCACATTTTGATTATTATCCGAGCCCAGGCGTCGAAAACGCAAAAAAGGCCAACGTCGCGCGAATTCTATTTCAATTCCGAACAGATACGTCCAAAAACATGTTCGTTTCTTGCGAAAATACAGTCTAAACAGCTTAACGCCCAAAGATCCAGAATCGCTACCCAGCACTTCAAGGAAACTGAGTGTCGAAATAAATTAGGTATTTCCTGTTCGGGGTTCACTGATATCAGACTTACAATTCGTAAAAAATTTAGTGATATTTGAATATTCGATCGCGATTACTCACACATGAGTTTTTAGAAGTTGAAACGTTCATATTCCGTTTCCATTCATGCTACTATACTCCGGAGAGATCTCATTTCAACGCCTGTTAAACGTACTTTTATTTAGTATCTAATCAATTCGACGATAGCCAAAATTTTGCAGGTGCCGCGCGACTCAGCCCGCGTATACAGCTCGCAGCGTTTCAGACGGAATTCATTCAATTTCTATTTTCAAACTTACCAGTTTCGTAGAGAATTGATCAACGGTTACACTGAAATTTTTTCAGAATTTCCTAGATGTGGACCGATATTGAAAATCGCATTTGAAGATCCGATTGCCTATAAAAAATAAAAATTTCGGTTGCCGTCTAATTTATTAGACACTTTATGTGAAAGGCCGTTTCACAGGCTTCAGAATAAGATCCGTTCGAAGCACATGAGCAATTCTAGGAGAACTCGTACGGATTTGAACAATTTTTAACCTCGCATTTTTTACAACGATTGAAATTTTTTTTCACGTGAAATAAACTTGAAAAAAAGTTGATACGTGTTCTTTAGATTTGAGGGAAAATAATATTTTTGAAATAATAAAAACCTCACATCCTCTCACCGATGATAAGCTGCGCCGAAATCTGTATCTTTGCAACTGATTTTGTAATTCTTTTTCCTCGTACGATTTATGACTAACAAAAGTACAAGGAAATGATATGGGAGTTGTGTAATTTATTCATATATCAATTTCAAGATAGTTGTTAATTTTCGACCTCTTAATCCATAACGACAGTAATAGTATAGAGACACGGAAAGAAATTTTTAGTAGTTTATACAATGCTACAATAGTAAAAATCGCTATGGAGCATTGCCCTGCGGAACCGTACGCATTTTCTTTTAGAATTTCGTATGTAACATGGTGAAATTCAAGAATCAATCAATTCTCAGAACTATCCAGAAATTACTAGTATTATGATCGAAATTTTGCAATGTTAACCCTGTAAAAGTTACTCCGTTCTTGACGTAGTAAAAATTGTTCGGTTTCTGAAGTGAAAATTACTTTGTTTCCGTTTTAAAAATTACTTTCTTTCCATTCCAAAAACTCATAGAACAGAAAACTAATTTTTAATCACGTTCATAGTTTTCTTATTTTTTTTTTTCTTATCGCAGTTTGTTTTTCTATAAAAATAAATTGGCAATTTATTTTGTGAATATCGAAAGTAATTCAGTAGCAAAGTGGTAAAAGGGTTCAAGTTGAGTATTAAATTTTTGTTAATTATATGATTATTTCCAGAAATAAGGCATTTTTAGACAAAATACCAAACGGCCTTTTTTGTAGTCTAGACAATGCTCTACAAAATGTGATTTTCTTCTAAAATCAATCATTCCGGAGATAATGATATAATCAACAGAAAATTCATATTTAACTTAAATCGTTGTGCCACTTCATGGTTCAATGTCTCAAACAAAAGTTGTTCTGAATAAAAACAATACACAAAAAGTTGTATCAAGTTCAACCCGGTATTTCTACAAACGGGGGCGTTAAGGGGGGGGGGTATACTCGATTTGTTACCGGCCTGTCTATTTTCTCGAATATCTCCGAAACGGGACGTTCGGAGAACTAACATCATGACATTCAGGGGCCATTACCGCTCCGTGCCTCTGACAATCGCGAAAATTACTACAAAAACGTAGAATACAACTGGCCCCTCCATCGTTGTCGAAAACAAAGATGTTTTGGGATGGTTGTGTTCGGAATCAAGAGACTCGGTAGAGTCCCGCGCCAAGTACAATAAAAAATATATATATATATATATATATATATATATTATATAGGTAATACGCCGCGCGAGACTCGACGAGTCTTTATACCCGTACGGGAGCTGGCCGGCGTGGTGGGGAGACAGTATTTCCCTCATATCTTGCACCTCGCGCAATCCATGGGATTGAAACATTCATCTCAGATTGTGGGCAGGAAGAGCTTTCATCCAAGTTCGACTTCGATTAAATCAGTGTACGGAGAGCTCAGATATGATTATTTCAAGTTTCGGAGTATCCGTTTCGGTCGAAATTTTTCGTAATCACCATCGCCTTCAGCCAGACTCAGTCTACTAAAGCCATGCGGATGAGAATTAGGAAAGAGTGGCCACCACTAGACAGCAGAGATATAAGTACTCAGCATCAGTTGTCAGATGGCGCTCTTGTCGATGCTGATGACGTAAGATCGAGAATCGATTGCCCAAAACCACGGACAGGACCACAGACGGACTACCGAGATTCGATTCTAGGTCCTGAGACGGAGCTGTCAGTTCTGTTCACATTCGTACATCGTAACATTCTACAAATTTTCGTCTCTTTTATGCTTCGTATACTTACTTATTATCATAAAATTCGCATTTGAAGTGGAGAGCGAAATTATAACAATCTCTCAAAAAATGACGAAACGCGCAATTTTGAGGTTGGGTTATAGGTACGGTTATTGAATCGTATGAAGTTCAGTCTACAACATGAATACATAAGTGACAAAGCTTTCATTCAACATGGCATGTCTTCAATATATTATTATTTATTTCCAAATATTTTCGTATATTTAATGGGTCAAATATATCACATTCAGTACATGCGCACCAAAACATACCTTTACAGTGCTTGAAAATTAGCAACGCATGATAGCGTGTGTCATTATTTCAGGCTTTTGTGCTTTCAAAACATTTATATTATACTACTACATTTAACATTATTGCTTATCAAGAGACTTAGATGGAATAAAATGCATCACCGTCCATGCATTGAGATACTCATAGAAACAATTGGCAGAATGTTGACCAGCGAGCAAGGATATAGGGAAACCCGATCGAGCGAGTGTAGTAAGCGAGCACAATTATCAGGTAGTTTTTATATTATAGTACCACATTCAACATTGATGCTTATTGAGGGATTTGGATAATATAAAATGCATCACCGCACATGCATTGAGATACTCATATGAACAATTAGCAGAATGCTGACAACTAAGCAAGCCTAGCGAGCTAGGATATAGGAAAACCCAAACCAGCGAGCGTAGCGAGCGAGCACAATCATTGGGTAGTCAAGCAAAATTTTACAAAAAGTAGTGAAATCACTCCTGAAAAGCACCTCTGGTGCAAAAACCTTTCGCCAAGTACAATAATGCGGTCACTACACCCAAAAAAATTCCTCCTCAACAAAAGTGGTACTACAATAATGTCTACTTACAAAAGGATTGAAATCAGATACAATTGCCAAGTACATTTCTTCTGTATAATGGTATATAATGATATACACTTGTAAAAAAAAAAAGACCCGAAATTAATCCGGAAAAAATAAAAATTTGGAGGTAGTGGTACTTGGTCGACATAAAAGGCACGCCTACACTTTTCGATCAAAAAAACAAAAAATCCCGATTTTATCCGATAAAACGTACCAGTTCGAACTCATTACTCGTCAAACATCGGCTGCCGAAAGGACAAGTCGATTGATAGCCCCGTTTCGGAGATATTCGAGAAAATAGACAGGCCGGTAACAAATCGAGTATAACCCCCCCCCCCCCCCCCCCCCCCTAAACCGATGTAAAGATTCGGGGTTAACCAATGGAAGAGAGAGACAAAGCTAGATGTCTGCTCCGCTCGCACTCACTGGTACACTTTCCCTAATTTTCTGCGCATGTGTCAATCCCGAATCTTTACATCGGTTTAATAAATGTCTTTACCTGTCGAAATACGGGGTTCAATTTTATATAACTTTTTGAGTATTTTTATTCTCAGCAACTTTTGTTTGAAACATTTTACGATTGGGACGTTAGTTTTCGAGATATTGAGATTCTAAGCCTTTCATCCCCCGATTCTAAGGGTTGCCGGCGGCTGGGGGCACAAATCCATTGGGGTATCATTCAGTATCCATTCACCTACCTTCAGTTGAAGAAGCAATTTACCCCTCAAAAAGTTTTCACTTTCGGGTATTTTTACTGGACTATGGTATAACTATAACGACGATGCTAGTATAGCCCGCATGGAAAAATCTATTTGTTAAAATTATATGCAAATATATATTCGACATATATGTCACATTCATAAAAATATATTTCGTATATACCGGGACAATCACGTGAAACCGAATGGATCCATGTTACCGGACAGCGAATATTTCGTATTTTTAGCAGGTTAACCACTCGTTGCACTGAAAACCCCTAGAGTGATTTTGGCGCGCGGTCGATAAAACTCGGCAGCCATTGTTGCACATTGTTGTTGGAAACCGGCTGACTGTCAATACATCGCGGGAGGTAGACATGTGGGGTTATGTTCGCTTATTTTAAGCAAATGATAAATGAAGTGAATAAAACCTACGTGAATAAGTTATTGATATTCATCAAAAATCGATCAATCAGTCTTAAATAATATCATAGTACAATCAACGAATTAACTTAAGCTATAACTGCAAATTAATTAGAATCAAAGAGTTCATCGAGAACAACCAATTCCTTGATTGTATTAAGATATCATTCAAAACTAATTGATAGATTTTTGATAAATATTCATAGCTTATTAACGTAGTTTTTATTCACCTTATTAATCATTTGCTTAAAATAAACGAACATAACCCCACATGTCTACCTTCCGCGATGTATTGACAGTCAGCCGGCTTCTATCAACAATGGCTGCCGAGTTGCATCGACCGCGCGCCAAAATCACCCTAGGGATTGTTCAGCGCAACGAGTGGTTAGCCCGCTAAAATGACGTCATATTCGCCAATATTCGCTTTTCGGTAGCATGGATCCATTCGGATTCACGTGATTCTCACGGTATATTACATATATGTCGACTACTACTTGTTTTGCGTGAAAATATATTATCAACTATATTTACGAATATATGACGCAATCTATTTTTACTGGGTGATTCAGAATCGGGTACTTTCCTTACGCCGGTAGATTCCTTGTGAAAATCTAAGATCAAATCATTTATCCTAAAATGTCGAAAGCCAAGCCGTTTTCAGGTAGGAGCCATTTAAAGTAAGCCATTACGAGAATGGCTCGCCGCCGCTATTGTCGGCCTACCGAATCTCGCGACGCCTCACCCGCCACCGCGATCGCGCTAACTGACAAAACGAATGTAATATTACAGTTTTATGCATGAATATGGAATCAGCATTCTTCTGTTTCCATTGCCTGATCGTCGTTTTGTCAGTTGGCGAGATCGCGGCAGCGGGTGAGGCGTCCCGAGATCCAGTAGGCCAACAATACCAGCGGTGAGCCATTCTCGTATCTGCTCTCGTATTGGCTTACTTTTAAATGGTTCCTACCTGAAAACGGCTTGGCTTTCGACATTTTAGGATGAATAATTTTGGTCTTAGATTTTCACAAGGAATCCACCGGTGTAAGGAAAGTACCCCATTCTGAATCACCCTGTATATCCATGAATATATACAAAAATATAGCCCGCATAGAAGTCTGCATATATGTTCGCATATATGTTCACATAGGTATATGTTCGCATTCATTATGGGCTCGCATAAAAGCCCGTATAAATGCTCGCATAGAAGTTGATGCTAAGGAAAGGGGGCCTCGGGAGGACGGCTCTCCGGTCAATGCGTGTTTGAAGATACAAATAAAAAATTTATGGGTACAAAAAGGTATAGGTTTAGTTTTTCATATGAGCGAGTATAGGTACAGGATCGGCTTCGGAAGACTGGCTTCAGCGTCGCGATCCTTTTTTTCTTTTCCTCCAGTTATCCGGTAGAACCGATGTACCATCGCGATCCTTTTCGCTAATTTTACATGGTGAATCTATGCCTAGTCAAGTATCTAGGGTGTTACTTCTATCGCGAGAGAACTATTACTGCTCTGCAATTGTTTCCCTCATCGGAGATTGCGGACTTGACCGCGGATCAGTGTTGCCAGAATAAAATTCCGTTCCGTACTAGATGGAGCCACGAGAACGTACTAGAACGTAACAGATTCAAAGGGGATAACATATGAAGTATTACACGTGAAATCGACCTGACCGAAACCCTGACCCCCTCATAATCGGTCCAAACTTTGAGACATGTTTGTGTCAGTTGATGATAGTATGCATGAATTTTTGTAAACTTTTGATCGTAAACGTTTAGACGTTAGCAGCTGATACGATATTATGCGAAAATCGGAAATGTCAGTTATAATTGAGTATAACTCGAAAACTACATATCTACGTATCCTGCAAAATTTTAGAAATTGAGTTTTTTTTTTAAATTGAATGATAATAAAAAAAAATGCAGATCCATCAACACAAGAACTTTGATCGTCTACCGTCACGTGTTCTTTTAATTTTTTTCACGAAAAAAAAAATTCCCTCATGTTTTTACACAAAACGGAAACCTTTTATGGGGTGAATCAAAAAATTTTATTTTCAAGGACCACCCTAATACATATGTGTAATAGTCATGTGATAGTAAAACCTGTATCGCACACGCGCACGCGTGTTCTATTCTCTTTGCTGGGCGGGATAAAGAAATAACAACGAATAACGATGACACTGATAAATTTTATTATTTTCTGGAACTGAAACATTGAACATACAGTGCGATTCTGTGGAAAATAACGTGCCTGAAAGGTGGGCAAACGGAAAACGCCTGAATTGAGCGGATCAAACCTCGACGATTGGGTTTTATTTATTACGTGGGAAATACAGCCCAATCGTCGATATTTGAGCTGCTCAAAATGCAGGTGTTTCCCGTTAGCCTACCTTTTAGGTGCATGATTTTCCACAGAATCGCAGTGTATATAACACAAATTTAAATTGCCGATTTTCCTGTGTACACAAGTTTGAATAATTATTACTTTGTTTGTTTAAATTTTTTTATTTTAATCATAAGATTTTCAGATTTAAAGATTAGCCGGTATCGTTGTGATGATAAGAAAAATAAGTAACTATAACAACATATACATGTACACAACCGGAATATAATACATAATATACCAAGAGTTGTCGTGCATGCGGGTCACTCCCGGTTCACTCGATTCAGCTCGACATAGATACTTCGGAAATGCAAATGTGTCGAGCTGAATCGGGTAAACCGAGAGTGACCCGCATGCACGAATACTCATGGTATAATCCGTAAATGGAAAAAATAAAAAAAAGAAAAAATAAAAAATTATACAGTCTCGTGATCAAAAGAAAAATAACTAACTTTAACATTTACAGGGTGTGACAGAATTCTTTACGGATATTTCACACCGTGATTCTTGATCAAAAATGGGATCGAAGTTACCTAAGACGATTTTTTTAATGAAAATGCACAGTTTGCCGTTATAATTATTATAATTTCAGTCAAATAAACATCGGCTGGTGAAATTCCGATCCTATTTTTGATCAGAAGTCATCAGTTTGAACACCTGGACAACGTCAAGAACATAATTAAAATCCTGGAGGTCGGAAATCACCTGCCTGACGACAACTAGAATGAAAACTACGAAGCAAAAGACCTGGGAAATTTGGGAAATAACGGACACCCTAATATATATCCGACATCTATTTGGCATATATGTCGACATATATGCAAACATATATATCGACATATAAGCAGAGATATTTGTTGACATCTATGTTAACATTTAGGTGGCCATATATTGAGAAGTTCATGATTGAATATAGGTTGAATATAATTTATATATATTCAAGATTTATATTAACAACTATGAAGACTTCTATGCTGACATATATTTTGACATTTATCGAAAAATATAGTTGGCATATTTTTATTTTGCGCGCATATATGTTGTATATGTCACATATATGTCGCATATAATTTTGACATATATATTTTTCCATGCGGGAGGTAGAGTAATAATATCAGTATTCATGAAACACCCATTCAAGTCGTAATGCTGCAGCTATACTGGTATCGCTATACTACCTATTTGGAATGATGTCCGCTACAACGGCGCATGCGACTCCATATCACCAGAATACCGGATATTCCTAATAGATCAATTCAACCTATGCTAAGCTTGCAATAAATATTCAGCGACAAACGTGCGGAATCATTAGCGATAAAGCACTGCAGTAGCCGAGATAGCGCGAAAATATTCTAAAAAAGCCACAATTCTCGTTATGATAAGAAGGCATTTTTTTCCCGTTTACTCATACCGAAAAACTTTTTGTTACCAGGCAAATTATATCGCTAGAATGACAAAGGATGGCAAAGTCTGTTAGCTTACGGAAATGAACGAGAGAGAGATGATAAAATTCGAATAATATGTCGAGGCGAAAAATAAAATCGAGCCGAAATGCACGTGCTTACATCATACCTAACTCTGTATCAACGGGGATGATTTACGTAATCCAAAGGTATATCGATATCTTATTCCTCCGCTGAACTACCCTGCCGCAAGGTATTGGCTATAAAAGAGGAATACATGAGAACAGACGTGCCCTTGATGCAATGGGTATACGGAAATGGCATCTGTCAACTAATTGGATCATCTTATTTTGTCAATTTAGGTTAAGATCCTGCCTTTGCTATATCTCCCGCCTGAATCAGACTACGTTCGTTCTATTTTCAAGCTGTCCTATTTTTACCGATGGACAGCCACTTGACGATTAAACGTAGAGTGGGGCGGTCGGCTACTCGTAAATAAATATCCCGTCAACAGAACGGCACTCTTCAGTTGCTGGAAACAATCGGGTTGGTAATGTCGGCGAAATAGTTCGAAATTGTTTAAATAAAATATCAAAAAAGTGCCAAGCATCTAAATTCCTGATTATTCGAAATCCCAATAAACGGCAACTTCGATACTGTGTAAAAACAATTCAAGGCTTTTAAAGTTTCACTTTACTCAGTAATTTCTAAAAATTTCAATTCCATAATTACATGATGACAAAAGATAGTTCGTTCTTTTTTTAAAGCTATTTTCGACGATTTGAATCAATACTATGTGTTGAACGAGTTTCGCAGCTCAAATTGGTAAATCGAAAATAAAAATTAAACCTAATCGTTTGATTATTAATAATTCGCACCAAGTTTAGTCCCGGACGAAACTCAAGCCCGGAAATATATGCATTTTTTTCTTAATAAAATGGAGAAGCAACTTGTATTCTCGCTGTTCGTACTGCTGGTGGTTGGCATATCGGAAACTAATGCGGAGTGTGAACGTTCAAGGCGTTTACCGTCTTACTCCTGCACTGGGGGACAGCTTTCGGATTTAGATGAAATCCCGACTGGTACAAAGATCATTCTTATTGACGGGATGAAGGTTACGAAATTACCAGAAAATGTGCTCACACGATTCGGGAATTCTCTAGTAAGATTTAAGTGCTCGGATTGTAGCATAGAAGAAATTGATGCTAACGCGTTCGAGGCACTCCACTCTTTGCAGCAATTAATTCTGAACAATAATCGCCTGACTAGCGTTAAAGCAGATTGGTTCCGGGGACTTACTAGTCTAAATTATCTAGACCTAAGCTACAATGGAATCAAGGATATTGAAGAGGACGTTTATGACCATATTACTCATGTCACTGACTTGAGACTTTCGGGTAATCGCATCGATTGCATCGACACTGAAGGCTTGTCCAATTTGAAATCCTTGGCAACGATTCAACTGACGGAAATCCAAACATTCAAGTGTCCGCGAACTATCTCTAAGTTTCTAAATGCGCACAAAATCGCTGTTGAAAAAGACGAGAATTGGGACGCTATCCCTTTGGACGTAGAGAAGGCATTCTTGCAAACAAAAATGCTAACGGCTACTGAGCTCCCGAAAAAAATTCCCTTCTCAAACCACACCGCACTTCGCATCAACACAACCCCATTCCCTTACACCACAAAATCCCAGCCTATAGAAAATCCTAAATTTGGAGAAACTTTGGCGCCACAAGTTATAACGGAAGAGGTCGACATCTCCGCAGTACTGACAACAAATTCGCTGTCTCTAGCTCCGAGTAACTATTCGACTGAAAATAATCGTCTACTAGATGTGACGGTGTCATCTGCTCAATCAGAACAACTCAATACTACCGATGCATCGATTATTGTGGTAACCCCGATACCTCAGGAACATCACGTAAACGCGACAACCATCGAACCAACGATCATACAACAGGACGGAGTCCAAATACTAGATACGACCTTAGCACCGATCGAAGTATCCCCACAGAAGATAACAGAGATTTTCTACACGCCGTTACCACCGCCGCCCTCAGTACACGGGCCTGAAGTATTGCCAACACCTGGTGAACAACCGCTTGGAGTCGTACCTCTTGATAACCATTCAACGAATAATCCACCAGGAGAAATTCATGCCGCTCAAAGTCACAATTCGCAGGATAATGGACCTCGAGTGAACGGATATTTGTTTGGAATTTTCGTCGCCACGTTTTGGTGCAGTTTTTTGTGAGAAAAAATTTTTCATGCAGCAATTAATGAAACGACAAATAAATGAACTGCGGGATTTGCTGCACCCGATGTTTACCTAATAATGATAATATTTTCAAGTGCATCGTAGCTAGTTACTTTGTCAACTGAGTAACGGATCTTTGAATGCTTACTGCATCGTCGTTTCCAATTGATTATATAACGTTTAATGAATTTTGTGCACCGGACAAATAAGGGAGAATATGTGAAAAACGAATAAGTGAATCGTGTAACTATACTACACTTATAACGGGAAGAGAAAAAATTAGCTTTAGACAACCTAAACTATGCATTTATTATACCCACTACCCAATCTTTGTATATCTAATACACGTTGAAATATTTTGCGATTTTTCAAGAGAGAATGGCCATAACTATACGGTACATAGACGTCGAATATAAAAACGTTCAAGAAGTTTCAACAGTAACCCATCTGCCGAGTGAATTATAATGACGCGTTATCCAATTCATCAATATATTCCGACGACACACACTAACCTCATCAAGTCGATATATATATATATATATATATAAAGAGTTAACAATTCGCAGTATTGATTTGAAGAAAGACAGATAAAGGCGTCGATCCAAAACAAGTAATGGTAGGTATAATTGATCATATTCGAAACGTATCGTATATAAACACTGTCCTAAGGTTCACAGACTAATAATAATTAGTTGATCATATCGTTCATCGATTTATTATACCCTGAATCTTTTGTGTGTACTT
Source organism: Tenthredo scrophulariae (assembly GCA_963978835.1). Classification (NCBI taxonomy): domain Eukaryota; kingdom Metazoa; phylum Arthropoda; class Insecta; order Hymenoptera; family Tenthredinidae; genus Tenthredo; species Tenthredo scrophulariae. The sequence continues at coordinate 17,621,907 of OZ022230.1, read as the reverse complement.
TGGTATTTCGAGAATAATCGATAGGAGTAGTATCGCGGTATCATACCTCTTAGGATTCGTTTTGATATCTGCTATCATACATTATTTTAAACAAGAAACACGTGGTTCCATTCAAGAGAAGTTAGCTGACTTTGATATATTGCCTAATACGTTATACGGTGGTGAACAAGCAGAAAAGTCGGCTAACCTCAATGGGCTGCCGTGGAAATTCTCGTACAAATTTTTCAAACTCATTGTCAGAGAATAGTATAATCTATGAGTGAACAGAAGCTACCGAATCCATTAGTTTCAAAATACAACCAGATTTATATTTAAGCAAATTCTGTACGTATAGTTTGAGTCAAGAATGATCAAAACCCGTTGATCAGTTCTTGACATGTATCGGCAATTAAAATTTTATTCTTTTCAAATTTTTTATTTTTTTTTTCGTTCAATATCGGAAGAAAGTCGCAGCAATTGATAAATAAAGGATTCAATGTTCATGATAGGATACACATACATGAGTAGTGAATTAACAATACATTTCCTGTAAAATTAATTCACCAATACTTCTAATTTACTAAACAATTGAGTGAATTCAAATGCAATTTTGTGTTTTTCCTATAAAAGTTCAGTAAAAATCAAGAATTTATTTGGAAATTTATAGAAAAAGCTGAGCAATTCACTTTGCTACGCCACATTTGTAATTTTGCAAAACTTTTGTATATTAAATGTTTGTGAATTCACAATCATTTTTAACAGTGTGGAGATCTGACGGACACTCAATTCGTCATTGTCGGGTTGATGATAATTAACTTACTTTTTTATTTTTGTCAACCGAAATTTGAGAAAGTCTGATTCATTTTTTGTGCCTCTGCGCCATACCGTTCATCTTTTGTCGTTGGAGAAGTTTTACTCGTCCTTTAATAGTTTAATTCACATACACACCGCAGCATGTGTTTATATATAACCAAGTCCGACTCTTGCCAAGCACGTTTCTTGTCACTGAACTGAAATACACCGCCAGTTTCAATGTCAAGTTGAAGATAGTTTCCGGTTGAAATACCATTACCCTCATTTTTGTGCACGGGGCAGAAATAACGAGGTGTTGATCGTTCTAATCATCAATGATTTCCTGTCGCTTTCAAAGCTCTGCTTCTAACTTTGTCGTTTTTGCAGCTGAAACATATGAGAATTATTATACCGCGTGCATGAGCAAACTGACCAAGTGCATGAGCTTGCGCTAACGACGTACGTGGAACCCAATTCTCACATACTATAAGCGCACGTGCACATTGCTTAACAGTGCTTCCTCTGTACTGCGGGCTGAAGAGCTGCTCAGTGAATGCTATATTATCAAAGTCCAGTGCCAAATTCTTCTGGCGGAAGTTTAAACATCGTGAATAGCTGTAATGATTAAAGGCGTTTGTTTACAAACCTTCAAACCAACGAAATTACCAATTATATACGCCAAGTATCATATTGCATGTCAAATAACTGCGGAGCGAATGTTAATTTAATTACTGCGGTAACTCGACAGCCTTGAATCGCGTTTGAAACAATTCTTGCACTATTTATGTTCGCTGTAGCTCTGCAGTATTCTTCTTTTCTTTGTGTATTTTTTTTCCTATATGATGTATTAATATAAGCTTTGGAACGGGTTAATTTCCAGGATTGTCCAATCGCGTGAAATTCTGACGGTGAACCTTGTGCCCGTCATTATTTGTGCAGCAATGTCTGTGGCGCAATATCCGCTGCTGAATGAACAGATCTGTATTAAAAAACGACTTCACTATCCGTATTTTGAATTGGATTACATCGAGCGACTCCGGACTGTACTGAACATCACAGAATGGTGGCACTGTGTAATGAATCACGTTCCCGACTCGCACATACGTATATGTATATATACCAATTTCTTAATATTCAATAAAAACGAACTTGGAATAATTAGAAAAACGTGAGAGGTTATCTGGAATGAGATATTTTGGTAGCTTACCGTCACTTCAATTAGGGCGCACGTGGTATGCAACGTACCGTGGTTCACTTTTCTTCCCCCCGTCTCCCGAAAACAAAAAAAATTAGCTACTTCCTGGGTTGCGATTCTGTACTTCTCCGCTAACTCCGCTAACTCAGCAGAGACCGTTGGTTGGCTGAGGAATGTCCAATCAGAGATCGTTTCGGATCGGTGGTCGTACGGTGGCGCCGTGGGCTTTGCCCGGCCGCTAGTCGTAACAAACGCGAGGCCCTAGTTACACTTGATTTACATGCATGTCACAAGTGTACCATAAGGATAAACCGAGGAGATGAAAAGAAAGAAAGGGAACGAATAAATGAATCAAAATATCGGACTGCATTTATTCATTGATTTATTCGTTCTCTCTCTTTCTTTTCATCTCCTAGGTTAATCTTTGTGGTACATATGCATGTATATCAAGCGTAAGTGGGCCTCGCGTTTATTGCGACTAACGGCCGGGCAAAACCCACGGCGCCACCGTACGACTGTACTGACCGATCCGAAACGATCTGCGATTGGACGCTGCGCAGCCAACTAACGGTCTCCGCTGAGTTAGCGGAGTTAGCGGAGAAGTACAGAATCGCAACCCTGGTCGATTTCAACGAAAATTACATCATGTCAAAATATCTAATCTTTGACCACCTAACTGAGAAAATTTCTTTCCAGTAAATCAAGTGACTCAATTGTTTGTCCGCACTGTCATCCCAACGCAACAATCTCTCAACTGTTCTTCGTAACGTGACACTTTATTTCTGACATTAATTAATAATTAAACGAGCATATCACGGTCTTCTCTCTTGATTTGTCGTAGCCAACAATTCTATGAATCCTCATGTGTGATATGATATTCATGAAATATCCCAAAATTGATAACCAAATAGCAGTTTTATAATTTCGGATTTTCACGATTCACTCTGAGAAATAGCCAAGTGCTCGACCTTCGTGTGTTGAGCATCATACATACCCATATGAAATAATTTCTACGAAGGTCAATGCGATGACGCGATCTGCACACTCATAGAAATTTCGAGCCGCGAGCTAAAAAGCAGCCAGAAAATATTGGCAATGTTTCTATGTGCCAGTGCGCTTCATTTCTCTAATCAGTATCTCCGGTAAGATCAAAATATTAGAAGGCATCTGCTGGGCCTATGATGACACAAGGGTGAGAAATGTTCAAATGAATCCTCGTGGACACTCTTCAGTCTCACAAGCTTAAGATCTTTTGTAATTATAAACTATAATACTGAAATAGAAAATTTTACCCCAACAAAAGAAAGAAACAAAAATCACAGCAGACTTGCAAATCGGTTTAAGGTGCTTGCCTACCCAATTCTACCAGACCTGAAAACATTGGGAAAAAAGGTGCTAATCAATGGAATATCTCTGCCTGGGCACCGGAATCAATGAAACAAAATACGTCGCTCAATTCTATGTGCGACTCCGAACACGTAGGGCCCAGAAAACGTTTTTTTTTACACAAAAATAAAGAAGATATTCATGTAAAACATTTCAAAACCATTTTACATGGATATCTTCTCTATTTTTGCGTAAAAAAAACATTTTTTGGGCCGTACGTATTCGGAGTCGTACATAGAATTGCGCGACGTATTTTGTTTCATTGATTTCGATGCCCAGGCAGAGATATTCCATTTAATAGCACCTTTTTTCCCAATGTTTTCAGGTCTGGTGGAATTGGGTAGGCAAGCACCTTAAAATCCGCTGCACAGTAGTAGTACATGTGGATAATTTCGGTACATACAGGCCATACGGGTTCATGATGAGTTTCGCTTATGATACCATAAGATCGAGCAATTGATGGATCAAAGAAACACACCCATAACACAAGCCCGCTGTAGGGGTCGAGTTGTGTAATGGCTAACATTAGAAGATGCTTTAGGAAACCTGCCAAAATTATAAATATACGTGAACAGCGTAATTCAGCTGCCAACGTCTCGGTTAACATAAATAACAGAATCTTGGAGTAGGCCAGAAAATCAGATCAGTTTATAGTTTTGTAATTTGTATGCTGAACGGCACCGTTTGAAAAACAGATTTTTTTCTCTAAACTGTCTACGTGATGATTACAATAAACTTTTCGTCTCGCTACTTCCTACTCAGTGACGTCATGAGCTAGCATTCAATAATACAGTATACATGTAGTGACTCTGCCAAAGATTAACCAGGCTCGAGGGTCTTACCCTCTGCGATTCCCTTCTCATCTTGAAGATCCTTTATTCCAGACACAAGCAGCGTGAAAATAATTTTTTTATTTTTCCAATCAGTTTCCAGAAAAGTCACAAATTTCAAATGGAATCCAACAGAATGTTAAGAAATGTATATTTTGACTATTTTTGACTGGGATGAGGGTTGTCTAAAGTTGGGAGATTGTGAGACCTCAAACCTGGTTAATATTCGTCAAAATCACGCACGCATCGATATATAGGTACAACCGCCATGTTTGTTTCTAGACACGTTCCTTTATGCGAGCTATCGCGAAAGGCATGTGTTGTTGATAAATTCGAAATAAAAATCTATAAGTACGTCCTATATGGTCGGCCCTCCCTTCCTTGAAGTGCGCGTAGTTTAGTGAGTGAGCACCGTTTCCTACAGATACAAGTTCTACAGCATGACAGTTCTGCAGAAACGTTTCTACAGATACTTTTCTACAGGAAAAATTTTCTACATAATACGGTTCTACAGATTGTATTTAGATTTGTTTCTACAGCACCCCACGTAAAATAACCCACAGGTACGTCTCTACAGAAAAATTATTCTACATATTACAATTCGACAGAAGAATTAGTAAAACTTTCACAGTTCTACAGAATATGTTTCTACAGAATACGTTTCTATAGAATATGCTCCTACGGGCGTGGGGTCGATTCAACAGAAACAAGTTCTACAGAAACGAGGTCTACAGACCACAAGTTCTACGGAATGGTAGTCGGACATTTCTTCGTATGACACTTATTAGTATGACACTTATTCGTATCTCACTTCTTCATCTCCCATTTTTTCGTCTGGACACTTCTTCGTCCGAGACACTTCCTACCTATTCTAGCATTTCGGGAGCCACAACCACCACCTGGGTATTCCGCATGTGTATATGTTAACCCTGTGTTATCCAGAGGGTGGTTGTGGCTCCCAAAATTCTAGAATAGGTGGAAGTGTCTCGGACGAAGAAATGGGAAACGAAGATCTGAGATACGAACAAGTATCATACGAAGAGATGTCCGACTACCATTCCGTAGAACTTGTATTCTGTAGAACTTGTTTCTGTAGAATCGACCCCACCCCCGTGGGAGCATATTCTGTAGAAACGTATTCTGTAGAACTGTGAAAGTTTTACTAATTCTTCTGTTGAACTGTATTATGTAGAATAATTTTTCTGCAGAAACGTTCTCAGAGGCATTCTGTAGAAACGTCGCTAGCAACTTTCTGTAGGAACGTGTCAAAAATTTTTCTGTAGAACTGTAACGTGTATAATAATTTTTCTGTAGAAACGTACCCGTGGGTTATTCTACGTGGGGTGCTGCGGAAACAAGTCTGAATACAATCTGTAGAAACGTATTATGTAGAAAAGTTTTTCTGTAGAAAAATATCTGTATAAACGATCCTCTCCCTAGTTGAGTGGATAAATTTAGCCCGGTATTAAATTATATAAAAAAACAACCCAGTTGTAGTTCAAGACTGGTGTTGAGATATGATACAGGAGAGCGGAGTACCCAAAGAATTTCCTGAAAAAAAAAAAGCCATACGCTTTTGAATCACATTGATTCAGAATCATAGAGCAGACTGAAAATGGACAACCAAAGGCAAGATTGGCTTCCCGAAAAATTTGAGACAACAAAATTTTTTTCAAACGGTTCCAAATCGTGTCAACTAAAATTTATGTCTTCAGATAGAGTATTTTGTCTTAATTATTACAAAATCAGACAATAAATGAAGATATAAGCTCTGAATTACTGATTGAACAGATTTTCAATAGGTGCCCTACTTGACCCCCTTCATCCCCTACTCTGATGAAAATTTTTATTCGAAATCAGAATAATCGGAATTTGAGTAAAATTTTGAATAAAATGAAAAGGCTTATTTGATCTAGTCCAATGTTAACTATGATTTAACCAAAACAAACAGAGGTGGTCCAATTTTTCGCATACCTTAGCTCGATTCTAATTCCGTATATATATATATATATAATAAATGTAAATTATGTTGTGGTTTTAGTGGGCCAAGGAAGCAGAGGAAGCTGAGAAGCTAGAGAAGATGCTGAAAATTGAAAACGAAGAAAACGCGGCGACGAATGCCCTTGCCTTAGCGATTCAGAGCAGGGCTACATCGCGGGCAAAAGAAGCCAACAACTTCTTCGATTCCCTAGTCGAGAAATATGCTAAGAAAGCCGGAAGAGCGGCCAAGGGACAGAGTCCGAAAACTGGCAAGGTTACGAAATCACCCAAGAAGACTAAGAAGAGGAAGGCCTAACCGAACTTGGCCCAGTTTGATGCAAGCCATACCTACCAATTCTTCATTATTCGGTTTAGTTTCAATTAATTTTTGTAGATTGTACTTTTTATGTACGTTTTACTCTCATTCTCCCCTCTATTATTACCGAGAATAAATTCTTCACTCAGTTTTTCCATATTCCTCATCGTAAATCTCGTCGATAAAACGTTGCATATCGAGAAATAACCGAATTAACAAGATAATAATGTAGTTTATTACTCATGGACTATTCTTCGTCAATCGCAATACTTTTGGTCACCTTGAGAGCTCCGATTTTCGTACAACTGTAGGGTTTGAAAACATACGTCAAAAAGGACTTGTTATTTTTTATTCCAGAGGGACTTCATAGTTCGTCATAAAGTACATCTTCCTTGCAACACAAATAACTATTACAGCATTGTGACAGACTGCGTTCTCGCCGCGCTCCAAAAAAAAATTCTTAGCGAAAGTGAAAAACATAAAGGAATACAATGATTGTATATTTTCGATTTCATAATAAAAATGGGGGGGGGGGGATTTGAAAATAAACAACAGTTTTCGACAAAATACATGCTTTATCGTGGTTTCCTGAACTTTTGGAGAATCAGCGATAATTCTATTGAAAAGTACCATCAGCAATATTTTAATATTTATTTTTACCTCTTAGAAAAAAAATATATAAGTCCTAAGAAAATCTAAGAAAAAATCCACTAGTCCGCATTACTATTCTCATGTTTGGAAATTGAAAAGAAATCGCAGACCCCGCGCAAGATCCAAAAGTGAACGGGCTTATAAATAATCAGCCTCACATGCTATCTACGATATTCTGATAAACGGCGTAACTCTTTTTCACGATTATATTTCATCTCTAACCTAAACATCCGAAGAACTAATAACATCGGTATTTAACCATCGGAGTTTTTATTAATCATCAACATCAAATCCGATAATTACCGTGAGAATCATACGTCACATGGTACATTACGTAATTTCTTATCTCGCTGTCGTGTAATGTACTTATGGTTTTATTCAGTAAAATGATTACACTAAAATCATACTGAACAACATTTATGGATGAGATTCGAATGGAAATTGAGTATCTGGCGCAGAATAACCACCTAAATTCAATTTTGATTTATTAATTTCAAAGTTGAAAAATTGAATGAAATCGAAGGATGAAATCGCACAGATGCCTTTTCCTTTGCCAGCTCATTTTCAAAGTCGATTCTTCAAGAGTAAGAAACTCACATTGTTGGTCAATTTACATAAACTGACATTTTCGAAGAACAAAATACAGGTGCGGTGGCTTAGATCGTCCTTATGGGAAAAATCGACGTTATTTGCGATTATTCGATCTATCTCGACATTCCCGATCCCGATATTTTTACTTTTCGTCTCAAGATGTTTTTTTTCTACGCAGTCGTTATGAGCTTGCATCAATCATTGACATTATGAATAAGGTAAGAAGTTACTAAAAATAAACACATCCACCGCGCTAGAGTTTCATACATATTTCACGTGGCCCCAGCTAATTTCAGTCGATACTGCAATAATGAATAGACAAGAAGTTAATAACGATCTATTTTCCTATTGCACTAAAATTAGACCATACACGATAGTAACCTAAGTATACTAGTGTTACGTTGATCTGCATGGATGGCAGTTCTCTGTAGGCTCACTGACGCCATTCAGCACTTGCTGCGTCCTAAATCGACTCACGATTGGATCGTTTTGACGTTCTCAAATTCTCAAGAGGGGAAAACGGTTTTTTTTTCAAATTCATTGGTGGAAAAATGAACAAAGGCATAAATTTGTTACGTTGGTGATCTTGTATTTGGAATGTGAGGCACATTAAGGGGTTACACCGTCCTGAGAGGCTAGAATAAGACGCGGTATTCATGAATATTTTGCAGCTAAACTCAAGCATATTTTTTATTTGTATTTCTACACACTTTTAGAACATGTTTTCAGCTTTTCGAATGTATTTTTCAAATCTATAGAAATACTAATAATTGGCGGAGATATACGCCTCCCCGCCCGACATGTTTTTTTGTTATCTCCAATATGCGGGAATCCTAGGGGCCGCACGGTTCATCTAAAACATAAAAAAATCAAAATATTTTGTTAAGTTAGGTTAAATGCACGGCGCGACGTAGGATTTTCTGAAAAAAAAAATGGATTTTTGATATCACACAGAAATTTATGTTTGTATTTCGCATAAAATTTCGACTTAAAAACATTGATTAAACAAAAACGGTTAATGTTACTGAAAAAATCCTAGGTACGGATTCAGATAAGTATGTAACAAATGTGTGGTATGAATTTGAGATCAATCGGAATAACTGTAGTTGAGTTATATTTCCCACAAATTTGAAAAATGTCGTTTCGCGACAAACGCGTTTCTGGTGTGCTTGCCTACGCAATTCCACCAGACCTGAAAACATTGGGAAAAAAGGTGCTATTGAACGGAATATTTCGGCCTAGGCACCGAAATCAATGAAAATATGTCGCGCAATTCTATGTGCGAAACGGCTTTGAAACGTTTCACATGGATATCTTGTCTATTTTTGCGTAAAAAAAAAACATTTTTTGGGCCGTACGTGTTCGGAGTCGCACATAGAATTGCGCGACGTATTTTGTTTCATTGATTTCGGTGCCCAGGCAGAGATATTCCAGTTAATAGCACCTTTTTTCCCAATGTTTTCAGGTCTGGTGAAATTGCGTAGGCAAGCACCTTAATGTTTTGACACGGATTCAACAGTGAAAAATATTAAAAATTTGTGCCTTACCTAGTTATATAAATATTCGGCGATTCTTGTTCCATATTGGGGTCCTTCCTCAGAAGGTTGCTGGTCCTTCCTGGTTTGTAGATTTCAATAGTTATTATTTTTTTTTTTTTATTATGATGAAAATGTTAGCAATGTAGAGGACATTAGTGGCGCTCTCTATCAACAAATGGAATTAAAATTATTAGAATCATCAGCTTGGACAAAATTGGGTATGGTGAGGGGGAGGAGTGAACAGCCCCTGGGATGCAGCGGGCGAGCGCTCGACTGACGCCTGCGCGGAGCGCTGCACAGTGCGGTAGAAAAAGATTAATATCTTCGTTAATATTGTACGTACAGACTTCGCATTTAGCTTAAAATTTTTTTCAATGTTTAAACTCTAAGCTAATATAACTAAAAACAAAAAATCGATTTTTTGAAAAAATTTCAGGGTGGTGTAACCCCTTAATGGAAAAAACTTAGGATATCTCAGAAGATATCTGATATTAAAGAAGATAGAGAATACTCTTTTGAAAATACAAATTTTGTTCCACTTCTACAGAAAAAATCCCTTTCCGAACTTTTCGCAACGAAAACATTCGGGTATATTTTTTCTGGGAATTTTTTTCAATACCCTGTCTCAACATCTGACAGATATTGCTTTCAATTACCGCGAGTTTGATATGTTTTTTTTTTTTTTTTCTTCAGGAATGCCGTTTATTATGCGCTTGGCAGGGATGAGATAGCCGCTTTAATGAAAAATCCGCCACAGAGATGAAAAGGAGTTATACCCTCTACCCAAATAACTCTGAGAATTTGGTCTGTGTCAGTTTATGGAGCGGGAGTCTAGCTCTAGAGGTGGAGTCTGGAGGTGGCCGAAAGATCTGAAAACCTGGAAATGTACCAGAGAATTTTTATAGTCTGTTAAAATCCAGCAATCTTTTGGAGGTTCCTATTTACATGTTACATCATTAAAACAGAGAAAGAAGAACGTTAATAAGTTTCATTACGCTCACTCTCTTCCCTTCCCAGTTTACTAATTCACGGACGATTCTCATCAGAAAATGGTGAGCAGAGTTGAAGAATTGAATTCTGATTCTAGAAAACCTAGTCAAGTGATGAAATCGAAATTCTTATTGATGTTTTGACATTGAATATAAGTCCGTTCGAAGAATAAGTGTAAATCAGGTCACCTCTTTTTTTTAGAAAATCGGACCTTGACGTGCAACAAATGGCATCATTGGCTATTTTCACTGTGTATATTATCCAAAGTATACAACGTATTCTGTTTGAATTTGTAACACGTGAAAATAAACTTCCATCCTTATAGTTCAATGCTGTTGTGAAACAGGAATTTGCGAACAGGTGTAGTTAGTTCCGCGTTGCGAAGAATGTTCGACTATACCCTGGTCAAACAAATACGTAAATTTATAATTTTATATATTTTACATTCGTACATTCTGCTAGTTCGCATAGTCAACCACCGAATGAATTTTGTTTCAAAAATTTTGGAAGTCAATCCCAATAGCCTGAAATGAATTGGAAAATTTAGTTTTCAATGTTAACGGGTTGAAATTGACCAAAAGAACTTCACTCTGAACTCTCATCAATTCATTTTAATCGAAACCGTTTTTTCAGTTTACCATATGATATAGTCAGCGCTCGCGAAACTAAAAATACTAATATTATGTTATATTGGTACCTGACGCCCACGGGCAACGTCAGACATTCTTTTGAAAACAGAACGAACTATATCTGCTTATAAATTCCCGTTTTATAGCATTAGAACATTGGAACAAAAGTTCATTTCTAAGTGTTGCAAAGAAAAACAGTTTATACGTATACAATATTTGCATGTTATACCCGCTGCTAAGAATGATCAATCAGATAATTTCTAACCATTTAACTAACATTTTATCAAAAACCCAGTTCATAAAGCAAATTCTGCTACTAGATTGGACGAAAAATCTATTAGAAATAGATATTGCAGTGTGGTAACGTCTACTCAAAAATTAGACAAGCGGCAGCTTGCCAACAGTTGATAATACAGGATGCTAAGTTCCTTCGTTGAGTTGATGAAGAAAGAAGCTACCATCGCTTTCAGAGCCATGTCGAGCCCGTCTGGGATGTAATAGTTATCGTGCGTGGATATCACTCTAACGATTCCGTTGGTAAGGTAGACTAAGGTTCTCAACCGATATGGAATTGGTCTCAGAGCCTGATGATACCACATTGAGTTTGAACAAGTGATCATAAGTGATGGTGTATTATCAGTGAAATGAATGATTTCGAGTCAATATCGAGAACATTCAACGGTTAGGAAACCTTGCGAATACAACATATGAAGCATTTAAAAGTATTTTTATTTACTTTTATTGAAAACTCCATTGCGACGACACTATGTCTTAACAGATCGAAAAGGGTGCTTCAGTTACCATATCTATATAAGTTGGCGAGATAAGATACGGGCATTGCTAACCATAAGGGCCGGTAAAAGGACGTCAATAATAAGCCGAAACCAGTTTCTGACTCGTTACCAGAAAATTGCCGGTTTAAGTGAGTGAGAAGCGTCAAACAACGTGCTACATCCACGCTTCTTGATCCTTCCACCGTGCTACAACGGATTACAGCGATGTGCCCATTAGCAAGTCAGTCAGTTGGTCGTTAGTCACAGGAGACGACAGATTCGCTAACTGTGGCCTATTACGCTCGCTGGTGTGAACCATTGGCGTTGTAAGTGGCCATAGCAGCCGCGTGGCCGCCTCGTATAGCTCTCTAGGCTTCGGGTTACGTCTGGGCCTGGCTACGACACGGTACTGCACATCGGGTGACACGCCCGAAATGTAATCCTCCGCAGGTCTTGTTCGTCCCGTGTCTCTCTTAGCCTCAGAAATCTTTTTCCCCAGTTTGCCTGCGCTTCTTTGACGCACCTCTGGACTGTCTGGGTCAGAAGAGGTCCGTCGCGACATCGCGGTTAACTTGCACCCATGACAATCTGTAGTCTGTCGCGGTCTGAGGTGAAATTTTCTTTCCAAAATTATAATAATATATTCTCACATGTGTGTCTCAAACCAAATACTTCGATGCACTAGCTCTGCACAATTTTGAAAATTGAAAGGTACCTGAGACAAATCAAACGTCCATTAAGATCTACTAAATGACGATGATGATCGAGCAGGTACGATGACGATCCCAGTTTTATACTGGATTTGAAATTCGAACACCCGTTATGTGGCGATCAACACACACGAACGCGCCTTCGCCTGTAAGCCCTCGTCTTATTACGGGTGTACGATGCAAACATAGGTAGCTAAGTGTAAACCATCATTATTATTAGCTAGACACGTTACGGGGTTTGGATTTAGGTTCACAAAAGGAAGCACGCAACAATCTTGAGTGGAATTGCATTTTTGCCCAAAGTCGTTAAGCCTCAAGCTTCTGGATCAGACTTAAAACTAGATGCATGTTCACCTGGGTATGCTCATGACATAAAGAACCATATGTTAAGTGGTAGAACTCGATTATATGTTCTTCTAAGTTAATCTAAAACATCTATTCTGCAGGATAAGTAGAAAAAAATGAAACATGAATAATGTTTCTCCCGGCTCCCGTCAGAACAATAACCGGCAAAAAGAAAATTGATATCTATAGTCATTGTGTTACTACTGCATTGTTTCTGCACCACAAATCAATCACTCCCACGGGCTCGAATCCCGGATTTCTGCCCATGCAAAATTGTACTCGGGGTTCTTTCTTCTTCCCGATTACTGAAGTACTCGGAGACCCACCGACTTCTTCTTTGTAATGAGTGTCAAACACTCGTCCGCCCCCACGGCTGGCCATGAAGTATGGTAGTCAAGTTTCCGCGTAAGTGCAGACAACCGTACATACCTATAGTTAATAATATACCTACCTCCTCACACACTCGGCGTGCGAATTGTGTGGCAAAAAATTGGGAAGCGAAACGAATTGCAATCTCCTGTATAATTTACCGTCAGCGTGAGTTCCGTGAAAAGTATGATTTATCAATGCCGAATGAGTGTAGAGAGAAGTATGTACGTATGTACCACATGCATACATACGTATGCCTATAGCGGTTGCAAATTTTTCAATGTACCACAAAATCACATCCCTAATCATGTAACTGCCCGGTGAATCGATGACGCAAGAAAACCCCTGCAGCAGCTATACGCCAACGAATTAGCAGCTACATCCAATCGTCGGTTAAACACTCAACGATGATTCGCTAAATAGTAGGTAAGAACCGAACCCATTGGTTTTACGATCACATAAATTAATTATCAACGCAAGAACTTTGATGGAATGCAAAAAGAGTCGAAGGATTCACATCTTTACACTGTACTCCGTCAAATCATCAACTCCTGCAGCAGTTTAGCTAGTTTCAACTGCACCTATCACCATGATACCAAATAGCAAACAGTTGTCTACATGCATACAGTAACTAGAGGATTGAAGATTAGGTCACCTGTAAAAGATGCGTCGAGAATTTGTTGATGCTGTCCTTCTTGCGATGGTGAAATACTATTTTCGTGCTATCGACTCCCTTGCAAGTTTCAATGATATTCCTGGTGCACCCCGTTAAGTCTTAAGAGTGCCGCGAGAAGGAGAGGACGCCATCGGGAACCTCGTTGCAGAGTCTTAAGGCGCGACTGAGAGAAGAGATGAGATCGTGGGGAAAGTGGTGAAGAGGGAGGAAGAGGGAGGACCGAGGGGTCCATACGGGCTGAGGAAGAAGGTAAGACGGGGGGGGGGGGGGAGCGACATTCCAGAAGGCGGCGGCGGCGGTGGTTCTCGTGGGAAACCAAAGAGAAAGAGATGAGAGATCGCCTTGGCGAGAGAGACGCAGAACTTAAGGTATAAACTCTAAGGCGTCGTCCCCAGCTCGTGCATCGTCTTGCCAAGGGCATATTGTATGGGACATGCGACACCGCTCCGACGACAGGGTGCCAGACGCCGATGGCTACAACCCTGCAACACCCCCGGGCCCCAGTCCGCACGTAGGCAAAGAAACGGCTTATATAATGCGGACGTATGGCTCATCCCGTACTAGTCGTACAGAGACAGACTTCGTCAACTATAAGAAATAGAAAGGACACCTTTCGACGTATCTGATGACCAATGAAGCACAAAACGGATTCTTAACATGTATCCGTCGTTTCATCGCGTCACTTGGCGTTGGTGATTCTGCGGTTCCGATCCTGAAATAGATTCATGTATACATACCTCATTAGCGTAGGTTTGAAGATTGTTTGTGGATAAGGATCGAGGTTAACGTCCTTAACCATTTTCTATCATATCCGCTGTTTCGTTGCTGTATATAGTTGACATGTTCGGTCCTATTTTTCCATTCGTTATTCCCACTAACGATAGGCTTATACGTTGTCGCCTGGGTCGTGTCACGATCACTCCGGTGGATACCCAGAATAATCTGTTAGCGAACGAAGTCAACGGGTGATTTGAGTAATTATTCACGAGGCAACGCGTCGTCAAAGACTGTGAATCTAGCTTTATGGTTGATCGCACAGGAGTATATTCTGCGGAGGTGCCTACCCACCACCGCACAACCTAACTTTAGCTTCACCAAAGCTAAACCTCTGTCAGTAACGAAACTTTTACATTTTCTGCGACCCTATCGGTTTTATCAGATTTTTATCGCGTTGGTGGCACCCGAGCCAATATTTTTGCTTGGCTGGCCTCCTCCTTTTTCTCCCTCTCGTACCGTGACCGTGCAATTTCTATATTTACACTCTCGCCACCGATACTCAACGCCCAATGCTAACAGAAAATTAGAGACCGAAAAAAACCGACAATCATCGAAATAATTGCATGGATACTGTCCACCAAAAGGACGAAACAGAATACTTGAGTATCTTCCATTATTTCGCTAAAACATGTGAAATATATGCAAATTTCTGACTCACGATATACAAAATTATATATGTACTAGCTTGTATGTATGTAGCTACCTTCGCCAACATTAATCTCGTACAGTCAAACCGTGAGAACAGTTTTCTTTATCTGCTTCGGTATACTTCTCATAATTGTATCAATTCTCTTGGAAAAAAAAATCGAAAAAATCTGAGACGTTACAGCACCAAGATGGAGCGTGGAATCCAAAGGAATCGTCCGCGGATGAGCGTTTGGCCTTAAGTGTCAGAGACACTGTGGTCTGAAATTGAATACGAAGATTTTTTTCCACGCGAGGTCTTGCAGGTTTCAATAATGGGGAGATGAATCTCGCAAACTTTCTCCACAGCGACATTTAAGCTAATATGCAAATTCCGAAGCTATAAAACATTGTGTACCCACCTATAAATACAGCTGTGCAAATTGATCATCATATCATATCCAAACATCGGGTATACCTGCAGTGTTAGGTTTAACTCTGACGTGGGCACTTGCGTATTATGTGTGTATAACGAGGTAAGAAAATCTTTCGATTTAAGTTTCAACAGATTCAACAGAAACTCTCGCGCCTGTCAGATCACGTTCTTCAGAAAGTCTTTGTCGGTAAATGCGCCGTGAGAGACCCGGGGCTCTACAAGTCGTGCAAGGCGTTCAGGCGTGAGGGGGTTTTGGCTGTAACGCTCAGTGAAGTGCTGAAATTCCCAAGGTCAACTTACCACCCATGCAACAAAATATTACAATGTAAACGTTCTTGAATATAAAACGGTAAAAATGATCTTTTTGAATCACAGCCCCACAAAAGAACAGGGCGACAACTCCGCCTACGATACCGCAACGGTCAGCGTGAGAGATCCTATATCCTCCGAGTGACGCCACAGGCTAAATCCTCGAAGTCAAAGTCCCTGAGGTGAAAAAATGACTAAAACTTATTCTAGCGAACCTGCGTCTGGTTCTGGTTATGTTTCTGATAGGTTCTTAGCATACCTTTAAAGAAGCGAGTATTTCATGCGAGCAGGTTCCCCCCGGGCGTACGCATCGGAAGGTAGGTGGGGTTGCGCTGTTAAAGTGGAATCGGAAATTGTTACAGTGTTAGGTTTTAAGGAAGGGGAGTGTGATAAAACGTAAAGAAAACCAGGACACCCTGTATAATATAGGTAGGCAGGCATAACCGCGCGCTGCGAGATGAGAAGCAGCGCAGGAGGAGAGTTAATTGAATCCGAGGAGCGTATAAGTGGAATGGGCTATTCCTCCGGTCGACTTTTCTTATTCTTCTTTCTTTGGTGTGGTAGTACGTGGTGAGGAAGGGATGGGGGCAGGGGAAGCATTCCTTTGTCTCCGAACGGGGACCTAGATCATATAAGTATATGTATACACCTACGGGTCCCAATATATACCATACTCGTACCTTACACGTAAGCATTATACCTATATCCATATGCACACGACAAGTACTACATATAAATATATATATACACATATGTATACGAAATACGTGTGTACTACGTCACACGTTCTCTCGCTATACTGAATACTATACATACGCCTAACATGTGTATAGATACGTATGAGTATGCGACGATTAGCACATACCTGTAAGATCTATAAGGGTAAAGACAGGAGTTTTGAAAAGGTATTGCAGCTAATTATGATACTTGTACGAGGATATCTATGAAAGATGAAACCCATATACGTTGCGTGTAATATACTATTGGAGATTTGGTATTTGCGTATACCCCGAAAGTTGCACGGCTGCCAGGCGGCCATGCGTTGGGACAAGAAAACCTGTTCGGATGAGTAAACAAAAAACGAGCAGATATTATATGGGCCTTGTATCGCTGCTTTATTGCTAATTTAGAGACACTCGCTGAGCAACCGGCACCACCGAACTTTATAGCCTTCACATCGGCTCGCTGGGATACCTAGTTGGGATTACCGACCGACAAACCAACAGACCGACTCAGTATACACTCTCAAGCGGTTGAAATCGGGAGTGATAAACTTCTCATACTTGCACCTCGAACTCACTAATGCCACGAAATCTTCGCACAGCTTCCGTCTGGTGAGATATGCTATGAACGGAATTGAAATTGAGGGATGATTCTGAGAAAGCTGTCTTTCTCGAATTATTCTATTATCGAAACCAAATTCATAGGATGTCAAATTTGAATTGATGTTTGAAGCCCTTGAGGCTCAGCTTCTCTTCGATATTTTACGACAAGGATTGTCTATAAGATCTAGTGAGTGGAAGGAAAGTCTTCCGGCTATTTGTGACTTTATTACAATTCTGCAATTTTCTCGCACCGCACTGAAAATTACGTTTATCTTTTGCCTAACGAGCACAGCTTCCATACTATATTTTGGAATGCGAAAAATCTGAAACATAAATAACGAAACGGAGCTCTGCACGTCGACAAAAACGACGCTAATAGGAGCAGACAATAGAATTCGAATTTTTGCTGAAAAAAGGAAGAATCCCTACGAATGCCGAATGCGTCGAGGCTATCCTGTATTCGCCATTCTCTTGATATACGGGGTGTCTCCGTGATTAACTCTCACCGGATCACGCAATCGTTATCCTTTGTTACAGCATATATTCCTATCTACTTTCCGTCTCTTTGAATTAGTCGATCTTTTTATTCCTCAGACTATGCGGAAGTTACATTTCTACTATACCTCGGAAATCTTTATTCGTGGATAAAATTTCACAATATGAAAGAAGTTGGAGGAATATAGCTCCAAGTTACAAATCGGATCACAACTATATCAAGTGATGAGTTTGGAGAAAAACATGTGTAGATTTTGGAGCAATGAAGATCAAAGCTCGAGTATGGAGCTACCGAGTAGTTGTAGCTATGGCCTGATATTTCAGCTATCTACACGTGAAATAATTAACCGTGACCTCATCAAATCTGCTCCAATAATCAGCTTCCTACTCGACCTCCGTTACTACAAAACTATAGAAGACCACTTGTTATTTCTCAGCTTGAATCGACTAATTAGAAGCAGCTGCGCTGAGATTCAGAGCACATCATAGTTTCGTAATAATTTCTAATTTATTTGGCACTCCATAACCCGGGCAGATGACCCTTCGAGTGACTAGAAATTGGGTATACGACTTGGTCGTTGTAGAGTGTAGTCAATTGGAGATTGAAAGGGAAGGGCGAAGTGTCACCTCGTCGAGATCACGCAAGGTGTCAAGGGGCCCGTCCTCCCCCTAATTGACAAATTGGAATCTTATTAGAAGGTCGTGCGGTGTGCCGGCCGAGGTGGAGGTGAGCGAGCAGCGCGTAAGGAGGCCTAACAGGTTGTAGAGATGGTATATAAGGCTACCTCGCCGAATGCCACCCAGGAAGCGTTCGCGCGTGCGCGCTCTGTGTGGCCTCGACCACCGAGACGGGCCGACTGCGCCCGAGTTCTGCCGATCCTCACCGAGTGCGCCCGAAGCGGACGTGTGCGGGCCACCCGGTAGAGAGCGCGCGTGCCACATCCTGTGTGGTCCACAGGGAGACTCTCCCGAGTCCCAAGTCCCGCCGACTAACTCCTGGGCCTTTGAGCTTCTGCTCTCCTGTTATTCCGTACTCTCTTGCTCTTCGGTCCGTAGCTCGACTCGCAACTACCATGTGTAGTATATGTAGAGAACTTGCGCGGACTCCTCGCGAAGGCTGCTTGGCTCCTGCGTACATGAGGATTACGTGTTAGTAGTGGTGGTGATCGAGTCCCGTGAAAGGGGCTCGCGTCTCACCGCGACCACGTGCTAACTTACAATCCGACGGCCTGGGCCTTCTAGCTCGGATGGGCCTCATCTTCTCGTTTCTTCTTCCTCTATCGTTACTTGTTTAATTCACCCATCTAGTTATCATTCATATTTACCTTTACACTTTTTGTCATCATACGTGTATTATATCTGCTACGAATTTCATTTCTTGATCTAAAACTGAAATTTGTAAAAACTGATTGTCGTTGAAGAACGTCGTTGATGCGCGAATAGCGCTGGACGGATTAATTGTGTGATGAGGATGAAATTATAGGTTATGTTTGGTGTCCGCTGTACACGGTACCTTATGACTTGCGCCGTATATAGGTGGGGCGCGGATCGCTGGAGGCTGCTGTTAATTTGGACTCGTGCAAATGTAATTTGCCAAGTAGGTACCTACCCGCGCTGTCGAGTTTAAGTGTTCGGCTGTGGCAAATGTTGATGACGCGTCTGTAAGCCACGGTTAAGAGGTGGTGGGCGTCATCGACGATGTGGCGCTCGTAATAATTGTCCTGGCTATAAAATGCATTTTTGCATGTTAAATGTAAATGGATTTGCGTTCGTGCTCAACGGCACAAGGTTCAAAAGAACCGCCTGCCGACGCGACGCTAAAGAGACGGAGCAACAGCACAACCCAAACGCACACACAACCATGCTGCGCCATGTTCCATCGTACCAGGACCAAATACACGCGCCGAAACCTCTTCAGCTCCCAGCTTCGTTTCTCCAACTAAATTTATTTTATATTTCTACCTTTTCTGGACCTTTCACAATATTTGGATGCAGTTTCGCGGCCTACACTGCGGCGGCTTCAGTCGGTGGATATTGTTTTGAGCCTTGAGTGATGGATGGCTTGCTATCCTACTGTATCCTCTCTAGTCTCTGCTTCAGTCTCAGGGCCGTATAGATTTTAACGGGCAACTTCCCATTTTGTTGTCCTTTCTTTTTCGGCAACCGTTTTGCCCGGTTTCCGAATATTTATATACATAATATGTATTTTATATTTATTCGTTTGACCTCGATTATATCGGTGAGAGTAATTGCGGTTCTTTGCGGCGCAATATATAATTGGATAGTTATTTACGGCACATTGGCCGGCATATTCGTATGTTGATCACTCCGAAATTCTTGCTGTTAATCCAATACGGAATCGATTGCACTTCAGATCGAATGAGGGAATCTGGAAATTTATCAGCCTTTTAAATAAACTTGCGGTTGACAAAGGAGCGTGATATACCCTACTACCCACACGTTCGATTTCCAAAGAGATCATTCACGGTATATATCCACGTGATTCCCCCATAGACGAAGTGCGAATGAGATTCTGTTTGTTAAATCCTCCGATCCTAATAATTATACCGGTATTTTTTATTTCGTGTGTGCATAAATCACGACCCTGATCAAAATAGACACAGAAATACGAGTAATTCTAGAAACAACAAGTATGAAACTTGAAGACGTAGCTTTTATCGAGATATAATAAATTATCGAAGGAGAAGTATGAAAGCTGTTGCTTGATCCATACAATTCCCACATAGAGCAAATTCCGAATCGATTATTGCACTCGCATTACGCACATGCCGGCTATACATAGTTCCTTTTTAAGTGCGAAGATCCACGTTAGAGGAAACACAGTGATATTGTACAGCAGCGCTTCCAGCACCCGCGCAGTAATCGGCCCTGCCTTTCTCAGTCCGAACGCGGCCCATTGCACCAAGTTCGTGCAGGTATATAAATTCTGGTGCTATTATTGGGGTTTCTGCCTTCTCACAGGGCCTTTGAGCCCCTTAGCGGGCCCCGTGGCGGCCCCTTTGAGCGACTTCCTTCTGCCTCTCTCTACCTCTCTTCTGCCGGTCCTCTCTTACTCTATTTGTTTTCCCCTACATCTTCCGTTTGCTAAACGCACCCTAAATTACGCCCTGAATGATAAATATTTACTTCGTCCATTACGTGGCGCGCCCCCCCCCCCCCCCCCCCCGCACATCGTG
This sequence comes from Tenthredo scrophulariae, assembly GCA_963978835.1. NCBI lineage: Eukaryota > Metazoa > Arthropoda > Insecta > Hymenoptera > Tenthredinidae > Tenthredo > Tenthredo scrophulariae. The sequence goes on along the minus strand of OZ022230.1, from coordinate 17,600,994 downwards.
CTGTATCGGGTTACCCAATACCGAATATTCGGTGTCCAATACCTGGTGCCCGTTAATATTTCCTCACAAACCACGGTGCCTACTGATCGACTTGTCCTATTCTTCGCAAGCTTCGAAAAAGATGTATAGGTGGCATTCCATGGTAAATCACACAGTATAAAAACTCGACCGATTCCGATTCGCTTAATATTTTTTCGTATTGTTGGCATCACTAAAGAGGACATCTGTGATTTTTTTCAGATTTTTATTGCTAGTCGTTCGAGTTTTTTTTTTTTTTTTTGTATGCCAATAATCGTAACTCCAATAAAACAAATGATTCGAAAAAAATAATTCGGGCCAATTTTTTCGTAATTTCACACAGTTTATTAAGAAAATACTAGACAAATTTTTCAACATCATGTCGAGCATTTTTATCCGGTTTAATGTATAAAATATCAAGTTTCACTAAGCATGCCCCCTGTGATCCTGTTCAAAAAAAACACGAAAATTCTGCATTGAAAATCAAAAATTTCAAGCCTAAGGCGATGATAGAGACATGATTCCTTCAGTTTTATTGAATTTTTTTGTGCATATTTTCCCTTGTTTGTCACTTCTTACTCCAATTACGATGAAAAAAAGGTCTTGCCCATCTACCAACTCAGTTTTTCTTACCAACAGCCGTTATAAATTATAAATAGTTATCACCTTTTCTTATCGTATTGGAGTAAGAAGCGAAAATCGACGGAAAATATGCACAAAAAAAATTCAATAAAACTGAAGGAATCATGTCTCCATCATCGCCTTAGGCTTGAAATTTTTGATTTTCAATGCAGAATTTTCGCGATTTTTTTGAACAGGTTCGCAGGGGGCATACTTAGTGAAACTTGATATTTTATACATTAAACCGGATAAAAATGCTCAACATGATGCTAAAAAATTTGTTTGGTATTTTCTTAATAAACTGTGTGAAATTACGAAAAAATTGGCCCGAATTATTTTTTTCGAATCATTTGTTTGATTGGAGTTACGATTATTGGCTTAAATAAAAAAAAAACTCGAACGACTGGCAATAAAAATCTGAAAAGAATCACAGATATCCTCTTTAGTGATGCCAACAATACGAAAAAATATTAAACAAATCGGAATCGGTCGGGTTTTATACTGTGTGATTTACCATGGAATGCCTCATAGATAGTTCTTATTCATTTTGTTATAAGTCAGAATTTATCGTTGAAAACAGATTTTAGACTCGCGTTTATCTGCGAGTGTCGAGCCGACCAGTCCCAAGAATTCCCCGTAGGTGCAATTTCCTCGGAGTTCCGCACGTAAATCATCGCCCATGTATAAGCATTTGCCCATAGAATGTTCACAGCTGCAAACCACAGCCGGGCAATGTCGAAACGTAGTCTAAATTACTACATCAAACAAAGTTAAATTCGTGAGAAATTTGCCTCGACCGGCACTTCTACCCTCTAGGACCTGTATAGATGGTCATTATTCTTTCTGAAGTTTGATGATTTGCCATAAGCCACCTCTAAACCCTGTCCGCTTCCAACAATACCTCAATAACACGTCAGCAAGGGGGATAAGGATCTTCCCAGTGCGACCAAAAAACTTTCGCCTTTCCTTCCGCTTCATTTCTAAACGGAATCAAGTGACGACTTGTTCGCCATCACGGTAGCGTCGCTGTGTCCCATGACGTCATACCAAAGAAAGACTATAACCGTAAGGTCTAGCTGATAAGACGTTGGGACGGAGATAAAGATAACAGTGGCGTAAATCGTATTCTAAACCGCCAAAAGTTCCGACTACGTGCATATTGCTCCTGCAATGGTAGTCAGACGGTATGTTTGCGGTTATTCTCGTACGTGAGGTTTAGATTATAAAGTAATCGTCGTACAACGACGACGTTACGTATATACAACGTGGTTCAACTTGTAGCTACTAGGGTTGTATGGTAGAGGAATAAATTGTGGCGATTGGAACGGTGTTTATTATCAGTGAACCCAAGACGCGGCGATGCTTACGGCACGCTTAGCAAGCCAGAGCTATCAGAAGCATCAGTAGCTGTGAGACTGCCAGCGGTGGCGCACTGAATTTCCATACTTCAGCACTGACGATCGCGCTGACAACGAGGTCTTTCTTCTGGCTATATCGGTTGGACGATAGCTGGGGCCTGCAACAGGTAGCGTGCGACACACTCGCACAATAGGTTTTGTGACAAAAAAATCATTGTGGAAACTGAATACGTATACATACACAAAGTAGTTTTTTTACTCCCTACAAATTTATGCAAAGACGAGGAAAGGAAAAAAAAATTCCTATTATTACAACTCGTTAATCAATTTTTATTTCTGCTTCGTAGTCATTCTGAAGAAATGTGTATATAATTTGTTCTATACATCACAATGATGGTAAAACAAATGCCAGACAAAATTTATGATTAATTATCGAATTGAGAGTAAGATCAAGAGCCACGAAGGAGTGTTTGATGTGTGGAGAAACTTGAGATTGATAAAAAAAAAAACTGCATAAAAATAAACTAGCTTCATTGATGGACATTGAGATGAGGGTCGTAAGGTAAAATCAAGCCTCTTCAAGGGCTCAGCTGTTCGCGAGGGATATCGGTGACAACAAACAGTCGCCTAGTCGGTCGGTCAGGTATATCGATAGAGACGATAGCCAGTGATTTTCTTCGGTGTTTCGTTCTCTGGGGGGTTGATACTTGCGAGTCGTCGAGCGGCGAGGATCATTGAGCAGAGTTAGGGACCGGTAAAGGAGCGGAGTAGAGAGGAGCAGAGAGGAGAGACAAGTAGAGACAGAGATACACGAGAGTCCAGGTGACGCGCGGGACTCCAGAAGAGGACGAACCTAGGAGAACACTCTCGGTACGGAGGGACTGCAAGCCGGCGCGAACCCGGAGAGGAGCGCGCACCGTTTCCCAGAGTATATTCCTGTTGTACACCTGTCCTCGTTTACCTGGCTCGCCCCGCCCCGGCCAATCGCGGAGCAACCGCGGGCGTGACGTCACACCTGGCGTTCGTGGAGAGCGGGTAGAAGAGGGAAGTCCACCAGGAGTCAGCGACGTCGCCGGTCGCCGGCGGCAGGGTGGGGGAGGAAGCGAGAACCCGGTTTGGTCTGTTCGTGGCACCCAAGGAACACCAAACGCACCACGGGACATTTCCCACCACGGTTCGTCGGGAAAGCGGCAGTCAATCCAGGACCCCAGATTCACGTTGTCACAGTTTTGACATTTCTGACGGCCCTCGATAATCTATATACAAATTTTCAATAATTATATATCTATCGAAATCGTTGAAGATACTTTGCTAATTTGATCATTCGGGATTGAATTTCTTCCTTGTGATTTTTTCTTCCACCCTCTAATCGATCAGATCGATAAATCGACGATATCCGACGCGACTCTGACTCTGACTCTGACTCTGAATCGATCACTATCACAAGAATAAGAGAAAAATATTCAATCAATTAATCATAACCGGGAGTGATAGTGCCGTGCTGTCAATTAATTCCCCTCTGCCCCTTTAGTTCTGAATATCGCGTTATAGTATAGATAGTTTCCAAGCAATATCAATGGCAGACGATCGGTTCGTGACGACGTAATTGGTTGCGACCAGGGTGAGAAGAACACGTGATTTATTGTTCAAGTGACAGGTGTGACCAGTGTTTTCTGATAAACAGTGTGTTACACCTTCCCTTTCCCTGCCACCGTCCACCCTCTGGGGCTGATCGCGGTGTTAGTTTGGTGTCCCGGTTACTGGTTGCTCGATTCACGACGTACACGAGACGCAGGGTGTGATGCCCTGGTTATGGCTACTACGCAGTGAGGCGAGAAGAAAGAGGCGGACTGGGTCGGGATCGTACCGAAGCTGGGTCGCACCAACGACGGACTGACCCTATCGCACCGGGTCGGGCAGATATTATGGTGAACGCTAAGATCGCGAGAAGAAGATTCGAGACGCGTTGGATATTGGTGTTTCTGATATTGCTATCGTTTTGGCTTCCCTCCTTGGGTACCGGTCTCGCGGAGGGTTGCGGCCCCGGAAGGGGTAGCGGCCGAAGACGTAACTCGCGAAAGTTGACGCCACTTGTTTTCAAACAACATGTGCCTAACGTCAGTGAGAACACTTTACCTGCTAGTGGACTTAGCGAGGGTCGCGTTTCCAGACACGACACCAGATTCCGCGATCTGGTACCGAACTACAACCAGGACATCATCTTCAAGGACGAAGAGGGGACTGGTGCGGATCGCCTAATGACTCGGGTGAATATTTACATCACAATTACACGTATATATTTACACTCTCATGCCTTTGACGTCATATTCGTTGAACGGAATAATCTTAGAATTAGCGCACGTGTTTTTTTCTCGACAGAAACACGCGACCGGCTGCAAGATTGTTCAAACGTATGATTATTTATGTGACAACACGTTTTAACGCCAGCGGCGTTCGCTATACAAATTATATACACATAGCATAGGTACACGGAGACACGTGTTGGTCGAATTTTCGCCATGCTTTTGCTTCGATAATTCTAGTAAAACCAGTTTTAATTATTCGGCTCAAACAGTGTATATTCCCACACGTGGTCCACGTCGCGGCGACGTAAGATCCGACGTTTAACTCATATGCCAGGCAGTTACTGGCCGCTATTTGACATACTCACGTCACTGCGGCAAACAGATATCAGATGTCTACGTAACCACGAAAAACCACGTTTGTGTGCTGCGGGAGTGACGTTTGCTTTGTTTCGCGAAGGTATTTACTGTCAAGCAGATGACCATTGACTGACGCCAATCATGTCTCTTTCATACGGGACTGGTCGAACAAATATAAACTGTTTTGTGTACAATTGTCTCTAAAAAATTAACACTTGTATCGTGGAAAACTTCTATACGAAACGTCGCGTCGCTGATTGCGATTACTCAGAAAGAGCGAGAAATTTGTCTGAAAATTTGACCGCTATAGTTTTTCTCTTATTCAAAAATGTACCGCGACTGATTTCTCTTTGCTGAAAATCGTTCGGTTCCTGACTTTCGTTTCCTAAATTCATACCTATAGGCATAGGTCATTCGATTTTCTCAAAGGATTGCATGACATTGAAGTTTGCATCGCTGGAACGCAACGAAATTCAACGTAAATTTAAAAAAAAATACATAGACTAAAAATGATCCTACTAGGTTTAATAACATTTTCAAGTAATTCCTAGTCGTTTTCACTTTTTAAACATAGCAGGATCATTTTTGGTAGATTAGTATATTTAAAAAAAAAAAAATTTCGGACTTCGTTGCGTGCCAACGATGCAAACTTCAATGTCATTGGACTGCGTGTTCGTATGATCATCACTTCTGGAATATTCCGTCACTGTTTTTGGTTGTTCACGGAATTGTTATGACATTGAAGTTTGCATCGTTGGCACGCAACGAAATCCGAAAAAACAAATTTTAAATATACTAATCTACCAAAAATGATCCCGCTATGTTTAAAAAGTGAAAACGACTAGAAATGACTTGAAAATGTTATTAAACCTAGTAGGATCATTTTTAGTCTATGTATTTTTCTCTAAATTTACGTTGCATTTCGTTGCGTTCCAACGATGCAAACTTCAATGGCATGACGTGTTGCAGCGGAATTTTTTTTGATCTCTCCAAAGTATCGGCAAATATTGATCGGTAGGTGATATTTGTGTACCGGTATATAATTTTTATCGTTTTACCGCGAGGCCTCGCAAGGTCCAGTTTCCATATGTGCTGATAGCGAGTAAGACAGGCCTAGGTTAACCTAGGTTAGCTCAACCCAGCCGAAGTTAGCCTAGCTGGACCAAGAGCGAAGCCTGCGGCCAAACTCAAATTTCCAGATAAGGCAAGAGCGCTGAAGATCGCACGCTCGGGAATAAATAAGGGGAAAAACTGTAGTGCGTCCTAAGTGATTGTGGGAAGGTTTATGGCAGCCATAACCAGTGTTTGGTTTAGCGCGTTAAGGCTCCTCCAATTATGGCAAATAAACTTAATGGTTTCGTTCTTTTCTTTATTCGGTGAGTCGCGAGAAGCTTATTCCACCAAAAAAAGGTCGCGAAATCACGGCTACGCCATATTTCGTCGTGTGGATCGGATACCGTTTCCGTTTTTCTCACAAGCGAAAGGATAGATTCACGGAAAACAATTTGAACACGATGAAATTCCTTATTTTTAAATTTCTTATTCCCCGCTAATTTTGCTTCACTTCGTAGGTCTCAGATATACGCGAAGCCTCAGATTTATACGTAAATGCGTCACCCTCGGGCGAAAGTGTCACCTGACAGGTTACACGATCCTTTTAAAATATTCTTCGTCGCGATGTGTAACTTATGGTCTTTTAATTGCGAGACCTCTGTTTCCCCCTTGGACTTAGTTCAGTCCCTCACTTGCGTACAACGGGATGATATCGAATGTGTCATCGCTGCGTGGTCAGTATTAGGTATCGCTTATCGCTCGGCGCTTGTCGCTTCTTGCCACTTGCCACGTGGTTTAATACAATTACTAGACGCCACTTGTTACATTAGACACTGAGATACGGTGTCACACTTTGCCACCGCACTTTAATCGCCAACTCAACGACCGGCCGCATAAACTTCAGCCCGCACGCACCACTTCTTTCTCAGATTATTGAATCCGAGGTTTTCGAAAATTCTGATAATTTTTTCCGTACAAGTCGTAACAGTCGCTTAACGCTGTTACAATCTGTGCCGATCAAACTGATAACTATAAAAGTATCGTGAAAAAAAAACAAAAAATTGAGGAATCAAAGTATTGGCAGAAGAATTTTATTTCACTAACCGAGGAATGAAGAAGCTGCATTTCCTAAGTAAATTACATGTACACTTGACGCGTTTAATCACGACCGGTATGAAATGGCCCCACTGTGTCTTCCGTCCTCTTCCATCTCCATATGTATAACTATGAAGGAAAGAAGAAGACAGATGAATCTGGTGCATCTTCATACCGGTCATGCTTAAACACACCGAGTATACATACAGCGAGCGAAACAGTATTTACATGCGTAAAATCGTATGTTTGTATAAATTTAGAGAACATATGCTGCAGCCTCTCTTGCGGGTTAACAATATCGTAAATACATTTCACACCTTTACGCAAAGGTTTATCGTTCGTTAAATTATATTGCCTCAGTGTGAAACGACTGCAGTTGGCAGATTTAGGTTCGTTCGAAGTTTCCATCTTCTACCTAATCACGGTTTCATCACTTGAATCGCATCTCCCATCTTATGGCAATGTCATTTTTTAATGGGTTTAAATTCAATCTTAATCGAGTTGCTTATTCCTTGCCCATATTTTCACTCGCGGGGGAATTTCATCTAAACGTGTTTCATCTTTTGTAGACAGTCGCCTCGTTCTACAGCCTTGAGCATATGAATAAACTTTGGTGTCGCGTTTCCGCAGACGTGTCTTGATTACCTTCCACTATATATAGTGATCTACCAAGTCATCAACGATCAGTGCGACAAGCAATTATCAAACTTCGTTGTTCCATATCGCTGTGTAATCGTTTCTTCACCCGTACCACCAACCATTTTTGTCCATCTACCTATATATAAACAGATATACGCTCTTATAGCACGGTTATAAATAGATGGTGGCTTCAGGAATCAACTATATAACGGCTGTCTAATCCGACTTAACTAAATGGGGGTTAAGGCCGTATAGTTAATCGTACTTCCTTTGTATATCCGCCGCGCTTTCGCTAATTACGCTTATGGGTCGTCAGCTACAGTTTTAGGGTCGATATGGTATTATATGGTGGCATGACCTGTTACCTGAGACCAGCATTTTTCCTCTCAGACGGAAGAAAAGCAAAAACACTTTGAAGTGTTCAATCGGTTTGAAAATATCTATGAAATTTAGTCGATCTAGGATGCATACCCAACATTTTAGAGGGTTCAGCGCCGAACGTATCATGGCATGATAGTATTCATGTGAACGGCGCCGATGATGGTAGTAAATCACTGAAAAGAGGAACGTAACTCAGCTTGCCAGAGGCAACCAGGGCTTATCTCAGAATAGAAAAGGTTTCGAGCGAATTTATCGATTCTTAGTCTCCTAAACCGATCAGAATGATCGTCTGTCCTCAAAATAGATCGTTTGCCCGTCCAACCGATGGATGAAAACAACACGGCAACCAAATAGTAAATTTTGTCCCGCGTATCATCCTCATTAAATACTTCGACGTAATCCATTCTTCTTCAGTTCGACACCTCGAAGCCGGCGTTCCGTTGCCGTTACAAACCTTATTTAAACTTCTTGTACTTTCGAGCATACGTCTTATCCTATGCTTCTCATTCTCTGCGTCTCTCGGATCCTCTTTTGCGAGGCCCAGACGACGTTAAGACGTGAAGGGAAAGAGGATTTACCTTTAGGGCAGAGCAAGGGCTGTACTGGGTGCCATAGCTCATCCGAAATAACCTTCGATTATTTCTCTGATGGCTCGATGTGTGCGAGATGATATAGCAAACGACGGACGAGATGATATAGAAGACCACGTGACCTGGCTTGGAGGGAACGCGAAGCGACCGAGCATACCCCGGCTGGCTGGATGGTTGGATGGTTTGTTGGCCATGGTGAGACGCGCAGCCATCATGGACGATGAGAAGTGTGCGTGAGGTCAAACAGGTCAAAAGATCACCATGGCGATGGCGGCATGGGCGCCTACCTCTCACATGTATGTACATATATATATATATATATATATATATATGTATATACACATGTATAGGTACTGAGGATACCTATATGCAGTCCATTCTCCTGTGCACTCTCATGCCTCCTCGATGTCTGCTCGATCCTGAGAGTATCCTTGGTAGAGATGGACAATGTTCTATCATCGATAGGCGTGCCCTCCGAGTGAATATTCGTAATTGATGTACACAGCCGTTTGTTTAACAGTTGAAACGATTTGATATCGCGGCACTTTTGCCCGGAGTCAGTGTGTAACAAAAGAAAGTTTCGCAAATATGGGATATCTATCGTTGTAAGACGATCTCAGTGACCACTTCCTTCCTTGAGAGACGGCGGATCCGATGTCCAGTTTGAGGTCGGCACCGATCGACGTGGGAACTCTTCACTCGCTTCTTGGCCACCCCGCGGTTTCCACGGACCGATCACACGACGATAATCGTGATAATCGAATTTTACGCGCACCTAGATAGGGACTGACAATGGATAGGGATTTCTACCCTGGAAATTGACGAGAGACGATTTACTTTTCTTTTAGGTATAGGAAATTTTCAAATTTTCTTTCCTCTCCTGGATGACATTATAGACAGGATATTATGGTTTAATCAGACGCTATACGCAGCTGGGAAACGGAAACCTTTCGTGGTTAACGTTCCGTCAGGTTCGACTTTCACCTGAGCGCGTGTTACCGATCCCCGACATCCGGATGACGTCACTAACGCTCAATTTTTTACAAGATTGCTCTGACGCGATCGGATATACTTTTGAAACGCCATTTTACAGGATTGATTGACCGTTAGTTTAGTTCAACTTCCAAATTCTGCGGAGTCAATCGCCAGCCTGTCTTCTTTGGGTAGGTTAAATATAGCCCAAGGGATAAGGATCCACAGACACTTATAGCCGTCCGAAGCCATTATAAGTTTGCCGAAATATTTCATATGCCCGTTTCAACGCTGTTTGTGAACATAATGATATGTATGATTATATTTCCACGCCAGACGACGTATGAGTTGGATAAAAAGACCGGAAATATGGTACCTAAAACATTAATCAAAATAAATACGACGGTACGTGAGAGTTCGATTGACTATTGAGGCGAATTTGAAAAGGATATAAAACCGTAGTAGATAATAATGAGTTAAACTGACTGTGAAAATGTTCTTATCCAATAGATTTCATTCATTAAAAATGTTCGTCTACAAATTCTTCGATTTCACGCTTCAACCGAATGTATATATTCAAATTCATGCATTACGCAAAGCATTAACATCTTAAACAGTTAGAAACAGACGGAACCCACGCAAGATAAACGTAGTTACATACCTACTGCAGCAACGATATTTATTTCGTCTAGCGATGGATGTGAACAGATTCGTACGCGATCAATATTAGTGTGACAAAAGAAAAAAAATTTCAATAAAAAGAAAGAAAGCAAGAAAGAAAAAGAAAGGAAATAAAAAGGGTGTTTAAATTGACTCTGACCCACGTTGATGGTAATTTTTGTTAAACCGATCACCGCGGGCTGAATATAATCGGCACCGTTTATCTTCTGCATAACTCGCTATAATTCTATCGCACACCTCACGATAAGAGTGATTATAATGTAAATTCGAATAACCCGAGGTTTGAAGTTATTACGATAATACTATCGCGCGATAAACGAGTCGATCGTCGTTATACGTTCGTATGCACAATTAACGACGCGCCTAATAACGATCTCGTTCGTTTAATGATTAATCTCCGCTTGATCGTTTGAACGGGTGAATTAATCCTCTCATTTCTCGATCACCACTTCTACTTTAGGGAAGTAAGTAAACAAGAATAAATTTCATTACACTATATAATTATTCGCTGTATCGCCGATAGATTTTCTCAGCATGTATATGATATCTGATCTTTATAAAGGTGTATAAAAAAAAGACATCTGTAAGGTTAGCTCGCATCCGTCACTACTAAATCTGGCCCATTCTAAGAGTCTTGTTAGTGATTTAAATACGAGCATCATAACTTGTTAATAAATACCTGTATAAATTCATGGATTCCATTGTGCATTGTAACGTACCGGTCTTTCGGTAGTATACCTATATCTATGTAGGTATATCGCGTACGCCGTACGGCACAAGTACGCCGTTCTGACAGTTGCTATTGTTGTTATATTATTTAAAAGTTATGCATATGGAAGCCCGCCTTGGACATGTCATCGCGCGGCGTCCAGCCTTAAAATACATGTAATAAAACAAGACGAACTAAGGCTCAGATATTATGCTTGTCGTATATAGTATAAGACGCGTTCGGGTACCGCCTTCCGCCGCTTATTATATATTTGTGTGTACGTGTATATGGGTATATATACATATACCCCGTATACCTTAGCTTTGGAATTTCCTCTAAAATACTTATTTTCGCTTTTTAGTTTATAAACTAGTATAGGTACTACCTGCAGTATAGACACCGGCACGGCGCGGCGTCCGGGTCCCTTCGGAGAGCTGAAATACACAGATAATGGAAACCCTTGGTGACAGTTATCACCAAACGATTATACGTGCCTAACTTATGTACGGATATGTTCTATGCATCATTTTATACACGATTCACGTATTTTTAACGCGATACGGCGAACGCATGTATATATTTATATTCATAATATTATGTAAGGTATACGAGTATATATATATGGGGCATTTCAGCTCAACTCGACCAACCATCGACACTCATGTCTTCGCTTTTCTTTCGAAAAAATATATGTTGAAGTTCGAGCAAAAAGACAATGTTTCTGTGAGTTAGAGGTCTTGCATTTCATTTTTGACAGTCACACAATTTTTAATAAATCTAGGCGGCGGATAATTCGATTTTTCATCGAATGTAGATACCGAATCCTAGAGGACAATGTTAGATACACGAAACAACCGTTATCCTACCAATTTTAACTGAGAATAATTTCAGAATTTTCGAATCATTCTTCGACCCAATTTTGCTCGATAAAAGTCGGAAATCTTGTCTTTCTCAAATGTCCCCATCACCGATTTGTATGCATTTTTCACACAAAATACTGCATCAAAAAACAAAATTCTCTAGATCTCAACCAAAATGCCTGGACCTCTGACTCCAGAGATGGAAATTTCACAAACACCAATATTGATTAAATCAGTTGAAAACGCATGAGGGGTGGATTGAAAAAATATTTTTAACGGCTATATAAAATATTATAATCGCTCTAATGCATTTGGGGATATATTTTACTGAAAATAAATGTTTCGTTTAAGGGTAATTAGGGGAACAATCAAACACTTTTTTGTCAATTGGGTCGGAGATTAATCATCGAAATTATTGGACAAGGTGTTACTATTGAAATATAATGATATTTTTATAGTTAGTCGCAGGTATACAGGGTAATTCAGAATTCGTAACGAATCTCTTGAGGGGTCATCCTTGTCAAAATTGGGATCGAAAGTTCCTCAGCCATTTTTCCGAAAAATGATTTTTTTCCTTGGAACCGTAACACATTTTTTCAACATCTTCCACCAAATAAGAAACTTTCACTGAGAAATCTCTCTAATATTGAAAGAAAAAACTCATCGGCATCATTCGGGATTCTGTAAAATTGACAAATGATATCCAAGAAGAAAAAATTGTTGAAAAAAATCATTTGTCGGAAAAAAAATTTGAATTGAAAAAAATCATTTTTCGAAAAAATGGCTGAGGAACTTTCGATCCCAATTTTGACGAGGATTAACCCCTCAAAAGATTGGTTACGAATTCTGAATCGCCCTGTACATGTACTTTCTTTCATACAATATCATTTGACAGTATTCCATTGATTTCAAAGTGTTTCGAATTATATTCGTCTCAGAATTATAAAAGAAGAAAAGAATTAACGACAGTCGCATCTAAAAAAATATTGAAACAATGCATATTTCTGGAATCAGAGGTCCAGGCATATCTTGGTTAAAGTCTTGAAAATTTTGTTTTTTGATGCACTATTTTGTGTGAAAAATTCATACAAATCGGTAACGGCGACATTTGAGAAAGTCGAGATTTTCCACTTTTATCGAGCAAAATTGGGTCGAAGAATGATTCAAATTTTATAATCCGAAATTAGTCTCAGTTGAAATTGGTAGGATAACGGTTGTTTCGTGTATTTGACATTTTCCTCTAGGATTCTGTATATACATTCGATAAAAAATTGAATTATCCGCCGCCTAGATTTATCAAAAATTCTGTGACTGTCAAAAATTAAATGCACGACCTCTAACTTACAGAAACATTGTCTTTTTGCTCGAACTTTAACATATATTCTTTCGAAAGAAAAACGAAGACATGAGTGTCGATGGTTGGTCGAGTTGAGCTGGAATGCCCCATATATATATATATCCACGTTTCCTCGCGGTATATATATATATATATATATACCGCGAGGAAACGTGGAAAGAGCCTGGTCCAAGTGCGCAGGCGCTGATTTATTCGAATATCGTTGGTCGGCAGAATCGCGCTAGCAACTCCACCAACTTCTCAGTAATATCCCTAGTTATGTCGCCTGATAAATTCACAACAAACACAACCTGTTCCTGCTGCAGTCTGCCGCCATTTGTATTTGACAACAATCGAAAACAAATAGCAGACGGACTCTAGAGATATTCGTGGAAAGTCTGAAATTGGCGGCCCTCGTGATATTAGAATAAATCAGCGCCAGCGCGCTTGGACCACGCTCTTTCCACGTTTCCTCACGGTATATATCTATATAATTTTGCTAGGAAAAGTTGAAGATAGCTACTTTTTCCAGCAAAATTTGAGATAGCCGCTTCTTCAAGCAAAATTTGAGAGAGCTACTTTTTCAGGCAACTTATGAGATAGCTGCTTTAAAAGCAGCTTCTGAGATAGCTGGTTATTCCGCGGAGCCATCGATATATAGTATACCTAGGTGGTCCTTATCTCGATGAATTTTGAAATGAATGTTAAATGTTTAATGAATGCTAACATTCCTGCAAAATTTGAGCTTTCAATTTTAACGTTTACACGTTCCCAAAAACAAAAATTTCGAAAGTTTAAATGAAGAATATAGATATTGTAAATTTTTAAACACTCACTTTTTTTTATCTTATAACTCCGATAAAACTTAATGAAATGATTTGAAATTTAGCAGAGTATTTGCTTATAATGATAGGAACAAACCCTAAGAATGTTAAATCTCCAATAATTACCACACAGTGGCGTAGCTACATTTTTAACACCCTGGAGCAAAATTCGTCAAGCGCCCCCTCGCGTATGGGCACTTAAAGAATCACACACAAACCTCCAGATGAATCATCTGGTGTATGATTTTTTATATATGTATATATTCAGTAAAACCTCCGGCACTGTCGCTTAGGTACCCCCCCACCATGCCCTGTAGCAGTATCGCATCTACTGACTACCGGTGGCGCCTTAGCGTCGCCCGTGTATGTTACGGAACCTCAGGTGCTATCAGGTTAATTCTACGGCCCTGTACTTGCTTCCGATTGGTCGGAAAAAAAGTAGGCCAATACGCGACAGTGTCAGGGGTTGTCGGTCCCGACTAGCGACAGTGCCGGAGGTTTCACTGTATATATAAAGAGAGAAAGAGAGAGAGAGAAAACTTTTCTGCGCTATTAATGGATAGCGACAAAAGAATTGAGACTTATCGGTACCCTTATTTGAAGGGGCTTGGGTTGTTTTTTAGCACAAATAAACAAGTTTATATACATATATATACTTTACGAATTATGAACGCACCGTGTCCACGATGCGCGAGAAATCTCTTCTGTATGTTAATATGTGCTGCTGCAGCAGCATCAGCTAGGACATGAGTGCGAGACGAGGTAGTAAAAGATAATTATGCGATTCCTCTTCAACGCCAGCGCAGCAAAGTCCCTCGTTACAGAAGCCAGGTAACCCTCCGAGCGATTTCTCACAGTTTTATACACTATAAGTAGATAGATATACCTACCTACCTGCATGTGGTTTCACAGTGAAATCCAATAATAGTGATCGCTTTTCAGAGTTTGGGAATTATTTATTTTTTTATTTTTTCAAATCAGTGCTATGCTGTGAAAAAAACATTCTATTCGTTCACAATCAGTCTATCTACAGCTGATTTCTATCCGAGTCAGATTTTGAAAACGTTTCGATGTGAACTAAATACTGCTTGTAGCGGGTAGAAGCGACAACCACTTTTTCTTCAATAGACGGTCCCTAAAATCTGAAATAATTTGTTATCATATCTGATGTACCAGTGGTTCAAGAGAAAATTCATTTTCAATATGCATATATATTTCGAAAATCTTTCAGATCATAGGCGCCTTCGTGACGTAGCGATAGTACGCTCGTCTCAGCATATGAAACTCGTATATAAACTTACTAAGGCATGATGTGATGCCTGCAATGTGTGCGTGTAAGAAAGCAATACGATATCATGTACACATATAGACAGACCCCATTGTTTGTACTATGGAAATTAATTGAATTTATTTGAATAAGCACACTGTTCGCTGGTTGTTTCTACTACCCACCTACGCCTCTTACGTTGCGGGGTAGTGTTCGGTGTGCTAGTGGAAGCTGTACCTACTGCACTCCTCCAGGTATACATTCACTACACAGGTAGATATTACGACTGCCTTTGGACTGTGCCCAGCGAGCTACAACCTCGGGCAGAACTTATCCAACGACTTGTTTATTTATTTATAGCTCAGTACAGAAGGTGGATGTATATCCTACATAAGTAAAACAACTCGCGATCGAAACGCATCGTTCACCACGCACTCGCATTGAATCGGAACGGCTTTCATTTTAATTGAAATTCTCAATTAATTTCGGTCCAGTCTGCCCAGAATGGCTTGAAGAACAAACAACCTGCAATTACAAACTTGGATTGCAATTTTCGATAAATTTGCCTGTGTATAAAAATCAGTTTGATTAAACGTCTGGCTAATAATATAAATAAACTTTGCCAATTTTGCAAAATTTTTTTTTCGCAAGTGCAAAGAATATATAATCGCCAGTTTACAGCTGCCCCGTTAATTTCAAATTAAAGAAAAAGCTATTTCTTATTTTGATTTATTTTTTTTAGATACAAACTAGACAAAAAATCGAAACTCTTAAACCCCCGACCAAGATTGGAGGAATTTTCCATCGATTCGAAATTTTTTTTCGAAAAGTTAGATTAAAAATGAACATTTTGTATCTGGGTCATTTTCATCCCAGACACGACTTTTGGGATTAAAAAAAAAAATGGTAAACTTGGTCAAATGTTAACTCTGAAATATTTTCGTCAATCGATAAATCGAAACAAATTGCTGCAATCGAAAAACCCCTTGAGGTATCGTTTTAGCTTGCAAAAAGTAATGGGAAAAAAAATTTGGATCGAAATCGAAAATCGCGAGGTCAGATCACTTTCATTTTCACGTGGAATAGCTCATTTATACATTAAACTGAACACGATTAAAATCTGAGGTAAGTCTCTCAGCTCATGTATAAAAAATGATCAACCACAAGTTGAAGGCAGTTCCCACGGATATTCCTGCGGAATACCCGAATACGTATGTATGCAGTGCCCACCTATCTCAGTGAAATTCTTTCCTTCGTTATATAACAAAATCTGGCTTAAGGTTTGATGCCTATAGTTTGAGGTTCAGGTTTACGGTTAACCGCGATTCAATGCGGGAAGATAAGTCGAGCACCTTACACATATATATGTACAAGTATACAGGGTGAGTTTTTTAAAGCGTCGCAAGCAAATATCCCAAGAACGATTCCGCGGTATTGAAAATAAATATAGTATACGAAAAATTAATGTCATGAAAGGGAACGGTTCTATCTGGGCGATATTAAATTTCAATGGATTGAGACACCTATCAGGGATATCAAAGTCAGCTTAATTTCCTTGAAATAGCAAAATAAAATATTATGCGCTGGTGAGGCTTTGAAACAACTCACCCCGTATGTAACAGCAGGTGAGTTTCCTTTCCTGTTCGAAAGTACACCTATATATAGGTACAGTCAAGGATCACTTGCTATTCTTATATACGGTTACCTATATACCATATATACATATATATATATATACATATACATACTAGACTGTATCAAAAAAAACGACATCACCTTTTTATTCGGGCCCTATTCAAAAAAGTTAGTGCTCAATATAAAAAAAATTGTTCCCAAATCTCAGCTATGTAGCTCGAACACAGAATTAGCGCATTTGAAAATAAGATTTCCCATGTATTTCAAATGGCAAAATTTGTTTATTTCAGTTTCATCTGTATAATTTTTTTGATTTAACTGATAAAAATAAAGTAAATACACGTTTGTGTGAAGAATAAAATTTCTTCGAAAATTTATAAAAAAAATAAGTTAAATTAATTTGTCGAAAAGTAAGTAGTAATCAAATATGTATATGACTTTTAAACCACTGTAACTTGTTAACGGTTCAATTGAGCAACTTGGGCCAAAGTACCATTTTTGTAGATCATGTAATTCTCTACCAAACCGTATATCTTTTTTATTCTTATCATTTAGATAAAGAAAGTTATACAGATAAAACTAAGATAAACAAATTTTGCCATTTGAAATACATGGGAAATCTTATTTTCAAATGCGCTAATTCTGTGTTCAAGCTACATAGTTGAGCTTTGGGGCCATTTTTTTTTTTATATTAAGCACTAACTATCTTCGAAAGGGCCTGGTCAAAAAGAAGATGTCGTTTTTTTTTTGACACAGTCTAATACATATATACCGTGACATTTTGTGGATTCGGCACAGCAGGGGTACCAACCCATTAAGGGTGATATTTCATGGGCAGTGAGCTGCAGCAGCATTTTTGTAACTTACAAGATGTTTCTAGTAAACTCACTAGAAATCACTAGATTTAGATCACTAGATTTAAAACTAGATCTTTTGAAATCACTGGATTTCTAGTGATTTTACTAGAAACATCTAGTAAGTTACTAAACTGCTGCTGCAGCTTATTGCCCATGAAATAGCACCCTTTTTGGGTTGGTACCCCTGCTGTGCCGCATCCACAAAATGTGACGGTATATTAAGGACGAGTTTACGGCTCGTTAATTGACTACGGAGATATAGAGAGGTGAATACCTACCCAGCCCCTGGTTGTCGAGTCTTATTTTTCGTCAGGTGCAGTCAAGAGGTGTTAGGAATCTATATTCCTGTATAATTTATATTAGTTAGGTATAGGGTCCACGGTCTGAAGGCCTTGAAGCTCTGTGACACTGACCGTTCCCTTGACCTTTAGAGAATGTTGGGAAGAAAAAAAAATATCCAAACGGAAGTTGAGTTAATCTGAGATAGTCGATGGATATTCTTAAGCCGTCGTTTATGGCGCTAAACTAATCGCGAGATATCGTTATACGGCCGGTTAATATAGGAAGGGAATTAGCCGGATAGTTATGACAAATCAATTGATGATGAAATAAAACTGTTATAGAATACGCGAATGAGGCGAAATTATGCGGGGACGAATATAATAAGAGAGGCGAAATATAGATGTGAAGATTAAAGATGGTGGTAAATGGTATACGAGAGAAAGAACGAGAGAGCCGGAGAAAATGAAAGAACGAGAATCAAAAAGAGATGAAAAGGGACCAACTAGGGGGTGGGGGAATGGATACGTTCGCAGGGGAAGCGGTTGGTCGCCGCCCTGTTAATTAGGTGCCTGCCTCCCTTCACCCCCTCTTTACCTCTTCCCTCTTTCCTCCTCTCCATCTTTTTGAACCTTGCAGCCACCACCGCCACAACCACCGATGGGTACGTCCATACGAACAGTTCTGAACTCCCTCCTCCACCCGCAAAACCATTCACTGGTCCAAGGGTACAGATCGCTTTCCGTTTGTACCTTCCATACATGAATGTCTGCAGTAGTTCAACGATTCTCCGAAATTCCGGCCAGTTACAATATATTACGGCTCGAATACGGAGTTTAATCTCTTATTACATCAATTACGCCGTAATCGGTGTCAACTTCAAATTTCTTCTTTTTTTACAATCACATTTATATCCAGAAATGTAATGACAGAGGCGTTCGGACATTTAGCTCACATCAACTGGATAAAAAGATGAATACATTTTTTTTTTTTTTTACCGCGAAAAACTAATATTTTGGGATATTGAATATTGACGCTTATGTTAATGCAGTAAATCGAGGGACCACTTACTCCTAACACCGTCTCTACACTCTGGTTGGAAATCAGTTGTATGTCTTCAGATATCAGAATGAAATCATACGTAATTGTATTCTATGTAACATAATCGGCCGAAATCGGTTTATAAATCGTATAAAATCACCGGAAGTTACGAAATCACTTATATGTACATTGAAAGTCCGAGTGAATAGACCCTCGGGGTACTTACACATGGGTAGGTGTATTTTTGAAGGATTGGCATGTGTCCTAATTCCTCTTTAATCAACCACTTTCATTACAATAGTATGCCGATTCTTCTGCAGAATCGAGTGATAGTAAGGAGTTGTAAGTCATCGGGTCTCAGTGTTAGATGCAGTCATAGTAGCGGTTCGTCTTCTGCACAATTAGAGACGTGAATATCCAAGATCGAAGCAACAGTTCAAACAAGTCCTTGCCGTGAGTGCTGATTTTCGAATTTAAATCTTGATAAGTTTAGTGATACAAAACTTTTGCTTATATTCTTGTGTCAGATTTAGCCGAAAGTCTTGAGTGATGTAGCAAAGCGTATAACCAACCGGATCTAATATCAGTCATACAGAGCAAAGTTAAAAATATAACCATGCTATATAGGGGCGAGGGGGGCAAAACGGGCCCCTTTCAACTTTTTTAAAAGCGACTTTTTTCAGTTTTCTGACGTTACCTACACAAAAAAAAAGTTCGAAAAATAGGTGAAATTGTTCATGTCCTGGAGCTGACGAGGATGATATATGCTTGAACTATAGAATTGCACGATTATAAATCAATTTTTTTCGGATTCCATTCATCCTTTCGCTTTCTCGTGTTACTGTTGATCCCAAATTCGTCGGAATATCATAAAAACTCAATTAAACCGAAATTATTGTTCCTAGACTCGGTGTCCGTTTTGTCC
The DNA here is from genome assembly GCA_963978835.1 of Tenthredo scrophulariae. Classification (NCBI taxonomy): domain Eukaryota; kingdom Metazoa; phylum Arthropoda; class Insecta; order Hymenoptera; family Tenthredinidae; genus Tenthredo; species Tenthredo scrophulariae. The sequence goes on along the minus strand of OZ022230.1, from coordinate 17,581,190 downwards.
CCCTCTCCCCTACCTACACTCCAAGTGTGAATATTTTGTTCTTTTTATATATCGTCGATTGACGTGGACACTAGAGTTCTTGCCACGAGTTGGTATCCAGCCACTATTGTTACAGATAGAAGAAAATAAACTTATAGCTAGCGAGCAATTCGTGAATAGACATTTTTGAATTAACGATAAAAGTTATCTCGTGATTACATGGGCGTTTAAAAAAATTTGAATGACATTTGTTTGCAATAAACTTCAATACGTATCCTGTTTGATGTTTTACTCATGATTTTTTTGTTTTTTTTTTCTACTCTTTAGTAAAAATACGATCGATAATTTATTTTAAAACGATGAAAAACGGTTATAAAAAGAAACGAATTTTATGAGTCGTAATAATTTTCATGCGAGGCCAGTTTCATACCAAACGAAAATATATATATTTCTCACAACGCAAATTCATCTTCTCGTTGCTTTGTCTCGAGCTCATTTATCCGTTGAATGTTAAGTATAATTAACACGGCGCCCTGCAACGTACGATCTTTTGATTCTGCAGCCTTAACCCATGTTCTCCAAGTATATCGCGCTCTTTCTTTCCATCTATTTGTCCCTGTCTACATCTTGGGCAGCGCAACTTCTCGAGGCTGGTGGCACAAGATATAAGAACTTGAGATCTTGAGATGCACGCGAGTAAGCGGTCAGAGATTCTCAACTTTTCTAAAGGAAATGAAAAATGATGCGGCTAACTTCAGTAGCTGTAGGGTAAAACTCGATTCAAACGAAAACCTTCCACGGCTGCGATAACAACATTTTCAATTGAGCGACGAGTATAGACCGGGGGAGGAAATGGCTATGTAGCATTGGCCGGTCGTTGGATCTTTAATTGGTGCAAAAGCCTGCAGAACTTGAGTGGAAATGAACCGGAGTCGAAAAGGTTTCTAAAAACTCGACGTATTTTTCGTGGTACGATCCGAAGAGAGAAGCGATTCGCAGCGATCATCGAGAACGGAACTGGTCAGTTGGTATAAGACGTATGTGAAAAGAAGTGGAATTCCTTCAGAGGTCTGTCAAAAGAAATGACCGAGAAAAACCACCCTTGATCCTCGCAGGTTTCAAAAGTGTTTTATTTATCAGCCTAATTTAAAACGTCACCGGCTGGCCACACGATGGTATGGCATTCGCCTGGCACGCACTTCCATTTAATTCCTGGATCTCCGAGGACCAGCTCTGTAATTAATTTAACTTCTTGCCACGGTGATGGCTGCTGCTAATGGTTTTCTTGTAGCTCTGACGGTCGATGTCGCCTCCACTGTGCCCACTAATTTGATAAGAACGATTTTATCTACTTTTAAGAGATCTAGAATCACTGCTTACTGGTTAGTGCAGGGTTCCGTTAACTTCACTATCCTTTTAATAATCTTGAACAAAATCGCGAACTCCAATAAGTTAAGAAGATGAATAACCAAAATATCGACCTTTTGGTGTTCGAAAATGTCTCGTATAGGCCATTGAGTCTCATGATCCATCCATATATTTTATGGATACATTTGAAGACAAAAGAAAATCGTTCTTTTGCAGACTTTGGCAGACTTTTGCAGACTTTCATCGATTGTAAGAAAGAAATCGTAACATTTGAATCGTACGTTTATCGGGGTGAATGTCCCACTGGCATAATGGGTATAATGTGCGAGTGCGCACCTGTGCGGTCCTTCTAGCGATCCCGATGTGGTTCGTTGTTTAAACAACTTAGCTAATGGTTTTCCGTTAAACATGCGGAGCTAATCGATACCTTGTATATGCGTTGGCGCGACAATGGATTATGTTTCCATTTGCCTAACAATAGCCGTATTGCTGATAATTATCATTATTATACAAGCCGAACACTGCGGCAGTGAGACCAAACAATAACACGTTTGAAGAAGTCGAATTAAAACAGTTGTTCGAAACAACAGATTCGAGACTCGCTTTGAATACACCTGCACCACATATATAATATATATATATATATACAGTACTCGTCAATTGAAGTGGGGCAAGGTATTTCTCGCGGATTTTTGCAAAAATTGAACCGATTTCGGAAAATCAACAAATCACATTCTAGGAAATTTGATAATCTTTCGCATGAGACTAGTTTTATCCCGATCGATTAGAATTGGCCGATTGCCAGAGGACTCCGTAAATTGGTGATGATCGGGGCTTCGCGAACGACCCGTAAAATGATAGTGGATGTTATCGTACCCCTTGGTACCTTATAACAATTGAAAGGGCATCTCTTGAGGTGCAAAAAACACCTGCTATGTGTCGCAGTCGGATAATTCGTTGAGGAGTTATCCGTCCAGGAAGTTGGAATGGTTTATCGGCGATAACTTTGGAACGTTTCGCTCAATTCCACTGAAATTTGTTGTGGAGTCGTATTTTATTACGCCCTCAGAACTCACCTTAGTGTTATTGCGATAATTGTCCTCGCAGACGAGATCCAGGTACTTCCTGAGCGCGAGGTTTCGTTTATCGACATTTTTCGCATTGGAAGACTTTGAATTAAGGGCTAAGAGTTAGTGACTGTTGAAGGGGAAGTTTCAACGATTAAAATTCGTCGTCATTCAATATCGGGAATGACCCCCATCAACAGCGCGAGCGGGACGTTGTTGAAAAACAAGAACGAACTCGCGTATCATTATTCATTATAGATTATCAATTATTCGTTCTCTGCGACACATGGGGGGTGTTTTTCGCACGTCAAGAGATGCCTTTTCAATTGGTATAAGGTTCCAAGGGGTACGATAACATCCACTGGCAGATTACCGGTCATTCGCGAAACCCCGATTATCACCAATTTACGAAGTCCTCCGGCAATCGGCCAATTCTCAATCGATCGGGATGAAACTAGTCTCTTTCGAAAGATTATTAAATTTCCTAGAATGTGATGCTTTGATTTTTTGAAATCCGTTTAATTTTTGCAAAAATCCGCAAAAAATACCTTGCCCCACTTCAATTGACGAGTACTGTATACGGGGGATTCCAGCTCATCTCGACCATCTTCTAGACCTGACCCCCTCGGATTCGAGTTAAACCTTTTTTTTTGCTACACTCAAAATCCAAATTGAAACCTCAATTTTTTCCAGAATTTTTTGGGCCCCCGTCTCGGAGGCATAAATAGTGGGAATTTGCCATCTAATGAAACCCCAGAATTTTTGAACGATGATATCTTGAGATTGGAGAGTCATATCAATAAAAACAAGGTGGTCTAGATATTCGTCTTGAATTCAACTTTCTGAAAAAAAAATTAGCAATTTCGCGATACCGTCTCGGCCGCTAAAAATTTATTTGAAAGCAAAAAATTGATGTTTCAATGATTCGGGAATTTTTTTTCTTTTCAAAATTTTATGAAGCAAGACAAATTTTTGAGGCGAATAACGAATATGGAGACTCCAATGGTTCAAAAGTTATGATTTTTTCAGTTTTTTAAAAGTGTGCGAAACTGAGAATTTAAAGCGACAAATACCTACCCATCTGATCGGCTGTTTCATTTTTGAAGAAACTGAAAAATTCATAACTTCTGAGCCATTGACGTTTCGATCTTTGTTGTGTGCCTCAAAAATTTTCTTTTTACGTGGAATTTTAGTAAAAAAATCAAAACAAAAAAAAAGCCCGAATCATCGAAACATCAGTTTCTCGCTTTCAAATGAGTTTCCGGCAGCCGGGACGGTATCACGAAATTCCGAAATATTTTTTTTCAAAAAGTTTAATTTCGGACAAATCTATCGATCATCTTGTTTTTATTGATATCACTCTCCAATCCCAAGACATCATCGTTCAAAAATTCTGGGATTTTATAAAATGGCAAATTTCCTCTATTTATGCCTCCACGACGAGGGCTCGAAAAATTCTGAAAAGAATTAAGGTTTCAATTTGGATCTTGAGTGAAACAAAAAAAGTTTCACTCAAATCCGAGGGGGTCAGGTCGAGAAAGTGGTCGACATGAGCTGGAATCCCCCATAAGCATGAATATACATTATATATGGAGGCAGGTCAGGTTCGAAGGTGCGAATTATTCTGACTACAATGGTGAAAATATTCCTGACTTCAATTATTTGACTGCTTATTTTTTAAAATTCCAATTTTCAAATTCTGGTCGAAGCTTCTGGGGCTGCAGCGAAGAGCCTAGTAGAAGAAGCGTGAGAGACGCGGTGCGTACCGGAATCGGTGTGAACTATGAAAAAAAAGAAAAAGGTACAGCGGACTAGAAACCTGCAACGCGTTAAAATGAGATAGTGAATCGCCTTGTGAGGAGAGGGAATTCACACCTTGCCTTGAAAAGCACCATCATTCCGTAGTCTTCGTGTTTGCCCGTCTCGTTGACGCTTCACGCGAACTCACACGGTCCTCCACGTTCCTCTTTACAAGAATGCAAAGAAGCATCAAAGCCAGTCACTCTATTATATGCCGGAATTGGACTACAATGACACAATACGAAGAAATTTTGAGCCTCCAGCAGTTCTCGCTCGTGCGCGGCTCGCTTCAATTTATTCTTTAATTCTCCTTTCTTGTCATCATTATCATCGTCATTGTCATCCGAATGAAAATTTATTCACACCTTTATTTCTACAATCGTTTCTAAAATACGACCCTAAGCGGAGAAATACCAATGGATTTATGGTCATATCGAATCGATGTATTACAACCCTTAAACAAACATTGCACCTGAAGACTCTGCGAATGTTATGGCTATGATAAAAAATATGCCATATCAGATTGCCCCCTAAGGTGCGGATACATAATCCCTAAAAAAAAATTCTGAGTCTTGTAAAAGATGCGACCAGGGGTTCCATGTCTAACGCAAAAAGGGCGTGAAGGATTCGAAAAATCGTCACAGAGGGGTTGCTTGGGTTGGTCTGAGTCCTAAATTCCGAGGCTAGTTGACTTTAGGTTAGTTTAGTTTATTTTCAAGGCAGGTTGAGCAAGATCCCTAGTTCAGTCCATGAAGGTAGCTTTCAACGCGATTATGTGCTCGGCAGTGTCGTCATTGTTTTTGCCGTGGCTAATCGGTACCGAGTGATTTACTGGGAGCTAGTGAAGACGGGGTGTTTTTGTAGCGACTGGTCAACACTGGACAAAGAGCGGTATGAAGTGAAAAGGCAAAATACGAGTGGAAGTATGGCGAGGCGAAGCGCGGCTAAACGGAAGCTGAAAGGATCCCGAGGACGAGATAGCACCCCCTGCAAGCGACGTACAATGGACACCTGAACCTGTCTGCAAACAGACGCCATTCAATAGTAATTTACAATGGGAAGAGGCTGAAGTTGAATATACCTACGTGCGTATCGTATATAAGTTTCTCGTAAAGCTCATAAAGTTTTGCTATCGGTGGCTTGCTTAGGGATAGTATGCTATACAAGTTTTTGTAAGTGCAAGGAGCAATAGCAGTGACCCTACGGAACCTTTTCGGCGAACGTGATTGGCGTGGAACAAAAGCGATATTTTGATCCTTCTCTGCGATGTGGGGTATAAGAAGAGATGTTAATTTCTTGAAGCTTAGCTGGGACGTTATATTCCCTCTAGATAAGAAGAGAATAGATAATAAACCGGTGTTGTATTCGTCATGATTACGTTATGATCGCAGTAAGGTTTTACAGCTACCATAACCGTCCTTATTTTATTGTGATGGGTTGCCTGCCTAGCAAAAACCCTCGGCTCGTCATCGGTTCGTAATCGCTCAACCGACCAGTTCTCGGAGTAGCGCCACGGTGTGAATTCAATCTGGTTAGCAAGGCTGACGAGAAGAGAAGAGAAGAGAAGAGGAAGAGTGACGAACAACATCAGGAAATAAATTTTTAAACTAGACGCTCGAATTACATGCAACAAAGTCGAGAGTACATACATATCAGGGGCGTCTGACTTGCAGCCTGTAGCTTGAAGCTTGAAGCTTGAATACATGAATGATAGGGGTAGATGTGAACATCGGTAGTAAGCAGAGGATGCTGACCGACAAATGACGACGCTGACATCTTAACGACAAAGTCATCTATAGTCGATAAATCGTGTGCCATTGGCCGTAAGAAGAATGAATATTTGGTGTGAGGATCATATCTATATAGAGTTGCACGCGCGAGTGGTTATTTTTTCAGTATACAGTTTTCCTTTCTTTTTTTATCGACGTGTCATTTCCATCGAATAAACTGAAAGGATTTCTACAAGGTAGTAGGTTACCTACGACTGTGACCATTTAAAGGCACATATAATTCCGTCAGATTGATAGCCACCATTACTGGAATTTATCACGCTTAGAGAGGATGGGCGTTGTGACTCGGCCGTAATAATAATAATATTAAGTGTGACGGGGCGTGCTCGCCGAAGTGGCAGCGACTTAATATTATTAAATATTAATCGGGGGACATTTGGGAGTTGGGATATGGGGCCCTGGGTGCGTGTCCTGGGCTTTGGGCACCATAATGCATGCGTACCTGCGGGAACCACCTGTAGCCGTTGTTCACCGACGTGCGTTCCGATCGTTCAAATACCGAATAGTTGAATGAGTAATTAGCGAGTAAGGTGTCAATTGTTTTGGTCAGTTCATGCCTCGAGGTAATGTCTACCTAACTTCCGGTGGTGAACACCAAACACTATTTCTCATGCAATTAAAATAATGTGAAATTTAGTCACCTGGGAGAGTGCTCATCCCACAGGGTAGTTTCACCCAGAAATAGTGCGGAACCCTTCAGAGGTTTGGTAATGTGGCCTAACGCTCGCACCTCAAGAACCTTTTGCTTTTATAAACCTACCTCCGGCTTTCCTTACTGGTATATCTCTATATTTTTCTGACGAACTTGAACTTACACACGGGAAGATATGCATCTTGTGCAACTTCAGAGCATTAGGTATACGAAGACGACAGGTGGTGTGCTGCACTCTTGGACCATTTAGATATTCATTTTTATTCATGATGCGCCCATAATGGTCGCCCCCACGAATTCCACCAAGGCTGTCTGCCATCGACCTTCAGAACCTTCGAGACCTTTAGTCTGCTTTTCCACGCGTGAGGTCACAGCAATATAAGTTAGGTCGGAGATTACCACCATCCCAAGTCTGGAGCGAGTGATAACTGTTATAGTGATTATAGTAACCATCTATTTTACTGAATCACCCTGCCACGCGCAGAGTTACGAGCTATTACCGATTTATATTGCTATTCTGTGCTAACAATGGAACTAGTCCTTTCCTCTTTTCAAATTTATGAGATAGGTAGTTCTGTTTCTTTTTTTTTTCAAATTTATTACATAGGTGTATCTGACAAGTACTACCATGTAGATTTCTACACATCTTCCATCAGTCTTCCAGGTGTTTGGGTTTTTGAAATCGCTACATTTGTGATTAATTTCATCAGACGACAATCGCCTTCATTGACTCGTGAGCAACTGGCCCTGGGAATCCCCGAATAAAAAATCTCAAAATTCTTAACGAATGGTTTTCATAATTTTTCATAAAGTTTTATAAAGTATTGGTAGATTGTATTTTCATATATCGTCTCACACCAATTATGATATTCGTTAAAAATCCATACCTCAACTCTATACGGTCGAACTATTATGGCAAATGTTGCTTGTGTGTGCGGCAATACTTCGATCAGCTTTCCTGGCTATTATTATTTCCTGGCACAGAGTGATGTGAACCGGAAACTACAAATGGTATTGTATACCCATCCTCGACGGTGCATTCCGGCCTAGAATACCGCAGTCCTTTTCAGAAAAGCTGGTCATAAAATTGTTCAAAGTTTTCTACTTTAGAGGTGTAGATATATGCGGGTTCGCTTATTTTTTTTATAAATTAATAGGTTCTACGGTATACCAGAACCGAAAGCATAGATGCTACGAGGATTATATGAAGAGCAAATAGTGAAGTGCAAAAGGATAAGGCTGCAGTAAAATAAGCGGTAGTATACATGAGTAACAAGAAACGCCCTCGACGGGGATTAGGGTATAGGGATTGTGTTATCGTCGGCTAAGGTAGCCAGTCGGGTTCAAGACACGGGACAGGTTGTAAAGAAACATCGGCCTGGCAAAGTGTTTAAGAGTGTTATCTGTCCAACTATTAGTCTTCCGTTGGGTGTGTGGCCCGAAGAGGAGCCCACACCGTGCATGAGACTAGGAGGACCCGACCCGATCTAAACTGCGTGCCCAAGAGGCGCGGGTTACCACCGTATAAGGGTTAAGTAGCCGGGTATCGCTGTCCAGCATCTATTCTCTACCCTTGGACCAAGAATCCGGTTCATTCGTCTCCCTCGACTCGGCCTTGCTTTCGAGCCTGTATCTCTTTGCGTGTGTTGCGTATATCAACGGACGGTATTCTATACGGATTATATACCGCAGCCGCCATCGATTCTTCTTCGTCTTCGTCTTCTTATTTCTTTTTTCTTACATTTTTTTTCTTGTTCATACAAGCCTGACTTATTTCTCTCGGAGGACGAAAAGGACGCGAGGCTTACGTGCGAATTTGAATGAGTTTGTTCCTTTTTCATCGCGATGCAAATTTCTATTGGACAAATGACGTGATCGGGTGAAACTATACCCTTCGAGGGTATAAAGGCGGATGGAAGGAGTATATATCAACGTTCTTCGTTCGTATTTAAGGTTATTACACGAAATGACCTCAGAGATCTGAAATCTCCCTGGCATAGCGCGATGCCTCGTGGGAAGCTCCCGGGTGACGAAAACTGACGTCCCCTGATGACCCAGATAACGTTGATTGAATACCTTAATTACGCCGGACTCGGATCACGTTACACGCTTCTATACCTGTACATGCATATTACAATATACCTCAAGATAGGTATAGGTATACGGCGAATACATGTACATAAGTAGATATCTATGTATCTACCTGGTGCATTACACCAGACTCCTTTATTCTCGGCTTAACTGCAACCGGGGACCGAACACCCAACCATTCCTATAATCCACCCTGAACCGAGAGCCCCGACGTTCAGCGTCTGTTTGTGTTTACGTAATGGAAGGTGACGCGAAGACCGACACGGTTGTAGATTAACTAATTCAGGACTAGAGAGTTGGACAACCACGTCGGCGCCTCTTAACGTCTAAGGATACCCAATCCGCTCCGGCGAGCCAACATCTCGAGGGCGGGATCCGGAGATAGATCTCCTTTTCAAAAACCTCCAAGATAAAATTTCCAAATATTTTTCGTCCATTCCTGTAGCCGTAATTACACATGGCACAACTACACGGGTAATTGCTGTGAGGCTTAAAAATGTTCGTTCGTCAATGGTCATACGATATGTAATCATGATCAGGCAAGAGGTCACGAGGCAAGAGATATGGGGTAAAATTAGGTTTGGAGTTATGGACATCTCATAGATGTATTTCGAAGTTTTTCTATTTTTTTGAGTAACAACGACATGAGATGCTAAAGCACCAAAGAAATCACATAGTATAGGTACCCCATTGTGTTCTCTTATGACCATGTCCGGTTTCAGTCACCCTTAGGTCATTTTATCGATGAACCAATGTAGTTTGAGCTTCTGCGTTAGGTATGAATGAATGGCGAATATGATGGATGGGTGTTTCTGGTTACTCGTGGTTGAGTTTGAATAAGTTTTGCATTCAGTCACGTACTGGTATCGTATTGACCGAAACTTCTCGGCACACCATCACTTTATAGATAAGGAGAGAAATGATTATTTCAACTAGATTATGACCGCTATATTTACGTTTCGATCACTTTGCAGAGGCCTATAAGACCGAGGTTTCATACCGCTGGCCTTATTTTGACTTCAATAACGATAACGAAAAAGCTGAATGAATGAAATCCTCGCTTTACTTATGTCTCGCCAGATTATCGACGAGGTTGGACCATTCAAATCAATATACATTTGTCGTTAATTATCAGGCGGTATATGAGTGGCACATTGAGTATCTATACTCGTAAAGTTCGACAGCTTACCTAGAAATTCCCAAAAGCAAAAATCTGAAAATTATTGACAAATGCTGAGATATCGATGTTTCTTTTTGCAGCACCTTATGAGCTAAAGAAATTTCATTCTACGTCGGCTTATTTAGTCCAGCAAACTATTTCCTATAATTTCGATGTGTCAAAATTTTATTTTTTCTAATATGGTCGGTTGAATATTTCTATTTTTTGCACAAAATCGAAATCGATGTTATAATCTTATGAAATTGAATACCCAATAATAAAGTATTATAGGAAAATTTTGTCACAGCGATATGGTAGGTACAGGTTTCTGGACAAAATTAGCAGACGAAGAATTAAATCGATAAAATCCAATAGATTTCACTTCATTAATAAAACGTTAGTACCTAATAGCATTTATGTATAATTTTGAGATTTTTTTTTTTGTTTTTTTTTTCTTCCTCCGAATGAATGGATGTGATTGATCTTCATAATTTGTTCAAACAGTTCAATGTCAACTACGAATGCAAATAATGCAAGGAAAAACAAATAAGGATTGAAAAAGAAAAAGAAAAAACGGCAGTACAGAAGTCACAGAGCAATTAAGACGTTGGTCGAACGATTACTGTCAGTATTACTCGTGGCACACTTGTGAATGCAAGGATACACGCCGTAATTGATGCCAGATTTTAATTAATTGCTTAGATTAATCGGCCATTAATTCTGTAGTAAATCACACGCCTCATAGGCAGTTAGAGAACAGTTATGTAATGTCGACCGTGTCAAGCGTGGGTCGGGTAAATAATATTTATTTTTCCTACAGTGCGATTACTCAGACACCAGATGCAGGGCAGAGTTGACGTTTTGCCTTGTGTTGCGGCGTGCCGGTTCCGTTTTACTGTCAACTAAATCAATCTCCGTCTGACAACAAAAACCACAATCATTATTAGTACTAATTGACCAACGACCATTTAAACCTAACTCGTTACAGTACCTACTTACCTAACACATCCGGATCTCGCCTCGTGCGGAAACTAACCGACTAGAAATTACCTTTCAAGTTAACTTAACATGGTCATGGATAAGCCACAAGGTAACTGTTTCTCAGATATATTTAAATCATATATACTTGTACCATGCTGGATTACATATGAGGGATTCCAGCTCAACTTAACTCATATGATTTTTCGGAATATCTTCATTTTTTTTTTTTGCAAAATAACTGTATCTCCGAAGATATGACAGAACTCATCTTCGAACTCATTCATTTGTTATGAAATAATTTCACAAAATTTTTGACTGGAATCAGAAGAATTAACCATTCGTTCATAAGTTAGTCAGGAATCATTCGATATCGATGAGATCGTCGAGACATCGCTATGATAACAGTAGGGTCAGCAGGATGACTATAGGATGAGTAAAAATAGGTTGATTTCACTTTTTGGCAAAGACAAGTCGTATTTTAGAATCACAAAATCGAGTCTTCTCGGTAACCCGATATTCATGGCTGTTGAGGTCCGATACGATATACAATTTGTCTCATTCATTCCTGAATCTTGATTCCTGACCTATTCTCTGGTCTGTAATAAAACTACTTATTTTAGTCAAAGGTAAAAGAAATACTGTCGCAAACTCTATGTGGTATCTTATGTATAAGATTTAATTTGACCGAGTAACCGAGAAATGTTTTCAGCTTGGTTGTAGGGTTTTTCTTAGGAAAAGGTTATCGCTTTTCATTGACATTAGTAATATTGTCATATCGTGTAAATTATATATAAAAACAATCGTGTCAGACGTATATAAGCAATATATGCGTGTACGTCAAACTGTATAAACGAATGATTTGCGTACTTGTCAAGTGGTTTTTCATTGAATATTTAATTCGATAGTCAATAGTATGAAGATATATAGATACGATGTGTGGACGATTGAATGTTTTGCAAGGAAAAATAGCATAGACCTCGGCTTAAAATCATTCGTGACGGTAAGACACTAACAACAAACAACGTTTTTCCCAAGAAATTGTTGAATCATATTATTTCTTGTACCATAATTTTGTACACTTTGATTGTGTAATTTCTGAGAAAATAGCATTTGCAAATAATTGCTTGTTATTCAAAGTCTCGTGTCGAAAGTGGGAGAAAAAAAAATCACTTGATTCCACATCGACGCTTTTGAACAATTTTTCGAATCAAGAAAATTGCAGCGTATTGTGCGTAGGTGTACGTCGACGTTACATATTTCGGGTTGGATTATTTTGGGAATGATTATTTAACAATCATGCCGGGACCTCAGTTCTTATGACGCATTTAAAAAAAATTTCCTCAGCCTTCCTCATATAATAACAACGCAATGTATGTATAATTCAAACAACTTAATATTTATACTTTTGGAGTAGGTATATCCGTTAGATTAGAAAACCACGAGACGTTCATCGGAAGAAAAATATTTATCTTCAAAATTGATGGTACTAAAATCATGAAAAAATGAATGTCAATAGTTCGTGTATTTAATAACTTATATCATAAATTGGCTTTGCTACATTCCGAAACAGCTCTAGGTTTATTTTCACAGAATTTTTTGATTATTTATTTGAAAAAAATCCCCCGTCATTCAAGGGCTTCTGGTAATAGTTTTTCTTCGATCCCGAAAAATCAGAACTCGTTGTAGCTTCACAATCCACCCACGTCAGATTCCATAAGCCAAAGCGAATGTTCGTAAAATGAAATCTCAAACGACGGGCGAGTGTCTTTAAAGAAATTACTCAATGTGGTTTATCTATATTGTCTTACAGATGAAAATAAAAAGAGATTAACCGTTATCGTCGAGTGTTTGTTTACACGCCGAGTCCGCAAGTCGTTTGTACGCACGTGCTAGAAGCAAGAAGTGATAATCTCTTATATGCATGTGGTTTTCACTGATGGTAGTGCTCAGGTTGTATGGAATTAATGGCTAATTAAATAATTACGGTAGCTCGGCTCCTCGTTCCTACTTAATTTGTAGCTGACTTGATTCAGAGAAACGTGTAAGGCGAAGGAGAAGCAGGAGGCATCGTTTAAATGAGAGAGGACAAGAATCGCAGTTAACAATTTGCAGAATTCCATGAATCCCGTCTCTAAATTGATCGCTTCCATTATACAGCTTACAACGCACTTTAGCGATCCAACGTTGGAACGTTTAAATAAGAATACTGTAAATCAGCGGGTAAATTATTTACAATTAGCAACAGTTTACAGCACACAACTAGTTCTCACACGTCGTAAAGATAAAACAATAAACACGTAATGTGCAGGGTTGCGTTTGCGTTATATATATATATATATATATATATCTGCGTATGCCATTCAATTGAATTAACGATATCTCTGCCCGCTTGTCACCGGTTGCTTTTCGTTCAACTATACACACACATACACACATATATTCTGGTCAATATCTATATATATATATGTGTGTGTGTGTGTGTGTGTGTGTAATAATGCATACGTAAAACCATGAGTCTTAGCGGCATCGCTAGTCTTACCAACGGATCAGTTTTCTTCGTGGACATTCCGAGAGTGGACACTGGACAGGCCGCCATTGAGATTGAAAAAGATTTTGAGGTCAGGAGAGAGATAAGTATAGATGTGTGTATATTATATATATATGGGGCATTCCAGCTCAACTCGACCAACCATCGACACTCATGTCTTCGTTTTTCTTTCGAAAGAATATATGTTAAAGTTCGAGCAAAAAGACAATGTTTCTGTAAGTTAGAGGTCGTGCATTTAATTTTTGACAGTCACAGAATTTTTGATAAATCTAGGCGGCGGATAATTCAATTTTTTATCGAATGTATATACAGAATCCTAGAGGAAAATGTCAAATACACGAAACAACCGTTATCCTACCAATTTCAACTGAGACTAATTTCGGATTATAAAATTTGAATCATTCTTCGACCCAATTTTGCTCGATAAAAGTGGAAAATCTCGACTTTCTCAAATGTCGCCGTTACCGATTTGTATGAATTTTTCACACAAAATAGTGCATCAAAAAACAAAATTTTCAAGACTTTAACCAAGATATGCCTGGACCTCTGATTCCAGAAATATGCATTGTTTCAATATTTTTTTAGATGCGACTGTCGTTAATTCTTTTCTTCTTTTATAATTCTGAGACGAATATAATTCGAAACACTTTGAAATCAATGGAATACTGTCAAATGATATTGTATGAAAGAAAGTACATGTACAGGGCGATTCAGAATTCGTAACCAATCTTTTGAGGGGTTAATCCTCGTCAAAATTGGGATCGAAAGTTCCTCAGCCATTTTTTCGAAAAATGATTTTTTTCAATTCAAATTTTTTTTCCGACAAATGATTTTTTTCAACAATTTTTTCTTCTTGGATATCATTTGTCAATTTTACAGAATCCCGAATGATGCCGATGAGTTTTTTCTTTCAATATTAGAGAGATTTCTCAGTGAAAGTTTCTTATTTGGTGGAAGATGTTGAAAAAATGTGTTACGGTTCCAAGGAAAAAAATCATTTTTCGGAAAAATGGCTGAGGAACTTTCGATCCCAATTTTGACAAGGATGACCCCTCAAGAGATTCGTTACGAATTCTGAATTACCCTGTATACCTGCGACTAACTATAAAAATATCATTATATTTCAATAGTAACACCTTGTCCAATAATTTCGATGATTAATCTCCGACCCAATTGACAAAAAAGTGTTTGATTGTTCCCCTAATTACCCTTAAACGAAACATTTATTTTCAGTAAAATATATCCCCAAATGCATTAGAGCGATTACAATATTTTATATATAGCAGTTAAAATATTTTTTCAATCCACCCCTTATGCGTTTTCAGCTGATTTGATCAATATTGGTGTTTGTGAAATTTCCATCTCTGGTATTAGAGTTCCAGGTATCTTTTGGTTAAGGTCTTAAAAATTTTGTTTTTGATGCAGTATTTTGTGTGAAAAATGCATACAAATCGGTGATGGGGACATTTGAGAAAGTCGAGATTTTCGACTTTTATCGAGAAAAATTGGGTCGAAGAATGATTCGAAAATTCTGAAATTATTCTCAGTTAAAATTGGTAGGATAACGGTTGTTTCGTGTATCTGATATTTTCCTCTAGGATTCTGTATTTACATTCGATAAAAAATTGAATTATCCGCCGCCTCGATTCATTAAAAATTGTGTGACTGTCAAAAATTAAATGCAAGACCTCTAACTCACAGAAACATTGTCTTTTTGCTCGAACTTTAACATATATTATTTCAAGAAAAAAAACGGAGACATGAGTGTCGATGGTTGGTTGAGTTGAGCTGGAATGCCCCGTATAATATGTCCGGGTCCACAGAGACAGCATCTGCAAACGGTATACCGAAGTCGCCGTTCGTATTTTATACACGCATATAATGTGTCTGTTTTCTGAAGTGCGGCACTTGCTCAAGGATTCACAAATATAGATTCTGTACAATCAGAAGCCGAATTATAGCCGTAAAGGATATTCATTAGTCGTTACCGATCAAAGAAATTGGTACGAAAGAATATAGTTGCGCATTTTCCATTAACATTTTAGAAAATGTTTAAACTATCTTCAATTCATTGGTTTTCATAATTAGGAATAAATTTGTCCGCCAAATTCTTGTACAAGTTTGGGCTTAATACTTGTTCGTCATCGTAGCAAAATACAAGATATTTTTAAATCCTTCGTGAAAGGGTTCGCCTCAGGTTCGCCTAAGGATCGGGTGAAGATCGGTTCGTAAAAGGTAGGAAAGCTCGATATATCGTGTTCCAAATCACCCAGGATCAAGGATCGGGTTATTAGGATCGAAATGAATGTAAATCCCCTTAACACGATCCCCGAGCAAAACACGGCTACCCAAAAGCCCAAATCCCAAAGTGGCCAGATTAGATATACGGAGCCGATCCTATCGGTCGTTCGAACTTCAATCTCTGACCGTTCCAGAATGTTCTTAATGGCCGTTGTGCCGTTTAAACGAGGATTTAATCGATCATATCACGTCATATCCAAACTGAGATATCGGTTATTGTCATCGTTCAAATCACATACTGTTATAGTTATGCGCTGGAACATTCATACTATGTTTCTTCGGGTGGCAGGTACATCTTATTTATTGTAACACAAACACTTGGCTCCTTCACTCTGCTCTTCTTTACACTAACGGACATCATTCCGCTTCCACCGGTTCCACTGCATATGCAGTCTGAAAATTGTGACTTTTCTTTCTTTACTTTTTCTTCAAATTAATGTCCCCGCCAGATCTCGCATTAATAGATATTCGCAGTGGACGAGACTGCAGTAATTGTACAATGCTGTAAAATGATCTGTAGTGTGAGTACGAACAAGCTAATGTGAAAAGAACTACGGGGATCTCTTCAATCTATATCCGCAAATGGGCTAGAAAAATTTAATCTGAAAAACTCAAAGTTTGTGATGCGAGAAGCTTTTTGAAACCGTAATATTTGAAATATAATCAAAATGCTCCTTGCATGAGGGATATTGAGCTTTTCAATTCAAACTTTTCCGGCTCATTTCTATACGTGACTTGAGGTGCTTCACTTTTAGTCTCTATAGTATAGATTACTTCAGTCCTCCCTTGATTTTGACAAATTGATGTGATAAATTATTCTCGAACGCGCGAACGTATTCATAACAAAGTTGTAAAATTTAAAGTGGTTGTTACAAAATGAAGAGTCGACAGACACATGTCGGTAACTTTCAAATATCCCTGGAGTGTACTCTCAATTTTGGAAATCACCGCTCGATTATAATAACGGAATTGAATGATGCGGACAAATGGTGGAATCGCATGCTAAATATACATGAATACTCGTAAAGTTTTTCTCAATGTCTTCTTCACGCTATCTGCACAATCTTGAAGCAGTCAGTTTTAATACATACAGGTGCAGCTGAAAGGTGTGGGATGCCTCAATTACGTAAGCGACTATATGCCATGCAGCCGTTCAGCTAACTGGATTTACTTTGAGGCAGAGTTTACTTTCGAAAGAAAGTCTTGAGGCATAGTCCAGGACGCGACGATCCGTACGCTTACCGGAGACGACGTAGCGTCGTCACCCGGGTTGACGGACAATTTCGTTGATGGGAGTGACGGGCCCCTGGCAACATTGTCCATAATCCATTCCTCCAGACAAAAGAAATTCGGAGCCCGTCGCCTCGGATCTTCGTCAGGGTCCAGTTGTTTCGACGATAATAAGGATGTAACTTGAGATGCTGGGACACCAGGACACGGGTTTGACGAGAGTCGTGATCAACCTGGCGAGTTCCAGGAACCCCTTCGGAGCCCGAAAAGACGAGAAGAGGTAGTTAAGTCCGAGACAGAGTCAAGTATTTCGCGAGAGAACCGCGGCGATTTCATCTCCCTTCTTATTCCTTCATTTGTATTTCATCGCGATTCTCGTTCACTCATTCGTTTCAGTTCACACGAGGGTGACAAGAAGTATCACCCAACAGTCTCTGGTTACTTCAAACCTTTTTCAGACGTCGTCCTGGGTCACGTCGACGATCCTTCAGGCAACCTCTGTCGCCCAATTGCTTCGTGGATAAATGTACACTATCATTTTCTCGCAAAAGATAACTGGACATTCATTCGCCTTCTCAGACTCGGAGATCATGTGCTTCATTCTCTCTCGAGTTCCTCGTCGTCTCGGCCTCCCGAATTCCCGTGGCTCCCAGCTCCTGGATCCCACGTCAGAAAACAGAAGAATCCTTTGTTCAAGATTAGCCCTCGATTGTGGCTCGAACTGTGAATACGTGCAGGTTGCCGGTGCACTCTTCTATTGACTTGTTCCGGGAGCGTGCAGCGAGCCATCATATTTGTTATGAATTATCATTATTCAGGTATTATTGTTGTTGTTTTTACGCGCTATTCTTTATACTCAAGTGGGAATAGGCACAGTGAAGATCAAGCCGTGAGATAGCTCACCTGGCTGTATGCTAACCGTATAAGGAAAGAGGGAAGTGGTAACCGGGAAGAGGGAAGAGGGAGGAGAAAAGAGGAAAGAGGAAAGAGGGAATCCTTACACGCCTGTCGCTGACTTTGCTAGAGAGCTCAACAAACACTCGACTTCTTTCTTGCGGTCTTCTGTTCTCCGCTTCTCGTTCTTCTCTCATGCCCTCTCTTTGTTGCTGCATCATTCTCCTGTCGAGTACTTTACCTTGACTCGAACCCCGCGTACGTAGCTTCGCAAAGTGGCAATTCCTGCTTTTATATACGACTAGCTGTATTTTCCAAACGTACCATTACACACTTAATTATTGGATAATACATTTCTCGAGGGAATTGAAGAACAATAAAAATAAAAACCACAACAGGGCAGACAAACGGTCATCAAATATTTGAGACGGCGCAGACTGTCAACGATCCTGCATTCGCGGTTCAGACATTTGTAAGTGAGGGTAATTCGACACTGAACAATAAACATAAGGAATTTGTAATGGCGGTGCCAATGTCAGGGATTAGCCGATCATATGCCGATCGGCAGCTCGGATCGTACCGGAGTGAATGGAACGCAGGCATGGTAGGTCTGGGCGATCGGAGTGGGCCAGTCGCCACGAGTCCTGAGAGAGGACGAATGAGAATTAAAGAATAAGAAGGAGAATAAAAGGACGGAGAGAAAGAAAGAAGAAATAATAATATGGAGGAAAAGGAAGAGTAGGAATGGACCAAAGGCGGCGGGGGCGGAGCTCCATCTCCGAATGCCGCGACGGACCCACGAGCCGACGGGCATATCTCGTTTTTCTGTCCCTCTTCATCTCCTCAATCCGGTCAATCTCGTCGACCCAACAAGCCAACCCCTTTGCACTCGGCCCATCTTCAATTCTTTACGTGTTCTTCTCCGCCTGTTGTTTCCGTTCCCTTATACTTATCGAAGAACTTACAAATAGTCATTTTGTGGAAAATATTTTCAGGTCGCAAATTCGGCTCAAAATATTCAGCTGTAATTAAGCAGACGATTGAACGTTTGAACAAATGAAAAGGCAATTTTTCACGGGGAAAGAGCTGGTTACCAAAGCCCGGTTGTTATTTAATTCATACGTTATTACTGAGGAGGCGATCGGAGCTCGTTACTCGTAATAAGTAATTAAATCAACTTGGTAACCGGTTACGAATATGCGGGCGACTCGAGCGAATCCGAAGCCTCGGTTCTTATTCAAAAGTCCATTATTATACTTGTACGGAATACGTGTTAGCTCGGAGTAAAAGTGACGTCACAATTTTAAATTTTGTAGATCGAAAATCGCTTCGGAACAAAGATACGTTAATGGATAAACCTTCCTGGCTTTCTTAGATTAGCTCACCGAATGTTATAACTATCCGGAGAAGTAACCTCTCGAGGCATATTTCTTCGTGCTTGTGGTACTCGATGGTAAAAATTGTTGGGTTTCATCCGAAACTTCGACTTTATGATTACCGGTTTTGCAGCAGATAGCTGCTAGCCATATTATGCGAAGTCCGCAGCTTCCTGAAAAATCTCTCGATTCTGATCCTGATTGTGAATCTCAAAACGAGCAAAAGGAGAGATGTGACACTGGTGACTAAATTGTCCATATTTTTATTCTCATTTTCATTTCCATTCCTATTTTTTCTTCTTGTTTATTTTTATTCGGATGCACATAAAGAAGGTTCGTTCCGAGATTGGCTTTCGTTATTCTATTTTTACGGACAAAATCCGAGGTAGCTTGCGAGGCTGCAAGGATCCAGAGACGGAGAGTCGTTTCTTATCGGCTTCACACGTTTCGAGGATTAAAAGTCTTGACTCGCTCGCGGGTATAGGTATAGGGGCCTCGTTGGTATAATGGCGCAAGGTTCGCGGCGGGCTCTTTCAAGTTTAAATGGCCGCGTGATGTAAGTCCGTAAAGTTTTCGTTGCCTCGTTGCCTCTTTGCCTCTTTGCCTCGTTGCCAACAACACCACCAACTACCAAGTGGTCGTTGGCGGCTGCCTGTCTATTTTCCCTAATGGATTACCAGCGGGCCATTTCTCATTCGAAATGGATTTTCATTTGGCTCTCTCGACACGCATTCCTTCAGTTGGCCAACATTTTTTTTCGCCTCTGCAAAATGTTTGTAAATAGATGTAAACTTTGGGAGGGGCCTGAGAATCCCCGTCGCGAGGACACGGCACCCTGCAGCGGCCAACCATTCGGACGCTCTGCCCATTATTCGCTCTCTATATCCTTTATACTGTCCCGTCCATTGCTGTTCCCACGAGGAAACCAACAAACATCGACAACCATCCTCCCGATTCATAGACCAACAACGCGAAGCCACGCGTATTAGCCAAAGCTAAAACCTAGAGGTTACAGATTATTCTTGCATAAAATCTTCGAATCGATCTTCGATCTTCCGTTGTTTAACTTCAGCTACGTATCGTACATACAACCTGTGACCACTGCACCTCATCGCGCATCGTTTCGAAATAGAATCTCTCTACATTTTTTTCAGCGAAAATCGTGGAACAAAGTGACGACCTATACTTTTTTTTAAATGGAATCGAAAGTGGTACGTTCTCCAATTATGAGGAATAAATTTTCATTAAAAGAAATATGGGCAGTAGTTTGAAATTCTACACGAAAGCACAAAACGTGCCAACGGTGTAAGCCCCTGCGGACACCCTGTGAATTATACAAATTTGAGAATGAAATTCGGTGCGCTGCAGTGGCAAGCATTTTTTAAATAGTTCCTTTTTTGTTTGCCCAATTTTCGATCGAATACGAAAGAATCTTTAAAACTTATTAATTAATCGACACCGTACTCTAGATTCGTAATGAGGGGTCAACAATTCATACGCAACATGGTAGCTAATCGCAAAATGCTGCTACAATCGCTGATGATTTTCATAATAAAATGCAAAGAATAAACCATTCCATCACTCTGCCGATAAATGTCGTTGGCTAGTATAGCGTGTGTACAAAAATTGTACAAATGGCTCACCAGTGATACATGTTTTGTACGACGACACGTAAACGCACAGATAGATGGTTATAAATCTTTGCGAGCAGATGTGTTCCGAGTAACTCCCAAGAGGCTTTAGCATAACCGACTGTAGATTTTTTTCAAATCGATTAGACTCATGGGACTGAACCGTTTGTATTGCGGATCTGTTCAAAGTCCCGAGAAACTAACTGATACGATATTCGTTGTTCGCTATTGGTGCGGCTTGGGTATAGTTACACATACAACACATTGGGTAGTATGTGCCGGCTAAAGATACCTTCAATTCAGGATTCAAGACCCATTGTAACGGGATGCCCATACCGGTGTGGCGACCGTAATGACCCTTATTTATGTGCCAATCAGAAAATAGTTGCAACGTGTCTCGAGGGTGGATAAGGTACAATGAAAATGCTATTAGCAAACAGTTGGCATGGTTAGGGGGGGGGGGGGGGGGGAGTATCTTTCACCGCATTTCCCAAAGGATTGAGAGACCCCTTTGGGACCGTGCGGAGTCAATGGAGGCTAATTGCTGGGAGTGAGGGACAAACCGATGTTGTGTATAAGAAAAGAGGCGACAAGGCGTGACACCGGTTATAGTCATTTTTAAACGTCACTGAGAGTTAGAAATTTAAATGAATGTCAGTGGATGGACAGTTGTTTTTTTTTCCCGAGTCATTCAATGTTTGCCTCGTGTTTTATTCTCCAACTACTAAGCAGAGTGAATTTTGACATGTTATGGAACTTATTTGCGATTTAACCTTCCGAAGGAAGTTTTACGGGGGTGCACGGTTGGTGTGTATCGATACGAGCTTACCCTTCTTCTTTTAAGAATTGCAAATCCTGCAGGAACGGTCGAGGAGACCTGAAAGGCTAGTCAAAAGCTGCGAGTCGAAGCCACGATTATATACGCCTGTTTGAAAATATAAATATTGTTCAGGAATTGGAATACAAGCGAGAAGGGACAACGCCAAAGTCAAGAAGAACCCGCGCCCTTTTCCCGTTAGCCGTCTCGGTTCTCTTTCATATACCGTACAGATCCCGAACAACAAAATCTTCCTTTTTGCCTTTACTATCCCCAGAGTGGCGGATATGCGTTACGGATTACTCGTCATCCCCGGCTTAGAGGTACCCGTAGCCGAGCTGATTAGCTCTGGTTGCCTTTTCCTTCGCATAGATATACATATACACGTATATATACTGCGAAGTATGAAGGTAAAAGAGCACGGTGAAGGTATAACAGGACAAGGAAATATGGTGTAGGTATCGGGTCTGCGACCAGGTCAACTTGCAGAGCAGGTAACTCAGGGGAGCTGAAAAGTCTGAGTCTTTAAAAAGGAAAATATTCGGTTGATTGCCGTGTCGGTCTTGTTCCGTTCCATCTCATCTGCCCTTCTTCTTCTTCTTCTCTATTTGTCCCTTGATTCGCTACGGCAAACGCAAGTCCGTGTATCACTTCGGTCCAAACATCACCTTGTATATACCTACTTAGGTACATTCCTCGAAAGTCTTTCAAAAGTAGAATGAATGTTTATATCACACTCGTTACTCACTATACCTATCTTTTTTTTTATTCTTCTTTTCGTTACTCTTCGCCTACTGTAATGTCATCTGTGATCCTACAAAGTAAAAATGGCAGTGCTGAAAAGTTGGGGAGGAAAGATGAAAGTGTTTCACATATCTTTCTAATTGACTGTAATCGTTATTGTTTCAGAGGTGCAAGGAGAAACTGAATACTCTGGCGATATCCGTTATGAACCAGTGGCCCGAGGTTAAGCTAAGGGTCACTGAGGGCTGGGATGAACAGGACAAACATGCAACGGATTCTCTTCACTACGAGGGTAGGGCTGTAGATGTGACAACAAGTGACAGAGATCGTTCCAAGTACGGGATGCTTGCACGTCTTGCGGTCGAGGCTGGCTTCGACTGGGTCTACTATGAGTCTCGATCACACATTCACTGTTCTGTAAAGTCTGGTCAGTATCCTGGTCTCAATTTACCTTCAAATTTGCAATAGTATAGATACACACATAATATAACATCCTTCCTTATGTTTTCGGTCTCTGTGGCCATGGGTGACACATTTCTTGCTCAAAGTTACTTTCAGACATAGTTTTCCTAGAAACTAGAAGGCCACTCATTCAGCGGTCAAGTTTTACTGAATCTCGGATCAAAATCGTTCCATGACCGTGACTAAGGTATTTTTTAGACAAACGGCATGGTCCGATCTTTTGATCCCGAATTTGAATGCACTATATATGCTTTTCGTAGTTGTTTAATCAACGAATTATCTCGACGTTGAATCAACTAAAACCACCCGACTTATGAACTTAGCATTTAGTCAAGCGAAGTGATACAGTTTCGAATTTCAATGATGACTGCAAGCATAGTTGTCTGTAGAATGTATTCGTCACATCGATGTCAGATTAGAAATTGATATCGACGCAATATGGTGTTTGCAATGAAATAAGCGATAACTTTACGACGTAGCCGACAATTTCTCGTATGTTCATTATTATTAGCAGTTTCTTGTCGGTTGAAACTATACACTGCTGCTTCGTTATGAGATTCAACATCGTTAAAGCTCACATGAGTGTAATTCGTTGATGAAGATCAAAAGGTAGCTGAATTCGAAGGCAGGGAACGCCGTACAACCAGCTACGTGATAATGTGGTAAATAAATCGATGGGATGTATAGTGTTGAAGCTTGCAGTAATTTTCATCACGAAAGAAGACCATTTATCTGAGAACCACTGTCACAAGGCAAGAAGTTAGACCCAACGGTTTAAATTCTACGACGTCGTTACAATGGTTGAAGATTTATATCACTAAATTATTAACGAATTAACAAAATGTAATTAGAATTTATTCCATCGATAGGCATCTCCGATGTTGACGCCTGGGGCCTTATTTACGTCCCGTTTCCGTCCAAGAGTTTTCCGCCCACTAAATCAGAGAGTTAACAGACCCAAACCCTGCAGCCGTGCGGTGTGGCACGGCGGGCCTTCTTTGGCTAACATCCCATTCATTTCTACGACCCGTCGCAACGCTAAGACGCATACGTCAGCTACAAGCCTTCGCAGGCCCTAAATTCAACTAGATTCAAAATTACCCACCATATACCTGTGTCGTATGTTATACCTGTACATTTATATAAAGTTTTCAGTCTTTAGGAACAATATGCACGTTTCAATTGCCGAGAAAGCCAGTCGATCATTGGCTTAATCGTTGGCTACTTTCACATTGACTTGTAATTTGATATTTCCGACCTCTTCTCCGCTTTTTTGAGTTCAGTGAAGCCGATAGATTTCAAGTTATAGGAAAGATTCTCTTTCCTAAATCATCCCTCAGCCAGGATCCATTACATATAGAGAAGAGTTCCCTATATGGGCTTGAAGTTATAGTTTCAGAGATATTATACAAATTGGATGAACTTATTTTAGGAGAATTTTCTTCAACTTTTCAAATTGCTTCGACATATTTATTATAATTTGTAATTGATAGTTCGAAAAAAATGACAAACGCATCCATCAAACTATTTGTCAAGCTCGAAATAAGTTGGTGATTTATAGGTTAGGTTCCTAACGCGCGGTACTTTCAGATCAGGATCCAGAGTTATTATCAGTAACTCAAAAGCATATAAATTGATATCAATTGATTGATACGTTTTTTCAAAGACTTTCTATTATCCTGATCGATGAATTTTCAGATAAAATTCGTCTTACCGAACGAATCGAAGATGCATCTGAGAATTTTATTTACATAATGATATGATATGATGTTTGTGTCACCTATTGAACATTTTTATAGATCTTCGTATTTAAAAATTCTTACTCACTGCTGTGAAAGAAAGAAAAAAAAACTATCGAATCACTTTATACCTGTAGTGATGAGTAGCCTATACACACTAACTAAATCGACTAAATCGAATATCCATTAGTTTCGAAATTGAAAACCACTGGTGTATTGGTTCAGCAGCCCTACGGCTGTGGCACCACTAGCTAACTCGAGTTTGCTACTCTCTGCTTTACCAACATCACGCCTTAAAATCATCGCCAGCTTGGGGTCAAGACGCAGTAGACGTTGTCGGCTGTCTCGGTTTCACGAATCGTCGGCAATTTCATATTATATATATATATATATATCGTGAAACATACATATATATATATGTATATGAAAAAACGGCGACACGATCCTTAAGGATTTACAGATGAATCCGAGAAGGTAATCCGCAACTCGACTCGAACATGATTATTCATCTATTTTTGTATCTATTCATTTCTAATTTAAGTTTTATCTTTGCTATTATTTTAAGCCATAGTTAGCTAGACAATTTACCCAAATGGTACTCCGGAAGGATATTGCATGAAACGGCGCGTACGTAGACTAAAGCCAGTGATTATGCGGCGCGAAATCACAAGAATTAATTCAATCTTCAATGGAAAGATAAGGCTGAGAAGGCAGTGGGCATAAAAAAGATGCCATGAATCAATTTTGATCAGTGGGTGTAGATGCAAGTGGGCGGAACACGCTCTTGTAACAAAATGAAGATGTAAGCCGTTTTTTTCTTTTTTTTTCTCAGAAAAAAAAAATTTATTTTAGTTTTGGAAAATTGACTTGTTCAAATTTGTCTATGGTTAGCTCGAAGAACACATCCGTGGACAACACTGAGACGTTTCGTTTCATTTGTCCAATGAACCGGTTGTTGTGGAAGTCCCTTGCCATCAAAACGCAGAGTTTCTCTTACGGCCTAATAACTCTAATGCGAATTGTGATAACTGAAGTTACAATTATTTTTCACTACTTCCTCGAGGACCCTTCAATAAAATATAAGTTATGAGATGTTCCGAATTTCCGACTGGTCGTAACCTCCCTTTGTACTTGAGACCCATTTCATGTGCCCCCTTGAATATCCGGACATTAGAAAATATGGCGAAGTATGGTGTAAACACGGTGAAAATACCCAAAGGGAATAATAAGGGGCAGACACCTCTAGTAGAACCACTTTGGAACGTAAACACTGGAAAGACATCAGCACTGTTTGCTCAAGAGGAAATCAGTGAAGCCTCCGAAGTCCGGATGAACGTCTCTTGTCTCGGCACCGGATAAAGTGTTTCACTCTAACCGGAATACTTGACTCTTATGTTAGCTTACGATAGTTGCCCATATAGAATACGCACTAGCCACGTATTGCCAGACCCTTATATCACTGAATTTTTAATCATTCATTTTACATTTCAATGTTTTGATCATATGAGATTGTTTCTAGGAATTTATTCCCGATAGCAATCCTCATTATCCTTTGAATAGGTGTCTGTAAGTTTAGAGTTCAACAATTATTCGTCTCAGTTTAAGCACTCCTTAAGCGACTCTGCTGGTACTGGGAAAGTTTAATTAAATTCGTGACAAAATGTTGATAAGAATTAGGGACCGGTCTGCACGGTGGTTCTAATTTTATACCCAACCTCGGCGTATAATCTGTGAGCCTTGAATCGCGTGCTCGCTTCAGATATTCGCAATCCCACTCGGATCGGATTTCAAAACAAATACCAGCAAATGGAGCCCGGTCCACTCGACTGAAATAGAAGTCCAAGACTGTGTATACACGATCAATTAGACGAATAGAAAAAGTCCATCAATATGCTCGCGATCATTAACGGAATGGGATTAATCGAACATTCACTACTTACACTGATTCCGAATTCATGGCTAATCGGAGGCTAATGGCATTCCCGGATCAAACCATGATCAAAATCCGCATATCCTGGCCACTCCCCGTGAAATAGCCTAACTACTTTCCGCTGTAGCGGACGTCCGCTCAAGTTAACGCCGCAACTCACGCGGTTTTGATGACGCATGTCAGATCCAATTACTTTATCACCAACAAGCCTAACTTCGCTCGTGGATACACCAAAATAGTCGCTTGGGGCAAGCCGTTAATCGAAGGATCTCATCATCGACCGATCGTCCATCCGCTAAATCCCATTTGGCATGAGCCCCAAGACCACCCTTCGATTACCGCGGTCATATTCAGTAACAAAACCTGTTCGATTTATGATTACAGAATCATCATCAGCTGGTAAATCCGGAGGATGTTTTCCAGGAAAAAGTATCGTGAGGACAGAGGACGGTCTGGACAAAAGCCTCGACCAGCTACAACTTGGAGAACGCATTGCCGCCCTCGATTCAACGGGGACTATGGTCTACAGTGAGGTAATCGCATTCCTAGATCGTTCTCCGGAAGAGAGAAGGCAGTTTATTCGATTAACTACACAATCTGGTCACACCCTGACCTTGACACCTTCTCATCTCGTCCCTGTATCTATGGACTCTGGTAGTGCAACGGAATTTGCTGCCAAAGTTCGCATCGGCAATCAGATCCTCGTCCACGATGGTAATCGTGATGCAGTTCTTAGATGGGACAGAGTAGTGGCGACTAGTCTCGTACTTGATGAGGGAATATATGCGCCATTGACTATCGAGGGGACAGTCATTGTCGATGACGTTGTGGCATCATGCTACGCCGTAGTCGACAGCCAAGTTGTTGCTCACTACGCTTTTCTCCCGATGAGGGTCTGGACCAATTTGAAATCCGGTATTAACAGGATGGCCAGAATCTTTATCGGCCCTTTATCAGCCTGGAGTGAATATCGGCAAGAAATCAATAAGGACACAGCAAACGGAACCGAAATTAGTGCGGTTAATGCGACGGGGTATCAACCGAGAGGCGTTCATTGGTACGCCTCGGTATTGTACACCTTTTCGACCTACGTACTTTCGGCAGATATGTTGTACTAATTTATTCGAATTCTTAAAATATCGTATCTGTAAGATGATAATTGACCCTCGGAGACCCTCAGTGAACACTAATCAAGGATTTGTCACCATTGTACGTACTTCCGCTGCACATTTTCAACCGCACAACTCAGATCCTTTTCACAGAAAACGCAACTACGAATACCCCCTGCACGGTGCCACTATAAGCTAGTATCAGAGATATCTGTAACCGCGTGTGATGTGCAATAAACTGAAAAAAACCACTTTCGCGTATTCGTCGGCGATAATGACGAATCGATTCGAAACTGGTCGTAAGTAACAGATTGAAATCCGTGTTACTCAATTTCGTCCTTTGTGATCCATCATTGCATTACAGGAAAACCCTGGTCAAAATTGGATTTCTATTCTATATGGCAAACAGTTGCTACATATATATTTTTTTCTTCTTTTTATATGCACGACTGTTGTACAGAGAAAACGAGGTTACTTTTATCGGCACAATATATAATATTTAAATATATTCAATATATTTTATATGGATATAATTTGCCCGGCGCACCTTTGGATCACATAAGAATATTTTTCAGCTGTGCACAGCTTCGAGTAAAGTTCGTAAAAACGATACTCATAGTAATCCAGCTTGAAATAGCTGTTCTCGGAAATAATTACGGTCTGTATCGTATAATTTATCGTAACTATAATCTATCGTATTATATTAATAATGTACTTATTACCATTCTATCTGTACCTATATTATTAGAATTTAAACGTATTAGCGTCGCGTTATATCAATTAAGTAACTATTTAAATTGACGGGGTTGAGATGGCCAGTGCCGCGCGATAAACGTGTAGGTAACGCGTGGAAAAATATTTAATTAACGGGCCTGTAAATTTCGTACATAATTAGTATAATCCCTAGAAAAAGAAAGATAGAGAGAATGAAAAAAAATAAAATAAAAAAAAAAAAAAACGTTCCTGTGCGTACACATAAATACGTACATACAATTTAATGGAATTCAACGAGGCGATTAAGATTTCTTCTCATTTTTACCGTCTCATGGCGTTTCCTGTTCTTCATATTTACTAAAATTATTTAATGTCGAATTCATTTTTATACAAAAACCCAATAGAATTGATTTTGATTGATTACAATGCAATTTCCTAGACAGGCAAAAACCGCATGATGAAGACTCGCGAGATATTGGAACCGACTCTGATCATGACAGGAATACAATAGAAAATTTAATAAATTTTTTAATGCTAAAACAGAAATTGCTAAACCTTGCATAAAATTTTCTCTATTGCGCATATATACAGGGTGATTCAGAATTCGCGCCGAATCTCTTGAGGGGTTAATCCTTGTCAAAATTGGGCTCGAAAGTCCCCCAGCCATTTATTTCTTCGAACTTTTTTTCTTCCCACTAACCGTTTTTTTTTTTTATCAACAATTCTTGTTTTTCGTTTTTTAGATCATTTGTCAATTTTAAAGAATCCCAAATGATGCCAATGAGATGTTTTTTTTTTTCAATATCAGAGAGATTTTTCGATAAAAGTTCCTTATTTGGTGGAAGATGTTAAAAAAAATGTGTTATGGTTCCAAGGAAAAAAAAATGATTTTCCGGAAAAATGGTTGATCCTAATTTTGACAAGGATTAACCCCTCATTAGATTTGTCACCAATTCTGAATTACCCTGTATACAGAAATATAATATCGTATAACAGATAATAATTTACTTCATGACCACACCATTCTCCCTACTATACAGGGTGATCCAGCATGTGGTACTTTCCTTATACCAGCGGATTCCTCGTGAAAATCTAAGATGAAAATTGTCAATGCTAAAATGTCGAATGGGACGCCGTTTTGAGGTAGGAGCCGTTTCAAGTTAGCTAATATGAGAACGGATACGAGAATGGCTCAGGGCCGTTACCGTCATTTTGTCAGTTGGCGAGATCGCGGTGGCCGGTGACGCGTCGCGAGAACCGCCAGGCCGGCGCCGGCGGCCCTGAGACAGTCTCGTATCTACTCTTGTATTGGCGTACTTTAAACGGCTCCTATTTGAAAACAGCTTCCCATTCGACATTTTAGCATCGATAATTTTCGTTTTAGATTTTTACGAGAAATTCACTGGTATAAGGAAAATACCGCATTTTGGCTCACCCTGTATATCTTGCGGTTTTGTCTTTACAAAATTCATGGTATGTTCACGTGTCGTCAGTGGCCCAAAAATTAAAACGATTATTGTAAATAAATCATCTTATTCCCTTTCCAATTTGTATGTAATTCCCTATCCCATTCCTAGTATCCCTGTTCATCGTAACTATCCACGCGTTACTTTATTATATTTACCGTATTTATCAACTATTTGTAACTATTATTATCATTATCATTATCATTATTATTATCATTATTATTATTATTATTATTTCTACTATTATTGTCACTAAGATTATAATTTTATTCAAAATTATGGTTATTATTAATATAATTATTTTATCACAATGATTATTCGTTAGCAGATCATTTTTTCTGATAGCTATACACTTATATACGTGAATATTCGCGGACGCGGAACACTTGTTGAATGAATCTGTGTTCGATTCATTGTGAATTCATTGTCAAGCATCAAAAAGTGTTCCGCATCCACGAATCTTCACTATATATATATATATATAGTATAGCTTTGATTATCGATTCTCGTTGTATAGTATACAATATAATATAAATATAGGTAATGTATAATTGCGTAGGCCCATCACGTATTATTAATATTTTATTACATATAATTATTATTTTATCGACTATTAAGTTATACTGAAATATTATATATTATTAAATATTATCATTATTATTATTATTATTATTATTATTATTATTATTATTATTTGTATGTACGTAGCGAGAACAAATTATAAATTATGTATATATTATTGATAAATTGATCATATTATTGATGTATTCGATGTACTCATTTAAACCATATACCTACATAACAATTCTTCCTATATCTATTATATTAATTAGTTTATTCTACAAGTTCCCGCTAAAGACTTACGGAGGTCCAAACTATAACTTTACGGTGGGATCGTGCATGAAATGATATGCTGATTATTTTACACATATAAGTAACAGTTATGTCTGTTTTAGTGAAATTCAGGCAGAAACTATTCCAGTTCTGACCTCTAGATCCTAGAGTTCAGATAAAGGCTCCAGAATCTCTATAATGAAAGGATCTGTGAACTGATTGTCGAATTAATTTTAAGTTCATTTAATATAATTAGAAAAATTGAGGTTTTACAAAAATCAATATAGTAGAATTTCGATTCCAACTCGAGATGCCGACTAGATTTATGTCTCTCTTGAACTAACCGTATTTCATATTACATATAGAGGGACTGGAATTTCCGGCCACGCAGTGCACACAGTATGTATGCGGTATACGTATGTAACATACATACCACGCAATAATCATCCGTTCTGTGGTTATATCGCACGAAACACTAAGCCATTTGTTTAATGCTTATGAACACCCGTCACTGGTTATTTGTAATGAAAATTCAAACTTGATGTGCTTTATTTCTGGTAATACGTGATACGTGACTATGCTTTATAGAGCGACAAATACGATAGCAACATGGTGTGTGTTATCGTTCTATTGTTCTTCGAGCTATTTCGCATAGCTTATGGAACTTGCTGAAGCATTGGTGGACTGTCAATGAAATAATATGAACATTTTTCACAGAATCATACCGGACAAAATTTAAGGCGGTAAAGGACGCCCGGAAGTAAGCTCGTTCCCGCCTATTTCGGAAGGTTATTATAATAAACGACAACTTATGGCTAAAGCTGAGCCCGATTTCCTGTCTGAGGACGAACTTGAGAGGGTGAGTCTAGGTTAAGGTCTAAGGCGGGAATAACTGAGCCAGTTTGACGCCTATGGGGTTCGCTGGTCCGTAGGCTCAAACCAATTTGACCTTATGGGTTTACTCAAACAATTTCAACCGACGTGATTTCGGTATATAAAACGGCGGTTAAGCTAAGGTCAAAGGTTTAATGCGCGTTGTAGGAGTGGAACTTTTTTTTCGGTCTCGTTTCACCCGCAATATTTGCAACGGTAAATTTATACGTAGGTATGTTTCTTCTACTAATTGTTGACTCTTGGATAAATAATCGTTGTTGAATATTGAAAGGCTATTAAAACAAGCCCGAAATTACAGACTCCTACCAGAATTATTCTCACTCGGATGTGTCTGCTTGTAGAGGCCAAGCGTGGTGCTGCCGCAACTTGAAGAGCAAGAAAAACAGTTCTTTGATATCGTTGGAACAGGGAACGTCCCGGAGGTCAGAAATTTTCTGGATGGACTCAGCGATTTCAACATAAATTGCATCAACTTCCAGGTGAGCTCCAAGAGCGTTTAACTGTTCATTATATTATTTCTCTTTCTCGCCGGGTTACAGTAAGTCAAGAATTTCGGTATAATACCGAGGTAATGGTCACGGCCACAAAGAATGGGCCGATCCTCGGAAGTTTGGAAACTGTTGATCGTGAGAGACGGGAGTAAAGTATATTTCAAAGAAAGATCAGTGAGCGGTGAAAGATGCAAGCGGAATGGTGAACAGAACGGTAAACCAGCATGAATGGCGAGGTTTAAGTCAGAGAAAGTCTAACTCCGGTGTAAAACTGACCGATAGATTTCAAGCGGTCAATTCTGATCGGTAAAAGGTAGAAGTTTTTTTTTTTTTGAAGAAGAGCGATTTTCTATTGGATAACGGAACGACGTGTATATACCCTTGGAAACCGAGATCCTGAGATCTGGCCCAGGACCCTAAAACCCTGCGGACGATCGGATTCAAAGACAATCGACCGAC
Organism: Tenthredo scrophulariae; assembly: GCA_963978835.1. Taxonomy (NCBI): domain Eukaryota; kingdom Metazoa; phylum Arthropoda; class Insecta; order Hymenoptera; family Tenthredinidae; genus Tenthredo; species Tenthredo scrophulariae. The sequence continues at coordinate 17,548,664 of OZ022230.1, read as the reverse complement.
GTAGCAGCGGGGCAGCGCACCAGTGAATTCTCGCGTACGACCAAGTGGATCTTCCTTATCTGAGATCTCACCCTGGTCTCGGGCCTTACACGTACCCCCCGTGGAATGTCCCCCTTCCCGAACCCCCTTTGACTCGTCGCCGTGCGGCAAAGAGACGCAGTCAGACCTGGTGAGGCCGCCCTCGTTCGTGTCCTCGACCGAAGTATCTCCGGCTATATTTCAGCCCGCGGTTTACAAGACAATGGTTTCAACCAGCGGCGATAAAAATTATTCAAATGACGGCGTTGTAAATTCCACGAGGAATCCGGGCCACTGCTGCTCAGTGCTCGATGCTCCTATTTGGACCCTTTGGGCCTCCTGGCCTTCAAGCTTTCACATGTTCCGCTATCAACGGTTAAACCGAACGAACCGTTTTCTGGTACTTGTGGTATTTCGCTAAAGAACTAGTCCAGGAATTCGATTTTATAACTTCTTATTCACCCGACCGCCTCTTGCACGAAACATATTTTGAAACGGGTGCGCCCAAGCGAGCTCACAGCCAAGACGAGGGAGCATGGTGAATTCTTCCAGACCATATGACATAAGTTAATGTCACTCAAGGATTTACGAAGGCGGTCCCTTCGCCACGGGGATTCGGAGGTTCTGAAACTAGTTCAAGAACGCTTTCGTAAGAGATATTGTTCGTACTTGTACTTCCAGCTGTTCAGTTCGGCCGTTTACACGCTTTTTTAGATACTGACAACAATCAAGAACCCCCTTGAATACTTGTTAACGACTAATACTGTTACCTGGTGAATAAATCCGCCCACTGAATACATATTTCTAACAACTTTGACAGCAACAAATGATTCACTCAAAACTTCAAATATCACCTAAGAGTAGTTCTGCATGGTCTAATCAAAAGATTGAACACAACGAATCTGTTGAGAGTTGATTTTGGAATCGTCAACTTTCCCTCAAAACATCAGATCGAAAATTGTCACGGACGCTTCCCAATTTTGACTAAACATGGCGTCGTTCGCTGCAGTCACTCGGTCGAGAATTGGCTGCTACAGACCGGCAGCTGGCGGCCATTGTAGGTCCGTCAATATTGAGGTGGTCCATCGATATATTGTGACTGGAAGTTTGAATGGAGCGCTTATTGTCGGGGCTGAGGACAATGCGTTTGTGTTGCGTGCCGTAGATGCATCCCAACGCCCGGCGTCAGAAAATCACACTATTGGCTGACACCAACGCCAACGTCCCGTCGGGTCCGATGAAAGAGTTGGGCAAGAATGGCGTAAAATGCCTCCTGATGGGAAAGCCAGTGACGACTGCAAGTACCAATTGGTCATGAACAAGCGGTCAACGTACAAAGCTCGTCAAGCAATGACCAAGAAAGCTTCTTTCACGGAGGTTGCTTCGCAGACTTCACATTTTGAATTTGGGAAGCCAGGAGATTGTGGGACTTCAAACGACCCAGATGTTGGGTGCAACGGTGGGCTCCGAAACTATTTTCGCAACTGGTTTGTTCGTGGTATCCATAATCGCGAGTTTCTCAAATTCTTCGCTCAAAATGTGACCCATTCCTTCCATGAACACCTCCGGATGTGTGTCGGCCCGTCTGATTGTGTGGTTGAGCTTTAAGTGGCCTATAAACCACCGCGGGCGTCCTCCGTTGCCCGTCCGTTCATGTGTCTGTCGTTCTCCCGCCGTGATTGTCGTGGGCCAGTCCTAGTCGGTCCGCTTGGTCCTTGCAAGGCCCCGTGGGTCCCAGCTCAGCGTGCGACGCATTGTGTCTCTTCGGTGAACATACGACTCTCACCGCGCCGACAAATGGCTACATGCGTTCCTACGGCCCTCCGTGTAGGTGGGCCTTACCGCTTACGGTCCATTGGCATGGACCCGATGCCGTCTCTTGATCTAATCCGTTGTCACGTTAAACGTTCCTAATGATACTATTTATCGAATGGCAGTTTCGCATGACAGCTAGATAGGCCTATTTAGCGAGTTGTAACCCGGAAAGTTTAGATTCTGCAAAGTAATGGCAGCAATACATAATAATAAATTATCTCTTTAGTTTGGGCGCGACATAGACTTTTCAAGTTTTAGTTTGGACCTCTATAGATCCTCGAAGAAGCTTTGTGATTATTATTTCGACCTAAAGCTCTGCAATCTTCGGTAAACACTTCATGAATTGATTGACGAATGAATTCTCAGTCTAAAATGAAATTGATCATTGAGTTGATTTTTGCAAACTTTTCATTTTCAAAGTAGAATTTAAAAATCTGACAAAGTATAATTCTACTGGAAGTGAACTACATTTCTGTAGGAGAACAAAGGCTAAATGACAAAGGAAGTGAGGTTTTACCGATTGAACTAGAATTTCTATTCTGTAGCTCGATTCTTGAGATCATGCGATAAATTTTCGTATGCGAAATTCGCCTTTCGACCAATCATGTGATAGTACCAAAGAAAGTGAACATCGCAATTGGTCGGAAAATGGATCTCGAATACGAAAATTGATCGCACGATCTCAAGAATCGAGCCCCTGACTAGGGGACGCGCACATGAACCGTTGCAGACTTTTATAATACAAAAGGATAAACTGATTTCAGAATGGAACTATTCAAAAACCCTCGGTTTATCTGATAAATTGGTTCGTTTTCTAAACGATTGTTCACTATAGAATCCAGAATCGAGGCAGCAGTTGATCAAAATATTCGGTAAAGGGTTCACGATATAACTATAATTGTAAATACCGCCAGAATTGCTATAGGCCACCCAAAACTACTATGAGTTACCCAACCCGGATACCTTCGCCGTTTTTCTCCGCCTCGTTTTCAGGACGAATACCCATTTCACGTTCATCCCTTTTTCGCCTTGTCTTCGAATTCTGTTCGGTTGGTTTGAATTGGCTATATTACTTATTCATGCAGTTAACTTATTCCGGTTACGTAACTGTCCCTGTGGCTACTCGATATTCGCCAAGAAGAAGCGTTAGCAGGAATACAAAAGGTTGTGTAACCGCTAATACGTCAAGACCGAAAGTATAAGTAAGAATGAAAAAGAGAAAAGGTCTTTGTTCATTCTCCTTGCATCGTTGCCGGTGAAAATCGCGACTTCAAATTATCATGAACTGACGTCAGGGATCCCAAAATTTGAAGCTAGTGCTGAGAGCGATTTCACAAAAAAATAATTTCGCCTGATCGCGAATCCTGATATCCTGTCTTTGTAATTATTCCATAGACTCAACAGACAGCCCCATGAGAATTTCATTGACGATGAGTTGGCCCAGCTGCTGCTGCTCATGCTTCCTATTATATTATTGCCTCAATCGTTTATCATTGTGGCCCTAATCTCGAGTTCGTATTATAGTTTCTCCATTAACAGACCCTGCGTCATTCTACAGCAGAATATCTGGTCCTCTGATGAATTTACATCCCCATAGCTATTACTGAGATATAGCATTGGTACCACAGAAAATTGTAGTGCTGAGTAGTGCCAAGCCTGCACCCTCTCACCCAGTTTGGATCACTTTGCAAAATAATAATTTTTCATCAATCATAATTCCATAAGGGAACTGATTTTTGCATACCTCCATGTATACTACATAAAGCGTGCTATATGATCCAGAGCAAAGTTTATGGCTATAAATCATATCGTGTGACTAATGGAAAAAGGACCTAAGCGACGTGAAGTGCGATTTAAATGGAAAAAGGGCGTATATTTTTTTTTTTTCGCTAACCGATAGGAAATCGGTTGAAATGAAAAAACGTGCTGTTTTTTTCCAGCCTAAAATATAAAGGCAGAAGGGCGTAACCGTCGTTAATACGCCTTTCTGTCAGTGACCATTTTTCGGGCTAATGCCAAAAGGACGTATTCGCCAAAATTGACTTTTGACAAAAAGCGCACTATTTCTAGCGGATGCGCCCTTCTGGCATGAGCTTTCTGAAAAAATCATGGCGACTAATGCCAGTAGGGCATATCCGCCAAAATTTGTTTCGGACGAAAATCTGAACTTTTTTGGGGGATACGCCCTTTTGGCATTAATTCGACTGGTTTTTCTGAAGAGCTCGGGGCGCATCTGTGGCGTTTACGCCCTTTTGCCTTCATTTTTTTTTCACTTTTCAATGTTGACGTATTTTTCCGTTCCGACGAATTTCGGGTCGAATGACGAAAAAAAAAAAAAAACTATACGCCCTTTTGCCTTCAAGAATTACAGAAGGGCGCAAACATGTCGCTTACGCCCTTTTTCCATTAGTCACGCGATATACATAAATACATTAATGCGCATCTTGCTTCGGACTAAAGTCGCAATCATTCTATGGTAATGGGGGATTAATTAATCTCCGGGTTCTCTGGGACTGAATGAACTTCAGCTTCAACCAGATTTAGGCCTACATTAAACAAGGTAATGGGGTAATACAAGCTAATACACACAAGACAATTGCAGAGTCAAGTTATCCGAAGGAAATTACAAAGTAAACAGTGAGTTTATTTCGGTCACCTTTATCTCTCATATAAGAAACACTATTGAGACTTGAAATAAAAATTTAAATTGCATTTTGGAAATCGTCAGATAGCCCTTGATTATCCTAGAGCCAAATATCTGACATTAGCTCAAACTAATACTGAAGAACTACTGCATAGGTCAATGAATGCAAAGTAACTGGACGTTGCTTCCTATCCAAAATGTCTGTAATATTTAAACTCCAGAGAGGAAAATTGCCAAAAAGAGAATGTGATTTAAACGGAATCTGTTTTTGATAACGTTCATTATTTTTTTCAGGGGATTTCCGCTCTGCACATCGCCGTTCTGGCAAGAAACTTGCAAATGGTTGCGTTCCTGTTATCGCAGCAGAACCTAGAAGTCAATGATACAGTTTTATACGCGGTCAGAGAAAATGAACAACAAATAGCTGTTATGATCCTGGATCACATGCAGGAGACATCTCTTGGTCTGGAATTTGCTGGTGCTACGCACAGTTCAGAATTTCTCGATGAAACAACACCCCTGGGGGTTGCAGCTTATTATGGACATTACGAACTCATTAGACTTCTTCTGGATCGACGACACTCTCTTAATAGACCACATCCACCAAGCTGCTACTGCGAAGAAGTCTGCAAGTAATTTGATTTGCCGTATTTTCCAAGTGTAAATAGAAGTTCTAGTTTGGCCCTCAAACACTCCAATTCCTTTGTTCTTTAACATAATTCTGTTTCAATAGAATTATATCCTACCTAAGGATTCAGAGGTGTAAATCAGAATTAGCGTTTGTACTTGAAATTCTGATCAGCTCTTCCACATCCTAAGAAATTCTTCAATTCCAATCAAAACCCCAAAAGTGCATAAAATCGAGTCAACTCAATGATCAATTTTAATTTCGATTCATCGTTTGAGCTTATTCGTCAAAGATTAAATAGCTACAGATCTAAACCAGAATCATGCAGCATCTATGAGTCATAAGATCTGAAGGTCCAGTAGTTAGGATTTTAGAAATCTGATTTGCGTCTGAAAGTGCTAAATTCAACGGACCTCAGTTTCACTTCCAGGTGGAAATCAGAATTTCATTACATGCGCATCCCTACCCTGAAATTCTAGTCTACACCTCCGAGTCTTAAGTGAAAACCTGTAGAATGAGACTAGAACCTCAATTGTTGCTCTGGTTCTCTTCTCGTATTATAACTATTCAAAAAAAAACCACTGTATGGAATATGTATACGTGGTACATACATATCGCGTGACTAATGGAAAAAGGGCGTAAGCGACATATTTGCGCCCTTCTATAATTCTTAGAGGCAAAAGGGCGTATATTTTTTTTTTTCGGCATTCGACTGGAAATTCGTCGAACCGGAAAAATATGTCAACATTGAAGAGTGAAAAAAAAAAAGGCAAAAGGGTGTATCCCCCAAAAATGTTCAGATTTTCGTCCAAAACAAATTTCGGCGGTTAAGCCCTTCTGGCATTAACTTCATGAAAAAAATCGCGCTGACTAATGCCAAAAGGGCGTATTCCCCAAACATGTTCAGGTTTTCGCCCAAAACAAATTTTGGCAGATAGGCCCTTCTGGCATTAACTTCCTGAGAAAAATCATGCCGACTAATGCCGAAAGGGCGTATCGCCCAAAAATGTTCAGATTTTCGTCCGAAACAAATTTTGGCGGACTCGCTCTTCTGGCATTAATCGGCATGATTTCTTTTATAAGCTAATGCCAAAAGAGCGCGTTCGCCAAGAATGATTTCTGGCGGATACGCCCTACTGGCATTAGTTGGCATGATTTTTTTCAGAAAGCTAATGCCAGAAGGGCCTATAGGCCAAAATTATTTTTTGGTGGATGCGCCCTTCTGGCATTAGTCGGCATGATTACGTTTATATAGTTAATGCCAAAAATCAATTTTGGCGGATACGCCGTACTGGCATTAGTTGGCATGATTTTTTTCAGGAAGCTAATGCCAGAAGGGCGTATCCGCCAGAAATAGTGCGCTTTTTGTCAAAAGTCAATTTTGGCGAATACGCCCTTTTGGTATTAGCCCGAAAAATGGTCACCGGCAGAAAGGCGTATTAACGACGGTTACGCCCTTCTGCCTTTATATTTTAGGCTGGAAAAAAAACAGCACTTTTTTTCATTTCAACCGATTTCCTATCGATTGGCGAAAAAAATATATATACGCCCTATTGCCATTGAAATCGCACTTTACGTCGCTCAGGCCCTTTTTCCATTAGTCACGCGATATGTAAATCTTATTGATCGTAATGGATGAATCCAGAAATGAAAAATTGAGTAAATTGAAAAATGAAATTGAATCATTGTAGTGTGTCCCACGGAAGGGCACATTCCCTCTTATTGGACTGGCCAAAATAACGACAGCCATTTATTACCAGCTTTTTAAAATGTCTTATTCAAATTAGCAGTAAATTCTTATCGCAATTTACATACAGCATTGAACTAACACGAATTAAAATTCTGTATTATAGACCTCAACGAGCGAGCGAAGACCCACTAATTATAGACAAAATGCGACTGTTCCTCTACACAGCTATTGCAAATCCTGCATATATTTGTCTGACTACGGAGGATCCGATTCTCGAAGCTTTTGAACTGGCGGTAGAACTTGAGAAGGCGGCTCGATACGAACGTGAATTTCACACATCTTATCAAAAACTTGCAGATGTAAGGTTTACATATTTCAATCACAATCATGTATTAAGCCATGGAGGGCTCGTGAGTCTTTCTAAATTGTTAAGGTTCAAATTTCATCATGACTAGCACGACACCCTAAATATATTTATTATTTTTTAAGAATTGGCATCCATCGTCATTATTTTTGTTTTTACGACCAATTTGACTACAGAAGTTCGCTAGTCTACCGAAGGATAATAAAATAGAACTTGGGAGTTGTTAGTCATCGGGTCTCAGAGTCAGATGCGTAGTCAATAAGTAAAAGCACTTAATGCAAGGACTTGGATGAACCACTGCCTCCATTTTTGAAATTTGAGTTTCTAGTCGTTCAGATGACAGATAAATTCTTGATGCGTTGATTCTTGTTTCATAAAATTGAAAAATAGTCAGAAAAAAAGTTTATTAACTTTAACATCTGGCAATAAAGTAGTACATTGTGCATCAAGGAGGTAAAGTGGCACTTTTAATCCCGAGTACTGAAAACATCGTGCGAGGCGTTAAAAGGCCTATCTCCGTGGTGCACACGATACTTTATATAACGAAGCCATGTTTACCGACTTTTTGATTGTAAAGCTGCCATGCACGTGGAAGCTGGTGCCACTGTCACCCAGGGGTCCGGGGGGCGGAATCCCCCGGCGGGGTCAAGGGCAAGAGCCCCTCGTGGGGACGGAGGGGGCGAAGCCCTACCAAAAACAATAAACCTAGTTTTTATGTGCATATACAGAGCGATTCTGTGGAAAGTAACGCGCCTGCAAGGTAGGCAAACGAGAAACACCTGCATTGAGCAGCTCAAACATTGACGATTTCCCACATAATAAATAAAACCCAATCGTCGATGTTTGAGCTGCTCAATGCAGGCGTTTCCCGTTTGCCTACCTTGCAGGCGCGTTACTTTCCACAGAATCGCTCTGTATAGGTATATTCGTATGATTTCATTTTAATAATACTCTTTTTATTTGAGGATTATTAATTATTATTTCAATTATATTTTAATGATGACGAGACATTATTCGATTATTATACATTATTTTCTCCTGATAGCGATATTTTGAATTCTTTGTTCAAATAATATAATTGTAACACAACGTGAAGAAGAAGAAGAAAAAGAATAAGAAGGAGGAGAAGAAGAACAAAAACAAGAAGAACAAGAAGAAAAATAAGAAGAAGAATAAGAAGAAGAAGGAGAAGAAAAAGAAGAAGAAAAACAAGAAAAACAAGGAGAAGAAGAAAAAGAAGAAGAAAAAGAAGAAGGAGAAGGAGAAGAATAAGGAGAAGAACGAGGAAAAAATAAAAATGAAATAAAAAAATAAATTTAAGTCCTAGTACATAGCACTTTTAAGTCCTAGGACCTAAATTACCGCATTTAAGTCCTAGGACTTAAATAAATGTGGCACATTTAAGTCCTAGGACTTAAAAGTGCTACTTTAGGTCCTATACAGGGGCATCAAAAAGCGAGAAAAACATGCTTGCGTTATATCAAAGTTATTATTGCAGGAGCCACTTTTCTCGGTATATGAAAAAGTCAGCCGTTCATCGGACAGAGCTTTGTTTTCTTAACAACTATATTGATCCAAATCCTTGCCGCAGATGCTTTTGCTTTAACTGCATCTACCTCTGAGACCCGATGACTCGCAACTCATAACTGTCACTTGATTTTTCGTCACAACGTTTGGGAACTACTGTAATAAAACTGGGTGATTTATGGACAATTTGGACACATGCCAGTTCTTGAAACATACCCCTATTTTACCGTTTTAAATTCCGGTTTAAGACCAAAACTCACCTAATTCATTTCACACGAACTTATTTTGCAGCGATAATATGCAATTTCTCCATTAGGTGCGGTAACACAAAATATCATTACCCTTATACAGGTAGTGGCAAATTTCGCAACAGAATTAATTGAATGTGCGCGTACGACCGAAGAAGTTGAAATAATTCTTAAGCAATCGTCAAATTGGAATATATCATCAAAATTTCCATACCCTCGACTGCTTTTAGCCTTAGACTTGAAAATGAAGACTTTTGTCGCTAATGCAAACATACAACAGGTAAACACGAAGAATGAATCATCAAACCTCTGATATTAGATGGCTCATCATATTTTCACAGCTAATTGAATTCAAATGGCATGGTGATTGGTACGAGTGGAAGCTAAGGTCTACAATAATGAAGCTGTTCTCGGTGCCTCCGCGAATTGTGATGATGCCAATAATCGTATTTTGGATACTGTTAGCACCGAACTCTTCCAGATCAAAGCACTGGTCAATTCCTGTCAATAAGTTCCTGTCATTCACAGCAAGCTATACAGTTTTCTTGATATTTGTCTACTTGGAGTCTAACATAGACAAAACTAATCAGTTGCGAGGACCTCCAGACAGCGGTACGTGATTGGATTACTTATTCGTTTAGTTTTTTTGTTTTTTTTTCTCCTCCTTAATTTTTTTTTTTCCCGTAAAACGCGACGCTGATACTTTTTCAACCGAAAACGTATTCCATCCAGGGTACGAGATAATCCTGGTGATATACGTCATGGCTTATATTTGGGGTTCCTTAAGATTATTTATGATTCACGGTCCCCGGCGATTTTTCAACACACCTTGGAACTGGTAACCGTTTTTTTTTTTTTTGTTTTTCATCTTTACAGCCATAACGATGCTTCTGTAATGCCTAATCGACTTGTTCTTATTCCAGGTACGAGGTCATAATGCTCTCTCTGTTTGTGATTACTTTTTTATTTTGGGGTGCTGCCATAATCGACGTTAGAAAAAATGGACAGAGGGATCTTGAGCGAAAGTATTGGCATCAATATGATCCGACTTTAATCGCTGAAGGCACCCTGAGCATTGCGACAATCATGGCTTTTTTCAAACTTTTATTCATCTGCCAATTAGATCCTAATCTTGGTCCTCTTCAAATGTCGCTTGGGAAGATGATAAATGATGTGACTAAATTCATCGTCATATTTGGCATTATCATTATGTCATTCACAGCTGGTAAGGATATCGAACTCTGTTAGAATTGCATTATAAATAAATGAATAAACCAACTAACTCTCAATTAGATGATTGAAAGGCAGTTAATCAATCAATTGAATTCTAGGATTCCATTATTCACAGGTTATAGTACGAATCAACCGACACAGACGGAATGTACACGTGATTTCATACCTTCCAATTCTAGGGCTGGTCAAGCTGTATCAATACTATCAAGGAATGACGCAAACGGACGATCAAACGAAGTTGAAAACACAGCAGACCGACTCGTTTGTGAATTTTCCATCAACATTAAAAACGCTATTTTGGGCAATATTCTGTATGAGCCCCATAGAAAGTGCTGACGTCGTTATAGAAAACTTGCCAGGTGAATCAGAGTCAGAAACTATCATCAATCATCACGAATTCACCGAAGCTGTTGGTTATATCGCATTCGCAGGTTAGTTATTCCGTTCTTATTCGAATCACAAAGATTATTGATCGTTTATTCTGTAAATGAGAAAAATCGGCTGCCATTACTAGATTCCGCTATTGGACAATTAATTACCATTGATCAGTCTTCCCCGTATATATAACGTATCCGTAAAACGTCTCCACTAATGTCTTTCACTTTCAGTATTTGAATTTATATCTGTGATCGTCGCGTTGAACATGCTAATTGCTTGCATGTCGAACACGTTCATTAAAATAACGGACAACGTCGACGTCGAATGGACATTTGGCCGGAGCGAGGTAAGAGCTACATAGATATACAACTGTGAACTTCAATCTTGTGGCCATGCGAAATTACTCCGAAAGATTATTCTCGGTGAATCAAATAATCTCAAGTCCTATTTTTCTTGTAAAATACTGAACGAACTAAGGTCAGTGAATTAGGTAAGATTCTGATCTTTGACACACCCACGATAAATTCTAGGCGTTGAGAGCGAGAGACGAATCGATAGAATTACTCTGACCATTCTTATTTTTCCGCTTCTGCTGGTACGGCGAAATGGGGGAATTAAGACGAACGAATCACCCTTCGCTCTTCTTCTCACTCTTTCTCACACGCACCCTTTTAGTTCTCTGTTGTAAGCATCTTATTCGAAAAATTCAAGGTATACGTCGAGTTCATGACACAAACATCACTACCAGCACCATTCAACTTAATTCCAACGACAGCAGCCTTTAGCGAGGTCGCCGAGTTCGTCAAGGCACTGGTCAGCCCAACATGGGATAAAAAAGCTCGATGGAGCTTCAACCATTGCTGCTATGTGGTTCGTATATTTTTGCGTTAGATTCGCGAATAATATGCAATTCTACTCCGTGGTTTTAACGTTTTCACATGATTCGGTCACCCCTCTTCGTATGCGATCACTTTACTACTCTTCCTATAAAAATTGAATTGTATTTCGAACTATATATGGGGTCTAGAGCCGAGCGGAGTAACAGCTAGTATCAATAAGAAATATCGGAGACGCAGATATTTTGATGCTTTTAAAAAAGTAACCGAGTATAACTTGCGCTACTGTACTAATGGAAGTACCTTAATAATTCATGTTATGTGAGTAGGGAGCAGGATTTTGAATGGAGAAACTTTTATTTTACGACATATCGTATCTGTAGGCGCACGCTCTCAATATTTCAGGAATACATCGGGGTAGACAATAAACAGGACTTTCCTATTGTCATGAGTCAGCTGGTTCAGCGTTATTTCCGGAAAAAGGAAACTGAATTGGAAAGAACGGAAGTGAATCCCCTGCAAAAGGAGCTTGTTGAGCTGAAAAGTCTATTTCGCGAAGCCCTCGGATCATCCTGAAACAATTCCTTAATATCAAGGCATTAATTTAACTTAAGTTGCTATTAGCACACGCAGGACAGGAAACACAAAAGTTAGTTCTGCTCCTGGAGTTATCCTGAAGTTATCCTGGAGTGAATCACGCTAAAAAGTATCTTTGGCGGGCAACCCCTGCGCCATGTCGTGTTTGTTTCTTTAAACTTTGAGTAGGCCGAAGCCTCAGTGTCATATGTTATGAATGGATTTCAATAAGGGTTCGTTACTAGATAGAATGAAAAATAAACAATCAAGACGTAAGTATTGTGTTGTGAATTATGAAAATATAGACGGTGAAAATCTAGAATGACAATTTTACTGTTTTCCTGGACATTTTTACGAATTAGAGTGGAAAAAATGGATTGCAGCAGTGTGTCGTCAAAGATAATTCATTTATTTCTTTCATAGATATCAAATTATTATTAAATACATAAAAAATATAATAATTGCCGTTTTTTTCAAAAAAAAATATTTAAAAAATAGTAAGCTAAAAACAAGTTAAACTTATATGTAGTTTTTTTTATGAAAAATATATTATTTCAATTTCAAGTTAACTCAGAATAATAATCAACACAATTTTTAGTTTATTGAAAATATGAAATATTAATTTGTTTATGATCCTACACTAATTTCATTTTATATTCTGGGTTAACCTGAAATTGAAATAATATATTTTTTATAAAAAAACTACATAAGAGTTTAACTTTTTTTTAGCCTACTATTTTACATATTTTAAACATTTCTTTTACAAAACGGCAATTATTATATTTTTTATGTATTTAATAATAATTTGATGTCTAAAAAAAAATGAATTACATTTGATGACACACTGCTACAATCCATTTTCTTCTCCTCTCTAATTCGTAAAAATGTCCAGGAAAACAGTAAAATTGTCGTTCTGGATTTTCACCCTCTATATTTTCACAACTCACATCAACACAATACTTACGTCTTGATTGTTTCTTTTTCATTTTATTCAGTAACAAATCCTTATTAAAATCCATTTATAACTATATGGCACTGAGGCTTCGACCTACTCAAACTTTAAAAAAACAAACACGAGATGGCGCAAAGACTACGCGCCGAAGATACTTTACTAGCGTATAGCCAACCTTCATCTCCCCATATCATCGCATTATTCATGGCATGCTGTTAATGTGGGGTATCTGCAAAATAAAACCATGCTTGTCAAATTTGGGTATGACCCGGTCCTCGTTACGAAGGATTATTAAAAACATATGCGTGACGTATTTGGGAGAAGAAAAAAAAAAAAAAATCTTACGAAAGTTAGACGCAAAACTATGGTTGAGGTTTCAATTATTATTGTTTCATAGGAGAAATGGTTACGACAACTGTGCCAGTCAAGATAGGTAATATGGAGAACTCGACAGACTAATTATATATGCCAAAGCGAGTTAGGCATTTGAAATTTAATTAAACCCAAACCTGTTCAAGTTACCAAGTAAAATTTACAACCCTTCAGAAACATACACAAACAAATATGTATTAAGGAATATAAGGTCCTTTCCCATATAGGTACGAATATCCTCATGCAGTTATTTCATTAAGCTATTACAACTTCTGAAACAGATTCTGACATTCGTCAACAAAATTTTCTTTTCCTTTCTTAAGGTGCTTGCCTATCCAATTCCACCGGACCTGAAAACATTGGGAAAAAAGGTGCTAATAAATGGAATATCTCTGCCTGGGCACCGAAATCAATGAAACAAAATATGTCGCGCAATTCTATGTGCGAAACGGCTTTGAAACGTTTTACATGGATATCTTCTCTATTTTTGCGTAAGAAAAAACATTTTTTGGGCCGTACGTGTTCGGAGTCGCACATAGAATTGCGCGACGTATTTTGTTTCATTGATTTCGGTGCCCAGGCAGAGATATTCCATTCAATAGCACCTTTTTTCCCAATGTTTTCAGGTCTGGTGGAATTGGGTAGGCAAGCACCTTAATCATCTCAATAACCACAAAAATATCAGAAAATAATTACCTTTTTCATATGCGAATTCACGAAACTGACACTCGAGCAGTGCAGACGAAATCCTCGCGAGCTTCACGCTCGAAGAACCTCGTACACCCATCGCCATTCTAAATCGTGACGAAAAGCTCGGTGGTATAAGCATGCTGTTAACTGGCCTTGTGTAATGGCCTGAATTCGAGGATCTGTGACAGATGACACCATCGTGATGTGCTTAATGCCGAGAAGTGAAGCGTCATATTTAGGGGTCACGATCGCGTGTCTAATCTTCCGGCAGAGGGTAGTTTTTAAAATGGCTATAATATGACTTCGGACACACACGGTTTCCGATACTACTATCTAAATCACAGACCGATAATAAGTCACCCACGACTCACCACAGGGTGAAGAAAAATATCGTTTAGTTTAGTTACACCATTAGCTTTTCGACTTGGCACACCAACTAACTAGAACAATAATTCTATGAATCCGAACTTTGACCTGTTAGACCGTAACCGAAATTATTTACTAGCAAAGCCGAGAGAGGGCGAATGTTACTCGATTCATCTGGTACAAATATATTTCAGATGACAGATTTTTTCTTTTTTTTTTTCCATACGAATTCATATTTTTTTATACATAATTTCTCAGTGGATTGTTCATTATCATCAGGGGGCTTATTCTGTAACTCATAAGTGCGGAAATAACGGCAAAATAGCATACTGAAATCATGAAAAACAATAGGTGGCTGCCAATGAGCTGCTCCTATTTCATGGATTGACATTGTTTTCCGCAGCTATTCTGCAGTTATGAAGTTAGAGAATAAGCCCCCTAATCTTGAGTGTGGATAATTAAATAGTTTGGCTTGAACTGTGGCAATATTAATATGTTTTGCAATGTTTATATTTTTCTTCTAAATTAGGGCAATTATTGAGTCTTCGACGCTACCACTCAACCCCACGATTCACCGCCAATTTACACTCTGATTATGCGATTTACGACGGTAAAGTGCTGAATCCCACCCTTCACCCTCTTAGGATAAGTCTATAAAAAAAATATTCTACTGATTTGAATAATCTGTAAAAATTATGCATACTCACTACCGCGTACATGTGAACGGCTTGGATAAAACAAGCCCTCAAAATGACCGGTCGGAATAGCCATCCTAAAATAGGTGGCGCCTCATTTTGTCCTGAAGAATTATGCCATGGATTTTTGTTTCAAACAAGAATTTTTAACAGACTGGCTCAGGTATATATCGTTAGCTTAATAGAAAAGTCACGTAAGAACCAAAAAAAAAAGTGAGAAAAAAGTGGAGAGATGAAAAAGAAATGGAGATATGTGATTATTACTCAAATTTGCGATACCTGAAAATGTTGGTATAGTAACGTGACTTTTATATTTAGCTAACGATATAGATCAATCACACGTATCCTGAGTAACACATCGTACTGATATAGCCCTGAGAAAAAAAAAAAAAGAAAAAAAAATGAAACTAAAAAGCTCGCCGAACCGCACATGGTGCTGATAGAGAACGTATTTCCCTCTTGGCTACACTTCCCAGCGTTTTTAAAGATAAGAAATATGGTCTGACGTCCCGGGTTCGGTCACCATAGGGTTCCTAAGACTAGGGGGTGGCAAATGGTTGACACAGGAGCAGCGAGAGGGTAGAAAGTGTATCTTTATAGAGGGCGGGCTGGCCGTGTGGCTAGGGGGTTATAAAAGTAAATGTCCTACTGTCAAGGTTGCCTCTTGGTTTTCACACCGATGCGGATGACTGCCCGGCTGGATATAGTTGGAGGGTTGAACGGGAACCTACCGGGTAATCTCCTTGTAACAAAGAGAGAAGTAAAGTGGTGGTAATGTTGGGTTAAGATCAAAGGCTTTCGAAGTGAGGGTGCAGAATTAACGTCATTTCTGGTTAACGCAATTATTATAGAAACTGCGAATTTTCACAGAGAGCACTCTAAATACCGCATTAAAATTTGAAAAGGAAGTGGATCGAGCTTCATTTGCAAGTCATCGCTTTCTCGCTACATCCGATTATCGTTATTTGAATATTACGATCTATTTTGTGAACTTGTTTATCGCTCCTAGGATTGAAAGAGAAGATCATTAAAAAGTCATTCAATTACCTATGAAAAAAGAAACGACACTTTCCAAAATACCGTATCTTGTAGAATGTCGGAGAATGCGCCATAGCCTACGAGTCAAAAGTTGAGTTCATAATGTTATACAAGCAGTTTTACCGCAGTCCTATACCTCAGTTCAATTATTCATTCTATTTCTTTCTCTTCATCTACTCGATTTATCCTTGTGGTACATGTGGTACACGTGCATCAATGCATGTATATCACGTGTAAGTGGGCCTCGCGTTTGTTACGACTAGCGGCCGACAAAGCCCACGGCGCCACCATACGACAGACCCGTAACGATCTCCGATTGGACGCTCCTCAGCCGACCAACGGTCTTCGCTGAGTTAGCGAAAAGTTAGCGAGTTAGCGCGTTAGCGAAAGTTACAGAATCGCAACCCAGAAATCTTTTTAGTCACAATAGATTTGCTTCCATCTATCATGATAATTGTAGGATAGGGAGTAGAGAATTGCTATCCCAGAAGAAGTGATATAACTATGTATTGGGAGGGAAATTATTCTCTGTACAACAAAGAGCTGTTCTTTTACCGCCGAACAGATTTGTCGCAAGATCATCAATTCTTTGCTGCAAATGGGTGCTTTCGGAGAGTGCATATCATGCAGCTAGGTGACTGACTAAATTACAAAACATCGGCCTCATTACCTACTCATTTTTAACTTCCCGTATCTCTGTTTTCAGAGAAAAAAGGGAAGTTATTGTATTGACCCCGAAAATGAAAAGTCGAGTTTTCATTGAATCTCCATGTTTTGAGGTCCAGACTCACTTCCAGACTCTAGAAATTTGAATCACTTGAAATTAATCGCATTGTGAATATATTTGCAGCAAAGTGACTACAGAACCTGAATCATAAAGCCAACTTCCGGTGATTCAAATTTCTTAAAAACTCCGAATATTTTAACCCTTTTTGTGATCTTTTTTTTACTCATTTCTACTGCAAAAATTCGGAAGGTGTTGATTCCACTATTCAAATTGAAGTTTTATAAATTCCCGGTTTTTTTATGCCAGCAATTCCATTCAAATTGTTCACATTATTGTGATTATTATTATTATTATTATTAATATAATTTAAACTCTAAACGAGTTTGAAAACGGGAAGTTCAAAGGCTGGCTCATAGTCAGCCCAAAACCGCTCGTTAAAAAACGAAATGCTGTTTGTTATGCTTTGCTACCTTTCTTATTCTGAGTTTTTCTTGTGACGAACAAAGACTTGTATACTATACATATACACTGAGGAAGCTTGCTACGTAATTGTACAGGGTGTTTATGTTATCTTAACTCTGGGCATACTTCTAGAGTGTGTAGGGGCTACCTAGGCAAGCATTTTGAGGTAAGACATCCATGGTCGGAATCTCATCCTAACGGCTGTGGAGGGCTTTGAAGGATTTAGTACAGCGCGCTTGTTCGTAGTGTAATGAATCGAATGTGATCACTTTCGACCCAACGTTTTATTCAGTCGTAGGCAAGAATACAAAGTTCTTGTGTGAAATCAACGAAACGATAAACTTGGTAATAAAAAAAAATAACCAAACAATTTGCGGTCCTTATAGACAGAATTTGAAAAAGTTATGGAAAACGAAAATTCCAAGCGTGCAAAAGCCCAATTCGTTATCCATAACTTTTTCAAACTCTGTTTATAAGCACCGGACGATCCGGACGACGAAAACTACGATGCGAACGACCTGAACGACGGAAACTACGAAATTCACGACCTGGACGACAAAAACTAAGGAGATTACGACCTGAAAAAAGTGCAAACCGCACCTTCGAAACAACGCTTTTCCTTCAACTGACAGCAACATTGCAGCTGTTGCCATGACCATGCCGTGCGTTTTGCATCGCCTCAAACGCATCGGATATCAACTATCGATACATGCCGTCGCGGACTTTTTTGTAGAGAATTCAACGCTCTACAAAAAAGGTCCAGTCAACCTCTGGTCTATCTGCCTTCGTTTAAGCAGCGTGTCCGACGCGAAAGGTACAGAATCGTGCTTTTTTCGAGATTTTTTCGGGTTTTTAATTTTTTATTCAAAAACAAGTAAAAACAACATGTCACAAACGATACGGTCTATTATGTTTGTCTATCGCTACATCGTAGTATTTTTTTCATGCTTTCCACAATTAGTGTCATTTGAGGCCCTAAAATTGCATAAAGTGACTGGTCTGAAAAGTTTGCTCCGCGTTCAGCGGCGATTGCATACGTTCAGGGGCTTGTCCAATCGGCTCGAGCGCGGAAGGCGTTACTCGATCCGGCCCTTCAATTGCAGTACAGAGTACAATCAAATTTCGAAAGTCGTGGTTTCCGCACTTGGCAAATGTATAACATGCACGCACTTGGCGCGTGGACGCCACAAGCCTCGAAATCAAGTGTGGCTTCGTGAGGGAACCTTAGAGCCATGGAACTTCAGGTATTTCCACGGAATGTTGTTATTTTGAGACTGGGGTGATTCTAGGACTGGATGACCTGAAATGCGTGCACAAATCTCGAGAGGAACGCCAGAGAGAAGCAGACGACGATTCAGTTCTCATGGAGATTGCATATAAAAATATTGAAGCTGACTCCGCGACTGCGGGAAATATTCGAATATCTGATCATATTCTAGCTTAACGTGATTGATGTACCAAAATTTGGGATGACCTAGGTTGTCATTCATCTTCGTTGATCTCAGACCTCTCCAATTTCGGAGCAATAAGCCTGACTTTCATTAGTAAGTTTTCGATCATTTGATTATACGTTCGATTCATGTGGCCTGATAATCGAAATATGGCTTCCAATCCCATCTGGTTCAGTGAAGAAAACGTTGAAAATCACTGCCTTAAGTTTATATACAGAGGGAGAACCCAATATCTCGGTTCTCGTACAAAAGCTATTATCGACGTTGAAAATTTGTGCTCATCTTGCTGCCCGCCAAAGTAGACATGTAGAAAATGGTTTCCAATCGAAGAAACCGTTCACTTTCGATCTCACGCTTCATTGGTACATATACCAGCCGAAGCTGTTAGGTGTGCTCAACCGAAACTTTAACATTATAGAAGCACAGTCAATCTTGATTCCCTTTTGCATCACCAAGCTGACTGCTCGATATTATCCTTTCGGAACTCAATATCTCACTTGCGAGTATAGAACGCTAGTGTAACTTTTAGATGGGATGACTAATTAAGTCGAAAATGAACGCGGTCAATATCTCATGTAATCGTATAAAACCTGCCAGCAATTTTTTTTTTTTTTTACAACTTAAATTCCTATTTAAGAATGCGGATTATGGTAAATCCTAATTTTGAGATGACGCAAAGAAGATTAATTATATCCGGATTGAAACACTATGAGCATCCCTGCAGAGATTGGTCCGCGTAGAGCATATTGGACCGCTTTAACGAAGAAACTTTCCAACGGTGCCTTTCTTTGCTTTCGGTATAGAAGCTCGCTCTATCCCCTCTTGCGATTCTGCGAAGCTTTTTCGAGAAAGCTTTCTGAATCAGGTGTTCCAAAGAATTTGGCTACTATTCCAGCGTTATGAATATTGAAGCGTAGAGATCTCGGGGAAATACTTTCCACATGAGAGGTCTCAAATATTTGACATCAAGTTGATATTTTTATGTTTCGACAATAAACCTTTTTTATTTGTTTTTATTTTTTATTTATTTATTCTTTTGTTTTACTGCTGGTATTCCAAATGATAGGTATTCATGTGAAGTGAAGTATATAAGAAGAGGTCAGTAGCTCGATCTCGACCTACTTGATAAAACGAGATTTCTATCCCTCATATTATTGAAATAAACAAAAAAAATCTATTTCAATGAATAAAATATATGTCTATACTGCGCAGACTGAGTGTTTCTCAGTCGAGCCTATGATCCTGATCTACCAATGAGTCATTTTTCTTTACATTAGTTATTCTTCCTCTGAACTTGAACGGGCAAGCAGCTTTGAATGAATATAAAAAGAATGGTACCTTTTTATAGTATTACCTAATTAAATATAACACCTAGCAATAATTCATTCCCATAACCTGGCTGATTCTCTAAAATCTAATCAACGCAGGAAACAAAAAAATTTATTTTTTACTAACGAAATTTCAACTTGGCTAAAGATTGGTATATCGAGTTAATTCCAGACTCAGTTCACAGAAGAAGGATTGAGGCGGTTGTCGGGTTGTGAAAGAATAAATAAGTGGACTTCAAGATAAATCTTCAGATACCTTTGAATCCAAAACCAATCTCTCCTTCCAGACGATCCCGTAACTGATCAACCTTTATCTTAAAGTCTACCTATTTTTGTATGAATGCGTCAAGCCTTTCCCTTCAAAATGCGCTGGAAAAGAACTCCATATCTTGATTCTTCGCCAAGTTATAATTTTTCTAGTAAAAATATTTTTTTTTCTCCTTTTTTCCTGGTAATTGTATAGGAAATATGAATCCCGTTTCAGCGAGTTTTCGTAATTGAGCTACAGGTCTCTCCTTTTGGGAAAAGCTATTTTACATAAAAATCTATCATTTGGAGTGTCAGCAGCGGAAAAGTCATATTTTCCATGTTTATGTATGCTCTGTATTTTGAAATGGGATCCAATCAATAAAGTTTCTGATTGGAATCAATTTCATGATCAAAAAAACATGATGGAAAACTACTTTGTAAGTAATATCTACACATCACATCGCACACTGCCCTCCCAAAGGAAAGAGCGTCCCCATCAACAGTTTTAACGCTTTCGTAAGCAAGAAAATATTATAATTGCGAGATCCGATGATATTTTCGAAATATTGAAATTGAAACATTTCTGAATAAATGCTACAGAAATGTTATAATATAAGAACACTGAATACACATTTTTCTAAATTGTGATTTTTATACTTCTCTGTCAAACAGGATCTAATATTATTAGTTTCAGATGTCCAGTTTTCTTGATTTATGATTTCATATTGTCAAATCGATTTTCCACTATATGATCAGACTACAAATGGTCCAAGGAACAACATGGTCCCGTACGTCGGATCATCTCGCTTTCACTGTGTAATTTAGTCATTACAATCATTAAAAATGTCTGATTATGTTGTCTTCACTATAGGTTTCAACTTTCACAATTACAAATGGCAACAGCCTTCTTTTTCTCGATATTCTCGGCATGTTCTTTAGATAATATAGGTATGCTGCATTTTTGACTACCTTAAGGTGGCTCCATAGACATGAGGTGGTTCCCTACTCAATTCGACCTGTTCTAAAAACATTGGGCTGAACGCGTGCTGGACGGTGGTATTAAACGGAATATCTCTAGCCGTGCACCGAAGACGGGAGAAAGGGCTACGTAGCACAATTCTATTGGCGACTTCGAACACGTACGTCCCAAGACATGTTCGTTTCACGCCAAAATAGAGAAATGGCGTATGAAATAAACTTTTTGAGTGTCAAAAAAAGTTCAGCACGCGTTCAGCCCAATGTTTTTAGAACAGGTCTAATTGGATAGGGAACTACCTTAAGGCCAAATAATAACTTGATAGTGGCCGCGGGTGTATCGAGATGCAAATATCTATGGGGAGTTTGAGGCAAATATTATATTAGATACTATTGTCCTAGTCCTTGACTATGGAAATGCAATCGAATAGGTACATTGCGTCTTTAAATTTTTTTAATTTTTGTTGGACGGGGCGCAATCCCTCGTCGCCCACCAGCTCCTTCTGTTCGAAAAAGACACGTTTCGATTATTATCCGTGCCCAGGCGTCGAAAACGCAGAAAAAAGCCAACGCTGCGCAAATTCAAATTCAATTCCGAACACATGCGTATGCGTCCAAAAAAATTCTCGTTTCGTGCAAAAATGGAGTCTAAAAACCGATTTCACATTATTCGAATATAAAATCGGTTTTCAGACTCTATTTTCGCACGAAACGAACATTGCCGTATGGTATGGGCGTAGTTCGTATGATATGAGCTTCTGGAACACCCTTATTCTTGAGCAATCATGCGATAAAAGCCAGCGATTGAAAATTTGTACCCGAAACCGTGAGAAATAATAAGAGAGAAACCATCTAGCTATGCCATAGCATGAAATTCAAATAAATCTCTATCATTTTCATAGGATATACGTATCTATTCTGTAACGATGGTGGCTTTTGTGTAAAGCCCTGTATAACTTTGAGGAACTTTTTTGTTTCAACTCCAGAAACCTTGTACCATTTATCTTTATCTTCATTGACGGCAGAGAGGGTGCGGAGTAGAAACCGGAGTGTTTTTAACTTCCCCTGAAATCCCTAAACTCCGAAAACTTTTTTCATTTAAAATACAATCAATTAGTATTCTATTAGTAGCATATCGTTGTTTACCTCGAAGACAAATATCTGCGAGAGAGGCTTTTTTTTTCAAAAACTATTCTCCTTCACAGACAACAACCCATTCTCAAGCATTGAGACGTACCGAGTCAGAATGGAAATCCTACTTTGATCCTCTGAATCCTCAATTTCGTTGGTATTTATTTTCGCCGACAGGAATATAATTATGTTTTAGTTTAATTATGTCCTACGTGAGGATTCATAGCTGTGAATCAACAATCGCATTCGAAATCCTGATTAGCGTCTCTACATCCTAATAAATTTTCTAAAGTCCACCAACAGCCCCAAAAGACTGCGAAAATTCAAGTCAATGATCAATTTTGTCTCCTCTTGGAATTCTTAACTCTCAATTTCAGGTGCAAATCGGAATTGATCACATGCACAATCTTACCCTCAAGTGCTAGTTCGCACCTCCAAGTCTTCACTGAGAACTCCCAGAGTAAAACTAGAATTTCTATTCTGACTTCGAGATGCATTCAAATGCAACTGATATTGCATTGTCCGATCTGGTCTATGTCAAAGGTATAGTGGGGTGAGCGGGCAGAATCCATATGCGTTTGTCAAGAACAAGTGAAAGGGCCAAAGAAGGATATGTCATAGGTATATAGAGAAAAATTATAAAAGCACCGTAAATTTCTTGTCAACAAAAATTCTCCATCAGTTTCGTCAATACTCTAATCCATCCGGATTGAGTCACGTACTCGGATACGAAATCACACGAGTTTAGCATTCAATAGACTCAATTCGTAGTTGAAGGAATAGATGGATAGATTTGAATTGCAAATTCTACAGACGGTCACGGTTAGTCTACCATTGGATTATATACATTTCGAAATTGCAAAGGAATTTATGCATGCCATAAGATTTACTGGAGATAGCTGATTGCTGGATATAAAGTATATTGTCTCAAGATCCACGTTCTCGGTTTCGTTTTATAGATTATTCTGTTTAAATATGTAGGAAACTACCCAAAGTTTTATTGGTGCGCATCTCGAAGATTAACTAACACAAGATTCGGGTAAATCCTTACACGGAAAATTAACCTCAGAGTTGAAACTTGTTAGGATACTGTTTAATAGCACCCAAGGGAACGGTATTAGGGTGGAAAAAACTTTTTATTCAATAAAATAGACCCACATAACTTTTCATTAATTCGTGCTTGGTACAGTAAAGCACAAAACGGAATATAACAGGAGGTCACAAGCCATTCGGGAAACTCGGACGCGATACAGAGAACGTTTCAGACAAGTTCCGCAAAAGTTTCAGCATAATCTTTCCACGTATTCAGAAACGTGACTGTTACTTACTTTTCCATTTTTCAAACGTATTGGACAGGTGAAAATATCTACTTTCATAAGCTCACGTTTGAATCACGTCGGAAATACAATCCTGAAGTTAAATTTCAGAAAACTGACTTGGCGATATCTGATGAAGAATTTTGAATGCGTAATTACCCTGTATTCATATCTTACTCATTATACAACTTCAATGTGGTGATCGAATGCAGACCCTAACTTTATCATAACAGGGTTTAGCACATAGAATAACATATATGTGAGATTCCATATGTCTAGAGTTCATTCTACCTGTGTTCCAAGTTCAATTCCATGCTATCCGTGTTTGTTACTCGTCACAGGTCACACTCTCGAGCAATCTGGTATAAGCTGACTTCTGCAGGAAACAAATGACATGGGTTAAAGTACACGTCCTATACATGAGAATACGATATAACTATGGCAATACCAGCTGACAACAGTGAATTTCTTACGTTCAGAGACTTCGTGGTTCAGAGAACCAATTTCCGCCAATGTACCGTGCGCGACATTTCGTACGCTGACCGTGTTTCTTTTTTGACGGAAGTTTTACGTACGTCGATAACTCCAATACCTCGTTCAGTCAACATTTTTCATTAGTATTTAATTTTGTAGAAATGCTTGAGGTGAAAATTTCAGATAGTATACACTACCGCGTTTACACTAAAGATGATGAAAAACTAACTACCGAATTTTATAAATTCAAGCCATCGAGTTTTAAAGACGCGATATCATACAGCTGCTCAATATCGAACAGAAACACAAAAAAATATTGGTACCTACGCTTTGACAAGTTGTATCAGCAGTATTGTTTGCAGAACTCATCAAACAGTAATCTGACCATATGGCCAGACTACGGTATCCCATATTCTCGGTAGGTTTTTTTAGTGTGTACAACGAGCCAATATTTTGACGACTCGCGTTACACGTAATACCTATAACCATTTTATAAATTTTATCATAAGTACAAGCAATTAACTAAATTCGGCGATAAAGTTACGTCCATTGTCAAATTATCCACAAAGTCATGGGATTTGTTAACTCAGCCCTGCGAACGTGATGCGAAATTATCGTGATTAAAGCCCCGTCCTCTCGCCTCTTGGCTTTCCTATACTTATGTGAATTTATCATTTCGCCGTATGAAATATCTTCCGATATATTGTTGTTATAATAATTTTATTGCTTCTCTATGCGAAGTAATACGGGCTAATATTGAAGGTATTGAAGGTATACGGAGTAACCACAATCTCCTCTCAATTGGAGATATCCTGATTGCTTCGGGTACAATTCCGAGACTTAATTAAAATGCAAGGGTAGACTATAGGGCTACTTAATATTGAAATTCCAATATATGGAAACTTAATGAACGTTTTTAGACATTATTAACATTCTGGAAATGAATATCCAAGTAAATAACTCAGATTTTCAACATGGCACTAGATTGGGGTGTTGCTCTTTCGCGTCATGCTGAAATAATGACGATCGAGCAATAACTTCAAATTCATATTCCACCGATTGCGAAATATCTATAATCGCAAAATCAACAATGTTCGAATATGTGAATGACATAACATTATCAGTAATATCAGAGTATCAACAGATTACATCGGATTATCGATACTATCAATAACCTCCCATATTTTCCACATGTTATTACATAGATACATACATAGGTATGTATCAGACAGATATACCATGTTGACAATACTATAGAGCACCGCAGCCTATGAACTCGCAGAACCAGGTTTGCGATTTAATATACCAAAGGCATAACGAAAATGTCAATTAAATGCCATTTTTTGTTCAAAAATTTGTTAAATTATAACAGAATATTTGTCTTCATTTCAAGAAATGTCCTTTGCCAGCTTACGGAACGTTTCAACGGATCAGAAAGAGACAAGACAGAATCTGGAAGATATTTCAGGCTGTTTGGTCGAGATTCAAATTCATCCAGTCTGTTGGTGACAACAGGTAAGATTTTTCCGTCTGGTTATCTACAGCTTTTCGATACCTACTTGAATTTATTTCAACTCAACCCACGCTCGATCCTTTATGTTTTGTCGTGATATTATAATTCGTTAGAACTTTTCCAAGATCCTTTGAGCACGTGGAAAAAAAAAATGCGCATATCCCGTTGATACAGCTGAACAATTCAGATTACCGTTACTAAGGACCTATGTGCGAATTTATTAATACTCCTTCACACCTGAATGTCGTACAGTGCATATGGCGGAAAGCCCTGACAAGAGATATGTCAAACACAGTTTAAGAAGTTGAAAATTTATCATATAGGGACACTGGATGTAAGCTCTGAGTTGGGAAAATTTCAGAATATATACCGAGAGTTTTCGGTGGTGAAACTTGACGGCCCCCTCACTACGGCAAAACCAACACAGGCGCGCACCGCGTGCACAAGGCTCGTTCAGGAGGGGATAAGGTACCAGTAGCATTGCCTATCCCCTCCCGAACAAGCCTGTGTTGGTTTTCCCGTAGAAAGGGGGCCGTCGAGTCTCACCGAAAACACTCGGTATATCTATATTATTACGACTTTGGTGAGAAAACTTTTGGACCATTTAGCGATCTTACCACTCTGATTCACCCTGGAATAACTCCGACAATTAAGTCGATTATTATCGACTCGAATTAAACTTACGACAAGTTGAGCGGGCTGCGAGTATATCGCTACACGAAATCTCTCAGAGTGTTTTAAGTTACTAAGGCCAAAGTACTTCGAATGCAGTTGAAGGTAAATAAATCAAGATTATAAGGAGTTGGATGGAATAAGGGCATCTAGCAAATCAGCACGTTCCCGGATAATTGAGAAGAAGCGCACGATTCATTCAGTTATGGATATTTTGAAGCGACCATTTTTTCGGGCATATCCATCACGGTACCAACGAGACCTTATGCAAGTGAAATAAATTGTTCGAATATACCCTTATGACAGAAATTTTCCGAAGATCACGGTAACGGCTGATTTCCGAGTGTTCAGATTGTTGATTACTATGGCGGGATGCCTGCCTGATGTGCCCTTAATGATACATTCAATTTCTTAACTTATAATGATGAGAAGAATTTTTATCCGCATTTGGTCAACATCAAATTCGTATGAATTGTGTAGCTAAATATTTCGTCGAATAAGGTAATCGCTCGATATCTACCCCCGGGGAGAGACCTGACATCTTCAAAAAGCTCCATACCTTCATGAAAGCGTTTCGAAGAACTCAAGACGGCGAATCACAGGCCGGATATGGGTCTACCTCACAGAAGATCGGCATGTTGTATTAGTAACCTCAGAGTCCCTTGGGATAAACGAATCTCCAACAGATTGACACAAAAATATATCTTATTTCGTCTGAAAGTTCAAGAGCAGCTTCAATAACCTAAGCGAAATTCTCGTTCCGTAACATGAATCGGTCCATTTTCCATTTTCACGTATTAGGTGTATTTCTTTGAAAAAATATAACTACCCCTCTGTAGACGGAAAGGTGAATAATATCGGATATCCTTACTTCCCGATGAGGATAGGTACAGTTTGTAACGGATATTATTATATTATCACGGCTCTTGTAGCTTAGCCAAGATTCTCATGATTTACGGGCTGGTTAACCCTAGGGATCGAATTCCAGGGTTAAAAATTAGCTTCTACTCTTACTATGAGCCCCCAAAATTTCAAGATGATCCCAGCTGCAGGTTACCTACCTGGAGTCAATTGAAATCCAGGGTACGACGCGTCTAACGATATCGTTTGTCACTCTCACATAACGAGACGACGGGGTGACTCTGGAGACAAATTTTTAGGAAATGTCGCTCGATATACAGTGAAGGCTATACACCCGAACCTCGCCCTCCTATCCATCTTGTTCTGGACGAGACTGAGCGTCCCGAGGGCAATTGTCTGAAATTGAGCTTGCCTTGTCTCGTTTGTTTTCCCTCTTTTGAATTCAGGCCGCCTCTCTAAAGCCTGCTGATCTTCTCAGACCTCCAGGTATGGCTCATTTCGAGACTTTGGGAGAATAAACACCCAAATAATAGGTGGGGGAATTACGGATACCTGAGGGAAAATTCTTAAAAAGGCAAATATCTTGGCTCAAATCAGTTTTTTTTTTTTTTTTTATCGATAACCATTCTTCGGTTATTATTTTACATGAACCTCATAAACAATATCAAAATATTAACGGAACGTACAGACATTTCGAATAATTACAAAAACCTTAAAATTTTAAATCGTGACCTTCGATGTGATTTTTATTTTAGGTGATTTTATTATTCTATTTGAACAAATTTACTCAAAAAAATCTGAAAATAGATTCAGCGAGCCTTCCAAAGATAGAACAACCATGTGTTAAAATATGGACCGAATCCATGAGGTCGAGCGTCAGACCCAGGTCGAATCGGTGTGGAATGCCCCGTATACAGACAAAATCGATTGCTTCCAATCCTTTCTGAACCCATCGATATCCTGTTTGATGGTTTTCATATACATAATATATATATATATGCACAGTTGTTTCCAAACGAAAGCATAGCACGATTTATGTGCTCACTTCAACTCTGCAGAGTTCAGCTACGAGGGTCGACTTTGATCGGATAAGTTCTAGAAAATTTTCCATTTCCACGAATGCAATGATTCTGATTCCACTTTCAGTGCCAGAAAATTGGGAGCATATATAGGTGAAAAACTGGGGCCACAAACTTTTTCAGATCTCTGAATTACGACAGAAATTTTCATCTGTGGTTCGAAGCTCGTTCATTATTTTCCGATGCGTTATGTCCAAAATAAATTATCATCATGATATGTGGCAGTAAAAAACTTAGTTTTAATGAACTACTACTCTGCTAAAGTCAATGGGGCGTGCGTCGCAGATGTAGGTACAGCAATCTACTAAGCAGGCGTCGCGACGCTCTTGCGGGCGCAGGATGCGAAGGCGGTGATCGTGAGCGTCGCGGTCAGCGCGTGACAGCAGTCTACACGCGGCCATCCAGCCAGCAGTCACGTGCGCGAAGTCTTGTCGGCAGTGAGAGGAAAAAAAAATTAAAAAAAAATTTCTCTTCTTTCCGAAAAACTTTAGGAAATTTCGAGCCGATTGTTTCAAAAATCAAATAGATTTAAGATGAGAAAGTTAGAGTTTGTCGAATTATGTTGAAGACCGGATTTCAGAAAGTGCTCATTGACAGTGACCAAGTGGAAGAAGACTTGTGCGCAAATTCTTGAATAATCACAAGTGTTTGGTGAAATTAACCCCAAGTGCAGGATAAATTTATTAAACTATAATGAACGTATTTTCGATAACCATTGTCAAAAAATAATTGCCAACGTCTGTTTGACATCAGGCGAAAGTGTTTTCAATTTCTTTTTCTCTCTCTCTCTCTCTCTCTCTTATTTCTGTATCGTAATTTGCCGTTTGTTTACTCGAAAGATAATTAGTGATCAAACAAGTGAATCACGGCTGTGGATGATAAATATATTTCAAACACTTTCACCCACGTCGTATAAAATTTGAAAAAAAAAAAAATAATAATAATAAAAACCCTTCAAAAATCTGATTAGAATCGATCTGATAATTGCACGAGGTTTATAATCACCCAAGGATAAAATTGATATGAGTTATAAACGAGCAGATTTTCTAATCCGTTGATGGCAGATGCGCAAAGAATGTTTTTTGATTTCCGAAAAATTACATGAAACATTGTAAATCTATTGGGAGAAAATTATAAGGATGGTTAAACCGGCTGTTAGCACCCTTAAATTTAAATCGGAATTCAAGTGGCTATATGCACGAAGCAGATGAATCAACACTCCAATTCAATTTTACACCGAGAATGTGATAATATCACAACTTTTTATTTATTTTTTACCGTAATTCCGAAGGGAAGCTTTGAGCTTTTGTGAGCCGAGGATGAAGCGGGAATGTTCGAGCGTAAGACCTTTTATCATTCAATTTTTACACGCACCCTTAAAACGAAGGCTATATATATATATATATATATATATATATATATATATATATACCTATACAGGGTGATCTAGAATGCGGTACTTTCCTTACACCAGTGGATTCTTCGTCAAAATCTAAGACGAGAATTATCAATGCTGAAATGTCGAATGGTGAGCCGTTTTCAAATAAGACAATACGAGAGTAGATACGAGGACTGTCTTAGGGCCCGGCCGCCACCGCCAGCCTGGCGGTTTTCGCAACGCGTAACCGGCCACCGCGATCTCGCCAGCTGAAAGAAATTTAAAGAAAACACTACTATGTTAGCATTGCAGTGGCGGATCATACTCGGGTTTAGAGACATCCTACAATCACCTGCCCTCCATTCTATTGTGTGGTTCTTTCGATTTTGCGACTTACCACACTAAATTTAAATTTTGAACCCAGTATTAAGTATTTTTCAAATTATCCTGTGAATAACTGAAACAAATACCTACTAGGACATCAACAATATCCTGAAATATGCAAATTTTTTTTCTACTTTTTACCATAGTAAAATTAAATTCTCCATCTTGTATAAAATGCTCTTTTTTTAATTTTGCGTGTCTGGTTTCAAAAAATCCTTCTGCACGAATATAAATTCACGGTTTTTCCGTGATGAAATTCGCTACGCTACATAGTAAAATCGTTGTACGATGTCTTCATGTCTTCAACGAGACTGGACCCATGATGTGAAGTATACAAGGGTTGTGGAATGATACGTTTGATCCGCGTCGAAATGATTTGATCAAAAACAAACTTCAGATTGCTAGCTATCTACAAAAGTATGCATGTCTCAATGTGGATAAAGCTGTGGATTTGGTAATAATACTTGAATACAAACTCAAACCGTTTTATTACATGATCCATGACAATCTTTGTTGTCAATTTTATAATTATTAAATACTACAATAAAATCAATTCAGTAGAGAAGTGGCAAAACGATTTAAGTTAAACATGAATTTTTTGTTGATTATATCATTATCTCCGAGATGATTGATCTTAGAAGAAAATCACATTTTGTAGAGCATTGTCTCGACTACAAAAAAGGCCGTTTGGTATTTTGTCTAAAAATGCCTTATTTCTGGAAATAATCATATAATTGACAAAAATTTAATACTCAACTTGAACCCTTTCACCACTTTGCTACTGAATTACTTTCGATATTCACAAAATAAATTGCCAATTTATTTTCATAGAAAAACAAACTGCGATAAGGAAGAAAATAAAATAAGAAAACTATGAACCTAATTAAAAATTAATTTTCTGTTCTATGAATTTTTAGAATGGAAAAAAAATAATTTTTAAAACGGAAACAAAGTAATTGTTATTTCGGAAACAAAACGATTTTTACTGCGAGAACGGAGTAACTTTTACAGAGCTAACATCGCAAAATTTCTAACGTAATACTAGTAATTTCTGAACAGTTCTGAGAATTGACTGATTTTTTAATTTTACTATGTTACATACGAAATTCTGAAAGAAAATGCGTATGGTTCCGTAGCGCAATGCTCCATAGCGATTTTTACTACGGTAGCATTGTATAAGCTACTAAAAATTTATTTCCGTGATATTAGCTAGCTTTGAACGGCTCCTATTTGAAAACGGCTTCCCATTCGATATTTGAGCATTGATCATTTTCGTGTTACATTTTTACAAGGATCACTGGTATAAGGAAAGTACCGCATTCTGGATCACCCTATATACATATATACATACAGGGTGTCCCATTTTGAGCAATCCAGCTGAATATCTCGAAAGCTAATGGTTGTAGAGAAAAATGTCGCAGGTGAAATTTGTTGGGTTTTGGGGGGGACATTTGATAATAATATGGGTTTTGAATTTTTATGGGGTTTTCACAAGGTAACTTTAGTTTTTTAAATAGAAACCTCCATTTCTTAGTGCAGATTCGGAATCTACGGAGACAAATACGGAGACCACTTTTGTGGGGAAACTTTTTTTTCTAAAAGTTCAATTTCTCATCTTCTTTTGCTTGGAAGATTTTTTTTTATTGTAAAAATATGAGGCAAGAGGAAGAAATATCAAGAGTAAAAAGTTTTTTATTTTTATTGATTCATCATGAGATAAGTAAATTTTTAAATTCATTACTCACTTTGCGAATATTGTTATAAATAATATTATAAATCACGTTTTTAAAGTGATTAATGAATTTAAAAAATGACTTGTAATGATTATTCAATAAAAATAAAAAACTTTTTACTCTTGACATTTTTTTCTTTTACCTCATATTTTTTATGGAAATTTTTTTTTATTGTAAAAAAAAATGTTTCACCCAAAAAAAGGATGAGAAATTGAACTTTTAGAAAAAAAAGTTTCCCACAAAAGTATTGTATTTTTCTCTGTAGATTCCGAACCCGCGCTAAAGAATAGGGGTTTTTCATTTAAAAAACTAAAGTCACCTTATAAAAACCCCATAAGATCCCATAAAAATTCAAAACCCATATTATTATCAAATGTCCCCCCCAAAACCCAACAAATTTCATCTGCGACATTTTTCTCTACAACCATTAGTTTTCGAGATATTCAGCTGGATTATTTGAAATGGGACACCCTGTATATGCACGTATATTACGTATACACGCTTCATCACAGCAGTTCAGGGACTCCGTGGGTATAATATAAGTCCGGCACTTCGTCGCCTGTGCAGGTTTGCAGGACTTTTTCCACTCAAAGTGAGGTCCGTGTTGTAAACTGAAAGGACCCCCGTTCACTTCACTTGTAAAATGTGTTGAATATATATTTCTCCTTGGACTCATGTTACCTTTCATTTAATTCATCGCTAACAACTATGCATTTCGTTAATGACTAAAGCCACGTCGTTGGGTTCGGTAAATCAATTTGAAATAATCGATAACTCTTGATAGAAATCTGTTTACTCGCAGAATTGAATTATCAACCACTGCAGCGTATGGTTCCCCACGACCCCACCTTTCGAAGGGCGCACATATAACGTCAAATTGCTCCGAATAATCTAATTGCAATCGCGCGAGAGTCCTTGTCAATTAATGATGAATTTTTAATCCATTATAAATATTCAGGGCTCATAAGCTAGGGGGTTCAATGTTTGCTTCCTTCATAACTGCAGCTATGAGGCGCTGTCTGGTCGTAAATCGCGTACCATGATGTACCCTAAAATAGAAAATTCGAACTTTAGTGCGTAGATACTCTTTGGAATGACTCAATTCCAGTTTCCAGTACAAACAAGACGATTTGTATGTACATATACAGACATAGATTCGAGACTCACCGCATGTGGGTTCCTTGAGATATCTACTTCAACTCATTGTTTGCAATAAGCTCCAAAGCGCGCCAAAAATAGCTAGACCCAACGATGTGAGAATCTGAGGAGGGCTTATCGTCGACTAAAATTTCGGAAAAATAAAAAATAAAAAATTCTCCGATGGATTTTGTTTCTGCTTGTTAGTTTTCCGGGGTGTTCGTATGTGTATAATACATTGAGACCGTTGGAAGGGTCAATTTGAGATAAAGATCGGTGAAGGTGAGGGTGAATGCTGGATATGAGACCATGGCACCATTTCTCAACGAGACGTAGCTGGTACCTAAACGTGATGTGAAAAGGTGAAAAGGTAAAAAGATGAGGAGATATACCCCTGATTTTCGGCACGAATTAAAAAGCTTCTGAACAGGGTCAGATGCGAATTCCGAGTGAATTTCTCGGCGAAGGTCGCTTCTATATAAATTAGATTTGAAATAGGAATGAGCAAACGTTTCTGCGGTTAACCAAAATAGATAGAATTTTATGCTTTGCGTTTATACACTCTAGCGTTGCCCAAGACCCTACCAATGATATTCGTTTAATAGCAGGCAAGAGGAATTAGTAAGGGATTAATAGTAGATAAAAAAAAGTAATGGCCTTATAAACCTCGTACAATACTGTCAGTAGCCCGTTACCGGATTACTAAACTATAAAAACGGAATTTCATCTACCCTCGCAGTATTTCCGGTTATTGGATTGCAATTCGCATTCCCTTTTCAATAGAAATGAATATTAAAGGGGTCCAGCAGTTCGGGTCGTAAAAAACTATAACTATACCAACGTAAGAATCATGGCGATCTGCGCAAGCGTACACCCCCATGTAATATCTGTACACTTGCACCAGGGACCACCTACCTAGTATATCCAGTTCTATGAGAAGACAAAGAGAAATGGGATGATTTTTAAGTTGGGATTCGTAACGGTCAGGAAAAATACCGAACTTCGAAGAATGATGAATGATGGATGATAGGTTTTTCCGCAAAATAAACCCTTCCAGAAAGTGAGCTTCATATTTCGACTCCGATAGGAGACGCATTAAGCCATGTTTTCATCGCTCATTCAAGTTTTTACAGCCCGGACCTTTCCTTGCATGAAACTTTTTTGGAACTCATTGCGAAGGAAGTCATTCCAGATCCAAAGTCAGAATACAGAGACTCGGAATGGTCATCCCATTATGGCGAAGCAAAATTATAAAAGAGAGACTGAGTTGAATCGAAACTGTCATTCGAAACTTTACGGGGTCCCGATTTGAAGTCAAGATGCGAAAATCCAAAATTATGAATCGAAATTGTAAAAGTAGGCCAAGTCGCACGAAAGTTGCTACTCAACATTTTTTCAATTGACATTTGAAATTAGCAGCCCCGAAAACCTCCGATTACCAATCTTCATGCTGGACTGTTGACTTTTTGCAATTTTGGTACGCGATTTTAGACAAGCCCCCCCCCCCCCCCCCCCCCAAATTTTTGTATTCCGACTTCAGATGTGGAATCATCGACCCAAGGAATCGCTTCTGAGTAAGTTTCGAAGCATGCCAAGAAAATTACGAGCTTTAAGAAGTCAAATAAACATAGAGAAATGACTCCATCCACCTCTCAGAGTTTAGACATAGAGCTCACATTATGAAAGAATTTGTTTTGTGTCAAAATCTGACGTGTCCTAGTTGTGGGAGTAGAAAAAATAAAAATGTCATTTCTTCTGAGACACCCTGACATGCATGCTGAAAGATTGTAACAACTGGAAAATGTAATGCATCCGATTTCCTATACGATAAATCACAGCCTACATAATATGGTCGCAAAATTCGGTTGATTCAAGAGAGGTTTTTTTGTTTTTGGACCTTCGGCTTATCTCCTATTAAAGGAATGTAGCCTAGATTCAAGAAAGGTCCAAGCTCAGAGAATGTATCCGAAAAAATGTTGTCCACCTTTCCTTCAATTTTTTTTCTCCACATTTTCGCTAATTCCGATTTTGTGCCGATCATTGACGCGTATTAGCCGTTCCAGCACGTAGCCAATAATTAACGATGAGCAATCAATATTGCTTGTCAAAGATGTTATTAGATTATTGGAATTGGTCTCGCGTTCGATATCAAGACTGAAGTTGCGCCTGCGTCATGAAATAATGGTAACACCGATTTTGGCTGTGTGTTCTTTTTTTTCGTCTTTTTCGGATTGAAGAAGTTTCGAACCCTAGGGTTAGTCGCGGTTAAAAGGTTCCTTATGCCCCACGTAATTTTCAACTAATAAGAGGCTCCCTTAAAAGCAACTTTACTAGATCATGCTAATTCATGCATAATCCGGTCAGCTTCCTTCTCGTGACGCTAACCGCAGAGTGAAGATAGCAAAAATAAAGTACGTCTCGAATCTCGATTACATGCAATCCCCATCAGAGTGGAATTTCACCCTTGTAAAAATGATATGAAGCGATCATATCATTTTCTTCTATACTTCTGTATTATCCTCCAAGATATAGTCATTCCACCTAAATCTAGCCAGCGGTATAAACAGATACTGTATTACAAATTTCACACAAATTTTGATTAAATTTTTTATTCAAGTTTCGACCGTAGTGTTGTCGTCTCAACCCCAAAATACTGGAGCTTGATATCAGGATTTGTTTACGCGGTACGAATATCCGATGAAAAACGTCTTAAAAATAGTTGGTTTACTTTTACAGTTAGGAACGTGTTATCTTTAAGCATACATAAATTATACCCATACACTCCGGAAAAGTTTTTCGATTTAAAACACGATTTTTATTTCAAAATAGATCCAGCATCTGAACGAGAGAAAATATTTAATTTTGTTTACCTACAAATCCTATATATCGTAGTTTTTGGAAAGAAGTTAAAGAAAGTTAAAGAAAAAGGCATGCCCACATAGAAATACTGAAACTACACCCAGCGAGTTTTTGAATGATACGTTGAATGAAAATTTCAGCTCCCTAAGCCAATTATTTCCCGAGTAATCGGAAAAAATGTGATTTTCAGTTTTTATATATTTTATTTGTTTTTTTTTTTTTTCAACTCGGATATTTATGATGAACTTCTGTTGTTTTTTTTTTTTTTTTTTCAATTGCTTATCGACGAAAAACGTCAAGCAAATAGCTTTTCAAATATTTTCGAGCAAAACTTGATTTTTAACCAAGAAAAAAAAAATTGAAAATGGCCATTTCAATCTGTTTCTTTTGAGGTACAATAACATTATAAAACTTTCACGAAGTATTGGTTCTCTATACCCGTTTACGCTCAATTTTTTCAGTTTTATCAATTTGGGGCAGCCCCATAGATAGCAGTGCAAAAAAAAACATAAAATCCGTTCTATTCGTTGAAATACATTCGCCGAAAGTGGAAATGATGGAAAAAAATCGAAAAAAGACGGTTCTTATTTCATTTAATTTAATTTTCTTCACAACGTTGCATCAAATCGATAAAATTGAAAAAAATGTACAGTAAAGGGATTCTTCTTTATAAAATCCGAATACTTCCGACGATCTTCAAATCGTTCGCGTAGCGAGAATTACCAGACATTTATAAAATCGTGATAATTTCGAAAGCCAAAATTATTTAAAGTTAAATCAAAGAGTTTTAGAAATTTTTATTCGAAACTATAGGTATTTTTGAAAGTATTTTACAGTAATTTCAAAATCCCGACTGGTTGTGATCACTCCGTAGGTGATGCTATAGCGGTGGCAATACACCCCTACTACCCCTTGGAATAATGAAATGTCAACAGCCCCGAGAGTCTCTGGTCCACGGTGGTGGAGCACGAGCGCATCAAAATCAAATCAGTCCAGAGGATTGCTTCGACCTCGCAAGTATGCAATAGCGTTTGAGTGATACAAGAATTGGAAGAGATGAAAACTCCCCGCACTCTCATCCCCACGTTCACGATTGCGGAGAGATTGGTTGTCTCATATACCTACCTTCGAAATGTTACCGTACGAATTGGACGTCGTCATTCGAGCCGTAGTTTTTGGGTGAACTCTTGATACGTATACCTATACGGAAAACCACCAAGACCGAAGGGTGTGTCTTCCGCTAAGATATTTCGAGGCTTTAGTCCATAAAATCACAAGTAATTTTCAATTATGTCTCGATATGGAGGTGATGAAGGATGTGAAGAAATCGAGTAAATAGAATATTTCTTCACAGCGAACGAGTGATTCCAAAAAACTGTCTCGATCTACGGTATATTGCTTTCAATTTTTCCTTCCGAATCCCGAAATCTGAATGCTTCTCATATTGTGCGGACACGAAATTAATTATATTATATCAATTATATAATATTTATTCGGGAGTCGGATACGACAGGAGCATATTATGTACAACAAACTATCACGTTTTGAGATGATTGACAAGAACACACTATTCATTCGGTTATTGATAATCCATCTATTACCTTGAATGATTTGAGAAAAGTTGGTTCATGAACTGCGTACCGTGTGAGTATTCACTTCCACGATTTGTCGCAAGAGGACTAAATTCGTTCTCCACTTGGGATTTGAAAAAAAAAAAGAAGAGGGAGAGAGAGTATAAAAAGAGGTATATATAAAAATCGTCCTTTGAACACGACGAAAAGTGGAGAGACTAAATTCATTTATAATTTACCCCTGCGATTCGCAATTGTTTCGCTCAAAAGCTCTTCCGAAGTGTGAAAGTTTGACTGACTAAATTGCGAGTCACACCACCATGCCTGAATATATTGAATGTTTCTTTCACACCGTTTACAAATACGGAATACTCAAATTGTATACAAATGCAGACATCAAACTACCCGTATCATTATCTATCACAGGCATTCTCATACGCGTGCTAATCTTCGCATTGACATTGATTAATTCTGATAAAAAAATGTTCGTATTTTTTGACACACATACAACAACCCACGTTAGTAGTACAAATTCACGGCAACTCATCTATAAAAGTAAATGTCACGATTTCTATAAAAAGAAACTAATCTCACAATTGAGGAGTTGGATGCAATATATAATACAAGAGCACATTGAATATGCCTTTACTGCATTAATCTGAAGGATGGTTTGAAAGAACACAACGCGCAGTTGAGTCGGAGAATATGAAAATATATAATCGGTATGTATTTCGATGGTTGGGTTCGAAGACATTACATGCGGTCAAGGAAAGTGATTCTGAAGCGCCGTGTTCTAGGTAGACGAGCAACCGAACATACACGTTGTTTTCAATTGTCTTCAACTTGGTATGAAATTACAGCAACATCTACTCCCGCGATAGATCGGCAGTGAAAATCAGTCTCATGTTACAATATTGATGAAGTTTCACGTGGTTTTTCTATTCCATTATATCAAGCAGAATTTATTTACGAAGAAGCTTTATGGAACGGTAAACACATTTAGTTGTACGTCATTACTACACCTGGTGCTTTCATGTTGAGATGAGATCGATCGCATGTGGAATTCAAGAAATTTAAGAGTAGGTGTAGGTACGTTGAAGCCACGAAATGTCAGCATGGCTTTTGTGCCACGAATTTATATGGTTTGCGATTCCGATATGCGAAATAGTATATATATATATATATATAATATATATATATATATATTATATTAGGATGGCCCAAAAAAAAAACTTTTTTTTTTCGAGTCTCGGACGAAAATATGTTAGTTGATTATGTTTTAAGAGCTCCCTTCAAAGCGCAGCTTAAAAGAAAATTTTTAAGAGGTCGCTCAAATTTTTCAAAAATTACCAAAATCGTCGAAAATCGATTATTTTTTTTTTCCTCGTTATTTCGCTATTTTCTACTATACAAATGATTAGGATCCTGAAATTTTCAAGTCGATAATCTGATATTTAAAAGTCGCTCAAGATTTATTTGAGTTTCCAAGTAGAGTATCTCACTTCAGACTTCTTCTAAGCGACCGTGTATCTCAACACTCGAACTGCTACGAGATACCGATTTCAATAACACTCACGATTTTATAAAAATTGCATCCCTGAGATAGCTGGTGATGCATGAGAGCTTGGGAGAGTCTGCTGCTTCAATCAATGCAAAAAGATAGTGGTTCTTGATATTAAAATCCTATCAATGAACTCCGGTAGCTGTTATAGCAGAACTTCATCGGAGGCCTTATGTATTTGCTGCATATAATTGTTTACATCGAGATATCAGAGCATCTGATCGAATGAAGTCATTATGAACGAGATAATCTTCAAATGAAGTTTCTTGGAGAATGTAATGCTCAAACAGTGGAATATTCACAATGTAAAAATTTTGGGGGACTAATAAATATCGCTGTCAGTGGTGAATGCTTTTAGGTAAAAACCCGAATAAATCAGAAGCAATTTAGTGCTGCTCTGTTAAGTAATCGAATAATTTTTATAACTGCTAATGAATTATATCAGCTTTTTCGAAACACAATTTGAACGAAACGATTATATCTTCTTTTATCCGTATTCGTATACCGATATGCTCAAATCTATAGGAATAAGCATTACTGTAAGGGATTCTAAAGCTTCAATTTTCGAGAAAGTATGATGCATTCAAGCAAAGAGAGAAACTCGCTTGAAAGAATGAGAATAAAATCACACTTATCGGAATAGTTATGCATAAGAGAACGTCAGATCTGTAGTAGGATATGGGCTATATTCGAGGAAACCAATCAGCGAATTATTGGAAATATTTTAACGCTGCATTCGGGAAACTCAATTGATTGGAAATAACGAAGAAAAATTTCGTAGAGTTGTACGTGGCGAGAGGATATTGAGCCTTCTTGTACTCAGCACTGGTTAAATATTATTGTGACAAGATATAAAGCAAAGTATCCATACAAGGGAGCTTGCAGAATCACTATCTCCTCGAAACACCTTGTGGTTGATAACTCATTCGTGTATTAAAGCCTTCATTCATAGCCCAGATCCAAAGGAAAATTGAAATTTATTCCTTATGATAAAATAGACAGAATAGGCTTACTACCAGGTTTCCAAGCCTTATCACATGGCGATCTAATCAGAGTTTAGACCTGGCAGTCAACTTGAGAGCCACGAAGATGAGCTCTCTGATCCATCCGCAAGTCAAGGGTAACTGCGGATGGAGTTCAAGGTCAAATTTTGCGAGAGAAATCCAGAACCCTTCTTTCTGCTGGCTCTATCTCTCTTTAAATTTCACGAATTACTCTGTTTCACCCTCGCGCAATATATTGTTACGGTAACCCTCGACTGTACCAGTGATCATGACTGACTGTGGAATAAGCGACTATACACGTAACTCTCAAAAATGACAAAAACATAAAAAAAAAACAAAAGTCGCGAATATTTTCCAATAAATTTGTTATCCGAGGTAACTTTACTTACCGAGTAAAATAGTTTTCACTTTGAGAAAGCATATGAACCCGATTTCAAACAGCTACGTGAACCTCTTCAGATTGTGTCCACAAATGATCTCGAAAAGTTGATACTAAAAAACTTGAAATTTGTGACGTAAGAAGCTTTTGGAAACATTAATAAAATGGTCCTTGCATCACAGATATTAGGGTATTCGATCGAGTTTGAAACAGAAAGACCCGGTGGGTTATGAAGATAGAAAACATCATCTACAATATGATGGAGATTTTTGCAAAAAAAAAAAAATGTTGCGGATTCTAACCGCGAAAGAACAAAACAAAAAAAAATAAAATCACGTTTTACTGATGGCTATTTTTCGTTTGTACATATTTGAAGAGAGAACAAAAAATCAAAATCGCTGCACTGTTTCTCGGGGTACCCATCATGTTCACCACTTATAAAAACGTATCGTCCTTTGGAGAAGAAAAAAATAAAAATGTGGAAACCGACTTTTTCGAAATTTCACAACTCGGACTATCTCCCTTAACTCAATTTGTTTAACAATATCTTCAAACGATCCCTGAATTCCAAGACATTTGATGAACACATTTCTATTCTCTACACTTCTTAAACTTCTCTTCTCTTCTCTTATTTTATTCGACTCGGCAAATATGGTCCAGAATTTCATCCGGTTACAATCACTTTCAGAAATTCGTATACTATGATGAGGAGTATGTCTGTATATGTCTGTGAAAATGGCATTTGGGCAAATTCTCGTATATTATACGCGCGTAACACGTACTGACTAGATATGTGCGTAATCAGATGCCAAAGCGAAATTTCTGTGACAGTTGGGGTTAAATCGATAACAAAGAACGTCGGAGGCTGGCTTCGAACAAAACATAACTGCTTACATCGGGGAAGAACCGTTCTATGATCGACATCACGTAACGCACAGCTTATTGTCCTTCATAAATATACAGAGTGGCCGCGAAGGAAGTACTTTAATTTTGAAATATGATC
This sequence comes from Tenthredo scrophulariae, assembly GCA_963978835.1. Taxonomy (NCBI): domain Eukaryota; kingdom Metazoa; phylum Arthropoda; class Insecta; order Hymenoptera; family Tenthredinidae; genus Tenthredo; species Tenthredo scrophulariae. Next base: position 17,507,347 of record OZ022230.1, on the reverse strand, counting down.
GGGGGATGATGTGGCTAGCTGGTTACCCTGTCGTGAGAAAAAGTGATCTCCGTTGTGGCGTCTGCTAGATACAGGTCATTTAAAAAGTTGCGTTTCCGCCTGCACTTAGGCACCCAACTACACAGAGGCGAACACTGGGTTGTCTGATTTACGGCATAACATTTTCCTACTTCAAGAATCACTGGACTACGACATTGACGGACGAAGACAGAACACCGAAGAATTGGTCAACACAGTGCGTAAATGATTTTTGGGATTCTTGAACTCGAAAAGCCCTATGACTCATTCAGCGGTCGTGCATGCCTCAAATCAGGCAGCCTATGCTCGCCGCTGTGTAGTTGGCTGCCTAAATGCGGGCGCTAGCGGGAATTTTAAATGACCTGTATATCACTCCGGGATCAAGCTAGACCCCGAAAATCATCGCCTGAAATCAAAGCACTTCGTTCGCGGCCACCCCGTATGTGTCGGTATATGAGGCGTACTAGAAAAGCGTGGAAAGCTGAAAAAGCACAATAGCCGTCTGGTATTTATTCATTTGTCTGAAACCGCTGTGGGTCTTCATGTCTGCAGGTAAAATAACAGAAAGCAAAAGAGTTGTTCTGAATCCCAATTAGATTTTCTGGAAAAAAATACACAGAATATTCGGTTTCATGACAAAAAATACAAAATTAATGTCCAGCGTACCCAACAAACTTCGTGTAACCCACGCAATCCGTGGGTCTTGGTAGCGTGGAATACATGTACATCTATCGTTTCGGGGTTTCAATTGAAAACACACACAGAGAAAAGATTCGTTCATAGAACAATCGACTCCATAATAAAGCTAAAATAAACGTTAAAAAAAAGGGCGTTCGGGTGACTCCGAAGAGAAGAGAACTGGCTCTTCCGAAGGTCGAGACTTGACTCAATATTTCGTAAAGTTTGGAGTCTATTTCCAGCCAATTGGACGCTGATCCTAGCATCGTATCGTCCGAATAAGCTTAACACGGTGGTTCATGGTTACTGTCGGAACGTGGGCCGCATTGGAATCTTCAGCTAGACTTACCCTGGCTTGGACCTAACCACGTGTATTATACGAGCAGAGCTAAATTTTATTCCGTGCTATCTGCTTTTCCGTATACTGTTTTTCCCAATCTACGAACGAAGACCATTTGGCATGGTATTCGATGACCTCGCGAGGCGATTTGAGACTGCATGTGGGTTTGTGGGTTTATAGAATAGAGTAAAGCGCATTTTTCATTCACGATCCAATTAGGTATTTGTATAAGAAGAGCACAAACATATTTACGACTCCGTATCAAGAAAGTTTTATACTTCTGTACGGGGATCAGGGTGTCCCAAAGAGAAAAAGGGCCTTTTATTTTTACTACCTCGACCAGTCTGAACGGCAGATTTTGACACAGAACCAATCCTCCCACGAGATAAGCTCTACATCTCGAATCTAAGAGCTAGCTTCCACAAGCCATTTTTCTATGCTTATTAAACTTTTTAGATCCTATTCTTTTCCGGATATCCGATATTTTTCAAACTCACTCAAAAGGTGTTTTTTCTGATCACTGATTCCAGATCTAAAGTTTAAATCCAGAAATCCGAAATCCTAAAAAGTAGACAGTTATGCATCAAAATATATCTGCTATATCGTAAAGATGATTCACAGCGGCCGACATGACATGGGCAACTTTAACGAGCATAAATCACAGCAGGTAATCGTTTTCCAATAACATTTACCATATTTTCTCGCGAACAATCTTTCATTCAACGTCGACTTTCGACTAGAAATTTTAATCTCCTCACACTTTGCGATTACCGCAATCAACGACAAATGCCTTGGAATTAAAGGGAGAAAAAAAAAAAAAATGAGAGTTACTAAACGCTTCTAATTATTTCTAGATTAGGGGGATACGAGGGGTGATTTTAAACGACTCACACGTATCGAGGGAACTTTTTAATTATATACTCCCATTAGAGTATTTTACTACTCCTTTGAAGTATAATTTCGACATAATCGGTCGACGAGATCGATGAGATCAATAATTACACTTAATGCAATAGAATAAAATTATACAGCAGTTTTTAGCTACTGCAAGTACTCCGAGAGGCTGGCAATGAAATTCTAAAAGATTGACTACTTCTAGCACACGTCATCGTGGGCTTGATCATAAATCAACAGTTATCAAGAATTTCGACCGCGAATTTTTTCTCACAATTATTTTTTGTATCAAGATATCAGCCAAATTCATTCTGTCAAATACCAAATGGGGTTTATACAAACTCCATTGTTATTCATATTAAATGATCTCTCCTACTCTGGATGTTTCCGGGCATGAATCAGAGACTTCCGAATAGAACATCAGACCCAAATTTCGGGATAGACACTCAACGATTTCCGAGGATCGGGTATGTCAGCGAACTTGACCAGCTTTCAGGACAATTCAGCTACAGAACTAACATTTTCGTGGAAATCATATTTGCGGGGGAAAGTGGGATATAACCGGCCCCGGGGGGCAAAACGGACCAGTTCGCAGTCCTGGGTAAAGTTGGCCAAACCCAGCCCTTCGGACAAATCACGGTGCTTCACATATTTCGACAAAGTGGACTGAGAGTTAGGTGTAACTCCTGATTTACCCAGGACTGTGAAGTGGCGGGTTTTACCCCACTTTTTCCTTTTCCCCCAATGTATTTGGAAAGACTGAGTTATTAAAATGTTTCATGAATCAGACCTTCAGAAATACCTCTTTTTGACACATGATCGCATGATATCAACTCTCTACTTCATCAAAGATACTATCAATCAGGATTAGCTTACCAAGTCCCCGAAAGATCATTGATCCTGGATGAACTTCACCAGTGTTCGGTAGAACACAAATTGATCGCGAGTCCCGGTTAAGCATCGCATTACCACCTACTAGGACAAAAATCACTCGGGTTCCCTCCCACCTTCTTTTGCCTTGCCTGGCCGTTTTCTTCACTTGAATTGAAAAAACCAGAAGGATTCTACTTTCCTCCCTTGAAATCCCCAGAGAAGAATAGGATTGTCGTGGACTGGCGCAGATCTGTATACCTACACCTATACATAGGCATATAGGTATAGTATGTGGTAGTGGCTTACAATCAGGAACACCATATCAACGACGGGTTGCACTCTATTCAGCGCAATTTTTCGTGGCTTTCTTAGCAGGACACTGTGGTATAGAGAAAATCTGGAGTCTGCTTTATGTAGTTATATAAGCTTTCTTCGGTGGCTATCGTAAATCTCATTGCATTATGACTCGTATGCTATCAGTGCTACGCGAAGTTCGTAAAGTTTTATCTTTTAATTCCTTTTTATTCTCGTCTTTATTTTCAGGCACTAAAAGCTTCAGACAGACCATTATACCCTTCCTTGCATTCCTAGAATTTATTAACTGTATCACTAGGAAAATATCGAAAATTCAATATTCAGGGAGAAATGATATTCGATGAATTCAATTAATCTTATATGCGAAAACTTTTGATTTTAAGCTATTTTTTGTTAACGTTGAGAAAAATAAGTATGCTACATGCTCACAACTGTAGAATAATGGCCTCATATTTATGTACAAGTGATTTGCCCCGGAATCACATCATCTTAGAACTGTAACTCCAAATTCGCAAAAATTTCGATGTACGATGCGGCCTACCCTCGGACACAAACACCTTTTCTTCGGTGGACCGAATCTATCTAAATCTAAGTTTATAAAATTCTAAATAATTTCTAGTCATGTCTAAATATCCATGTAATCAGATATGAGAAGGCTGATGCAATGGAGTATACAGAGTGAGTTTTCTCTGGTATCGAATGAGGGAGGGGCTTATCAGCGCAAACGCCCCGCCCCTTTGTATTCACACTTATTATCGTCGTATCGAGAGACCCCAGTTTCATTTTCACGTGCCGTCGCAACCATCAGAAACCCCACTCGGTTATTACTATCCCAAATAAGATCATACCTGTTCTAGAGTCGGGACAAGGAGGGCACAAAAGTGGAGTTTCTCGATATGACGAAAACAAGTATGAATAGAAAGAGGCGGGGCGTTTACGATGATAAGCCCCTCCCTCATTCGATACCAGAGAAAACTCGCCCTGTATATTCAAAACGTACCAGTGTTTTGTTAAAAATGATAACCCTTAAGGAACCAAGGACGAAATGTGACGCCAGTTATTGTTCGTTTAAGCTGGTGAGAAAGTAAGTTCAAGTCAGCCATTATTTATTACGTCTCTCTTCTTCGTTGGTTCTTTCTTTATTTCAGACTGTGATAGATTTACTGCTGAAGTCCAGAGCCCGAGGATTTTTAGCCTTATGAAGAATGGCTGTAATAAGTCTATAATATTTTTGTTGGGAATTCAGATCCCACCGAAGATACCTAGACGAGACGCTTATTCCTAAATTGCGAAAACGCTTGGCACCATGAAATGGAATGAAGCATAAGATATTCTAAAATTGTATATGTATAGAAGCAATATCAACATCATATGGTAATTTAGGAGTTTGAGGTAATCCGTAGAGCTCGAGGACGAAACTTTAAAGCTACGTAAATTCACGAACCTCTGAAATCTGTAAATCTAAATATAATCTTGGAGGAATTCATTTGCATATAAAACACATTCATTCTCAGATATACATACCTTGCCAAAGGATTTTATCGCATCTTTTATCCGTCTGTCGTCCTATGTGTGCGAGACATGTAATGCATTAACTCGTGAAACATCGATGGCAGATTTGACCCCCAAACAGTGCTATTCACTTAACGATATCTGGTCTCAATATTCACCAGACTTAAAAATTCAAAATTGTTTTCAAGGTCAAAAAGATATTTTAACTGAACTATCTGCCATCTTCGATGACCATTTTTACCAGATGAATTACTTGATTAGTATGAGATAGAGTTGTCTGAGTTATTTTTATGCTTCTAAATCTCTCGATTATAATGCCAGTAAAAAAGTCAGTGCTTGAAAGTTCCATAAAATTAATTCACATTGAATAAACTCAAGATCTTGGTAAAGTGTGTTTCCTCGGAGAAAAAAGCTCCAGTTTCACAACTAATTCAAAGCCCCTCTTTAAGGATAACGGATTACTCGCGATTGTACATAAATCTATCAGCGAAAGATCAATATTGTTATTTAAGGCTTGTCAATGTCAAGGAATTCGTCAATAGATATAAAAACGGTAACATGGACCGGACGAGTTCTTTATTTGCCACCGGATATTGTATTTAAGGTATTGCGCGATGCCAGCTTGGCTAACGTCTGATCTTGCCCAAGTAGCTCACTGTTGACTCTGTCTTCACGGAATGTCCATGTCAGCATAAAATTGACTAAATTTGTTCGTGCCAAATAGCAATTGGCCAATACGAGTCAATAGATCGTTATGCGTTGACTGAAGGCTCGCGAATGTCCTCTCAAATGTTATTTTACAGGCAATGGTTGACGTCAATCGCTATTAAGCTTTTAGATGACGGTAAACAGTCGAAATAAAGTAAAAGATCATCTACAAGTAGGCCAATAACAATGCCTCTCGTAAGTTGAATAAATGAATCGCGACTGCATGTCAAACACACGCTGATCGTACCTTTGTGTGCAGACTATAGTAAACCCCAAAAAGCACCCTCGGTGCAAAAACCTTTCGCCAAGTCCATTAATGTGTGGATCACTCCACCAAAAAATAATCAAAGTTTATGCTCGTTCGCTCGCTCACTCGATTGGCTGATGATTATCAACATACGAAAGCATTGAAATCAGATACAACTGCCAAGTACCTGTAGAATAATGAAAGTTTGGAATTGAAAAATTTGTTCAAACTAAATTCCACTTGAAGTGGAATTCGTTGCAATCCAAACCTTGAACTCGGCTTTATAGGTCTGGCTCCTTGCCGTTCCTTATATCAAATCAGGCTATCATGCTATACTCATATTTTTCAACCTCAACATTTTCTCTTGATTTTCTATTGTCAGACTTCCTCAGGCGGTAACTTGCTAAATAACGAACCCAAAAAGCCGTTTCCTCCGATAATTGCATTCATAAATGAAAATAAGCCAAATCTACAATGTATAGGTGAATAAAATTTAGAGGTAATAGTCAGCTAATAGTCATCTGACAGTCTTGTGTCATGCAAGGTAAACCTAATCGTAATATTATTCGTTCACAATTGTTATCTTATTTATCACCATAAATTTTACACGTCAGTCGATTCGCATAACCTCAACAGCTCAAGATCGTAGGATTTGAGATTAACCTATCGAAACATTTTTGTGGGTGACTTTCATATTAATGTACTTGGCGTAAGGTTTCCGCACCTAAGGGGCTTTTGGTGGGTATTCACTGGTTTTTGTACCTTCGAATTTTGTAATAAACATTGCTTGTAGTACTTTCTTTCATTCCCTTTATTTGAATTTGAAAACATGTAATGAAAACACGCGTCTGCTAATGTTGCAGACGGTTTCTGTCTGCGATCCGAGCGCTAACTACGTCGTGACGCTCGTACTAACGCCACTCTATACAACTTTGGTGTAGATTTTCCTTTCTATGTCATGTCCCCACAGAACATGCGTCAGGACGTATGTTCTGTGTATAAGCGTAGATGTGATTTTATGGGAATGGTTTGAGTTGGCTGAATCTTGGTCTGAAGAACACTAAAGAGTCTACATGCCCTCACGGGCGATAAGACATACAAAGGAAGGAGAGAGAGAAGAACACTAAGGAGTCTACATGCCCTCACGGGCGATAAGACATATAAAGGAAGGAAAGAAATAGAAATAGTTTATTCATTATTACAATTACAATGTTTTTGTAAACAGAGTGAGCAGCAGAGTAAGCAGTTGTGGCCGTTAGATATAGAAACACCCGCATTCGCACGAGGGACGAGGGAAAACTGCCGAAAAACCTTGTCCAAGTGTAGCCGGACCAAGCTCCAATCCTCAGCCTGCCAATTCAGCGCCTGGACGGCGTGACCCGTCTTACAAATTTTGCGGGCTGCCGCTCAGGTCGTCCTCGACAGGCAGGGGATTCGAACCCATGTCCTTCCGCTCCGCAGTCTCGAGTGCTAGCACTACGCTACTGCGGTCGGTAGAGAGAGAAAGAACACTAAAGACGGCAGCGATAAGTCATGTAAGGAAGAGAGAGAGAGAGAAAGAGAGAAGAACACCAAAGAGAAAGGGAAAAAATTGTACGAGGAAACGGGGTATCAGAATCTAAAGTTAATTATATCTCAGTACTCCACACAGATTTAATCGATCTAGGGCTCAATTGAAAGCTTTTCATGGCCACATCCTAGATGAAATTAGTTTCAATTCGTGTATGTTGTGAGGTGAAAGAAAACGAAGATACTGATTCGCGGCATAGGTTAGGGTAGTTGCCTCTCGGGTATATACCGAGCGATTATGTGGAAACTACAGGCTCCAAGCGCGCGTAGTTTGATTTGCTCGAATATTATTGGCCAGCAGAATCGCGCCAGCAACTCCACCAACTTTTCAGTAACATCCCTAGTTCTGTCGTCTGCTAGATTCACACAAACATAACCTATTCCTGCCACGGTCTGACGCCATTTATATTTGACAACAATCGGAAACAAATAGCAGACGGACTCTAGGGATATTCGTGGCACGTCTGAAATTGGCGTCCCTCGTAATATTCGAATAAATCAGCGCCTGCGCGCTTGGAGCCTGTAGTTTCCACATAATCGCCCGGTATAGACTCGTCGAGTCTCGCGCGTGAAAAATTTTTTTTTTAATGTACTTGGCGCAAGACTCTACCGAGTCTTTTGATGCTTTGGCCGTACTTTGCCCTTGACAGTTATCTCCATTGACTTTCCACGCTGGAGACGACGTCTAGTTGTCCGAGCAATTCGCCTTCAATTTCACATTTCAGAGACCATTCGTGGACATCAAGTATACTATAAAGGTGGAAGCACACAGGAGTCCATAAGCCATAAGCAGAAAGCAGAAGACATAGCGCACGCGCATCACTCCGCTTTTACTGCAGATCCTATATCTATATCTATGGCTATGCATTCTGCTTATGGCTTATGGACTTCTGTGTACTTCCACCTTAAGTCAACGTTTGGCCAAGTTATTAACGGTTGATGGGCATCCAAAAAATCCCGTATTTTTGTTGATTTTTTCGCCAACGATGCGTCGAAATTTTCGGTCGTTGATAAAATGACGACTATATCAAGTCCAATGACAGTCGACGTCTGGATGACTAGCGGGCTACCTGGGTGACTATTTCAGATTCGATCCATGTTTTTTATTTCAGATTATTCAGATTTTTTTCCACAAGACGTTATTTATTTTGGTACTTTTTTATACCAGAACAAAAACGCACATTTTTATTGTTTCATGGAATGCAACAAGCGTAAAAATTGATGTTTATAATGAATTCTATTCACATGTGGATGAAAATCGACGGTTGATAATGGCCTGCGACGTACACCAACTATGCTACCATCAAACATCATAATTATCCGCTGGTTCATCGTAATGACTCTTGGCTACCCATATTACTGTATATTAGGGTGCTTCATTTTAAACGAACATTTTTTTTTTCGCTGGCACATGAAAATTTGGTTACTCACATCGAAAAAAAAATTCCCTCCAAAGATGAGCCCTGAATTTTAATTGTAAGTACTTCCTGACGTCAATCGTTGAATTTTTTCCATTTAAATAACATGTAAATCATTGGTTTTTTCTTTTTTTTTTTTTTATTGTTATAGCTCAGTTCGGTTTTATGATTTTTTACTGCGATTAATCGCAATCTGTAGTGTATTAGAGACTCTTTAAAAGTGTCCATCAGATTTTTCTGTAACTTGAACCGTCCCGTCGGTGTCGGCCTCGAAAGCCCAATTTCCACGAAAATTGTCCTATTTTCTTTGTTATCAACGAAACGGCTGAAGTTACAATAAAAAAGTCGAAGAACAATTTGTACGGTTTTAAAACCGTTCTACATGGATGTCTTCTCTATTTTAGCGTAAATCGAACATGTTTTGGGCCGTACGTGTTCGGAATCGCACATAGAATTGCGCGACGCATTTTGTTTTCTTGATTTCGGTGCCCAAGCAAAGATATTCCGTTTAATAGCACCTTCTGCACACGTTTATGCCAACGTTTCAGGTCTGGTGGAATTGGGTAGGGAAGCACCTTAATGAATTTTTTAATTTTCAGTATATTAAACTGAATATATCTTGTGAACCACGCACTTTAGCAAAATATGTAATTAGACATTTTTTGTCGGAAATCTAATTCCCTACAAATTGTTCCTCGACTTTTTTATTGTAACTTCAGCCGTTTCGTTGATAACAAAGAAAATATGACAATTTTCGTGGAAATTGGGCTTTCGAGGCCGACACCGACGCGACGAGACGGTTCAAGTTACGGAAAAATATTAATGGACACTTTTAAAGAGGCTCTAATACACTACAGATTGCGATTAATCGCAATAAAAACTCATAAAACAGAACTGAGCTATAACAAATGAAAAAAAAAAAACCGATGATTTAGATGTTATTTAAATGGGAAAGATTCAAGGATTGACAGGAAGTACTTAAAGTTAAAATTAAGGGCTCATCTTTGGAGGGAATTTTTTTTTCGATGTGAGTAACCAAATTTTCATGTGTCAACGAAAAAAAAATGTTCGTTCCAAATGAAGCACCCTGATGTATATGCTTCTACAATCCAATCATGAAATTCCCAAGTAATTGCCAGACGAATTATCCATGCCGTTTCAGCTGATCAAATAACTAACTCGGATATCCTGACTGTATTTATTTCCGTTTTGCATTATTTATTGGGACCATGTGTAGGTGCAAGGTGATAGTTGACTCGAGATCCTCAATCATCAGCTGTCTGAGCCCGCCACACCCTTGGGAACTGAAATCGTAGAGCCCCTTAAACCTGATACTTTATATAAAATATGGATTCTTTCTAGACCTTAGACCCTCCAGTCGTTTAAACACTTTTTTTACTGATAGAATGTAAACGTCGGGTTAAATATCGGTATCATTATAAACCGTTGATAAAAAAAATACGTACTGAGAGTTGTCTTTGAGTCTGAACCTAAACGGCACAGAACGGTTCAAAATCAGTTATGGATATCAGAAACGTTACCCAGCTTTCAATTTCGCAACGTTTCTCAATGTTCGAAAACTTACGTTTCAGTTATTTTGCGCTTGTTATTACCATGTGAAGTCATCTTATGAATTATCAAATGTTTTAGTTAAGTTTCAGGGTTCAAACGTTATCTATGTTATAAAGGCGGTCATTTTCACTTATTCGATACGTTTCTAAGATCTGCAACAGTAAGCAACTGCTACGTTTCTCAAATCCCAACAGGATTCAAGTCCAACGTTTGAGGAACCTATTCGAAACGTTCTGTATTCTATGGGAGAGCTTTAAGTGTACTACGACCTTTCATTTTGCAATCGATAGACCCAAATTGCAATTAGCTTGTCCGATAGACGGTAAGAAAAGATTCAATATCGGAATGTACGCCGTCTGTACTATACCGGGTGATCCAAATGCGGTACTTTCAAATAGGAGCCGTTTAAAGTAAGCCAATACGAGAGTAGATATACGAGACTGTCCAAAGGCCGCCACCACCGGCCTGGCGTTTCTAGCAACGCGTCACCGGCCACCGCGATCTCGCCAACTGACAAAGTGACGGTGCGGCCCTGAGCCAGTCTCGTATCTGCTCAAACCTGAAAACGGCTTCCCATTCGACATTTTAACATTGATGATTTTCGTCTCAGATTTTTACGAGGAATCCATTGGTATAACGAAAGTACCGCATTTTGGATCACCCTGTACATGAAACATACGAATCACGTTAAACAATTAGCAAACCAAGCGTTGGTTTTGAATAAAGATGAATCATCAATCAACTAAATGACGTCAGATGTCTGATGGTATCATGGCTGAAATGGAATCGCGTATTTAACAAACGCGAAGTGGTTCGTGAAAAAGGATAGAGTCGATTTAAATACATGTGACAGGCAGCCGCAAATTCGTAAAGGCCCATTAGGTATCTAGGGATCATCTTCGTGAAACGGAATATTGTTATGTAAAATGATTCAAAGCTATTCAGGAAAGATTTATTATATAATAATTTACGAGTGTATGAAAACGTTGGATATAATGCTGCATAATTTTTTTTTATTTTTTTTTTCGGTAAAATATATCACGAAACAAGATATTTCATAATTTATCGTCAACCCCTGAAAAATAATGTTGAGAGCGGCAGAAATGAGATTGTTTTGAATATATCTTCCGAATTTCTGATTAAATTGGGCTTTGGAAGATTCGCTGGTATTAGTTTTGATTTTGAACCATTTTATACCTCAGGGATCATTTTCACACCAACGGTTACATTGGGGATGAAAATAAAGAGCTCTCTAAACCGTTTCACATTGTCTCTATATTATAGGGCTCTGACAGCTCTTCGACATTTCTGCAAATCAATTGCCGCGATCTAAAAGTCATTCGCCGCAGCCTGATATCCAATTATTGAAGTATAATCAAAAACTCGGAATAGAATGTACAGAGCGATTATCTGGAAAATAACGCGCCTAAAAGATAGGCAAGCGCGGACGCCTGCATTAGTTTTATTTCCCACGTAATAAATAAAACCCAATCATCGATGTTTGAGCTGTCCAGTCAGGCGTCTCGCGCTTGCCTACCTCTTAGGCGCTTTACCTTCCAAAGAATCGCTCTGTATATGCGAAACTCATTCTAATTAAATTTCAAATCCCACTAAGTAAGTAATCAACTGTTCTATTGACCGTGCAGTCAACCACCGAAAGCGTTTCACACAAATCAAATTAAATGCTGAGCGTCTTTACATTGAAACTTTTCAAAGATATCAACCAGCTCCCTTTGAGTAATTATAACGGCGCAGTTATGATATCAGGAATAATTATTTTCTCCCGGATGAACGAAGCGGCATTCATTGCATCGCTAAAACTAATTGGATTTTTTCCGCACTTGTTTGGTCGTACTTTTTTAAACGATATTATTATTTTAACGGATATTAATTATATTTCAATCACCGCTTTGAATACTGAAAAAATAAACCTCGTTTGAGGTGAGTAAATTCTGAAACAGTTTATAATAGATAGAAAAACGGTTTTAATTTCAGTTTTGAACACTAAGCTACCATATTTCGCAAAAAGTAAATTTTCATGAAATTTATTTTTAGTTAATTGTGCGACAAAACTTTACTACGGTTTAAAACTGAAGAGGTAATCAGTTCGTTGTGGCAAGTTTGCTCAAGCCAAGACGGCTTCATCTCAGTGCTGACACCCTCGGTGCACGTGTACACGTTGCGTAATCACTTCGTAATATAACACGAATCGATTAAACGTATACATTATATATGGGGAGGATTTGATTGGTATAGTAATTACTTTGGTGTACCTCTCATTAAGCCAGTCAATTTCTTGGATTAAATGGATCGGATGAATCTTAAGCAGTCTAATAAACTGTATACGTCAGGAAATTTCAGGGGTTTAATTAGCGACGTAGAAATATAAGTCTGACTTATCGCCGAATCGCAGCCTCCGAAGAACTTGCAGAGATACATTTTTACATCTCCTTTCAGAGCCGCAAATTGTACTTTTTAGATCCTTGTGCCTTGGGGCGACAATATCCTCGGAAGGGTTTTTCTGACATACACCTCGAATCTCATAGTCTTAAGAAAAAGCTGCGGGACAGCTTTAAAGATCGATCACGCTTAAAGCTTCGACCACGATCGACTATTGACTCAAAAGGAACGGGGTGGCACGTGGTTATTCAATTATTCTTTAATATGGATTGAACGGGAATAAGAAAAGAAATATCGAAGACTCAAGAACTTATGATTTCCTAGATTCTAAAATATAAAAGAAACTACGCGTTACTCCTTTCAGTCTCATCCTAGATTTCAGCCATCGTAATTTTTGGTGTCTCATCTAGCTTGCGTGATATTAACTACCGAATTCCACCTGACCTGAAAACATTGGGCTAAACGCGTGCAGGAGATGCTATTAAACGAAATATCTCTGCTTGGGCACCGAACTAAAAAAACAACAGTTTCAAAAACGTTTAACGTGCATTTCTTCTCTATTTTAGCGTGAAACCAACATGTTTTGGGCAGTACGTGTTCGGAATCGCGCATAGAATTGCGCGGCGAATTTTTTATTTTTTTTTATTTCGGTGCCCAGGCAGAGATATTCCGTTCAATAACACCTTCTGCACGCGTTCAACCCAATGTTTTCAGGTCAGGTGGAATTGGGTAGGGAATCACCTTAAATGCCAAAGTCAGCTTCATGATGCGCGATCGGCGGAATTAAAGATGGGACTGAAAGAGGTAACGCGTACTTTTTTCATATTTTAGAAACCGAGTGAACGGGCCTGAGAAACAATTTTCAACATTGTATTGCACAATGCGCGTTTATTTTTTGATCTTGTATGGATGACGTTTTTTTTTTTTTGTCCAAACCTGACACTCTTCTGTGCAAACCTGTGGAAGAAAATTCGGATTACGACAAGTGGTTGCAAGGATATAAATTTTTTTTAAATTGACGATAAAAAGTTTCGAGTTCCACAACTCCCATAGTTCCAGGAATTTTTTTCAGGATCCTTTAGCCGGAAATTGTTCCTTTACCAAACCTACATAATCACGAAATTTCTGTAAAATCGCTGCCCGTGGGGAACAGCTGTGCCGTACAGTTGACGTGGAACCGCCCTTATCTATATATAATCTAACGGTTACGCAGCGAAGAAAAAATAGGCCTTGATAGTGCGAGGTATATGTCGTGATATTGCATGGTTTTATGTGTAACTGATGAAAGCTTTTGTCAGTAAATACTTTCAGCTGGCGACAGTGGCACAACACAAGTTTCCTTTTACGAAACCTATTTAAGGTATATCGCGTTCTGAAGGGAGGAGTAGCCAGCCCTGTTGTATTTTACTTTGCGGGAAATAATTCTTGAAAAATTATTATGTTACGAATAACCGGAACAACTCCTATTCAATTATATTCTAAGCCCGAATCATTTCATATTAGACTGATTAGAGAAATTCAGAAAAACACTTCTAATCAACAGTGAAAATATATCTTGTTTTTCAAAAAATCAGACATACCTTCGGGGGTCTTGGCGACTAAGGTAAATATTCTACGAATATACTCTTTTCAGTCTTTATTCTACATAATGTCACCCACCAATTTTGATCATGAAGACCCTCGCATCTTAAGCCGTGTTGTCTCAATAATCACACAAGTTAACTGCTTACCTTATTTCGTGATCAATTTTGGTCCAAACTGGGTCCAACTCGAAACAGTGGGTCCGTCACAAACTTAAGCCAGGCTTTTCCGAAATAATTACTTTCCGAGATGAAATAAATTGGTTTTATCCTGCACCCTTTCCTATATACCGGGAGAATTCGTGAAAACGCTCAATCGGGAAGTGAAAACGCCTGTATACAAGCAACTCAAACATCAAGCGATTAGGTTTTGTTTTACACGTAGCCAATGGGCACGCGATATGCGTTTCCTGAATGCAGGCGTTTCCACTTGCCTATGGAACGTTTCCACAAATTTTCCCGGTATATAAATACATAGGCATGGTATGCGCATAATACATACCAGACACTACCCAATGCGGAAGAATTACTCATTTCGTGAACGTATTGTCAACCTTTTGCTGTAATAAAAAAAACAAATTACACTCGCGGATAGATATCTTTTATTATAGGTATAGCTCGAATAAACCAAGCGAATCGTAAAAGAAGAGGAGAATGGAATACTCAGAAGTAAGTGCAGATCTTAGGGTTCATGCGGTGTCAACATAGGAATAGAAACATGGAATAAAAAAAAAAAAACATCCCTGCCTGGATTCCAATCTTTATTTTCTTCCAGGGGAAATACTATTTCAAAGGCTATATTATATATAAACGACGGTGAAATCCGATAATTATCTATCGTAGGAAGAGTACCTATACCTACCATGGACGGCTGGACCGTTCTCATGTATAGGGGATCTTCTCCTTGTCAGATCCACGGTCGGTTTCGATTGTTATCCACGTAATCATTCTGCGTGTATTTCACCATTATCGTTTTGTAAGGGTTGGATAGATTGAGCGAGAATGATGCTGATGTTATACAGTCCAGAAGGCGCCAGCAAGGACCGTCGAATATGAATAAAAGCAGTCTGTTGGAAATTAGTACATCATAAAGAGACTTACCCCATGATTTCCCTCAGGTATATGGGCATGTATATGATTTCTGATTGAATTGGTATATAATATATGTGCACAAGATCAACCAAATTAATTGGTGCTTCGGATGATTTATTCCCGAAATCAATTAGAACGTGGAAAATATTTCTTTTACAACGGCTCGACAGTTCATAAGAGAATCTACATCGTTAATAATTACATACTGAATTTTTCTACTCTTATTATATATGATTCAATTCAGTTTGTGATTATGGAAGAATTCAATGACACCAAATTCATGGAATATATATATATATGTAGATAATTAAGTATCTTATAATTATGGCCCTTCGATTGTGAGATAAGCCAACATAGGTATTATCAATCGACGCCTACACGAACCACCTACTACATCAGGTATCAAAAAGTAGATTAGGACAGAAAAGGATGCTACTCAGGTCAATCAGCTTAATCGAAATGATCAACCTAGAAAGCGGAAAAACTGGCCAATTTATCGTCACGACCAATTGGATGACTGGCTGAAAGCAATTATTAAACTAGTTAGTAGACCATCCGTTCGTGCATTTGCGCATTTACCCTAGTAACTCGATCTACTCGATCAATATTTATCTCATTGTCCAATCGATGGAACATTGCATTCGAACAAAATGGGTATCTGCAATGACACTCATTTCGTTGAGAGATATGCTGGGTATTAATTTCTGGAGAAATATAGCGTCCATCTACTGTATGGTTTTGAAAAATACACGATGCAACTTTCTTACTATGTGGAAGGAAATAGTTTGCATAAAAAGGGCTGAAGTAATGTGAACAGAAAAAAATTGGAATTATGGCAAAGCAGTTTCGAGGGTAGACAATAAGGCGTCGTTAACTTTCGGGACAGCGGAAAATTATCAGTGATTAAGCAACTCGGTCCTTCAGAAGGTTTTCGTTTGCAAAAACGGTATAAATCCACCGAAGCTATTGTCCCTACCCCGTAAACAGTAACAATAAGCCTATATCGTGTAGTTAATGCGGCCGTGGGCTACGTACTTGAAGCTCTCATACCTCCTACTTAAACATTTCATCCTAATTTGAACCAGGCTAGTGATATACACTATACACTGTCCCATTTCCATCCAGTCAGATTTACTTTTCGGACCATTAGAAGGGTGCGCCTTACTTGCCTTCGTTGATCACCAAATATTTTCACCAGGAAGATGGAAATTTCCGTATACAACTTGTCACACGTGACATTGAACGCTTACGCATGATAAAATTTTGCATACGAACACACAAACAACCGCTCTCTAAAATCACCGAGCTATGACGCCGTCTTATACCAGCGAACAATGTCCCAGGTTATCGATCCAAAAATTTTATATAGTCTGCCTGATACCGAGAAAAATATATTCTTCCTCACCCTGGCCTCCGTGATCTTCGACAGGCGGTCTTATTAACGACATTCACAGAGCCTGAAATTATTCAATTCTGTAGACCCGTTCCTTTCACGCGTCAAGCCTAACTGCGTCAAGTAATATTCATACTTTTTTTTCACATCGAAATTTTCTTCTATTCAATTGGATTTTTCCTTTGATCCGATTCATTCATCAAACAGACGGAATAATTTCACTAAAAAAGTCGTTGAATTAATCACGTCGAATAGAGGTATAGACAACCAATTCAGAGCAAAGCTGATGGTGCACGCTCTACCCGAAATGTAATTTTAGTTATACTGGAGGCGAAGAGACTAGGCTCGCAGAGCCTAATTAATATAATTGAGAAATCATAACTGAGCTTCCCTAATTGCTGCATGACATTTGGTCTTCTATACGAATCTATTCTTAACACCATATGAAGACGATCTTGCATCGAATTGTCGGAATTTGATGATCGGAATTGTCAAAAGATAGAATAAGTCATTAGCCTGCTTCTCTGAGGACTCAAGTCGACAGCCTTGAAGCACCGGGTCATCAGGAATGAATAATTAGCTGCCTGATTAACCGTATCGAATATAGAAATTGGAATTTTCTCATTACCAATAAAATCAGTGAGACGAACTGCAAGAGTGTTGAAGTTTAGAATAAGAAGGTTCAAGGCCGATCACTCTTTGTGTGTATGATTACAACTAAAGGTGGGCACTCGAGTATGAATGGCACTTCTGTGCCATTTTCTGCAACAATTATCCCTGAACATGTTTTTTTTCATTCAACTAATGAAATTGGCCGGAGCAAGAGTATCTTTAATCTTAATTAATCGATTGTTACAGATTTGGAGCCATAAATAATTGAATTTCAAATAATTCAAAGAAATGGACGACGAGGCTTCGATTCTCCTCGTTGTGACGCTGGCGGTTGGAGGAGTACTTATGACGGCCCTTCTCGCATGTTATGCATGTGTATTCAGGGACTTATGCTGCCGACGTGGTGAACGCTCCAAAAGACGAAGAGGAAGCCCTCGAAGTCCCATGCAGGGTTCAGGTGGAACCTCCAGACCCCGTTTGGATACGATACCATTGAACGATATCACCCAGGGGGAGAGCATGCCGACAGAGTCTGAGAAAGTGTAACTAGAATTTCCTCGCGGTTTTAGCAATTGCGAGTAGGTATGATCAGCGATGAACGTCAAGAAATGTACAATGCATACTTTGTACAATGCTTGGAATTCTTATCAATATCAATTACGATAGAAATTTAAGCCACAATATGGGCTTGTTCGAAAGAAAATGAAAAACTTTTGCAATAGTGGAAGAAATTTTTGTTCAATCTAACAACAAATGGTGTGTGTTAAGTCCGTTATAATATGATGAAGTAAGCGGTACGAGCAGTCTGAGATAAAAAAACGATATGTTCATAATTATCTACTTGTAAATTAAGCAGCGGGCTGCTACGAGATTTTTGAAGGCTGTAACCACCATGTGAGAGGTCGTCTTTTTAGCGGAAGAGTGGCAGCTGTTTGTGTGCGTTGGGATACTCATGATAATTCGCAATTCGTGTATGAGAACAAACCCCTATTTTGCGGATTATTTATAACCGTGAATATTTGATATATTGATTTCGGACCTTGTAGAATAGAAACGCTTTTTTTGTCTTTTACCTCATATAACATCTATATACTTCTCCAATTTCATAAAAAAAAAAGTCATTTACGACCAATTTAATTATTCCTGCAAACAATATTTATTATTTTTTTTGGCTACCATTTATAGTCGGTGTATAGAAAAAAAATGTGTTTTAAAACAAAATAATGTATCATCACTTATATAGTATACGTGCAGTGCTTTTCAGAGTATTGCAGTGTTATGTCTCAATTCCCTTGGGGTAGCGCTGTGCTATTTTGTAGTTGTAATTAATGTGAAGCAATGACATCTTCACGTTACACAAATTCTTATTGAATGGGTATGCGAATCTTGTTGCAATTTTGTACATATGCTAATGGCAATTATACTGGAGCTTTTGCCATGGCATGTATTAAGAACAAGGGATGAAGGAAGCTTGAAAATATCAGGTCAGAATTTTCTTCATGAGCTGATCTCACATATATACCTACCCATGTGAACGTAAAATAAATTTGGAAGCCTCCAGATTACGGATACATCTCATTAAAACTATGACAAATAAAAAGAAATATACATGTATGTATGTAGATTTCATTATTTTTTTGAATACCTACCCTATCCCCATTCTTCAAACCCATACCGTTTACATTAATTCGAATAATATTCTGGCTACATTCTTAATCGGAGTTGAGCCTCAGAAAAATGAGCTAAAAAAAAATTCGAATAATATTCGAAGGTGAAAACTGTTCGTGTCACTCGGTGAATGATTCAGAAAGCGCGATGAGATTCACAGGCTATATGCGTCACACCGTGTTTTTCATTATAAAAAATAAAAAATAAAAATAAAGTTTGAAAAGCCTTTCTTTAAAAGCAATTTGTAATTGATAAAGTTACAATGCCAAGTAACGTGAGCTTGTTAATACTGCATCGACGTATGGCCATGCACTGTGTTAACTGCAAACAACCTGATAACACTACGGCAATGATTTATCGCGGTCCGTTATGTTCATGTCTTTTCCAAGGTTTTCTGTGACTAGTGGACTATCAGTATCGAGGTCAAAGTGATTGTGAGCAAGAATGTAAACGGTAAAATGTCATACGATGCGTGGATTCCAAATTCGAAGATCACTTTACGCGCCGTTGAATGCAAACCGACCGAATCTGGCTGACCAAACACTGCTTATACCACTACTGTCTATTTGCTGCTTCTCGATTTCCACAAAACCCCGCGGGCTTCGCGTATAGCTGAATTTATTTACATTGGGGTGTGTCGAAAATAAACGGTTTCTTTATTTACTTGCTGCTAACGGGATTTCTATAATTGTTCGTGTAATTAACACAGGAAAAAAGAGCGTTTTTACAATTAAAAAAAAATATAACACAATCAGAAATTCAAATATCAAGTTTTTTTGGGCTCATTTTGAAGAGAAAGAGTTTGAGGTATTTATGAAGAAAATAGGTGGGATTCAAGATAAAGCTTCGAATACTTTTCGACACTATAAAACCATCCCTCTTCCAGGCCATAACGTAACTCATCGAGCTTTATATTTAGAAGCAAATATTATTTTTTTATAAATACCTCAATCCTCTCCCTTCAAAATGAGCCCAAAACGAACGCAATATCTTCATTTTTAACAAAATTATAATTTTTTTCAGTAAAAGTTGCATTACATGGGAATAAAAATCCCATCACAGCTGGCCTCTTCCTCGGAGAAGAGCTATTCGACATCAAAATCTATCATCTGAAGTGTCAGCAGCGAAAAAATGAAAAACAAGTTCATTTTCTACACACCCTTACCTGTATACGCATATCACTGTATTGCGGTACCGAAATGTCATCAAGAGTAAATAGGAGCCTGCAGTTCGAGGAGCTGTTGCAAAAGAAAGACTCAAGAAAGATATTGGCAGTAGTACGAGTGCTGTTTACGTCAGCCCTTGCTCGTTCAAGAGTGTACAGTCAAGGAAAGTGATTCTGTAGCGCCGTATTCGAGGTAGACGAGCAATAGGGTGTGTCATTTTTTTTTTTTTTTCTTTCCGTTGCGGTCTTTCACCCCCTCAGTATATTATACTATATACCATAATGATGTGGTATGATTGTATGAATTTGGGCTATATCGGATTCTTTTTTAGAGATTCCTCATCGAGTTTTTCTGTTTTCCATTCATTTACCATAGGAAATTTGGCGACCTTGGACATAATGCCATATATCTTTTGAGTTTTTCTTGTTGATTGCGACCACTATGCCGTGGATTGTTCAGATGTATCAACACGATTTTTTGCACCATCATTTATTTATTTATTTATTTTTTTTTCACTTTTTGTCTGTTTATAGCACTGGTTTATAGTCATTTTATAGTCATTTATTACAGAGCATAGGGGAAGAAAAAAAAATGAATGCTGGTGCGAAAAATCGTGTAGATATATCTGAACAATCCCCCGCATAATGGTCGCAATTAACAAGAAAAACTCAAAAGACATATGGCATTATGTCCAAGGTCGCCAAATTTCCTATGTTGAATGAATGGAAAACAGAAAAACTCGATGAGGAACCTCTAAAAAAATCCGACATAGCCCAAATTCATACCACATCATTATGGCATATAGTATAAGATACTGAGGGGGTGAGAGACCGGAACGGAAAAAAAAAAATGACACACCCTAACGAGCAACCAAACATACACGTTGTTTTCAATTGTCTTCAAGATAGTATGAAATTAAAGCAACATCCGCTCCCGCGATAAATCAGTGGTCTGCTGCGCGGTATAAGAAATCAACACTTCAAACGAATAAAAATCGATCGGATCTCATGAAAAAATGTAACAGTAAGTTTCATTAGGGCCCTCCTTCAACTCTTTGAACACTTTACGAGAACTAGGTTATTTTAGGAGCAACCTAATTCGGAAAAACATTCGCGCATTTTGGGGTTATCTAATGTGACGATTTTATCAATCACCTTTGCATTCAAGAGGTTATGTGAATGGACGTTCTCTGAAAAAAAAAAACCAATGAAGTTCTCTATACCGCGCAGAGCAGATCACCGATTTATCGCGAGAGCAGATGTTGCTTTAATTTCATACCAACTTGAAGACAATTAAAAATAACGTGTATGTTCGGTGGCTCGACCACCTTTAAATCGGCGCTTCAGAATTACTTTCCTTGACTGTACATACAACAATATTTCGTCAATGAAGCGAAAAGAAAAAATATTTTTCGTCTAAAACGAAGCACCCCAATATACGTGGACTTATCAATAGAATGGTGGTATGAACTTCTCACCTCGATATGAGCCGAATCATGTTATCATTGAATCGAGAAGTAATCTAATTACAAGTGGAGTGCATTGGGATTCCCAAGAGCTAGGGGAACTATGCAATTGATGAATATAACTGATCAGATATATCACATGCATTCAGAAATAAATGAAAAAAAAGAAAATAAAGGTTTCATAGCATATTGCGTGATTCACTGTGGCTCAGGGTAATCCAAATAAGATGAGTATTAATTTACGTAACGCATCTCGTCAAAGTAGACCTTGATGAGATACAATTACTAATTTATTATGCATGCTGGGCGAAGACCCCCGTGTAGTACGACCTTATCTATATCCGGGGGACTCCGGTGCCTGTATTAAGAGTGTTTATATTAAACAACGAGTTACGTGCACGCGACACTATAGACATATCAAATTTCATTACGCTGCAGTGATATCCGCGATTTGCTATTATTTAATTATTAATTACACACAACGTGTATGCACCCAGAAAAAAAGTTTCTTGCATCAAGTCAGTTAAAGATTGATTCGAGTATAAAACTACTTGTTTCAAGTAGTATAGTCATTTCTACTATCGTTCCGAAATTCAGACTCGTCATAAGTGGGATAATAGTCTCAATTCTAGAAATAAGGCCTCAAGTCACAAACCACGCGATTCGAACCGGAAAAAAGACTTGATTCACCCAGAAAACCGGTATGTTTTAAGGAGTAATGACTAATTGTCCTTCGATCCGAAATTCAGAGTCCCCATGAGTAAATGATTGAAGTGATTTAAAAAACACGGCGCCAATCCACAAGCTACTTTATGTTTTGAACCGAAAAACGTCTACGATTACGTCTACGTCTACGTCTACGTCTACGTCTACTACTACTATGATTTCCTTGTACCCAATTATAAACATCCCTCGATTCTATCGCCAAAGTCGAACATTGTGATACTTCTCACGTGCAAGTAATATTCTGAATGTGGGGGAATCATATATGAATTTTGAAGTCTTCAAATTTCAAAATTTCTACCGAATTTTTTTTCAAATTTGAACGTGAATCTCCGATTTGATTCTTATCACAGTTTAACATTTCGCTGTTGAAATATAAAAGGGAGAAAAATTCAAACCAGAATATCCATATAGTTATAAATTTACTCGACAAAAAAATCTTCTGAATATATACGTCAATTCCCTTCGCGTGAATAGAGAATATTGAACAAAAATTCATGTTTTAGTTGAATTTACATATTTTTTTTCACCCCTGGTTACTGAAATTACATACTTTTTTATTTACGTCGAATCGTTTCTGAGAGCAGAGCGATTTTTTACAAAAATGCTAAGGGTGGGATTCAAGTTGCAACAAAGCATGAATCAAGCCGAAAAATAATACTTGCATCAAACCGAGGTTGTGATTTGAATTTGGTGGAACTAAATACTCGGATCAAACCAGAAAAGCATCTTCGGATCAAGTAGAGATAAAAGGTTCGAATCAATGAACCCTACTTGAATCAAGTCGAACCGGACTTGGTTTAAGTCGGGGTTTCGATTTGACATTTTTGAAACAGGCACTATTCAAGCTGTCTACAGCGGCTTGAATTGTGTCGACTCCCGACTTCACTCATCCCGACTCATGTCAAGTCGGTATTCCCGGTATGAATCAAGAAACTTTTTTTTTGGGTGTGTTCGGTTGCTCGACCACCTCGAATACGGCGATTCAGAATCACTTTCCTTGACTGTACAATGCGGAAGACTATTACGCCGATTAGTTAGTCACAAATGGATGTCGAATTTACTGACTCAGGAATGTATGAAATTTTTCTATTCATTTTTTTTTATCTTTCAGAGACTTACATAACTTCCCAGCCGAGGGGTTACACCTGTGCATGAAGTTTAGCGTAATCTTTGGAATTTCTGAAATATTTTCGATTACTCGAAAGAGTAGCGCCCTGCATGCAAGGTGGATCTCTATTTTCCAAGCCGTGTATCTTCGCAACTTCGTCAAAGATAGAAGTGCATTGGAGATTTGATTGAGTACCGTTCCCTATACGTAGAATCTTTCCAGTTACAAGTTCGTCTATTTTTCCATTCATTGAAAAATCAGCCTTGAAACGCTTCATTGACACGAATAAAAAGAAGAACATCTGGAGGCATGTGAGCTAATGCTATACTACAACTACAAATAAAACCACATTTGCCTCCCCCCCCCCCCCCCCCCCCAAAAAAAAAACAAGGTAAGCGACGTTTCTCTTTCACGGTGCTTTCCGTCACCCCGCACAAACCCATCTAATTGGCAGAATTGCTATCAGCAAGATAATGAATATAGGTTGACATTTGAAAAATAAAATCGAGGTTTTCTTTTCGGACAAGCAGCTGTCGTTCAATTTGAACGAGATGTGGCAATTTTTTATGCCCATGTGAAATCATAGGAATTTCAGATTTTCTTCAGCCAGCAGTTTTCTAAATCATCCGGCCAATCTGAATCTATAAATTTCAAAAGTCGACGAAAACTATTTTACGATTGAGAAACTTACTAAATACCGCTGTTCTGAACTCTAATAATTTATTCCTATATTCGAAAGGAAAAAAAAAAGTTTTCAGGCAAAAATTTTAAGTTGAATTTCTTTCGGTAGATAAGTGAACATTCAGATTAAAGGATATGTAAAGTCCAATAAACTCCCATGAGTTTGTTATAGGCGTTTGTTAATCGGTTTTTCAGATGCTGAAGGCCCGAAGTTAGAAGGAGTCATTTTTCGACCTGAACCAATAGTACTTTTCGGAAATTAACAAGGTGATGAAAAGTAACAATGCAAGATATTGTGCCGATGTTTTTGAACAGATATAAGATACACTTCCCGGATGTAACAAGGCACGCAAAAACTCGTTAACAAAATGCTATCATGGTTTGAACAATAGCATTCAAATTTGCTTTTTTTTCGTTACCTTCGAACTCAGATCGTGGCGACAGTTTCAGTTTCGAAACAGTGAGTTTAAAAATATAATTCACTTCTTCGCTCTACTTGGAATGTCTCAAAAACATGATCATCTGCAGGTAAACAATATAGGACTTTCGGGGAATTTTTTCAGGACTAAAAGATTGTGTTTCGCGGATAGTTTGGTATTGTGATTTTTGGGTGGATGAAGAAGTACCTCAACAAGAGAATGCTTAGTTTCACGAAAGCCGTTGTATTACTTCATATTCAATTGCTCGGAACAAAGTTAAACCGCTTACCAATTCAGAATATTGCCTCTTGAGGTGAATAATTCACATTCTGAATTGAATACGTGAGCGCTACAATTCGTAGTTTTTGGTGATTGAAAGTCTAGAAAATTTTTTGGAAACTTCCAGGACACGAATAAAATTTCAGGACAATTTCATACTATTTCAAGGAAGACATCAATATCAGGATATTTCCAGGATCTCCAAGGTTTCCAGGATCACTGCGGACACCATGATTAATGTTAGTCCCTATTCGGTCATATTCGAATTTCAATGCTCCCATGGGCCAGAACGTCTCCAAATATATACAAGTGAATGTAGTCGAAACCCCAGGTTCCCATCTCAATTTTAAGTACTGCCCACAAAGCCTTAGAACTTCCCTATTAGCAAATAAGAATTTTTTTCTGGTACTCTGTATAGCTTCGAAAATTACATCGTTGAAAATCCGTCGAATTTTTATTAAATACCTACTACTACAGGTAAGGAGTGTACCAACTTTCAGATTTTTCGGAGCTGTACTGTAATAGGAAGAAAAATACATAATTAGCCGCAAAATGTCACAAATCGTGTTATGACCCCGAAGATATCTGCATCGGACAAAATTTTATCTTTAAAAAACCCGGGGGTTATTTTCTTCGACTTGAAATAATTCTCTAGGTAAGCAATTTTCTATCGGTTCTGTTCCCCATGAGGGCGGCAACTTGAGAACAAATTAGCATACCGTGTGCGTGTGCGCATAGCTGTCGGCATAAAAGCATGAATTGAAGTCAGTGAGTCAGTCTGCCATTCTGAATTTTCTAATTCTCAGTTCAGTTCCGTGTTCAGCGACTTCTAAAACCCCTGAATACCAAGTTTCATCCGAACCGAGTAACTTCACATTTTCGTCTGTCATATTGGATACGCCACTTTAAATTTCTGGTCGTTGGGTTTAGATTCATAATCAGCGACCTCAAAAACCTCCGAGTACTAAGTTTCATATGAATCGAGTACACAAGCATAGTGCATCAAACTTATTAAAAAGTCGACCACTGGAAATTTTCTAATACTACGTAATTTTGATACAATATGATCGCTACTCAGTAGAATTATGAGATTTGTTCGTCTTAGCTACACCTTTTACATTTTTACCAGATTTTACACTTTTCCCCAGAAATTTACGCCTCCTATTGGGCGAGTGTAAAAAGTGTAAGAAGAGTATAGAAAGTGTAAGCTAAGACGAACAAACCTATTTTCTCTCCAAAATTACCCAACATTATTCTGGCCATGTGGCCGGAATTTCATCATTATTATAGCTATGAAGTTAAAAATCTAAAAATTAGATAACAATAAAAAAAGGAGTATTTTCTCTTTAACCCATAACTAGCCAGCTGTATTTCTGTAAACATCTTCCAATAGTCAATACCTTCCTTGTGAAAGAATCATACATTTAAATATACCGTGAATTTTCGTGGAAGCGCACTATGCCTATAGAGCCGAAGATATCCGAACGTACGCCTTATTATATGCAACTGAGGATCCATCCAATATACATACCGTGAGTATTCGTGGAAATGCTTCATAGGAAAGTGAAAACGCCTGCATACAGGTAACTTAGCAGTCAAGCGATTAGGTTTTGTTCCCACGTAGCCAATGGGCACGCAATATGCGAAAAAATTGCTGCTATAGAGCCTCCATGTCATTGGTCGCGGTACAGATGTTTATAGGTAATTCTTCAATTTGACAGCTCGCTGTCAAGGCTGGAGCGTCAAAAATACTCATACAGTATATCTATATACCGAGGGTTTCGGTGAGACTCAACGATCCCCTTTCCACGGCAAAACCAACACAGGCGCGCACCGCATGCGTAAGGCTCGTTCGGGGGGGAATAAGATGCCGGTGGCATTGTCTATCGTAGGGGATCGTTTAGTCTCACCGAAAACTCTCGGTATATCACATGTACCCTCAGTTGCATATAAAAGTGCGTATGTTCGGCTATCTTCGGATCTAAGCATGTCGCGCTTCCACGAAACACGCACGGTATATATTTCGAGACGTCCTGGTCCATGGGACCATTGAAATTTGAGGAGGCAAATTTCGGCGATTGGATTCCTCATTGAATTTTTATATTTTATTTCCACCAAAATAAAAAACTAACTTATCCGAAATCTGAGGCCTGTACTGATTGATATTTACAACTATTTTTGAATACTAGATCGCTCAACTAAACCCTTGCTTGTTTTCAACTAAAAAAAACTGGGTAAACGATGAACAGTTAAACATCTCAGTAAATATTGAATATATGCAAAATTCTGGCTGTACAAAAATGTTTAAGTCAACACGGAAGTACTAAATATTATTATCGTAGAAGCCTCAGGTTTTTCACAACCTATCCTTATTGTCTTTCTTTGTGGTGAAAATGTAACACCGAAATGAATGGGTAATTGAATCATGTAAAATTTGTCACTTTTCTAACAATCGAAATAAAACTAATTAAATATATCATATTTTACTGAAATGAAAAATATCAGAACTATTCTATTTGTAGGTATTTATACACAGTTACAACGTAGGTACAGTACCTAATGATTTTTTATAATATCTAATAGAAGAAGAATCTCTGAAAACATGTGAAATCATCTATAAATGAATTAGGTAGCACACACATAATGCGCTATCTAAAAGACTGTACATTTTTACACTTTATTGGCAACTATGTAAACTTCTTTGAAATATTATTTTACAATAAAGGCGAATTATTCGCGATCTTTGGATGACCATGATGCATCTGTTTCTTTTCTTAAATATTCTTTGCTTAGACCTCACTACTGATTTCAAAACTTAATCGATTGTACAGGCTTTCTTAACTACCCGTATATAGGTATAGGTATATACGTGTAATATATCCATATGGAGATGCCCTAATCGGTACAGATAGACCTTTACTTATATTGCTATACATTGGATGTTTATTGTATTTCAATTTTTGTTCAATGTAACCCCTGTCCTATAAATAATAATATAATATCACTATCAAGAAGTGGGAAATTTATTCATCATTTTTCAAATCCAATGAGTGAAATTTGAATTTTCATTAAATTGTAATTCTAACGAGAGTTAAGATGGAAATTGTCATTTTGCATACACAATATACAGTACGAAAATATAGCAAGCCCATAATACATGCATATTAAATGCGGCTGGTTAATTATTATGCATGAATGATGAATCAAGTTGTATATGACACGGATTGAAATCACAAAATACACTCCCATTACTTGAAAGTAAATAACATAGTGACACATAAGTATATAATCTGGTAACTAAGAGGTAATTATTTTTCAATCAAGCTTCCGTTAGCGATCACAGAAGTTCATTGAAATGTTTTTTTTTTTATGAAATTCAACAATACTTCAAGATCGTTAATTCACAATTGGAAGCATGAATCGATACCCACGTTCTAATATGTTGGTATCCCACATTTGGAAAATTTTTCAGCAGGCGATGAAAACGGTTCGCTATTACCATTAAGAAGATAGGACTTTACGAATTAGAATATTCATTTGAAAATAGTGACTCAACAATTTCACCGCTCAAACTTGAACATAAGCTGCGAAACATTAATATGATTCCATTTTTCCAAAAAAAGTCAATTTCTCAAATTTTGTGGGATACGACATATTAGAACGTGGGTATCGAAATATTATTTAAAGTTACGTTGTACCGTTGACTAGCTGATAGGATTGTTGAACTGCTGTAGGACGGATATTACCACTTCTCGCAGCGTCTGTAAGCGATAATTAAATTTCTCATCTTTGTTATAGACACAGAATTGAATAAACATTTTTTCCAACTTTTCAAATTGCAGAATTTTAGGCAAAATTTAATTAATAATAATACTTTTCTCATGAACTTGTCGCATTGACTATCTTACCTGCGGCTTACAATGTTCCTCCAACCAGCTGAAGACACAAGCTGATAATTCGGCAAAATTGGCAACAGATATATTGCTGAAGGTTTGAAACAGCTGGTCCATAATTGCCTGAAACTATAAATACAAATGTAAAATAAGAAGCTGTTATATCTCTCTGTAAACAGCACTCATAGACTCTTAATTACCACTTGAAATTTTGCCTCGTCTGATACCCGAGCCTCTGCATGGCCAGGCTGCGTTTGATGAGCCTTTACGATTTGTTCATAATTAGCTTGCATTATTCTGAGTGCAACAACCTCTTTTCTAAGAGCGTTTCTTTCTTCTTCTTGTTTTTTTTTTTGTTGTAAAAGGAACTGTATGTAGTCAATAGATTTCTGTAGAACTGTTGCTTTTGAAAGTTTGTAACCAGAAGAATCAGTGTGTTGACAAGTAGGCACTAAGTCTTGTAGGGAATCGTATCCCTTCTTTATCGCATCTCTTCTCTTTTGTTCTGCCTGAGTATGTGCCTCTCTACGTCGCTCTTTGTAGCTTATAGTAGAATTTTTATTATCGCTATCTTCATCCTCTGAAATAAATCAATTTCATCTATTTTTTCACATCATTTATATATCCAGTTATTCAAATAAGGTGAAAAATATGAGGATTTATAAAAAAACAAGATCCTTTCCATCGTTAATCAACATCTATGTATACTATTACCGGTATTATGAGCTGACGAAGAAGGCGTGTTAATAGATCCGGTACTACTGCATCGAGAAAAGGTATATCTCTCCGTAGGACTAGACGGTTCAAGTTTAAGATCTCCGTCGGATCCCCCGCTGCTGCGCATCGCCATTCCCTCTATAATGGTGGTGTATTCAAGAGTAATACTTTAAGGTACGTGAGATATTTTTATTCAGAAAGACATAAACTGTGCGTACGATGATGAAGAAAAAAAAAAACAAATATGAAATTAACGCGAATATTTTCTATGTATGTATACCTTTGTCAGAAGGGATAAGAAGATCCATTTGATGAACAATATTTGAATAAACCAGAGACGAATATAGAGGATAAAGTATAACGTGACTCTTATCTCTGCTATCGCGTACTACATACGTTTTGTTGTGTGTTATAACAGCAGATATGATACGTTATGTGCACAGATGTTTCGATAAGATAATCTATTGAGTTAATGACCTTCAGACGAGAGACGATTTTCAAAAAATTAATACCATAAGATATAATGTATTGCGATGTGATTATACTCACGGGGTTCGTATCCGTCTTTGTACGGTGGATCGGCCATCGTGTTTACGAAATAAGTATTGCATACGCACTTGGGTAAGCGAGTATGTATAGTCTTTATTTGCTCGTGATTTATATCGAATAGTGTATACCTCGTATGAAAAATAGGACTGATGGTATGAATAGATAGAATAATGTGTAGAATAAATCGATAAGAAATAGTTCGATGGTAAAATAATACGAAATTTATTTTAAAATCATGTATTATTAGCTTTTTAAGCAAATATCGTCGACCAGATCCGCACGGATACACGCCATATTTTAACGAAAAAGTTTCCGTCGGGAATAAACGCACGGAGTATCGAAGTGTGGACCATGATTTTCGGAATGTTCACTCTATGAACTGTCAAACAAGACCACGTGCTCGACTAGCAGACGAAAGTGACAAGACATTGCATGTGTACTGCTTTCGGTTTAACATTCCATTCAATGTGAATTGAACTATGTGTATAGTTGGAAACGTGATGTGGTCAGCGTTTATAATTTTTTAATTATTCCGAGTATATATGATAAATTAAATCCTCTGGAAAGCAAATATTATAATAAATTCAATTACTATACAGTATTGAATGTATACATTGAAACCGTATCTTTCATGTAACGGTTTATTCGAAATCCAATGCCATTGATTCGAATATTCCGGATTATAATGCAGTCTTCTGGATTTATTTAAAAACTTAATAAATATAGATATTGATCGAAATTTATTTCATGTAATATTATAAGTGATGTAGAAATAAGTAGACAATTATACGTTAAATTAATGTTTATTATATGGTGTATCTAATATATATATTTACATTCGCTTTAATACACATAAAACAAATATGATAATATGCTAATTATACTCTTTAGCAACACAGTTTATTATTTATTTGTGTGCTAATAGCATTTGTTTTATTTTATTTATTCATTTAATTCAATTCAATTTAAACATATCATTACTTCGTGTAAAATTATGTGACATGAGTGTGTAGCTCGTGTATTTTTTATATTTATTTCATTTTTTTTTTAATTTTTAATTTTTTTGTTTTTTCTTATGAAGGAATTGTCTCCAGCAGGCAGATGGTGTGATTCACTAAATCGGGGAGTTCTCAAAGTCCGATATCTAACACTCTTTGGTCAATGGGCTCGTTATTGCTCAACACAATCATCTAGAATATAAGCAACAATAGTATGTTTCAACCTTGACGCGAATACAACAAGCTTGCGATCTTCTATTAATAGAGACAACGCCCGATTGCAAGGAAAACATTGTTGTGTGCTCTCCAGTGACGCTGCGCACAGCCTAATTTCCCGCTAATTTCTAACGCTAGTTCTGTATTATTTATTGTTTTCTTATTTTTAAATACATTTAATATGCTATTGGTAGGTATTAATATATATATATATTATATATAGGACATTCCATACCTTCGAACTCTCAGATTTGGTCCGCGATTTTTTGTATCATTCTTATGACTCTGAATAGCGTGAATTTTTTAAGTATTTTTTTTATTAACACCTCGATGGGCGTGATCGGAAAATCGGAGAAATTCATGACACGCTGAAATTTATTTTGAGAAATGTGAAAAGATTTTTGATTCCTATTTAGAGTCAGAAGATGGATACAAAAAATCGCGGACCAGATCTGAGAGGTCGAGGGTCAGGCCGAGGTCGAATTGGTATGTAATGCCCGATATATATGTATATATATTATATACGTTGCTACTTCAACAGATTCAGAAACCAGCATTGAAACACCAAAAAATTAAGATATTTAATACGGACATTAAATAACACAAAATAACGTAACATATTTACATAGGTATAATATGTATACTAGAAAAAGAAAAGAAAGAATAATTTGAAGTAGAAATGAGAGTTTGTTGAATCGATGAATATCAAAGCATAATATAAGAGAATGAAAATACTTTCATGTTATACAATTATACTGATTATCATTCATCGTGAAGGTAACACTCGAACTTAGTAATTTTTTGAGGAAGGTCTCAGTCATTAAAGTCCAATCAGTTTTTTTCTTTTTTAGTCGTTTGCCTGACGTTTTGGCTGTTGTATGTCATTAAATGTCTTACGATCACAGGATGACTACTGTGCAACTTGGAGTGGACAATGGTTTAACCATGGACACAAGTTTTTTCACGTAACACTAATTAATCTGGCCTCTGATGAGGGTAGCACACAACTGCCGAAACGTCAGGCAAACGACTAAAAAAGAAAAAATGGACTCAACTTGATTGATTGAGACCATCCTCAAAAAAAAAAAAATATATATATACTGATTATCTAATTACCACTTCGAATGTCTAGACCAGGATATACTAGGTAATGAAGTTAAGGCTGATTCAAATACCAAGTGATACATCTACTACGTATTACATAAGGAGCAGGAGTGATAAACTAGATCATAATTTATACTTCGAAAAGAAAATTATTCGATTGATAAAATCGTAAATTATATGAAATTAAAAGCTTTAAAAAGTTTGGTATAAGAATTTTTTCAAACAAATTCAATAAAATAATATGAATTTACGAAATCGGTGTGCAGTAATTTGCAATCTATATGGTGATTATTCATTACTGGTCTCTGAGATCATTTTTCATTTTTTTTTTTTTTTTCTGTTATACGAAATATTATTTAGGTAAAATTCACACATATTGTAGTCAGAAACGCTCTGTGCAGAATTTATCTGAATAAAGGTCACTTTCCCGCGATTTAATCGATAAAGCATCACATATAGTAATAAAATTTCATTACCTTTATAATTTTTTTTTTTTTTTTGTTTTTTTTTCACCTTTTTGTTTTAGTTCTCGTTTGACATAGATAAAAAATTATATATTTCGATAATTATTTTTTAATTATTATATCTTATTGTTCCATTAGATTTTAAACTAAAATGCTTCGTGGCCTTTTGTAGCAGGCACCATCTATAGTATATGTATATATGCATATATGTATACATATAGTATATGAATATACACATAAATTTATACATATATGTATATATATATATATAGATAAAGTATATTTATCATTATTTATTATCAATATTCAATGTATCTTATTGTAATGATCAATAATAATAATAACTCACAATTACTAGCTGTATTATGTTGTTTTTTTTTTGTTTTTTTTTTTAATTTTCTGTATTTCATTCATTTATTTAATTATTCTTATTTATTTGTTGATTTAATTATTTGAGATTAATTACCGTGGGTGATCGGTGCAAAATAGACAAATATTCAAATAATTAACTGTTCTATATTCTCGTACTTTCAGAGTAAGTGCAAAAAACGAATGCTAAATATCAAAGAGTACGTTTGAGACATTTTGGAAGTGAGAAAATTCGAATTCTCAACAGCAAAAAACAATTTATTAATTATATTTTTTGACAATAGAATTATATGACAACGTTGACAGTGATATCTAGCACCCCTATTGCGATATAGGTCGTACCATTGAGACTGCTGATATTATAATTTGCTAAGATTTCAGTACTTTAAAATATTCTGATTTTATACAATTCCTTCTTGACACCACATAGAACTTCTGGTAAAATTGATCAATTGATGAATTGATGAATTCGGGAAACAGGACGTTATGCGAATGTCAATATCGGATTGAAATTGCTTTGATAAAATATTACCAAAATTCATCGATAATCAATCTGAACCAGAAGCACTTCAATATTAATTTCAAACTAGTTCTATTTTCTGTACTTACAGAGTTGAACTAAAATTTCAAATTGTTCTAGTGCAGCTTGATATTATATTTCCAGTCGTTTGGTACGCGTCATTTTGTACCCTGCAAGATCTCATTCTAGATGCTTCAATTCCTAGACGTAAATAAAACTCGCAGTAAATATCTCAGATAATTAGAATGTCCTGATGAAACACCAAAATCGTCTGTAATCTGTCATATGACACCTGTTACAGTGTTTCTTGCTCTACTGATGTCTCAGAGTTATCTTTCGGATTTTCGACGTCATGCTTCGATATCTATACTCATCCCAAAATAAGACTAAATTTTTTTTTTTTCTTTTGTAAAACCAAGTGCTATGTGGGCATATCAATTCTTTGTTCTTATCCATGCTAATGTGGGATTATAATTGTAACTAATTTTTTTTTCTTTTTATCTTTCTTTTTTTTCATCACCAAAGCAATTAAGAATGGATTGATATGGTTGTCGGTTTCATTGAAGTACCTGCATCAATCAGTCTCATTCAACCCCTCAGGTACTGATCATTGCTTGAAAAAAAAAAAACAAGTTCTCGACAACCTTGTCGGCGATAAAGTAATAAGACAATATTTTTTTTTTTTGTATAAAAATTCCTACAAGATTTTGAGATTGAAACATTCTTAAATATATATTTTTTTTTCTATCATAGTTTTTTACCAACAAAATAATATACAGTAATATTAGATTATTTTATTTTGCTATAAGTTTTTAATAGAATAAAAACTACGTTTCGAAATTGCAAAAATGAAACAGTTTCCAAACTCTAAGCAACAATTAATTTAGTTGAATAAATTTTATTGAAAATAAATTCATGAATAATTTACTTTTGTAGAAATTTTTATACATGTATCATGTATGTTTCAACAAGGCTCTCACATTAATTTTCCCCCATATGGCCGTCTCCGTATTGTCCTAAGTGTTTAATAAAACTTATTCGAGTCAAAGGCTCGTTTTAAATTCTATGAAAAA
Source organism: Tenthredo scrophulariae (assembly GCA_963978835.1). Lineage (NCBI taxonomy): Eukaryota > Metazoa > Arthropoda > Insecta > Hymenoptera > Tenthredinidae > Tenthredo > Tenthredo scrophulariae. Next base: position 17,472,711 of record OZ022230.1, on the reverse strand, counting down.
ATATACCACACTGAAAATCAAGTGAAAACCTGTGCCTTTAAACTCTCCAAAGAAAATAGAAGATTTATAATTGAATGAAAAAATTTGCAGTTCTCATTTCTTCGTTAAAATGAAATTCATTCCACAACTAACTCAGCTTTAGATATTAAATGTTAAATGTTCGATAATACCTATTATCCGCAATTGAAAAACTTCAAGTTTCTGAATGCTTTAACTCACCCAAAACGATAAGTGAAAGTCTAAATCTTTAGTCAATAATTAATATTCTTCTATTTCCATTGGGTGTCTTGATAATAATATTCTTATCATTAAAGAGGACCCAAACAAAGTATGTACAACATTATGTTGTAACAGCATTCGTTCTGATACACAAAATGCTGCAATATATAATTGAAAAAAATATTCCAAAAGCTCAGATTACTTTTGAGTTCATACCTTGTGATTTTGGTAATGAATTAAACCGCTGCCCAGTTATTGACTGAGATGCTTAAATAAAAAAATTTCAATTGGTCTTATCGCTGCATAATGTTATACAGATTCTTCGTTGCAGCAGGTCCATTATAAATAAGGTCTTAGTTAGACATATTTGTACCATGATCAGGATTGGTTTATATTTTTGAGCGTTTGGCCTGACGAGATTTAGACGAACGTCGTGGCTTCTTATATGACTCGCTGGGCAAGTCGTCGACGGAAGATTTTCGTTTCGATAATCCAGAAGGTGCCGGAGCTTTGGGTGGAGCCATTTCTGTAAATCCTGGCTGAGTTCCAATCAATGGAGGATTCATTTCTGTCGGGCTCTGAGGATCTGCTATCGGGACAAAATCCAAGCTCTCTCCTAACGCCTCGGGAAGGACGCCCTGGTTGGCTAGAGCTTGCAAATCCTCCGTCGGTAAGGGCATCGATTGTCCACAACCAACGCAAGCAGGAATTGCCGGTGATTTAGAACGCCAATATTGTAGCTCTGTTTTACACTTGTTCAGTTCCTGTAGAATATTCACGTGACAGAGATGATGATCCTGAGAAATTTCAGGCTTACGAAAAGTAACTTTGGTAAGCAGATGTAGCAGAATTTACTTTATGAATCAACTATCATAATAGAATATCGATTTTTTATATTTATAAACATTTTTTCATGTTTTAGATTATTGCGAGATTGTACTTGTATCATGTTTGTAATCGCAAACAATCATGTTTTAGATTATTGCAAGATTGTACTTGTATCATGTTTGTAATGTTTGTAATTGTATCATGTTTGTATTTTCTGTACTTGTATCATGTTTGTAATGTTTGTACTTGTATTATGTTCGTAATGTTTGTACTTGTATCATGTTTGTAATGTTCGTAATGGCAAACTCTATTATGTCTCTGATATTGAGAATTTAATTTATGGGGAAATCCTTAGGTTTTCTTCAGGAAAGTATTTGGAGATCGAATTCTAATTTGACTGTGATTGTTTCCCTCTTTTACTATGCACTCAGATACATGAGACTGCAACGTTTCGAGCTTTAAGAGCTCACCGTTTTTGAGAGACAAAATATTTGAGATTAACATTAGGATTCTGTAATGTTTTCAAAATTGAACCTTTCGAAAAATTCAACATTTGTAAAATCTTGAAAAGACAGGGCCTTTGATTAATGAATCCGAAGACTGATATCATGGTTTCAAAGTTGAGAACTTTTTTTTCATGAAACACAAATACTATTATAATAATATTGAAAGAAATCAAAGCGAGATAAGAAGTGAGATCACTTTTTACAAATCCAATCAACACAACTGCAGATTTGACACTTTGCAGAATTCCAGATTTTTGTTCAACTAGAATTACAGGAGTTCAGTAGGCATTGAAAAAACCTGTGACAAAATTGTTGTGAATCACAAAATCCATGTTCAATTATTATTTCACACTGGATAATTTTTTCAAATTTCGTCTAGTATCTAGATGCAAAAGTACAAGATCATGAAAAATTTCAGGTCCAAGACTAGCTTGTTATGAAAACTGCAGTACTTTCAAATTTTTGTCCTCTTATGGCTTGTATTCAATGAACATTCACTAAATCAGAATGTGACCCCTAAAATTTCTAGTTTTGGAGGAAGACTCCCAAAAATTTGAACTTTATGGTAGAATTGTACGCCGAATAAAACCAGCTGATCTCTGTCAAAATTTAGGACCTAATTCAGTTTATAAAACTGGAAGCTTCTGTTCTTTCAGCCTCTTTTACGCAACGATTATCAAAGCTATTCCCTTATCTCAAAATTGATAGAAACGTTTTTAATTATGGGAAAAGAAATATTCGTTTCCAATGTTACGTCAACTTTTCTAAACAGCTTATTTCACAGAGCAAAAATGATCTCCTTAAATTCACAGTGAAACTCTTGAGTCTAGAGGAAGAAGTTTATAATAAAATCTGTACACAGTATATCTTTGTCTAAATACTTGAGTCCGAATAAGAATTCTTGACTTTATACAATGAAGTGTATTTTGAAGGTAATAGTTATGCTAGCATACCTGAAGAAGAGTGCTAAACTTGCGAGAGGTCTCTTCATTCTTCTTATCATTATCGTCAAGTCTGCTAGCATATTCTACAATTTGTTTTTGTTGCTCGGCTATTTTCGCCTTACATCCACGCAGGTCCCTGCGCATCAGCGTTAGTTGACTGTTATAACGTTTCATTCCTTGTTTTATTTTCCGTATACGTTTTCGCAAGACCATATTAGACTGTGGAGGTGCAACATTAGACTCTAACAATCCTGGATCGTCCGAAGAATGAGGCGGTGAACCTTCCCCTCCGCTACTACCACCGCCTTTACCTCCTCCCACACTCAAAGGTGCAGAATCGAGGCACATGAAGGGTTTGCTCACATTACTGGGCGCTGTAATTGAATTATACAATAAGAAATATACAATGGACACAGATTAACATATTCTTACTCTTACAATTATCAATCTGGAATGAATGACTTACAAGAGAAAGTGCCCGCAAGATCGAGGAAATCAGTTCCAAAATATGGAATTTCAGGAAGAGTTGGCTCTAAGCGTTCCTTGAAATATTCCATGGCCATTGTACTAAGATCAAATAATTCGTCGGTCACTTTGTAAGGCCGAGCTAGCTTTGGAGTAACCCGTATGTATAATAAGATGCGATAGACCTCATCTAGAATCTGTAAGAAAGTACCTAATTCAATGTAGTTGAGAAATCTTGTGTATCAAACAGGCTGTTAATCTGATTTTATTACAGAAAATCACTGAAGCATTCATGTCGGGGTATGCCTCTAATTTTAGTATTACCTCTCCTGGGAAGAAACAGCAATGTTTTCTTTCTATATGTTTTCCAAAGCTCATCTGAAGCAGAGTAAGTCGCATGTGCAGTGTCTCTATTATATCAGATTCGCAAGCCAATGGATGATTGCGTCTAGCGGACTCACGCCTTGGCATTTGGGCTTTAATAGCTTGAAAACGACAGAGCATTTGCGTTTGGAGACGTTGAAAAGTTGAGCTAAGAATGGAACCGCACACTCGGTCCATCTGGTGGCAAACCTGGAAGAAAACAGGCCACAATGAACTGTTCATTACCATAAATGATCAGATATATATCCTCTGGTATTCCTGGGTTTAAAAAATGCAACCAAATTCGTTATTTGATGTTAAATGTTTCGTTACTCAAGCTGAAGGTACAAAATGTATTTTTTAGCAAACAAATACGTACGGGACGCAAATGGGCAATGGTGTTGAAGTCCATGTAGCCGAAAATTTTCTCCTGAATTTCAACAGGGAGATCTAAAAGATTGACCATACGAACAGAAGCAGTTTCAGGAATTGGAACAGTGCTTGACGGTCCTGGTTGCACCTGGACTTGATGCCTACGAGCTGTTCCAGCATCTCCAACACCGTCGCCAACAGCTCCTCCACTGTTACTACTTCCCACACTGCTCATCTGACGAGTAGACACCATTTTTTCTACCGTGAAATTGCGCGCTCGTTCAGCTACCTTGAAGAAAATTTCTATACATCAATTCTGTTGCACAGAAAATTAGAAGCTGTATTCATAGCGATCCGGTGTTTGTTATCCAGAATTCAACTTTTTTTATGGTTTGAGGATTATTTTCATCCACATGTAAAGCTATTGCGTAAAAAGGGGATTCTGTCCTCTAATTTTTTCATGTTTTAGCTGATAGTCGCTGATTCAATTGAACATGCAAGCTACTGTGATTTTTTATCATCTAGTTGAAAACTGGATATTCGAAATATGGATAATTCAAACTCAGATGCAAGTTTTATGGAGTATTTTTAGACGATATATTTTCTGCTCTCACCAGTCTGTACAAGAACATTACAGCGTTGTCTATACCACGCTTAAGCACTCGCTTCTTAAAGAACTACGCATATGAGCCAAGTGGAAGCATAAAAATCTTTCATTTATATGATATATTCGTAAACGTTTATTGAATGAAGTGTAATTCATCCGAGACACAGGATTTTTACAAATTTACAACTCCATAATCCTGACTTCTCTCTGTTTTCAGACCAAAAAATTCACCCCGTTCATGCAATTCTGGAAGACTTGTTCACTTCACTGCAGGGAAATACTGAATCCACGAAATTTGAAAAGCAAAAAGAAAAAATGAAGAATCCCAAAGTGGTCCCGTTTTGGGGAGCTATTAATGTGATTTTGTGTGTTTCCATATACTATGTAAACTAATAAACAGTTTTGATTTACTATAAGTTCCATCTGGATGATTTCTGCCAGGCAAAGACTTGGCGAATTCGTCCCTTAGCAGCAGTAGCCATAGCTTCTTGAGATCTATGCCACCTTGGCTAATATTTCCAGGCGTCAATGCCACGCAGGCAGCTTTTTTAATCTTCCTGCATAAATTTCTTGCCGTTTCAGCTTCCTCGCTATAGCTTCCTTCTATAAATAATTTTCTTACCTCCGGTGATCGATACTGGATTATATTAATTCCTTTATCACCCGTGATATATCAACGAAATATATTTCATCAAAAATATATAACATCAAATGTCTCCTTTGCATTAAACCACATGTTCTACGTTGAGAAGTGAGATGCATTCCAATCATATGAGCAATCTTAATTAAGTAATGAAACAAATACGAATACTAACTCTCTGCACGAAATTTCGCCACAGAAAACAACAAAGGCAAAAATTAGTCTTTTCTTTTTACATTTCAAAGAATTGATGAAAAGATTGATTTATTTCAAATAATAGAACTTCATACAATTCTGTGGAAAATTTTTAAGCAGAAAAAGCAACCAATTTGAAATGCGATTAAGCTTCAGATATGGAATGTGTAATTAGAGGTGGTCTTATTGTTAGTGATATTGCTAAACTGCTTGCTTAGTATTATTCATTTTTTATTTATTAACCATCACCTAAGATCGGGTCAAAAGTATGGTAACTGCATTGCTAAGGGAATATTTTATCCACCTAGAAGTCTGTGAGAAGTGAAAAAGCCGTCGAAAATAAACAAACATTCTATTAAGGTATTAATTTAATTTTTTTTTTTTGTCTTCTTCTCAATTTCAGATAATACACATCTGTCCAAGCAAAGAACCAGCGAAGTAGTAGGAAAATAAATAGAAATCTACTCCTTTCTTTCTTTACTTTTTCATACAAGTATATTATAAATTCATGCAAGTCGTAATTTATTTTCTTTTTTTTTTACTGATTACTTTCGATCGACATAATATATAGGTCATTTTTTTTTTTTCGATATGTGATAACAAACGAATTTAAATACATAAATGAAATATTCAATGGGTTGAAGTGTTGAGTTATTGAACAGGGTGAATGGAGAGAGAGAAAATAATTTTTATGTAATTTATTGATTTGCATTCTGAACTAAATTTATTTGTTAAACACTTGTTACATAAGTATGGGTTATTTAATACGTTCGTTTATATTTATAATCAGACGACAATTATTGATAGAGACATACGTTGTTTTTTTTTTTCTTCTTTTTTTAAGAAATATTATTGTTATTGTTATTGTTATTATTATTATTATTATTATTATTATTTACGAAGAAAAAGGTGTAGTTGTTGCAATTAAACTGTAACGACGAGCCGCCTCTTCTTCAAACTATATCCATACCTATACGTGTTGTTAATATTTTTTGTTGTTAAATATCTCCTCAGACATGACGATAATTGATTATTGTTATTCTCGATGCCTGTTGAAATACGATACAGCATGCACAAAAATACAACAGATACCCGACTTTCAACTATTAGCTTTTACCGCCATAAAAGTGCCACATATTTATCGTAAGATTAGACCTGAGTTTAAATAAACAGAAATATTGAATCTATACATTTGTTAGGACGTTCATGTTTTATTATAGAAAGCTACGTTGTGTTGATTTTCAAAAAAAAAAAACCCGCGCAACGAGAAGATTATATTGCAAAAAGATAATCTACGCGTAGGTACATACATACATACATACGTAAGTTGGTTCAAAAATGGTCGGAGCTCTCCTTACCCCAAACAGAAAATGATCACTGCATCTGCGTTGCCGTTTCCAGCGACATTTTTATGGCCCTTGTTACTCTCTCGTACCCCTTAGATACTGACTTTACTATGGTTGATACCAAAATTCTGACGAATATCAAAGGTTCAACTAGGCATATAATTTCTAGGTGAATAGTAAGACTTTCAATAATGAATTTCCAATTTTCCACAAACCCAGAACCGTCAAGCAAATCACAATCAACCGTGCTACTCCAAACACGGAATGCGCAGACTCATGAGTCAGATACGCGCTTGTTTCCAACTGCTGACTATGCGAACTGCTCTTTTTAGCTAACGGACCTGTGCCAGCAGGGCTACCAAAAGCTTCGAATAAAATATACACTAAATCTGCGCTAAACTTGTATATCGACACGGAAAACGAGCGCATGCGGCTGACTAAGTGCACGATCTAGTAGCGAAAGCTTGAACTAAGGTTCACTACTTCCCACGGGGACTCCCGATTTCGAATCTATATATGATATTCATATAAATTCAAGAGTTTGAAAATGTATAGATCGGTTTGAGATTCGATTGCTGATGTATTCATGATATTTTCTTCGCGAACTAGCCTACTATAATTAGTTTCTTTTATTATACAAATTGTCGTTGTTGGACAAACCCGATATCCCAAATAACATGCGATAAAAAAAGAATATCAATGGAATATTTTTTGAAAAGATACACATATGGAGAATTTTTTTATCACATTTCCTGGGATGAAAATAATACACAGTATTTGTTTTTTCAAATTTTTATAACAAATATACTTTCCGCGGAATGAAATTTTCAATATTGCCGATTCTTGTTCATTAGCATTAATTTTCAATCGACTACACCCTGCGATCGCCAAATCGAATAATTAAAATCAATTAATACTGTGTGTTATCTCGGACACGCCTCGGGAATGCGGGTCTCGGACCGTCAGGCTGTTGGTAAGCACATGCCGCGAAATTATCGGTGTCGCACTGGGTGCGCCGCTCGACTATTAGGTAATAGGTATAGGAGGGTGGTCCTCATTTGTTTCCAATGAATGAAATAAAACATCATAGCCGAGCGGTGAACCTTGTGTGACACTAATGATTTCGCGGCACGTGTTTACCAGCAGCCTGACGGTCCAAGACCCGCAATCCGCGGCGTCTATACGAGATAACACACGTTATACACCAACCCAAAACTCCGTCTTGACCCCTTTTTATTTTCTTATCAATTAATTTTGCACAGAGTCTTAGAACATAATTTTCTTGGCTGATCAAATAATTTGCCAAAAGATGATTTGACATTCGAAGACTCTTACAGTTTGGAAATTAATTTGACACCTGCGTTCTGCCTCATTTTTAAAAGCGTAAACCCTCAAAGTTGGCGTATTTCCCGTAAATTAAGCGTCCCGACTCAACGCGTCGGGATGCGTAATGCCGGAAGAAAGGGCACCTACAATACGGAATCACACATCTCGTATCGGAACATGACAGATGCGTGATCTTTAAAAACCCCGGCTTAAAGACCGCAAGGGAAAATATTTATTTGATTTGGATACATTTTTTTTCCCGCTAGCATTCCAAGAATTATTTATTCATATCTGTACAACCTTGCCACTGAACTTCAACAATATCGCAGTATAACAGTATTCCTGCAAATAGTCCTTCGAAAAACAATTCTAATCCTCAGTCGATTTTTTCGTTCGTTTTTAATTGCATTAAACTGCAACCGACTTATACGTGGATAATGCTATACTGCTTATAAGAGTACGCCAATTGTTTGATTCAGGAAAGTTGAAAGATTGTATATTTGAGGAAATCTGGTGAGGAAAAATTTTTATTTCATGTCTAATAAATTGTTTATTTGAATCCCTACACAAGGAAAGATTTATTGAGAACAAATAATCTCACTTTGCGATATTATTCTGAGTAAATGAAATGAAAATATACATAACATTTCACCCAGTGAAATAATCAGTCACTCTATCATTAATGGAGATAAACAGTTATCTGGGTGTTAATAATTACACAGTGAATGCGAATAAGAAATTTAGAAGCGAGGGTCTTCTCTTCGCGTTCAATAAATGCTATATTTCACTGTGCAGAAGTCGCTATACCAATATAGGTATATACATATGTATAATGTCCATAGATACATACAGTACCTCTATGTATTTACATACCGGGAGTATTCGTGGAAACGCTTCATAAAACGCCTGCATACAGGTAACTCAAACATCAAGCGATAAAGTTTTGTTCTCGCGTAGCCAATGGGCGCGCAATATGCGAAATAAAATCTAATGGTTGACTTCTGAGTTGCCTGTATGCAGGCGTTTTCACTTCCCTATGAAGCATTTCCACGAATACTCGCGGTATATTGTAGCAGTCTATCCAACAAGGATGCAATGAATACTAAATCATCAATACATGATGGCCGCGAACCAAGTGCTCTAATTTCAGGGCATCCGGGGGATCTAGCTTGGTGCCCTGCCGTTGGAAATAGTGATCCCCGATGTGAGGTTTGTAAGATACAGGTCGTTAAAAAAAGTCACGCTATAACGCCTGCATTTACCCAACCAACTGTACAGAGGCGAGCTTGAGCTGTCTCTGTTGCGATTCTGTAACTCTCCGCTAACTCTGCTATCTCCGCTAACTCAGCGGAGACCGTTGGTTGACTGAGGAGCATCCAATCGGAGATCGTTTCGGATCGGTCAGTACAGTCGTACGGTGGCGCCGGGAACTTGGCCCGGCCGTCAGTCGCAATAAACGCGACGCCCACTCACACTTGATATGCATATGCATATGTATACCACAAAAATAAACCTAGAAGATGCAAAGGAAGAAAGAGAACGAATAAATCAATGAATAAATGCAGTCCAATGTTTTGATTCATTTATTCGTTCTCTTTCTCTCTTTTCATCTCCTCGATTTATCCTTATGGTACACATGTGACATGCATGTGAATCAATTGTAATTAGGGCCTCGGCACTTTGTGAAGGATTACATGGAGGACTAATACGTATACACGTAGTGGAACACATTTTCGCACGGAGTACAAACTGGCATTGAAATTGGTCGAGAAAGTTTTGTGGACGTAATACATACTAACATGCAAAGATGAGATTGGTAAACGTGATAATTACGAAGAACGAAGTGAATCTTGGCAAGAAATATAAATTTATCATTAATGTAATGCAATTTCCATCAAAGCTGTATAAAATGACATTCGGCAGATATGATCAATCAGTTTACGTGATTTTCGTTCTAAACTTCACACTAAAAGTTCGTATCTGCCCGCACTAACGACCTTTCACCTTTAATCATTAAAATTAATAAATTTTTATGTCTGTCAACGTATTATCATTTTTTCCCCTGTATATAAATGCTACATAAGGAATTATACGACCTTTTCTCTACAGCAATGCTTTAGCAATGCCAAAAAGTCATGTAATGCTGGCTGCTGATTACGACCTTATGGCATATATCAGGCATGCGATACCCATGTAGAGTTACGAAGAGATTAGCAATCATGAGGCCCAGAAGTTGATCCATTTTTATGCATGTATATATATCGATGGAGTAATGCCAAACGGGCGTAAGAACCAAAAAAAAAAATCGTTTATTTAGTGGCAAAATTTTTTTCATGCAATACATAGAATCTTGTGGGCAGATCCGCAGAAAAAATTTTTTTGGCCCTCACGCCCGTATGGTATTAGTCCATCGATATACACACACACCTACCGTACCACGAGAGAAAAAATATCGTGCTAACAAATAAATAGAAATATACTATTCGTCTGAAATAAAAATAGATTTACTTGGCCCACACATGAGGCACAGCGTTATGGCTCATGTCATGTTGAATTTGAATTCTAAAATTTGAGAATTTGTTTGAATTCTGATGAAAACTGGATAGTGCAATATTGAATTATAGTAAAGGGTTACAGGGCGCTGAAGTTCAGTAACAACGGCATTAAAAATATCGTGGGCAGGTCCTTTCAGTGATTCATTTCGGTTCTGTAGGGAACAGCAAACCTATGGTTCTTTTTTTACGATTTACCAAAAAATGGGATGGTAGAATTAGCCGGTTTCGTTCCGACACTCGTCATGTAGTAGGTACAAATTAGTGTCAAAGTGACAGGTATATGCGGGTCTGCAGATTGAGTATATCTTAGTTCATCATCGAGTTTGATAACCGCGCTTCCACAGGCGTAGGATCAATGCGATTATGATTGAATGTAAACCATTGCAGTTCCGTTTGCGATTATTATCAATACCAAGTTGTTATACAGTTTGGTACGTCGAATAATAAATAAAAAATTGGACGTGTCGACCTTACATTATAAATGGAGCTGTTTTTGCATCATCCGCTTTCCCGTTTTACCTTGCATCAACTAGGCGTATCAAGTGATTTTTTCTTTTTCTTTTTTTTCTTTTTCTGGTGCCCCATTATCGGACCGAAGTAGTAAAATCATTGGATGTTACTATTTATATTCATAACTTGCCAATAAATATGCAATAAACATGGTGACTAGTGTATACTGCGCTCCGGGTTTATCTTACATTACGATCAGTGGTCACTTAATCAACTTATAAGGCACAAGCGGTTAATGGCGATTAGTTGGATATGGTTAGCACGTGATCATCGATTACTCAACAACCACTAATGACACAAATGTAAGATATGACAATATTTGATAAAGACGTTAGTACGCATCCGGGGATATGCCTATAAAAATGACCGAATCTTGTTAAATCATCCGTAAAAGGTCAGACTACCGAAATAAAGTCATACAAGAAATACAAAGCTGATTTTATTCTCTATACATGTTCAGATATGAAGTCACGAGGCCTACTGCTCGTCAGCAGGGCCAATACAAAGAATAATACCTTAAATCCTCTAAATACTTAAGTTAGTCACGTGCTGAATAAATCAGATAGCAATTAGAGCGCCTATATCCCATCGTTGACACATAAGCTCTTAAGTAAAGTAGTGATGCAAAACCGGATAAAACACATAAGACGTTTTCATCTGATTAACTTTATTTTATAGCCGGGGAAATAAGTAGCTGCGATAGAAGAATAATAGACTACACAGGTCATCGCTGTAAATGCAATTATCTAGAGGTAATTCCACCTGACCACAGCGTGTCTTAAAACGTGATGTTTCTAATCAAGTTAATTTTTCTTATTTATAGGTAGTACTGGCAAATACACGCATCTATATTTTTCGGTATAACCGTTCAAAGGCGCCTATCTCGATATCTCTGGTGACCAAATGATTCAAATGAAAAATGATTACTAAAACACTGGTTGGTGCTTGGATTTACTATTTAAAAATCGTGTGTACAAAATTTTATGTCTAAATAACTATAATAACTATGTCTAAATATGTGTTGTAAAGTTCTTTAACAATTCTCTAATATAATAATTATCGCATTTTTATGAGCATTTCGCTTTTATAATTTGTTTCCTAATCTTCCTACTGAACTTCTCGATTTGTTTAGCATAGATTAATCACTCCATCACACAAACAATATCATGATTGTTTGTATCTAAAAGTATATCGTGTCATACACATTTTGCTTGTTGAACGTCTTGTTCTCCTGTTCTTCTCGTCTTCTTATTTTCTTCTTCTGATTCTAATTTTCCGATTGACTCTTGCAATTTTGTCTCTGCTCATTAGCCCGTCCAACTTTGCTATTTTTCTTGGTAATTTTCGTTATTCTGATTTCTTCTGGTACGTGATTTGTTCTTTTTTTTTTCGTTTTTCACTCATTCTTCATCCTAAAGCCAACCATCATCCTGATTTTTTTTTTGTTCATGCTTGTCTTTCTCTATTCCCTACATTGGCATGGACAAATCAGATCACGATGAAAGATCCATCTATCTGTAGATAGAAGACTATATAGGTCACCTCAGATTCTATTGAAAATCGTACACTTCTATTCATTCGATAACGCTCACAGCTTTCGAAAAATTTGTAGTCAACAACGAGTTGGAAATTTCCGAATTCTCCACCGTCCAAACTGTGAGAAAAATCGAACAAACGAAAGATCCATGCGTAGTTTCATTTGCCAGTGTTACGTGTGAATAAAAAATTAACTTGATGAGAAACGTCAAGGTCTGAGGTTGCGTTAAGTTGATATGAAATGCTCCGGGTACACTTTCGTTAATTTTAGGAGTAAATTTGTAGCTTGAATTTCACAGTACGAAAGACGATGTCTCCCACAGTGCCGGTAAGTCTCAGACCGGGAATACAGCGAATGCAGTAAACAAATTTATAGTTATACCTACTTAAATTAATATCACGTCGACCAACGATGCGATCTCGCTTTTACAGATATACGATTCAAACTGCAAGTTAAGCAGCAGGTTGCAGCGTGCAGCATACCCAAGAACGTTTGAATAGCTTCAAATATTTCCATATCTTTATAGTGATAACTTGTATACATTCTAGAGCTAATAACTTTGAGCGCTGCAGACCTGACCATCTATTCAAAGATAGTTCTAAGCATAAATAGAACGCGCCTGATAGGTAAACTCTCAGTGCCACCGCTCATAAAATGAGATATTTGTCGTATGACGAATTTTTAATTAGCCATAGTGTATGCATTGAATACATACGAGTTTATTCATTCCGAGGTAAGATCAGCCCTCCCCCAACGCAATACCTAAACTAGTACAAACTTCGATATCGCTAAAGGCTGAAGAAAAAACCAGGAATAGACCACAATCTACTAATAATAATATGAGGACGTGAACTGGATATCCAGGTATGCACACATTTGTTATGCATACAGACACAGAATGTTGTCAAAACAAAAAATACCATGCAGTTTTACGGTGGAATGAGCAAACTTTTCCCCAACGTACGCTGCAAATTCTTCTCTTTGTCATTTCAATCTCATATGCCATCCTGCGAACTCCTGTTACGAACAAAGAGGACAATATATCTTCGTGACCTGTTATATCTATACACATACCGTGTTCAAATCTGTTCTAACATCTTATTCCCACTATATGAATATAAACACAAGAATTGGCATCATCATTCCGTGGCCGTTAGGCACTCGATGTTCCCACTGATGTGTCCTGAGTCTTTGGAGTTGTTATAACATGTTAACGTGCGTCTAAACGAATTGATTCTTCACCCAGTCAGAATGGAATGTAATAAGATTCCTAGTGACGGTTGATAGTGTGGTATTTATAGGAAAGTGTACAGAAAAATTCAACCGGAAGTTTAATCGGAAATTTCCTTGATAAGCCAAATGAAAAACCGAACATGAGTCTATAATGTAAGTTACGGTAGCTTGCGATGCGATGCGATGCGACGCCCCACTATCACCGTTTCTCAGAATTCATCGAACCTGACGCGAGTCGCGGTCGGGGCGACCCTCCCAGGTACACTTCTGGGCTCTCAACGGCCACGCATCCTGTCGCAGTGGACTTACGACGTTCAGTGTACCGGCAAGATTGTCTTAGAGGTAAAGGCTGCGGTCGTATTAAATATGGCTGTACACTCTGAATGCGTTCAGTTCTCTGTCGACCACAACCGATCCCGTAGACAATCCATATACGATTCTTCGCTTGCTTTACGGAATCCAAATCATTCTTTACTACCAGTATTCAAGTTCAGAGGGTGACAGTAATAGTGGAGAGTGCAGGACACCACCGAAGAATCATCATGAAGACGACGATCTTCGCGATTTTCCATTTCTTTACGATTTGTAAGTAAAATTTGAGCGTTGCTTGAACCTTTAGTTGTTCCTAGCTTCGATTTTGACACTAGCACATCGCTCCTTCAGAAGCTGTTGTATTTGTCAGCGTATCCAGTGTCTCCTGCGGTGACGATTATAACCTTATACCAATAAAATAAAGTGTCTACGGAACTTATTTTTAGCTCATTTTTATCGCAGTGTAATAAAAGTACAGACGAATGGTTCTAAGTCTTTGATTAATGATATCTGCATATGTGATCACTATATAAGATTGGGTAATGAATTTCAATTCATATACCTACTTGTCGATTGCTTTCATCATTTATAAAACATCAAATATTTCTCTGATTCGAATCGGTCATTCTACAATCATGGACCAAACCTTTGTCTGTTTTTGCACAACCAAACGATTTAACAAGTGAATTCGAAATTTGAATACAGGGCAAAGAAGATTAAGGTGATTCTCTACCCAATTCCACCTGATCTGAAAACATTGGGCTAAACGCGTGCAGAAGGTGCTATTAGACGGAATATCTCTGCCTGGACCCCGAAATCAAAAAAACAAAATTCGTCGCGCAATTCTATGTGCGTTTCCGAACACGTACGGCCCAAAACATGTTGGTTTCACGCTAAAATAGAGAAGAAATCTACGTAGAACGTTTTTGAAACCGTTTTAATTGGATTTCTTCTCTATTTTAGCGTAAATCAAACATGTTTTGAGCCATACGTGTTCGGAATCGCACATAGAATTGCGCGACGAATTTTTTTTTTCTTTTCTTTCGGTGCCCATGGAGAGATATTCCATTTAATAGCACCTTCTGCACGCGTTCAGCTGAATGTTTTCAGGTCAGGTGGAATTGGGTAGGGAGTTACCTTAAGTCAAATGACTTAAGGTTTTGAGTTGGGTTAGAGATTTCAAAACTAACTGCCAAACTTAAATGAGTGATGATGGTCTTGTCTTGGTCCCCCCAATTTCATTGGAAAGCATTTAGCCTCCAACAGCAAGTCATTCAATCGCGACTAATTTTACTAAATATGCTTGGTAGTTGATTTTACGTAAATGTAACCCGGAACGGATATCAATATACATATTTGTATTTAATTTCATCAAGCGATGAAAGCACATTGAATAATGATCACATTCAATTACTCGTCAGCTAAAACAGCTCCCCTATGAATAGTTGAATACCCGAACGAAAAAATCTTTAAATTATAAAGGAATACTTGGATGTTACTGCTTTATCGCAAAGCTTTTTGAAGTAAAGAAGAATCTATTAGATTAGGTCGATTTGATTCTACGTCAGCTTAGTTCGTTCAGAAATCAATTATCTGCAAGTTAAATCGCGACAAAAAAATTTCGCTATGTTTTATTGTCGAGTTTTTAATCTTATATAAGATTTCGTCGATACCGACTTTGAGCAACAATATTCAACTAACTAATAGACGCAGAAAAAAAAAAAAAAATCGCATCTGCTGAAATTTTCGAGAATAGTTCTTTAAAGCAAACGTTCAGCATGAAATCTACCGAATTAGAGATAGATTTATTCTATTTTTTTGAAGTGTTTTGGAATGAAACACGAAGTCTAAATATTTATTTATGATTTTTAGATTTTCTACTTCACTAATTTGTAGGAAAGTTGTCATAGTTTACGAATAAATAAATACAACGAGTATTCGATATTGTCGTAAGTGAAAATTCTGCTGATTCTAATCGTGAAAACAGAACGGGCCAATGAACTGGCGACAAATCAAGTATGTAATGCGAAAGAGTAGACAAATACTTAAAATCTATTGTTCAATGAAGGCTTCTTCCTCGTTATTTCCATTGAATACGTTCGAATAACTAGTATAGGCCGTACTATTTGCGTCGTAGACGTTTTCTGTTTGGTACATTGCAAGAAAAGACTTGTTAATTTAATATGCATACAGGTATATGTGCACCTTCGCAACTAAACGTTGTGTTTTCTAAGTTATTTTAAACATATTATCCCGTTTTCAAGCGTCTGTTTCACTGCAATACCTACACGAATGAG